>JANAVB010025999.1:19653739-20253739 GCA_029216955.1 Iris pallida | reverse complement strand
TGCAGAGTCTGAAGTTAGCATTTGAATATTTTTGAGTGTCTGCAAAATTCATTATACAGTTGTTAACTGAAATTAACCTAGTTATATACTCGCAGAGGTTCTTGAATCCTTCCTTTCTGTTCCGTCGAGCAGTCTCTTAATTTTACATTATGGTACTTCTCTATCTTTTGACAACTGGCATAACTATGCTTTAGTTCTAAAACCTGTACAACCTTTTTCATTTGGCCAGTAGACTTTAAGGTTACAAGTTGTTTTTTCCCTCACATGCATGCTATATATGCTCTTTTCAGGGTTGTGGCTCTTCTGTAGATCTTCTGTAAATTCTTCATGTATGCTATATATGCTCTTTTCAGGGTTGTTTTTTCCCTCACATGTTTTTTCCCTGGGTTTCATACTGGTAGCATGCTATTTGGACAACTGTCCCAATTATGCACTAAATGTTAAATACTATCACCTTGTATTAGTAAACTGACACTCATTTTGTCTTCTTTTATATTGTTATTATTTTAATTTTTTGTGCTTGATGAAGTGCTCAAAAAGTTCTGCAAAGAGAACCAAAAAGCAACAGAAAGCTTCACGCATTGCTGCTATTATTGCAAGTAGACAAGAAAAGAACCGGTCCTTACGAATGTTGGATGACGTTTCTAATGAAGATTCTAACTCTCCACCAAAGACATCATCTAATACATTACCAGATGGTCCAGTAGATGAGATACATCCAGAAAAATCTAAAAGAACACCAAGGGGTAAGGCAAAATGTTTGGCAGTTAGCAAACAGGCAAAACATGCTCCTCTTCTCCTAGAATTCAACCATAGAGGCCAGCCCATTAAAGAAAATGCTCCAAAATTTAGTTCTTTCCTGGGTATGACGGCAAGAGAGCTGCTACCAGTTAATATGAGTAAATGGAAGGATGTCTCAATAGACTTCAAAGATCAGATTTGGGAACATATAACGGTAATGATGTTATTATTGTTATTGATTTGTTCCTTATATTTTACATGATATTTAGCCACAAAATTTTTGATCAAATTTTTGCAGCAAAATTTTGCGGTAGATGAGTGTCACAAGGATTATACTTTTAGAAAGCTACTGAAGATTTGGCGAGAATGGAGATCCAATTTGGTGAAACAAGTAAAGAAGCAAGCGGAAGTGGTAGGCCTACCATGTGTCGCTGTCCTCCTCAAACCTGGAAACATTGAATCTATGGATAAGTGAATGTCTTTTATTAAAGCCAGAACAAGTCCTACTTTTTTGGTAGTTATAGTTTTGCAATTTTGTAGTACATATTTCAGTTTTTTATACTTATATATCTTGTTATATCATCAGTTTTTGTCCCTAATTTTTTTGTAGGAAAAAACTGAAAAATTTAAAGAGATGCGAGCAAAACAAGTTGATTTAGTGCATCATACAAGTAGAAAAAGTTTTGCCGTTGTTGAAGACGAGTTGGTAAGAATAATATGTTAGTTCATATCTGGTTTAAAATGTGTGATAAGTGTAGATTATCTATATTTATTATTTTGCAGAAGCAAAAAAGTACGACACCCGAAGCAATTTCAAGGGTTGATGTTTGGATTCATGCATATGAAGCGAGAAAGGAAAATTCAGAAGGGGAAGTTCAAGACTCGGAAATAGTGGTAACAATATATTGTTACACATTTCAGCTTACTTTTGTTTGTATTATATTTTCGTATTTATATATCTCCAATTGGCATTTTTCTAGCAACAAGTAAAACAATACAAAGCTGAGGAAGATCCTTCACAAAAGAATTCTATAAAAAATGATGTTGTTGCAAAAGTACTTGGTCCGGATCCACGAGGACGAGTAAGAGGGTTTGGATTTGGAGCAAACCCTTCAAAAGTGGATGGTCAAATTTATATGGGCAATAAATTCACAAGATTGGAGAATGAAGTGGAAAGCTTGAAGGGCTTGATGAAAGACCTTTTTGTTCGATTAGACAAAGGAGGAAGTAACTCTGTAAGTTTATGAAATATCTATGTCGACTTTTCTTTTGGTCTCTTTTATGCACTTGATCACAATATTTTATATTTGAGCCCCTTAATATAATGACAACAGGAAAATACATGTGCTCAACATTCTGCTAATGAGATAGCAAGAAGAAAACGCAAAGAAAATCCCAACGATCAAAATTCTTGTAATGATGAGAGAACACAAAATGATCAGAGAAAACAAAAAGGCAATAAGAGCACTCAAAATTATGCTAGTGAGAGAGCACAACACAAAAAATGCAACAAAGCAAGTGCAACAAGTATACAAGCTTTTGGTAGTGAAGGAGCACAAAGAAAACAAAAGGAAATAGCAACTGTTGCTGAAGGTTCTACTCTTGAGAATAGGATGTGCAAACTACTAAGTTGGTTTGCAAAAGATGAAGTTGTTGTTGCTACCATTGAAATTTCTTCAACAGATCCAAGTGCATTGGTCCATCATATTCCTTTAGGCAACGATTGTTGGAAAGTTTGGGTGCGCGATGTAATAGATAACATTGCTTTATATCGACCAACAACAGAGTTTGGCAAACTTGCTAGTGCTGAACAAAGTACAATTGCATGGCCCATCAAGTACATCAAATTGGATTAGTTTTGTTTACTGAGGTAAATATTCTAACCCGTGTTCAAGTTATTTTCTTTTGAGCCATTGATGTCTTCTTGAAAAATACATGCCAACATAATTTATTTCAGTTTCAGTCGGACTTTAATGAAATAAGCTTGCTTAATACATAAGTTGTTCTATTTATTTCAGTTTTAGTCGAATTTATTTCAGTTTCTTGAAAAATACATGCCAACGTAATTTATTTCAGTTTCAGTCGGACTTCAACAGCTCATCATCTGTACATTGAGATTTAAGATTTTGTTAAACCTTCATTGATTCAAATAGGTTTCATATGATCATTCAACGTCTGAAGGATAGTAGTAGCAAATTTATCTTTTAATAGAAGATGGGTTCATACCTGGAGTGATATTATTGTATCTACATTGAGATTTGAGATTTTGTTAAACCTTCATTGATTCAAATAGGGTTCATGTGGTCAGTCAACGTCTGAAGGATAGTAGTAGCAAATTTATCTTTTATTGGCAGTTTGAACAACTTCATGGAATTTTTAAGCTCTGTGGATACATAAAAAGCAAAGGTAATCAATTTACATAGTCTTTTTACACAAGTTTGTCTCATGTTGAATGTGTAAGGTTGCCCATTGATCTTCTATTAATGCTTGATTAGCTGAGGTAGTGATTATTCAATTATTACATAGATATCTTGGCAGTTAGACTATTTATACTTAAATCATGAATTAACTATATGTCCCTGAAGATTCTGAGCTGCCAAACACAGCAGTGGTAGACCTTATAAAGAACACTCATTGAGAAACCTTAAGTTAAATCATCCTTGAATATTTTATCATAATCATTCATCAACATTTTAGGTTAAGCACTTCCTGACATTTTTAATGTTGATTGAATTCCTTAGACTAGTGTACTGGTTGCAGCTACTGATGTTATTGATGTAGAAAATTATTTGATGTATTTGCTGTAAGTAGACATGTAGGACATCCTATCGATAACAAAAATAATGTCGTCGAAATTAGATTTCTAGTTTCATGTGTAAGCTTTGAGTTGCACTGGGATTATGTGCTAAATTGGAGCATATAAAACGAACATAGAAGCCAACAATTTCATGGTAAATGACAGAAAATATTTTGTTGATTACAATGGCGCTTCCTACGTTTTGCTTTCGTTTCTGGATTTGAACTCTATGGCTATTCCACTATATTCCTTTGGGGTTTGGTATTTAGCCTGCAGTGTCTTTCATGTGTACGCCTGTGTTGCACAAGTACGAGCATGGATAGGGACAAGGATATGATACTTGGTAGCCATTGTAGTAACCGTAAAGTTCTCACTCTAGCTCATGGTGTATTACCATGGCTACTCTGCTCATAAGGCACTTGAGAGTGGGGAGAGATGGATTAAATCCCAAACCCTAACCTATATTAGTTCTGCTATACACAAGGTTTATGAATTGCAAGGACTACTAAACCCTATCATTATCTATTTATGCTCTAAGACTTTGATTACATTCCTAATTCACTTACCTAAAAAACATAAGGTGATGACTAAAAATCACTTGATATTCTTCTCTGTAGACTGTCCAAACCATTCATTTATGATATAGTTTATGTCGATCAAAGATCATTTGGCCTGGATTCTTATAACCCATGGATCCTGGTCTAATTTGTTCCATGGTCACGAACCACTAAAATGGACTTATTGCATCCATAAGTTAGAATCCTATAAACCATATGTTTTTTTATGGTTTTTTTTACATCACAGGCCTTAGAACATAGGATCTTTGATGAATGAACAATTGATGGGGCTACTTCGTTTTCAGAAAACATACTGGTCTGTGTTTTAAAAAAAAAAATTTCTTCAGAAAATTGTTGTAGAATCAACTTTTGGAGCTCGCAAGTAGCTAACAATGGGCTTAAAGAAGAGAATAAATGAAAAGGTGCCAAGTAATCAAGAGTGCTTTTGAGAACATACCTAATAAGTATCGACCAACTTGATTATCAGCACAGTATGCACATTAATAAATGGCGCGATCTTGGTTTACCATAAATGCCTGAAACATTATATTTTTGGGGGAAGATAATTGCTGCCTGCCAACTACTCCACCAATTTGATTATGAAAAACTGTTCCAGTACATCACATTCCACATACAATAATATTCCAGACCAATTAAACAGTTGATGAACTATGCCACAGTTCAAGTTCACCTTGAAATTGGATCCAGTACATTGCTTAAACATCTCACTGACCAGTATTTTGTATTATGTTATTCTTCCATATCACACTTTTGATAATCGGGAAGTACTCAAATCAACAAATGGCTGTAATATAACCAAGGTTTGCAGTATCATTCAATACCGATATTTTTCATACTCAGTAATTATCTTGTGCAAATAGATTTATTGAATATACAAATGTGTATCTTGTTGTTTCTCCTTACCGTTTGCTTACACAGTAATTATCTCTTATAGTGTGCACAAAGTAACTATGCGACTGATGTACTATTACATTCTTGCAGAGAAGTTGACATTACAAAAGAAAGAATTAAAAAGCTTCTTAAGGTTGGAGCAAATGTCATACTGACAACAAAGGGGATTGACGATATGGCACTAAAGGCATGTTCTTATTTAATTGTACTGTTCACGTTGTAGATATTTGTATATTTTTTTGATTTTAGTATTGGAGCTTCCACAACCGAGGGCATACATATAACATTGGAAATGAGACTAGTTGTCTTTGCAAATAGCTTCATTTGTTTGCTAGAAATATTCGGAGAATTGATATTTTTTTCTCCCTTGATTTTTTTATTTATTGGCATCATAGTTATGATGATTAAAAATGTTTGTAAATGTTAAGATATTTTTCTCATGTACTTGTGTACTAACTTTGCTAATTGATTTGCACACCTTACACATTGAATTGTACATTTACTTAATTTAGTAATTATCCACTAATATTTGTTCTTTTTTTTTTTGCATCAGTGAGGTTATGCTTAACAATGGACCTGTGGATTCTCGCTCTAATATTCTCCGTCGCATATGGAATTGCTTCATCTTCATCGTTATCGTCACGTTCTTGGTTTTGTTGAAGATTTTGGTGTGGGTGTTTGTTTAGATTGATGGTCTATTGTTGTCGAATACTTTTGATATGGGATATATATATATATATATATATATATATATATATATATATATATATATATATATATATATATATATATATTTTTAATATATATGTTGGTTGACTACTAAAACACTACATTATTATCAAATATAATTTACTTTCTTTTGGTGGGAATTACTTTCTTTGCTTTGTTATACTTTCTTTGCTCTCTTCCAAAATTGATGTTAGTTTAAATTATGATATTTGTCCATGCTGCAAATGATACCTACAATTTGGTAGGAATGTGTTTTATCAATATTCATCACAGGTCATTTACATTTGCCATAAATGATCATTTCAATTGGTGGGAATTATTTTTACAACACTATTAAGTGTCATTTACGGCACACCAGATATGCCTTAAATGCTAGTCAAACTTTTGCGAAAAATAATTTATGGCATTCATTATGCAGCATTTACAGCGCGTGGTAGGTGATCATTTACGGCTTTCGAGTGCATGTTGTAAAAAGATGGTCATTTTCGGCTTTGCAATGCGCGTTGTAAAAAGGTGGTCATTTACGGCATTCAAACGCATGTTGTAAAAAAAATGGTCATTTAGGCATTCAAACGAGCGTTCTAAAAAGATAGTCATTTACGGCTTTCGAATGCGTGTTGTAAAAGATGATCATTTACAATGTTCACATGTGGTCATTTACAGCGTGTCAGTTCGCGCCGTAAATAATGGGGTCATTTACGGCATGGCCTTTTACGGCACTCAAATGTACGCCATAAAAGATCATTTACGGCACGTTTCGCGCGTTGTAAATGATCATTTTTCCTGTAGTATATACTGCAGAAAAGTGAAGTAAGATTTAGAATTGATGAAATGAATTAAAATTCTAAAGAAAGAAGATGATAAAATGAAGAAGAATTAGGAATTTGTAGCTTACAACAACATGTAGCATGACAAATTCCATAGGGACAGTACAGCAGCATATAGTAAAGGATTTAGGGACAACAACATATAGTATGACAAAATCTCCAGAAATAAAGCACCCCACAGAGCTATACAGCAGCATATAGCATGACAAAATTCATCATTTGCTCCTCACAAACAGAGCACCCTACAACATTATCGCAACAAGTAGCATCCCAATTCATCATTGCCACATAAATTCTTATACCCACATAACTCCAATTCATCACTGCCAACGTTCAAAATGGGTCACCAAAATGATAAAGACCTTTAACTTGTCTACAACATATGAAAAGATGAGTAACAAATAATTAAATTGCTAAATTTTAAAATGAATAACAAATAATTAAGAAGCCATGTATCAGAATTAACTTTTTGGATGTAACACTCTCCCCCTCGCAACACTTTCAAAATTATGGTCTACATTTCCTTCAAAATGAGGTGTTGGATTACAATGACACGCATGCAGGGTTGACTTAGGGAGCTTAGGCCTACTTGATTTGCCTTTTGGCACTGCCACCTTCTCTTTAAAAGGATTTGGTGTCACTACCATATTTCTAGTTTGAGGGTAAATTTGTCATTTTTTTGGGGTAAATAAAATTTATTAGTATTAATTAGAATTTATGGGAATTTTAGAATTTATTTTGGATTTATTTGGACTAGTTTGATTTTTGACTAGTTTTGACTCATGTAGACCAACCTAGGAACTAACCATAGTTAGTTGAGCTTGGTTAGGTCAAGTGGACCCTAGTCTAACCTAGTGTGACTCAAGTTAGTGGTTAGTGATTCATTAGAACTTGAATTAGGAATTTAGGAATCAAGTTATTTGATAAATGGCTTGTGATTACACAAGTCATTTTGTGACTAAACTAGATAGGACTAGCTAAACCTAGCTCAACCCCCACCCTAACCTAACATGGCTGACCAGCTAGGTTTAACCTAGGGATTCCCCCTATTTAATCTCTCCTAGTTTTTAGGGCTAGCCTCTTTTAGGGTTCTTTCAAAAGTTCTAAGGAAAGAGGTGAGTCCCATCTTCCTAAAATTATTAAAAATCCATTTTGAATCCTTTTTCCTTCAAACCAATTCCATTAGGACCTAAATTTCTTCCTCTTGCTGTTGGAATTAATTTGGTTGCAGGAAGAAACAATTTGTGAGATTTGGAGGCTTGAGGAGTTCATTTCATTTGGGGGCTTTTCCACCCATTGTTCTTCAAGAGGTAACTTCTCCATTCCTCCATGGATTTCCATTTAGTCTTCACCAATAGGAAGCCCTAAGGGTCCCCCTAAGGTCTGGATAGGTTTCGTGTCCTGTGTCATTGGATTCGTGTCCGTTCTGGACACGTATCAGTGACCATAGCTTAGTGTTCGACGAAATGCCTCAAAGGGCATTTCGATCGAATTAATTCATTGTTTTTGAATAGGAATCTTTGTTTTATTCTCGCTTACACGTTTCTGGGACACTGGGGTGGTTTTCGTGTTGTGTCTTGTCGATATTTGACACGCACACACGGGTTCAGGCGCGCGTGCACGAGCACTGTAGCTCCCCTGCTACCAGCGTGCTCGTGCGGGCTGCCCAGGGCACGTGGGCGCGTGCCATTGGACGTGGAGCTTGGGGCAGTGTCTGACATGACACCCCCCAAGTCTCGTGTCACGACGTGACGTGTCGGGTGTGTGCGGACACGCGCACTGGCGACGTTTGACTGTGCAAGTCTGTGTGTTAAGTTTGGGTGTTGCTCTGTGTATTTTTGAGTTTGAATGTTTTAATCATGTTTAAATTGATATTTAGGATCTTAATATGTTTAATAATCTGTGTAGATTGGTTTACATGATTAGGTTGGGTTTTATGTGAGATTTTGGTTTAGAATGGGTGTTTTGGAAACTGTTTTCTGATACAGCCTTGACACCAAGCTTCTTGATGTTGCCAATCAATTCCTTTCCTGTTTTACTATGTTGTTCAATCAATTTTCATTCCCACACATCACAATGCATGCCAGTTAAGTTTTTACAGTCAAGTATGGGCTTTTGGTTGTGGGAATAAGGTTTTGGATTTGTTTTCAATAAATGTTATACTTCATTAACCTGAGTTTAAATGTTATTCTTCATTAACCTGGGTTGGTGATAGACATCAATGAACTGATTTCCTTTTCTTTTCTTCTTAACCTGTGAATACTTTGAACTGAGTTTTGGTTTTGGGTTAATTTGTAAACCCTGAGCACTCTTTGTCATTTCACTGATTGGGTATAAAATCTGAGTTTGTTTTGCATCCCATTGTTTTACAATGTAAGAAAACCTGGGTATTACCTTATATGGGTTTTAGAGCTCCCTGTCATCCTTTTCCTGTCACACTGGTTCAATTAAACCTGAGAATGGATGCAATGTTAACATGCCAACCTGAGAATGGATGCAAATGTAATTTGATAACCTGAGAATTTTATTACCTGTCAACTGTTGTTCAAACTTTTAAATGTCAAATTGTTCTTCTGGTGACTGAAATCAGATTTTTGCAATGAATTGATTTCCTTCCTTTTTACAGTCCATTATTGGACTTTACAGATTTATTTTATTTCCTGCACATCAAGCCTACACTATTACTGTCACATTTATTCCTGATCACATAATTCCCTCCTCACTGTCCAGTTGCTTGGACACTTGTTAGCTCACTAACTACCCACAGCCCCATGTGACACACACAAGTTCATCATTGACACACTCTACACTGATAATTTCCTGTGTACACAAGTGTACAGACACATAGCC
The DNA here is from genome assembly GCA_029216955.1 of Iris pallida. Classification (NCBI taxonomy): domain Eukaryota; kingdom Viridiplantae; phylum Streptophyta; class Magnoliopsida; order Asparagales; family Iridaceae; genus Iris; species Iris pallida. Next base: position 20,244,326 of record JANAVB010025999.1, on the reverse strand, counting down.
CTCTTGTATTATCCTGCACACATCACACACACATGATTCCTTCCTGTTTTCTATTCTTCCTGCACACTGTTTTCCTGTATGCTATGTACACTATCACTGGATAATTCCTGCACACCACACAAGTTTCCTTCTTTACTGACTTTTGCTTCCTGCACATAGACACTGGTACACTACTGGTTAATCCCAGTTTTCACTTTAGCATGTCACAGCACACATGCTTCCCCTCTCTCTTATTACACATGTACATACTATATGTTGATATCTATATATGTAAGTTAAATGTATATTCAATGTAGGTAGCCTACACATATATGTATATATATATACATATAATGTAATGCATGTAAATAGGCATATGTATATCTATGTAAAATGGAATGCCTAATGTAATATATCTAAATATATATATGTATTTTGATAAATAAGTTAGACATGTTTGAATGTATGCTAGCTATATAGCATATAGTTATGTTGTGTGTAGTCTAGTATAGCCTTGTTAGAGCCTAGCATGGCTTATTAGACCTAGCTAGTTGAGTTTAGCCTAGTTTAGACAAGGTTGACCTAGTTTGACTTCTAGGATTGACCAAAGTTGACCAAGAGTTGACTTTGGCCTAGATTGACTTAGAATCATGTAGAATGCATAGTAGGACTCCATTTTGCTATTCTGGACTTATTGTGATTTGTGCTGTTCTGTTTAGGAGCCAGACACCCCTCCTTGGACAGTACGATTCATATCAGACACTCAGTTACAGACGAGTACATTCTCTGATCATTTCATATCCTGTTTAGAATTATTTTCTGCAGTAGATTACTTTACTTGTACTGTCACGTTGGTCACACGGATTGGTACTATATGGATCCTTTCTTGAGATGTTATCCTTAGGGAGCATCGGGTACTCTATGTTCTGTACGTTTCACTTTCATAGCGTATCACATGCTTCTTGGTTCTTTGATCACTTACGCATGTACCCTCATGATCGTAGAGTCTTCCTGGAATCTTACACTGTTGGGTTACCCCCAGAATCCCTATCTTTATGGGACTTACACTGTTGGGTTACTCCCAGAATCCCCATTTTTATGGGACTTACACTGTTGGGTTACTCCCAAAATCCCCATCTTTATGGGACTTACACTGTTGGGTTACCCCCAGAATCTCCATTTTTATGGGACTACTATGTATCACCTTCGGGGTCTACCACCCTTCGGGGGCTTATCACCTCGGGGTCTATCACCTTCGGGGTCTGCTACATAGCATCATATAACATAACCTGGCTGGATCCTTGTGTATTGATCGGGGGTACGGGGGAGTATTACATGTCAAATTGTACTCTGACTCACTAGTCACTGCTAGTTCCCTATGTATAGTATATATTTCTATTACAGTTCTCTCTCTGTTTTTATACTGGACTTCTTTCAGTACTTGTATCTTACTTTACTGCATGTTCATATTTTCTAACCTGCTATGAATTGTTGAGATGTACTGTGCTCGCTCCTGTCCTGACTGGACCTGTTGAAAATATTACAGAGGACGAGGAGGAGGCTTGCCTGGACACCTACTACGGGGCAGCCTTAGAAGACACCTTTGAGCTGGACTCCCAGGAGGACCCAGCTGTAGCTGAGGATATTCCCCCGACTGCTTAGACTAGATTAGATAGTCTGTTATCATTTGTAGTCTGGAGACTTGTTCTAGTTAGACTCTTTATTTGGAGATCAGTTGTATATATTCTTTTATTTGAGACCTTGTATTGCTGGGATTATCTTAGACTACTGTTTTATCTATTTCATTTCCTTGAGTTCTGTTCATGTCGTGCTATCTCTTCCTTAGTTGTGATTGAGTTTATTATTATTGCTATGTCATCCCCATTCGGGGAGTTTAAACTGTTTAGATATATATACTGCTAGAGGATGTGACTTAGGACAGCGTTATACCGCCGACACTGCGGCGTAGGCTGGACGTATTTACGTCTCGTGCCCTTACTCTAGGGTGCGGGTCGTGACATTTGGGCATGCTCTTGAATTTTGTCCTAACTGCTTTCACTTGCCACAGGTGATAGTGGCCCTAGTCATGACTTTTGCAGCTTCCTTCTTAGACATTCTTTCATCATCTTGTTTCTTTCTCTTATTTTTTTTCTTCTCCCAGTTTGGATATGGACCACAGTAGGTATCATAGGTACAACATTTTGAAGTTGTCTTAGATTCCTCATTGAAAGATGATTGATTATCTCTGCATAAGCCTTCAAGTAGGTAGACTTGTGGTTGTACTTATCTACATAGTCTTCAATTGAGTCTCTTCTCTTCTTAATACATGCAGTTGTATGCTCACAAGGAATACCTGTGAGTTGTCATTCTCTACAACTACAAGTCTTTGCTTCCAAGTCCACTGCCTTATTAAGTCATCTCTGACTCACTTCATACTTATTGAATCCAGAAGTAATAACAACACACTTTTTGACACCTTATTTGACTTCTTTCAGCTTTTTCATTACTTCAGGAACAATGACTCCATCATGAGCTTTCATTCTTTGTTTCTTCTTATGGAACCTTCCCATGAGCATTCTTCTTATAGTTTTGAGCAAACAGATTTTTAGGCTTGTCTCTTGCTTTCAACATGTGTTTATTCCATGATTCACACATATTATTGCTTGAGAGATCACAGTTAGAATTGGCCCATGCTTTGACCACTGTCATGGAGAAAGTTTCTCTAACCATTCATATGCTTTTTTGCTTACTTTTATGACCTTATTCATTCTTTTCTCATAATCAACTAAGGTGTATGCCTCTGACGCTTCCCACATAAGATACTTCAGCTTGGGCCCTTGATGTTTCTTCTTAAAATTGTCATATATGCACCTAACACAAAATCCATGCTCTGCATTAGGATGAAGATTGTGAAACACATACAATACCCCCAACATATAAAATTATTCCCAACAAACATATGAACAACATACTTTGTATCCATCAGAATAATCCCTCTGCACATACACACACAAACAACATTATATATATAAAACAAACAAAAGACAGTTTTCTATGTACAAGCATATCACATCCCCTATGTATAGGCATACAAACAGACAACTAATTTAATATAAAAACAACAATTTCATAGGCAAATCCCTATGTACAAACAACTAATTTAATATAAAAACAACAATATCATAAACAATTTCCTATGAAAGGACAAGGATTAGAAATTCAAACAACAAACAGCCCCAACAACAATATCACATCCCCTATGTATAGAAATACAAACAGATAACTAATTTAATATAAAAACAACAATTTCATAGACAAGTTCCTATGTACAAACAACTAATTTAATATGAAAACAATAATAGCATAGACAATTTCCTATGTACAAACAAGGATTAAACTACAAACAACCCCTATAATAGACTACAAAAAACAATATACATAATTTTTTACTAGACTACAAACAACAAACAGTCCAACAACAATATATATACAGACCAAGAAATTTAACAAATTCACACTCGTACAGACAATTCACACTCGTACAAACATCATTCATGAAAAAAAAAATCTAATTCATTATTTGGGGGCATTTTTCTCAAAATATTAACAAATTTAACAAATTTAATTCATTAATAGGGACCAGTATGCTCAGAAGTGTAAGAAATTTCATAGAAGTAGGATTTTAGAATGTACCAGCTCGAGAATTCCATTAATAAACCCTTATTGCACAGAATCTCCACTCCAATCGACCAATGGCAGTATGGAATATTGAAAATTAGATCATCGGGGAAGGATTCTTGGTTTTCAGACGAATAGATTTAGATTTTTGGGGATGGAGAAGAGGATTTAGGTGTCAGGAAGAAAGGATTTAGGGTTTGGGAAAGTAAGATTTAGGTTTTGAGAAGAAATAGAATCATTTTGGAAGAAGATTTATGGCTTGTATTTGGGAATGGGAGAGAGGGATTTGGGAATGGGAGAGAGTTTGAGAAAAGAAATGAACCGTCACTGTAATGGTCTCAGTTATATCTAGGGGTAAATTGGTCATTACAACCCCTACTTAACACTGGTTAACAAAAAAGTTGAATTATGGGGTCAATTAAGCGTATTTGAAACGTATTTAGTTTTTCAAATCAAGGAGCCTTAAATTGCATTTTTCTAACATCTAAGGAGAGTTTAAAATTACTTTACCCTAAGAAAAACTCCAACATTATTTATATGTTCTTGTGGTTTTTAAATTTTTTCTACCTGTACATAAGACAATGGTAGTTAATTCTAAAAAAAATTCATATTACTAAATGATGATATACATACGACGTCGAGATGTTTGCCTTGTTAGGATGGAGGATTGTCAGAAACATATCTGAAAGGGATTTAGGACGGTACAAAACATGGCTAAATATGCCAAAAACAATTGCTGAGATGGACGAGAATCACTGAACCGCATTAGACTGTCAAGGTCTCGTATCCAACTCGACCTATTTTTCACCAGGTCTGACTAGGAATGTGGTGGTCTTCAATTACATTACAAATTCAATTATAATTATATGGCAATGAACTAATCGGATGTTAGTGTACAAAAGCATGGGTAAATATACCCAAAATACTTGCGGTGACATGCAAGCTTTTTGTTCCTAGTAACATAATGTCTCTCATGTTTTTTAAGAGCTTATAGAAATTAATAATTATTAGATTTTCTAAAAATATCGATTGAATTTGAATAACTTGTATTCCAAACAAAACATAAATAAAAATAAACACCCCAAAATGAACGATGTTTAGGAAGGGTCCCTCACTAAACGGAAAGGTGGTTGTAATCACAAATCATAGCCAGCTAAAAACATGGAAGAATTTCGAATTCATCAAAATGTTCTACTGCTACTACTATATGTAGAGATCAGTTATTAAAATTTCATGATTCTCAATTCATAAATTTCATTCGCAATAAAGACAGAGACCCTCATTTAGTGCATAATATTCTATAAATGAATTCACCATTATTTTCTTTAATTTTTGTTTATTTTCTTTCCAAAGAGACTTATTAGTGCAGCTGTAGCTATATAATTTTATTTGTTTATAAATAGAGAAGTTTTCTGTGCTATTCTCATCCACTAATCATAAGAATCAAAGCAATGGCAATGAAACATTTGGTGCCATTCCTCCTTCTGCTCACCATCTTTCTATCTAGTGGTTAGTTCTCTAAAACCTGCAAAAGATGATATTTTTTGTCGAACATTGTGATGAGTTTTTATTTTTATTATCTTTTCTCTTTTATTTAGGAATTTCGTACGTTGCCGCGGAATATGACGAGCGATGTTACTATCTCAACTTACGTTGCGACACTAACCAAGATTGCATACGAAAATGTGCGAAGATTGACTACAAACGAGGGGCAATGTGCATTCCGGGCACCGGACCCCTAGACAGCAAGTGTTGCTGCGTCATTATTGCTCCAATACCTCCTAAAATACTCGTGTAGTTCTATTATGATGTAATAAAAAGGTGCAATAACTAATCTTGTCGTTTTTTGGTGTCCATCTTTTCATGTCCTTCTTTTTTAATAAATTTTAGTAGGTTTTTGCAAGTTCAAAAATTGTAATCCAATTCCTATTATATTAAGAGTAACGTATATGCGAACACACTTTTCGGTAATGCACGGCCACACGTAGATGTGGCCTATGAAATGTGCCAAAAAAGTGTCTACATAGCAATATAGTTAGATTAAACAAAATAGGAGTTAAATATAAATATTAATTGGTAAAGTTTAGAACTCATCTAGTAAAAGAGTATCCTATTTGTAAAATAACTCAAAAAATTCAAGATAGAAATTAAAATGAAATGAATAGTCCGCTTGTCAAATGGAGCTATATGAACCTTGATGTTCTCAAATCTCAAAAATGTATTTTGCGGTGATCCACTAAATATCGTAATTGTTCAACCTTTCTACTATTTTTCTTTTTCTTTTTGATTCTTCTGCTCGAATGTTGTACCTTTCTCTTCCACGAACAATTATCCCATATCTAATTTCTCTTTTTCCTAGTTATATTTATACTATTATTATATAAGGGTACGGTTATTGGTACTCCAAAAATATCGTTGTCATTTTTGTTTAATTTTGTATCCTTCTAAATCCAAATATACCTATGTATTAAAAATGATATTAACTTGTGCATGCATGGAAGGAGTACAAGATGACATAGTTGGAGTGTCAATAGTGTTAACACATGAGCAAATTTATTAAAGAGTAGAATAAAGACATCTATCCTTATTATTTTGACGATATACTTTCTTAGCTAAAAATACAAAAATGTATAGATAATAAGATCATTTACTCACATACTCAACTTTCATTATATTAAACAAAATTCTCTCTCTTACCGAAAAGTGCAACAGAAATAAAAAAAAAAAAAATCCAAATCAAAGATCTTAAGAGCAAAGCGCTAAACTCCTCCTCATCCTCCTTCTCCTCCACCCCTTTGAAGTGGATGTCGAAGAGATGTACGCTCTCAACATCCTATCCTCTCCTCCTCCCCCCTCCACAACGTAGGGTCACCAGGGCGCTCCATTCCCCCACGTTTTTTTTTTGCCAGTTTTGTTTATAATTTATAGTTTAAAATTTCGCATAATTAGAATTTACGTGCCAATTCGAATCTTTCAAAAGTATGCAAGTATTATATATTTCTGAAAGACACGAAAAAAAATTCATGTGTAATACAAGTTTTATTCGGGTGATTTCTTTTTAATGTCCGGCGATTCCTACAGGACTTTATATACACTGCATTGCGACTCGGATTTTACCGTCCCAATTTTTTTTTCCGTTTGCCGCATTGCTAACAATAGCTGCTGGGCTACAAGAAATTTCTCATAACTTTCAATGAATTTTGTCTAGAATGTCTCATCCATCCGTTAAGTAACTATAGAGAAATGATAATTGAATGATACTTTTTGAAAACCTGAAACATGTAGGCTTTCTACAAAGAGACTACATATTTTACTTTATATTTTTTCATATAGATCAAACTTATTTTCTTAAGTCTAGCTAAAAACCAAAGTAACAACACTTACAACCTTTTAAACTCAAAGAAAAACCTCATTTTGGATTTTTTTTTTTCCAGTGCTCAAAGAAAAGAAAAACAATTCTTCATTATTTTTATTCCTGTGAAAAATTACAATTTTCATATTTTTATTTCAGGTGTTTGGAAAACAAAGAAAATTGGAATAAAAAGTGAATTCTTAGGCCATGTTTGGAATTGGAACCTTAGAAAAGGAAAATGATTCCTTTTTTTGTTAGGATGCCAAACTAAATGAGAAGAAAATGAATTTGATTCCCGGGGAAGAGAAAATAGGAGAGAAAGTGGTTCCTCCCACCAATCGAAAAACTCATTTTCTCCTCTATGGGTTCACTTTTTCTCTCAATTTTCTTGATTTTTTTCAACCTGAAAGAAAATTGATTGGAATTGCAATTTTTCAAGGGAAAGAAAATATCATAGAATCAATTCACTTTCCTTTCCGCGAACCAAACGAGACCTTAGGCTGTGTTTGGTAGGAAGGATGAAAAAGTGTAAGGAAAGAAAAAGCAAAAGATACACTTTCCATCCACATGAAAAGGTCCTTCCTTTGTGTTTGGTAGAATGGCAGAAAAATGGAAGTGGTACACTTTCTTTTGTTTGATATGAAAAGAAAAGTGAAAGTAAGAAAAATAAAAATATAGGGTTTAAAATTATATCCTCAACTAACAATATTTATTACTATCTGACTTTATTGAACTACTTTAAAATAATATAATTCGTATAAGGTATAATTGTAAATTAAGATGAGCATCCACTTTTTCTTCCACTTTTGGATGGATTGATTTTCTTAGGTTAGGAGGAAAAATTAATCTTCTACTCTTGTATTCTCCGTCTCTATTCCGGTTGGGAGTAAGCTATGTTGGACATTTTTTTTTCCAGGCTTCTTCTCATCTTCTACTCGTATACGTCTTGTAAACATGGTATAAATCATTTTGTGTAGTTGGTTTATAGATTATCGATTGATTGTTACTTTTGTCTCTACATATATATTAAATTTTAATTTGGTTCTCTCCATTTTAAGAAAGAGTAAAATTTGGCTTCTTCTCATCTTCTACCCCTATCGATTATAAGAAAAAAGTGTAAAGTGCATTTAAACCCTCCTTAGATTTGCTTTGTTAGCAAAATAAGACATTTTAGAAAACTTAAACAGTTTACACCTCCGGCAAAACCTATCTTGCTTATAATGGCCCTTCCTGTCAAAGAGACGTTATAAGTAGTCGTCAGAAGCAAATTTTCGGGTAAAGTAAATTATGCACTACCCAAAATACCCCTTAGAAGCTAAGGTTAACAATGTGGCTCCCTTTCATTCTCTATATATATGATTGTTTTGAAAGACACCATCCAAGCTTTCTATTTTCTAATTTATCGACCGGTTTGTTGGAAAAATAACATCATTTTTTCTTATCTTCCTTTTTTTTAACTTATTTGCTCTCATTTAATATATTGAACCATTATTTTTTACTTACATATATCATATCCAACTGCAAATTATGGCCAGTAGCTCACAATCTTCATTCTCAAGACGTCCAAATAGAAATTGTAGAAGAACAATTTATTGCCGTTATGGATTAATTAGTCCATTGAAGACTTCATGGACACCAACAAATTTTGGAAGAAGATTCTACGGGTGTGCAAATTTTTCAACAAATTCTTGTAGTTTTCTACTATGGAGGGATGAGAAACTTTCTGAACACTATCAAATCGTAATGTGAAATTTATTGAAAGAATTAAATGAGCACTGAGTCCAAGGTTTACAACCTATTCCTAGAGAATCGATAGTGGCTGTGGCAGCAACTGATCTAAGACTATGCTTCAAAATATAGAAGTGTGCCAGATTTGAGAATGGGAGAGAGGGAGATTTGAGAATGGAGAGAGAGATTTGAGAAAAGAAATGAACCGTCACTGTAATGGGCTCGGTTATATCTAGGAGTAAATTGGTCATTACAGTCCCTACTTAACACCGGTTAACAGAAAAGTTGAATTAGGGGGTTAATTAAGCGTAATTGAAATGTATTTGGTTTTTCAAATCAAGGAGCCTTCAATTGTATTTTTCTAACATCTCAGGACAGTTTAAGTGTACTTTTACCCTAAGAAAAACTCCAACATTATTTATATGTTCTTGTGGTTTTTAATTTTTTTTCTAACTGTACATAAGACAATGGTAGTTAATTTAAAAAAAAAATCATATTACTAATTGAGGGTAAAGTGCATTTAAACCCTCCTTAGATGCACGAAAATGCAAATAAAGACTCGCTGATCCGAAAAACCCAACAAGATACGAAAATGCTCAAATCACCCCCTCCGCTAACTTTTCTGTTTACGGGTGTTAAAATGGGGTTGTTTTGACCATTTTATCCCTGGGCTATCTAATATTAACTTGTTAAAAACGGTTAGTTCTAAAATTATTTTGTTAAAAACGGTTATGCAAAAATATTTGTTAAAAAGTGGATAAATATTAACAAAGGGAAAATGGTCTTTGCTAGTAAAATTATTTATTAAAATTATTTTAATTAGTATTAACTTGTTAAAAACGGTTAGTTTCGTCAAAAAAATGGATAAATATTATTTAAAATTATTTTGTCATAAATTATTTTTTATTTAACAAATATATAAATATTTTTGGGAAAAATAAAACTGATAAATACAAAAAAAAACAATTCTTAAAAAATAGAAATGATGAAAAACTGGAAAAAAAATCAAATAAAAAACAAAAAATACTATTAAAATATGGAAAAAAATAAAAAATAGACAAAATATTCCAAAAAACCAAAAAATGAGGATAAATCTTAAACAATGAAAAAAGACAAAAATAAAAACTATACAAATTTGAAAATAAAAGTCACTCTTAAAAAATTAGAAAAGATTATTAAAAAGATGAAAAAAAAATATGAAATAAGAACTAAAAAAATGGAAACAAAAAAAAAATATTAAAAAGATTATTAAACAAAATCAATTCTCATGCTTGACGTCATTTTCGAAAATAAATGTTTATAATCTAAATAGTAGGTTTTCATCTTAAATTTTTCTGGAAAAAAAAATCTTTTAACAAATATCCGGTTAGTCCTGAACTTGTATCGTAATTATTTATTAGTCATGACTATTATCGTAATTTTTTTTTATTAATTCTAGAAAAGATTATTAAAAAGATGAAAAGAAATATGAAATAAGAACTAAAAAAATGGAAACAAAAAACAAAATATTAAAAAGATTATTAAAAAAATCAATTCTCATGCTTGACGTCATTTTCGAAAATAAATGTTTATAATCTAAATAGTAGGTTTTCATCTTAAATTTTTTCTGGAAAAATAAATCTTTTAACAAATGTCCGGTTAGTCCTGAACTTGTATCGTAATTATTTATTAGTCATGACTATTATCATAATTATTTATTTATTAATTCTAGAAAAGATTATTAAAAAGATGAAAAAAATATGAAATAAGAACTAAAAAAATGGAAACAAAAAACAAAATATTAAAAAGATTATTAAACAAAAATCAATTCTCATGCTTGACGTCATTTTCGAAAATAAATGTTTATAATCTAAATAGTAGGTTTTCATCTTAAATTTTTCTGTAAAAAAAAATCTTTTAACAAATGTCCGGTTAGTCCTGAACTTGTATCGTAATTATTTATTAGTCATGACTATTATCGTAATTATTTTTTTATTAATTCTAGAAAAGATTATTAAAAAGATGAAAAAAAAAATATGAAATAAGAACTAAAAAAATGGAAACAAAAAACAAAATATTAAAAAGATTATTAAACAAAAATCAATCTCATGCTTGACGTCATTTTCGAAAATAAATGTTTATAATCTAAATAGTAGGTTTTCATCTTAAATTTTTTCTGGAAAAAAAATCTTTTAATAAATGTCCGATTAGTCCTGAACTTGTATCGTAATTATTTATTAGTCATGACTATTATCGTAATTATTTATTTATTAATTCTAACTGAAATTGTAAATCTTGGTACAAATTTATTTTCATCACATGTATCACTTAAACAAATAACTTAAATATTACTAAACGTGTCAAAAATTCAAAAATAAATTGCAAAACATGTATGTCGAAGCATGGTCCGGGTTCAGTGGCTGCCACCGCCTTTGTCGATTATCTACGAATAGGCTTCCATAATTTCTATTTGGACGTCTTGAAAAAAAAAAGGAATAAGTAAAAAAAGCTTCAAACATTAAATGAGGGCAAATAAGTAAAAAAAAAAAGAGAATATAAAAAAAAATTGCAGTTGGATTTGAGATCTGTAGGTAAGAAAAATTTTCAATATATTAAATGAGAGCAAATAAGTAAAAAAAAAAAAAAAAGAAATATAAAAAAAATATATTATTTTTCCTTCCAACCAACCGGTCAAAAAATAGAAAATATAAAGTTTAGGTTTTATGTTTCAAACAAACATTGTCTTATACATAGAGAATGAAAGAGAGCCAACAGCCAAATGTAAGCATTAGGGGTATTTTGGGAAGTGCACTTTTTTTTTAATCCAAAAAATGGCCTCTAACGGCTGTTCTAACGTCAATTTGACGGAAAGGGGTATTCTGCACAAAACAGGGTTTGCGGGAGGTGCAAACTGCTTAAGTTTTCTAAAAGGTCTTATTTTGCGAACGAGGCAACTCTAAGGAGGGTTTAAATGCACTTTACCCTACTAATTGATGATATACATACGACTTCGTACTATAATAGTAGAGATGTTTGCCTTGTTAGGACGGAGGATTGTTAGAAATATATCTGAAAGGGATCTAAGACTACAAAACATGGAGATGGACGAGATGTAAGAGAATCCATCAGTGAACCCCCCATTAGACTGTAAAGTTCTTGTAAGGAGGATCCAACTCGACCTATTTTCACCAGATCCGACTCAGAATGTTTATACAAATTCAATTACATTACAAATTCAATTATAATTATATGACAATGAACTAATCGGATCGTTAGTGTACAAAAGCATGGGTAAATATACCCAAAATACTTGCGGTGACATGCAAGCTTTTTGTTCCTAGTAACATAATGTCTCTCATGTTTTTTAAGAGCTTATAGAAATTAATAATTATTAGATTTTCTAAAAATATCGATTGAATTTGAATAACTTGTATTCCAAACAAAACATAAATAAAAATAAACACCCCAAAATGAACCATGTTTAGGAAGGGTCCCTCACTAAATGGAAAGGTAGTTGTAATGACAAATCATATCCAACTAAAAACATGGAAGAAATTCGAATTCATCAAAATGTACTACTGCTACTACAATAGTAGAGATCTGTTATTAAAATTTCATGATTCTCAATTCATAAAATTCAATCGCAATAAAGACAGAGACCCTCATTTAGAGCATAATTATTCTATAAATGAATTCACCATTATTTTCTTTATTTTTTGTTTATTTTCTTTCCAAAGAGACTTATTAGTGCAGCTGTATGTCACGTCCAAAAGTTTGCGCCCTATCGAGACGGATTTGCATAACTCTCCACGGACCGGGATTATGCAGGAAGCTTCCAGAACATTCTAGAAGGTGACGGAACTCTCTAGAAGACGGTGGATTTCTCTAGAAGGCCCAAGATCATTCTGAATGGCCTATGAAGTTTCCTTTTAGGTCCCTTAGAGAATAAATCTGGAATATGTCATTCCAGTTATGGTAGGAAGAATAATTCTTGGAATATTCTTTCCAGAAGTTTCCTTGTAAAGCTCTATGAGCCATTATAAACAAGGGGGGAAGCTTCATTTGTTCCTCACCACCCAAAAGTTGTAGACTTCTCTAGTATAGTGAAGTTTTAATCTTCCACTCTCTCTCTCTCTCTTTTGCTCCACAATATTCTCAATATCGCCTTAGCGATCTAGCTAAGCGTCGGAGGAAGGCTTGCACGACTCTTCGAGGAGGAAGATAGTGCGCACGGGTCGAAGTGTAGCCTAAAATACTAAGTCCGTGACAAGTGGTATCAGAGCAAAGGTTGGTTGGTGCCATGTCAACATCCGAGAACGTCCAGGAGGGACCCGCGTCGCCTAAGGAGGGGCACGCCAGGACGCATAAGAGGGGAAGAGCAAGGAATCTGCGGTGGAGCGTAGCCTTGTCGGTCTTGCCGAACGTGTCGAGGTCTTGGAGACGGGTTCGAAGGACACGGAGATGCGCATGGGCTCCGTGGAGCAAAGCAACACGAGACTAGAAGAGTACTTCGATGGGCTGGAGAGTGACGTCACTTCGCCCATGGCAATCTTTCGGGAGCAATTCCAAGAGGTTCGATCCGCACTTGAGGAGGAGCGCAAGGGACATCGTGCAGAGATTGAGAAATTGCGTAGGAAGGTCCAAGGCTACGAGGAGTTGAAGACCTTGGTCGAGAGTTGCGGAGAACTCAAGACCAAAGTTGCCATCTTGGAGAAGGCTGTTGCGAACGGTGGACCTTCGAGTAGGGAGGCACCAAGGCGAAGGAAGATCCCTGAGCCAAAATCCTTCAGCGGGGGTGCGCGATGCCAAAGATGTTGAGAACTTCTTGTGGAACGTGGAGCGATACTTCAAGGCGTTGCACATCAACGATGACGCCGAGAAGGTGGATGTCACGACCCGATCCCAAATAACTGGGTCGAACCGGATCATGCCCAGCCTGCACCGTTGTTGAGACAGCGACAGTAAGCTGTTCCATTAGCAGGTATTCACAACAACATCTATATACATTTGTCACAACTCAATATTCCGAAATTTAAAACTTTATTAAACATTAGAAAAGTACACTGGAATTAGTAAGACTGAAATAAAATGCTGGAATTCAAATAACAAAATTTCAAAACAACAAAACTGGAAACAAAAAATCTAGCTAAGCGTTCGGCTCTTCGGCCTCAGGTCCTGCGTCCTCCAAAGGGGACTCTGGCAACACCATGGGGTACAGAACCGGGTCATAATAACTATTGTATACCAGCTCAGCATCCTCAAAATTCCCTAAAAATGTTATCTTCAGTCAGGAGGGAGCAAAGTACAATTCATGATAATCTAACAATTAAAATAATAATAGAATCATGCACTTTTAAACAATTTGAAATAAACAGTTCTCCAGCAGTTAAACCATTGTGATGTGAATAGGCAATGAATATGACTGGCTTGGGTTGTACAGTGAAAGATATGGCTTATCCCAGTGTATAAGAGGGGTAAGCTAATACAGTTCTAAGTTACTTTGGATGTGGTCATACTCATTACACTACTCTTCCAGTCCCCAAACAGTTACAGTAGTAACAGTAGTTACAGTCCGTGCTCTCAGAGAGAGTTCCGTGTTGCATCGTGGTTTAAACTTGCAATAAAACGATTATTAAATAATTGTAAACTAACACAAAATGTACTTGTCTCAAATTGGATTGGACTTGAAGGGTTGAGACTTCGGGATGGAAATTAGACTCGTCCTCGAAATCCTACATTCGAGAAGTTCGACTCAGATTCCAGAGTTACCATGCTAACTATGGTAGTTGCAATCTCTAAGTTTGTCCTAGTCAAATTTTAATCATTATTATACTATCACGAACAAAATCTCGATTATCAGGTGCGTTGTAATTAATTACGAGGGAAAGATCAATTTAACTTTTATTTTGGAAAAACTCGTAGTTACCAATTTGATTGGTTAAAACTTTGTATTTTCGTAATTATACATATAAAACTAAATTTTTTGTTTAATGAGAAAACATGCTCTTTGTTTAAATATTACAACTTGTAAGTGTGAGAAAATCTTATTCATTTTTTTATATCAAAATAATATTATTTATTTTAATATTACGCATCTACGCTAAAAATCAGCAAACCCAAAAAATCAAAGAAAAATCTACGCTACAATAATTACAGGCCACAGAGAAAGAAAATAGAAAAGCTGGGCTTATGCCCTAACAAATTATTTTACATAAATTGAAATAAGAAGAAATATTGTTAGTTAATTATAATTAAAACTAATAATTAAAATAAATTAATAGTGAGGCTCAGATATTGGTCCAATCGTCATATAGGCTAATTTTCTCAACGTCCGGGTGAACCGGTTTCGTTTGCACTTAGCCAAGGCCCATTGACCAATACGGTCGTCGCCAAAAATCCAAATTAATAATCTTTTCCGAAAAATCGTTTTAAAATCATTTTAAAATTATATAATTAAATTTTATAGAAAAATCCGGCAGCACTTTCTCTATTTTCGGTCAACCCAAAAACTGGAAAATGTGCCATAAACACCATTTATAAAAAGTTCCAAACTAGGGAACACCCAGAATTCAATTCCAAACTATTTTACACCACAATTAAAATTCACAGAATAATTTCCGAATTTAAATCAGAACCCGCAATATAGTTTCGGGAATTCCCGAAATGAATTCGGAAATCACAACGCCTAAAATCCCAAAAATATATTTCGGAAATATCCGAAATAAACGCCGAATATCACAGAACATTTCTGGAAAAATCCGAAGTTACGACGTCGCTAAAAACCGAATTCCCGGGAGGGATTCGGGGACCAATCTCATCATAGACTACGAAATAGGACGGGACAGAGGAGTTATACCATGGGTTGCTCGGCTAGAGCTCTCAGATGCAAATTAAAGAAGGAAAATATTCCCGGACAGCAGGTCGGGCTTGCTGGAACAGAGCACAGGAGCTGCGATAAAACTCGGGAATGCCGGGACGACGTCCAAGCACGGAAACGACGTACTAGGGATGCGAACAGTGCTGGACACGCTGTCGGAGACCACGGGCTCGGGTCTCGGGACCGAACAGCAAGGGGCAGCGGGCCGGAAAGGGGGTCGGGGTTGGGCGAATGGCGGAGAACCCCGAAGAGGGGCGCCGGAGGTGGCTCTGGCCGCGGAAAAGCTGCGAAAGGGCGGACCGGCAAGGGGCCGGCGGCTCAGCGCCGGAGCCGGCCGGGCCGGGTCGAGACAGCGGGCTCGGGCGGTCGCGGGGAGCCGCGGGCGAAGGTGGCCGCGGGCGGCCGGGAGGACGTCGGGGAGGGCGCCCGGGTTCGACGGAGAGGCTGAGGGCACGGGGATCGAGTCGGGCGGCGTCGGGCCTCGTGCGGAGAGGTCGCGGCTGGGACAGCGGGCGTCGACGGGAGATCGTCGGGGGGAGGTGGCGGTCTGGACGGCGGGGTGCGACCGGACAGGCCGGCGTGGTGCAGGAGGTTGGGGAGCCGCGGGCGGCGCGCTCGCGGACGTCGGCTCGGGGGGTCCGCGCAGTCGAAGGGGGTGGAGCGCCGGGGAACGGCGTGGAGCTCAAGGGTTGGGGAAGGGTGCTAAGGAGTTGGGGAAGGGTGCTCTGGAGTGTGCTATGGAAGAGGGAGAGAGGAGAATGGTGATGGGAGTTGGGAGTGCTGATGGTGGGGGTGGTTTAAAAAGGAAGGAGAAAAATAGGATGTGGTGGTGGAGTGTTTGTGCTTTTAAGGAGGAGTGGTTATGAACGTGGAGGAAAGTGAGTGCTGGTGCTTGTTGGGGAGAGATGTGGAGTTTGAGGGAAAGAAGTGGTGAAGAGAAGTAGTAGGAGGAATAAGGGGCGTGTGGTCCAGGTCATGTGGGATTGGGAACAGGTCATGGGGAGATGGGAAATTAGGAATTAGTCAGTTCATTTTTCTTTCTCTTTTTTTTATTATAAAAATTAATATATGGAAATTAGGATTTTAAAAGAAAGGAAAATAAGGACGGGTTCGGGCTGAGTTGGGTTTCGGAAATCGGGTCTGGTTCGAGTTCGGTGTCGGACTCCAGACATGGGGTCGGGGCAGGCCACAAACAAAACCCAAACGATAATTTCAAAAATAGTGTTTTCCTAAATCCGACTAAATAATAATATAATAATATATAATAATAATAATAATATAATAATACTATAAAACCAAAATTACACTACAAACCAATAATAAAAAATCTGGGTTTCACAATCTTCCCTCCTTAGAAAATTTCGTCCTCGAAATTAAAGGCAGGGTAGGGGTAAACTCAAATCAAACAGGTACGGGTACTACGCCCGTAACTCAGGTCCAACAATAAGAATTTTCAAGGCAGTCGTGGATGAGACGGTTTAGGGACAAGTTCATTTATGATATCATCCATGCAAAAAAATACAAAAGCGAACCAAAATACACGAGGTTGATCAAACCATCATGCACCGGTCCTAATTAGATAATATATTAGTGGGTGCACCCAATAAAATACTATCGTGATCAAGCTTGATAAAGAAATAGCTTGCAAAATTAGGCTAACGTAGCAGCATCAGTCAAGTTTAGAACGAAAAGATAAGAAATAGGAGTTATGTGATGGCTCAAATTTTTTGATCTTCTTCTCACCTCTGACTGCGCTTGCTACTGGTTTCTCTGGCACAGCAAGGTTGAGTCCAATCTTCAGCTCTGAATTATCCAAAATGTGACTCGGATCCGAAATGTAGCGTCTGAGCTATGATACGTAGAAGACGTTGTGCACACTCTCAAGATTAGCTGGTAGAGCTAACTGGTACGCTACCTTTCCAACTCGTCTTAAAACTTCAAATGGCCTGATGTACCTGGCCTCAATTTCCCAACTCCGACAAAACTGATCGTTCCTCTGGTAGGAGAAAACTTCATAAAAACGCTATCTCCTTCTTCAAACTCCACTGGTCGACGACTACTATCAACCCAATGCTTCTGTCTATCTTGGGCAATCCTGAGCTTACATTTACCTTCTCTACTGCGTCAGTCACCATCTCTGGACCCAGCAGTACTCTTTCTCCTAGGTCGTTCCATGCAAGTGGAGTGCAGCAATGACATCCATAGAGTGCCTCGAACGGTGTCATACCGATGCTAGCTTGGTAGCTGTTGTTGTAAGAGAACTCTACCAAGTGCAAATGGTCTTCCCAAGACCCTCCGAATTCCAAGACGCAGGATCTCAGCATATCTTCTAGCGTCTAGATTGTTCTCTCTGATTGTCCGTCAGTCGGGGGATGGTAGGCGATGCTAAATTTCAGTTGTGTTCCCAAACAGTCATGCAAACTCTTCCAAAAGTGAGAGGTAAAACTAGTATCTCTGTCGGACACAATACTTATCGGAACTCCATGAATCCGGTAGATGTGCCGCATGTATAGTGTCGCCAACTTCTCGGTGGATAGACCAACCTTAAAGGGGATAAAGTGAGCTGACTTCGTCAGTCGGTCCACGATAACCCAAATGGCGTCATTCCCTCCTTGGAAACGAGGCAGTCCTGACACGAAGTCCATTGTGATGTGCTCCCACTTCCATTTCGGAATGTCCAGTGGCTGTAGAGGTCCTGCGGGTCTCTGTCTGCTAGCCTTCACTTGTTGACAAATTAAACATCTAACAACATACCTGGCCACGTCTTTCTTCATTCCAAACCACCAAATATTGGTACGCATATCCCGATACATCTTGTTAGCTCCAGGATGTATGGAATATTACAACTGGTGTGCTTCCTACATCAGCTCGTTCTAGATGCTACGCAGAGCCTCATACCATTCTTCAGTGCTCCATCGCTGGCGATTGAGAAACCCTCAAGTGTACCTACCAACACTTGATCTCTAAGTTTGTAAAGTGTCTCGTCTTGAAACTGCGTCTCCTTGATTTTGTCCATCAGACTCGAGCTCACTTGCAACTTCATCAGCAATGAATCAGCATCTAGCTCCTTCATTCCAGGCAGTATAATCTCCAGTCCAAGCTTCTCGATGTCCTCTAGCAGGTGCCGCTCCTTGGTCAAAAAAATATCACCATAGGATATCGACTAAGTACATCTGCGACCACATTAGCCTTACCCGGGTGGTACCGTAGATCGATCTCAAAATCCTTCATCAGCTCCAGCCATCTTCTTTGCCTCATGTTCAGCTCCTTCTGAGTGAAAACATACTTCAGACTTTTATGGTCTGTATATATTTCCACTCTCTCTCCAAATAGATAATGCTTCTATTACTTCAAAGCAAAGATGACTGCCGTAAGCTCCAGATCATGTGTGAGATAGTTCTTCTAATGAGTCCGTAATTGCCTAGATGCATAAGCAATCACTTTTCCATGTTGTTGAAGAAAGCAATCCAGTCCTTTACCTGAGGCATCACTGTAGATTGAGAAACCACCAGTTCCTGCGGGTAGCGCAAGGATTGGTGCAGTGGTAAGTCTCTTCTTCTGCTCCTCAAATGATGCCTGGCAATCTTTTGTCCAGATGAACTCTTCATTCTTCCGAGTGAGCTTCGTCATCGGCTCAGCAATTCTGGCAAAATCCTTCACGAACTTCCGGTAGTAGCCAGCCAAGCCCAAGAAACTCCTGATTTCAGCAACTGAGCTTGGGGTAGACCACTTCTCAACAACGGCTATCTTCTTCGGATCCACCGAAATTCCTTCTCCTGTGATAACATGGCCAATGAAATTCACCTTATCTCCTTCTCCTGTGACAACATGGCCAAGGAAATTCACCTTATCTAGAAAGAATTCACATTTGGAAAGCTTACCATACAGCTTCTCCTTCCTCAAAGTGTCCAGAACTTTTCTGAGGTGCTCTTCGTGCTTCTCTTCCGTCTTTGAATAGATCAAAATGTCATCGATGAAGATCTAGGTATTCATGGAAAATCTTGTTCATAAGTTTCATAAACACCGCAGGAGCATTCGTCAGTCCAAACGGCATGACCAAGAATTCAAACTGCCCATACTTGGTGTTGAATGCCGTCTTGGGAATATCTTCCTTCCTGACCCTGATCTGATGGTAGTAAGATCAATTTTCGAAAACACCTTGGCTCCACTTAGTTGATCAAACAGGTCGTCGATCCGGGGCAGAGGGTACTTGTTCTCGATGGTGATGTTGTTCAGCGCCCGGTAATCGATGCACATCCGCACGGTTCCATCCTTCTTGGGCACGAACAAAACTGGTGCTCCCCAAGGTGAAGCTCCGTCTCGACTGAATCCCAGAGCCTTCAGTTCATTGATCTGGTCCTTCATCTCCTTGGCCGCCTTTGGGTTGACTCTGTAGCATCCCTTAGAAATAGGGCCCCGGGGACTAGGTCAATGGTGAACACTATGTCTCGATCTGGGGGTAATCCGGGAAGACTATCAGGGAAGACATCTACCATAAAGGTGTAACTAAGAATTTTATTCATGTGAAGAATTACAGCAAAAACTCTTATGATTGATCTAAGGACATCCTGTTACAACTTCTTATAACAATAGATAATGCTATTCAGCAGTCCTAGGTACTATTCTTTATGGTTCTGGCTCTTGCAAGAGCAGTCTCCAACTGCTTCATCTTCTATGAACCTCGAGTCTGCATCATGCCTTATTGAAGGAGACAAGGTCCGCTGGATAGGAAGAGAGTCCCTAGGTTGTGGCCTAACAGGTGTTGCTGGGATATGTGCTCTGGTTTGATGGAAAGATAAGGGGCAGTCCTTTATCCGATGTTCAACAGATCCATATGCCAAACATTTCCCCAATCTCTTACGACAAATATTGGCTTGGTGACCAAGCCTTTTACAGTAGTCACAAACCAATAGCTTCTTACGATATGACTGCCGGATAGGGATCAAATATCTTCTAGATTCGGGGGTGTCCCTCCTAGGACGAGGTTCCGCTCCAACTTGGTTTAAGATAGCTAAGGCTACATCATTGACGTTCTTCATGACTTCTCTCATGATATTCATCTATTCCGGCTGGGCTTCAGCTTGAGCCTTCTGGAACTCCAGGATTTCTTGAGATAGGGCAACCATTTGGGAGGTGTTTGCTGGTACTAGTGGAGCAACAGGAATGGGTACTTCACCAAGGAAATGCAACTCAGTTTGAGAAGAGGTAGGAATCGCCAGTGTAGTAAAAGCTTTACTGGATGCATTATGGGGACGGTCAATCAGCTGCGAGAGAATAAACCCTGAACTTGGTTGAGGAGATGGGGTATGATCCGGAGATGACACCTCATCGCCAGCAGGATTGGTCTTGTCAATGGCCATTCTCTGGAAGGTTTAGGATGCAAACATAAGCAAGGTATCCTACCAGTCTATAATCAAACAAAAATATTTATGTATATAATTCGGACCTATGTTGTGACAAATCAATGTTCTAGTGTTCTAATTGTTTCTAGGTATGTTTTTCTAAGTGGTTGAGACCTACATGGGCCACCACTAAAAATATGTCACGACCCGATCCCAAATAATTGGGTCGAACCGGATCATGCCCAGCCTGCACCGTTGTTGAGACGGCGGCAGTAAGCTGTTCCATTAGCAGGTATTCACAACAATATCTATA
Organism: Iris pallida; assembly: GCA_029216955.1. Taxonomy (NCBI): domain Eukaryota; kingdom Viridiplantae; phylum Streptophyta; class Magnoliopsida; order Asparagales; family Iridaceae; genus Iris; species Iris pallida. The sequence continues at coordinate 20,223,078 of JANAVB010025999.1, read as the reverse complement.
TACATTTGTCACAACTCAATATTCGAGAATTTAAAACTTTATTAAACATTAGAAAAGTACACTGGAATTAGAAAGACTGAAATACTGTAATTCAAATAAAAAAATTTCAAAACAACAAAACTGGAAACAGAAAATCTAGCTAAGCGTTCGGCTCTTCGGCCTCAGGTCCTTCGTCCTCCAAAGGGGACTCTGGCAACACCACAGGGTACAGAACCGGGTCATAATAAATATTGTATAACAGCTCTGCATCCTCAAAATCCCCTAAAAATGTTATCGCCAGTCAGGAGGGAGCAAAGTACAATTCATGATAATCTAACAATTGAAATAATAATAGAATCATGCACTTTTAAACAATTTAAAAATAAACAGTTCTCCAGCAGTTAAAATATTGTGATGTGAATAGAAAATGAATATGACCGGCTTGGGTTGTACAGTAAAAGATATGGCTTATCCCCGTGTGTAAGAGGGTAAGCTAATACAATTCTAAGTTACTTTGGATGTGGTCATACTCATTACACTACTCCTCCAGTCCCCAAACAGTTATAGTAGTTACAGTAGTTATAGTCAGTGCTCTCAGAGAGAGTTCCGTGTTGCATCGTGGTTTAAACTTACAATAAAACGATTATTAAATAATTATAAACTAACACAAAATGTACTTGTCTCAAATTGGACTGGACTTGAAGGGTTGAGACTTCGGGATGGAAATTAGACTCGTCCTCGAAATCCTACATTCGAGAAGTTCGACTCAGATTCCAGAGTTACCATGCTAACTATGCTAGTTGCAATCTCTAAATTTGTCCTAGTCAAATTTTAATCGTTATTATACTATCACGAACAAAATCTCGATTATCGGGTACGTTATAATTAATTACGAGGGAAAGATCAATTTAACTTTTATTTTGGAAAAACTCGTAGTTACCAATTTGATTGGTTAAAACATTGTATTTTCGTAATTATACATATAAAACTAAATTTCTTGTTTAATGAGAAAACATGCTCTTTGTTTAAATATTGCAACTTGTTAGTGTGAGAAAATCTCATTAATTTTTCTATATCAAAATAATATTATTTATTTTAGTTTTACGCGTCTACGCTAAAAATCAACAAAACCAGAAAATCAAAGAAAAACCTACGCTACAATAATTACAGGCCACAGAGAAAGAAAATACAAAAGCTGGGCTTACGCCCTTACAAATTATTTTACATAAATTGAAATAAGAAGAAATATTTGTTAGTTAATTATAATTAAAACTAATAATTAAAATAAATTAATAGTGAGTCTCAGATATTGGTCCAATCGTCATATAGGCTAATTGCCTCAACGTCCGGGCGAACCGGTTTCGTTTGCACTTAGCCAAGGCCCATTGACCAATACGGTCGTCGTCCAAAAATCCAAATTAATAATCTTTTCCGAAAAACTATTTTAAAATTATTTTAAAATTATATAATTAAATTTTATAGAAAAATTCGGCAGCACTTCCTCTATTTTCGGTTAACCCAAAAACTGGGAAATGTGCCATAAACACCATTTATAAAAAGTCCCAAACTAGGGAACACCCAGAATTCAATTCCAAACCATTTTACACCACAATTAAAATTCACAGAATAATTCCTAAATTTAAATTGGAACCCGCAATATAGTTTCGGGAATTCCCGAAATGAATTCGAAAATCACAACGCCTAAAATCCCGAAAATATATTTCAAAAATATCCGAAATAAACGCCGAATATCACAGAACATTTTCGAAAAAATTCGAAGTTACGACGTCGCTAAAACCCGAGTTCCCGAGAGGGAATCGGGGACCAATCTCATCATAGACTACGAAATAGGACGGGATAGAGGAGTTATACCTTGGGTTGCTCGACTAGAGCTCTCAGATGCAAATTAAAGAAGAAAAATATCCCCGGACAGCAGGTCGGGCTTGCTGGAACAGAGCACAGGAGCTGCGGTAAAACTCGAGAATGTCGGGACGACGTCCAAGCAAGGAAACGGCGCACGAGGGACGCGAACAACGCTGGACACGCTGGCGGAGACCACGGGCTCGGGTCTCGGGACCGAGCAGAAAGGGGCAGCGGGCCGAAAAGGGGGTCGGGGCTGGACGAACGGCGGAGAACGACGAAGAGGGGCGCCGGAGGCGGATCTGGCCGCGGGAAAGCCGCGGAAGGGCGGACCGGCAAGGGGCCGGCGGGTCAGCGCTGGAGTCGGCCGGGGCTGGGCCAAGACAGCGGGCTCGGGCGGTCGCAGGTAGCCGCGGGCGAAGAGGGTCGCGGGCGAAGGTGGCCGCGGGCGGCCGGAAGGGCGTCGGGGCGGGCGCCCGGGTTCGACGGAGAGGCTGAGGGCGCGGGGATCGGGTCGGGCGGCGTCGGGCCTCGTGCGGGAAGTTCGCGGCTGGGACGGAGATCGTTGGGGGGAGGTGGCGGTCTGGACGGCAGGAGGCGATCGGACAGGCCGACGGGGTGCCGGAGGTTGGGGAGCCGCGGGCGGCGCGCTCGCGGAGGTCGACTCGGGGGGTCCGCGCAGGCGGAGGGAATGGAGCGCCGGGGAACGACGTGGAGCTCGAGGGATGGGGAAGGGTGCTAAGGAGTTGGGGAAGGGTGCTCTGGAGTGTGCTATGGGAGAGGGAGAGAGGAGAATGGTGATAGGAGTTGGGAGTGCTGATGGTGGGGTTGGTTTAAAAAGGAAGGAGAAAAATAGGATGTGGTGGTGGAGTGTTTGTGCTTTTAAGGAGGAGTGGTTATGAACGTGGATGAAAGTGAGTGCTGGTGTTTGTTTGGGAGAGATGTGGAGTTTGAGGGAAAGAAGTGGTGAAGAGAAGTAGTAGGAGGAATAAGGGGCTTGTGGTCCAGGTCATGTGGGATTGGGAACAGGTCATGGGGAGAAGGGAAATTAGGAATTAGTCAGTTCATTTTTCTTTCTCTTTTTTTATTATAAAAATTAATATATAGAAATTAGGATTTTAAAAGAAAGGAAAATAAGGACGGGTTCGGGCTGAGTTGGGTTTCGAAAATCGGGTCTGGTTCGAGTTCGGGGTCGGACTCCGGACATGGTGTCGGAGCAGGCCACAAACAATACCCAAACGATAATTTCAAAAATAGTGTTTTCCTAAATCCGACTAAATAATAATATAATAATATATATAATAATAATAATAATATAATAATATTATAAAACCAAAGTTACACTACAAACCAATAATCAAAAATCTGGGTTTCACAGTGGATATTGCTCCACTCTACTTCACAGACGATGCGATGCTGTGGTGGCGTCGAAGGTGCAGGGAAGCCGAGAAGGGTTTGTGTTCGATAGAGACTTGGGAGGATCTCAAGAAGGAGATCAAGTCCCAGTTCTATCCCGAGAATGTGGAGTTTAAAGCGAGACGGAGCTTGTGACAACTCAAGCATACCGGGACGATCAAGGAGTACATCGCGGAGTTTACACGCTTGATGCTCGCAATATCTAGCATGGACGAGGAGGATCGTTTGTTCTACTTCCTCGATGGACTCAAACCTTGGGCGGCTCGAGAATTGCAACGACAGAGGGTGCAAGACTTGAACACTGCCGTAGCAGCAGCTGAGCGGCTCGTCGAGTACATGTGGGACGACAACGATGCCGAGGCCAAGCCAAAGTCCACCAAGAAGAATGGTGGGGGAGAGCAGGAGAGCTCTCCTAAGAAGGGTCCGTCTGAGCGGAAGAAGCACGAGAAGGCCCAACCCGAGCGAATTTTTTCGTGCTTCATATGCGGAGAGAAGCACTATGCTCGGGTTTGTCCGATGAGGAGCATACGTGTGAATGTCGTCCAAAGCGAGGAGGTGGAGGACAAAGAGTGGAAAGTGAAAGCGCACATGGGAGCGTTGCTCTTACTCAACGCCGTGAAGACCAAGTCTGCTGTGTCGAGGACTCCAAGGAGGGAGCTCATGTACGTTGATGTGAGGATCAATGGCATGAGCACACGGGCGCCACTCATAACTTCATCACGGCCGCAGAGGTTCGTCGCTTGGGTCTAGCCTTGGAGGAAGATTCAGACATGATGAAGGCGGTCAATGATGAGGCGTGCCCCGTGCAGGAGGTGGCCAAGGGGGTCCACATCGCGGTAGAAAATTGGTCGGGTGTTGCCAATTTCACCGTTACGTTGCTGGATGACTTCAAGATGATATTGGGCATGGATTTCCTTATCGCGGCTAAGGCAATTTCAATGCCACATTTGGGAGTTGTCGTTTTTATGGAGGAAGGCTCATCGTGCATGGTGAAAGGTGCATGAGGCAAGCTTTCGAAGGGGAAAGCTATCTCCGCTATTCAGCTCAAGAGAGATGGCAAAAGGGAGACGACATACCTAGCGGTGCTAGAGAGAAAGGAACGCTTTGAGGAGGAAGGCCTTTCGTGCGAGACCAAGGGTGTTGCAAAGGGACGTCCCGAGGAACCACTTTCACGGAGGGAGGTAGACCGTGCTACCAGGCTGGGCTCAGGGGCATAGAAGCATGTCGCAAGCTGCACGAAGGCAGAAGCAACGAAGTAGAGTAACTCGTGCAAGGAGTTGCTCAAGGCTCATGAGAAAAATTCAGGTCGACAGGCTTGCAAGGGGACTCGCATGTGCGGAGGTGTGTAGAACCAGGTGCAGCCATAAGACAAGGAAGATCGGTGACTCGATATCCCGCATGAGATTCGTCCTTTGCCGAGGAGGACACGGACTATGGCCAGAGTTGGTGCGGCAAACCAGTCTGCTTTCGATCTTAAGAAGAAGATGGGCAAATAGAAGTGTCGCATGAGTCGCACAAAGAAGGGACGACGAGCAGCGACCATGCCTACGAGGGTGGACGTCGTTCCGAGACTTGCTGCACCCATCGACGAGGGCGTCGACGAAACAGGTGGAGGAGAATGTCACGTCCAAAAGTTTGCGCCCCACCGAGACGGATTTGTATAACTCTCCACGGACCTGGGTTATGCGAGAAGCTTCCAGAACATTCTTGAAGATGGCAAAACTCTCTAGAAGACGGTGGATTTCTCTAGAAGGCCCAAGATCATTCTGGATGGCCCATGGAGTTTCCTTTTAGGTCCCTTAGAGAATAAATCTGGAATATGTCGTTCCAGTTATGTTAGAAAGAATAATCCCTAGAATATTCTTTCCAAAAGTTTCCTTGTAAAGCTCTATGAGCCATTATAAATAATGGGGAGGCCTCATTTGTTTCTCACCACCTAAAAGTTGTAGTCTTTTCTAGTATAGTGAGGTTTTAATCTTACTCTCTCTCTTTTGCTCCACAATATTCTCAATATCGCCTTAGCGATCTAGCTAAGCATCGGAGGAAGGCTTGCACGACTCTTCGAGGAGGAAGATAGTGCGCCGCACGGGTCGAAGTGTAGCCTAAAATACTAAGTCCGTGACATTTAGCTATATAATTTTATTTGTTTATAAATTGAGAAGTTTTCTGTGCTATTCTCAATCCACTAATCGTAAAAATCAAAGCAATGGCGATGAAACATTTGGTGCCACTCCTCCTTCTGCTCGCCATCTTTCTATCTAGTGGTTAGTTCTCTAAAACCTGCAAAAGAAAATATTTTTTTGTCGAACATTGTTATGATTTTTTATTTATTTTTATCTTTTATCATTTATTTAGGAATTTTGTACGTTGTCGCAGAATATGACGAGCGTTGTTACTATCTCAAATTAACTTGTGATACTAACAAAGATTGCATAGAGAAGTGTGCGAGATTTGACTACAAAAGAGGGGCAATGTGCATTCCGGGCGACGGACCCTCCTCAGCAAGTGTTGTTGCGTCATTATTGCTCCAATACCTCCTAAAATACTTGTGTAACTCTTTTATGATGTAATAAAAAAGTGCAATAACTAATCTTCGACAAAAGAAAATACTGAGGTTAGAAACTTCAAAATCTTAAACATGTCGTCAAATTTGATTAATTAAACAGGTTCCTATCGTATTTTTTTGAGCCAAATTTTTCAGTAATTTATACGAAACACGTTTAAAATATTGCATACTTAAAATTCACGTATTGGTTCGAATCTTTCAAAAGTACTTGTATATTATACTTTTCTGAAAGATACGAAAAAATTCGCATCTAATACAAGTTTTATAAGTGTGTTGTTTTTTCTTGACGAATTGGTTACATCATAAATATGGATCAGAACTTCTACGCCTCTACATGGGTGCTAGTTTAAACAAAAATATTATTGGGCAACTGGATATGATATCCAAATGCAAAATTTCTAAAGTTATGAATGATCAATCCTTAAATCCCTAAAAACTAATGCATTTATGCATTTTTGCAGGAAATCATCATCAACTGAAGTATTTCAGGCAAGTTGCTAAATTGACTGTGTACCAAGACACACACCCTATACAAATAGGTTCTTCTTAAGTTGCTAATATTACAACACAACCAATGAGATATGCATCCATACCCTCTAATCAATCTTAGGTTCCCTATCAAGTCTCTGCGAACATTTGTTTACTGTCAGAGGATCATACCAATTACAAGTTTAAGATTTGAACTTCTCAATTTAAACCTCCGACTCATCCACATCAATCATTATGGATAAGGAGGATATTTCTTCATTATATTATTGTTATCTTATATTATTTTGTTACCAAATTTCTTATAAATAAGGTCATTAGTGTAATCGGGGTGATTGAGATTTTTAACCCACCTCCATATGTTGATTATGAGATTTATCTTCATCTACTTGTTTTACATTTTCATTTTTTTTCTTTATTTATTTATTTCTTCTTTTTCTTTTTTATCAGAGCAGGTTGTGATCATTCGACGCAGCATTGTCTTCACCTAAATACATCACACCAAATCCAAACAGTCTCACACACAAAATTCAATCAAAATATTTGATGCATCAAACCAAATTCAAACAATCCCAAACACAAATCCGAACAATCTCAAATTCCATTGATACAGGAAATTTCGTACGAAAACCAAATCCAAACAATCACACTGATGCATCACACCAAATTCAATAAACCAAATACTCCAAATCCAAACAATCTCACACTTCAAATCCAAACAATCCCATTGATGCAAAAATTTTTACACCAAAACTAACAGATGATTTCATTACTAGACGAAATTTGATCCTCTTCTTTGTGGGTGGAATCAAAATATTTTCTGAAGAAACTCTCAGATGTGTGATTGACTTACACACAGTCAAGCAATATCAGAAAATACTAAGAACAGTTAGATACCAAATCCAAACAATCTCATCTCCCTTAGATTTGTATTATTGCATTTAAAGACCCTTGTTTAAAAAAAATCACATTTTCATTTTTGTTCAGTTTCCACCCATGTTGTTACCGGTTGTTAAATTACGTCTAAAACCATGATTTTACCCCCCTCCCCCTCTCTCTCTTAGTGGTGAGGGCTTGTCAAACGGGGTCAACCAGAGGAGAGGGGTGGGTGGTGTCACGCCCCAGAACCAAAACACCAGAGAACGGGGGAGTGACTCAGCCAGCTACGTATTACGGGTAGATGTATACCGTATAATACGATCAATGCTGTCTAAAAAATGAGGGGATGCGTACTACATGAAAGTCTCACTAAGGTTACACAACATCAATTGTCTCAATCATTCGACCAAGAAGCAATAATAAAGAACATGTAAGATAAAGCAATAAGGTGTCCCAAATGCTCAGTCAAAATGTTCTTGAGCTCTGGCTGTACAAAACATAGACAGATGATATAGCAAGGTATACACAATTGTTATCAGCTGCAGTCTGACTTAGTTACAATTAGGTAAAAGTAAGTACAAGACAATCCGACTAACATGTCGGTGCCAAAACGACAATAAGTAAAGTAAGTAGTAAAAATGAGCAGGAAAGCAAGGAACCCACTCGTGTCCTCCTGCGATCATCCCTTTAGTGTTGACCATCTTGGAGGTAGAAGTAAGCTGAGTCTTCGGGGACTGGCTCTAAATCTGGCCATGCAAAGCCAGAGAGGTTAGACCTCTAATAGCAAGTACCACAAGGACGCACGACATGAGAACTAAAGCCAGTGATAAGAGTTAAGAATATGACAAATAAGTCTCCGTTTGCTACTGGGATTCACATAGTATCATGACACTTCAAACCAACTTTCCAACCAAACAATGACAGAAGTTGACCTGTCATGTCCCAACATTTTGATCATCTCAGTAGTTAACAGAGTAGGTACAGTACACAAACAAATCAATTTAAACGGCCATTCAACTACTGCGGCTTGCTACTGTAAGTTCCAAGTTACCCTGAAAATATGCAATAAGGATTCCTCAGTTCTTACTATGTACAAGCAAGGCTATTCTACCCAATCAATCAATAGCGCCAATCATGAATTCACTACCAAAATATGTCAATTTAGCGACGGCCATATCCGTCGCTATTCAGTCGGCAATTTGCATTAGCGACCGATCACTGACGGATCTTGGTCAAAATAATCCGTCGGTAATCAGCTCGTCGCTAATAATGATCCGTCGCTAAGTAGTCATCAAGTGACGGATTAGCGACGGCTTTTTGTCGTCACAATACGATGCTTTAGCGATGACTTTCCGACAGTCTTCCGTCGATTTCAAGTATTAAATACTGAACTGTGTAGAAGCTAGCGACGAATAATCCATCGGTAAACCTTCATAACAGCGTATCAGAGTGTATCGTTCTGTCTCTATTCCGTCGAATGCCGTCGCTAACAAAGGACGGATTAACGACGGAATACTGACGGATAATCCGTCGACCACGTTCTAGAAATGCTTTCCAGAACTATGACGACGGATAATCCGTCGATAAACCGTCGTAACAGCGTATCAGAGTGTATCATTCCGTCGCTATTCCGTCGAATGGCGTCGCTAACAAAGGACGGATTAGCGACGGAATACTGACGGATAATCCGTCGACCACGTTATGGAAATACTTGGCATTTCCAGAACCATGGCGACGGATACATCGTCGCTACTCCGTCGCTCATCCGTCGTCGAAGCGACGGACTACTGACGGATAATCCGTTGCCATTGCTCTGGAAATGTCATGCATTTCCAGAACCTTGGCGACGGATGGTCCGTCGCTATTCCGTCGAACTATGTATTTCCAGAACCTTGGCGACGGATGATCCGTCGCTATTACATCGACCACCCGTCGCTAACTAAAAACAGTTTCAAATCTCCAGGTAGCGACGGATAGTCCGTCGAAAGGTAGTCGGAAATTGGAAACATCCGTCGCTAAGTGGTCACTAGTCCGTCACTAACTGAGATTTTTTTGAAAAAAAATACAGAGCTTTTCCTGTTCACACAAATATGCATAAACCAAACCAATATATAACGCACACCAATTATCCACCAATCACATAGACCAGATATATAATGTACACCAATTATCCAACAATCACATAGACCAAATATATAGTGCACTCCAATATAAAATTATCACAAATATTCTGAAATCATAAACTAATATCCGTCGCCAATAATCCGAAATTCCTATAAATATTCCCAAATTCTCACAAATATTCCAAATTTTCTTAATTACAATACTTTAAGGAGGAGGAGGAGTTCGATTGCCCGGTGGTGGTAATCCCTGCTGCGACCGACGAATATACTGCTCCACTAGGTACGGCGGCAAGTCATCGTCGACAATGCTTGAAAGTTGGCGTAGCTGCTCTGGCGACATGAGATCAAGGAGTGTCGTCACAGTCGGAGGCGGTACCAGAGGGGCAGCGGGGTTGAAAGAAAGATGACCGACGGAAGAAGGACCCGGAGCAGCAGTCGACGGACCAGTACCACTACGACCACGACCGCCACCACCACCACCGCCAGCACCAGCACCACAACCACCACCAGAACCACGACCACGGACAGCCATCATGACCTGTAAATAGAACACATAAACATAATTAGCAATATAAAAGTGTAAATGAATATAAAATTATAAACTAAAATATACATACCACCAGTAGGGAGACGAGTGTCGCCGCAACGAAAAAGACTATGAGTGCCATCTGCAATAAGTAAATAATTGAAAAAAAATATGAATTCACGTAATTGCTTTTATGAGGTCAAACTTAATTCAGGTAATTGGAAGTATTTTTAATATACAACAATATTTAACCTAATCATCGTCTTCGTTCTTAGCCTCATCTTCATCCTCATCCTCCTCCTCATCCTCATCCTCATCGTCGATTTCATCTGTATCCTCATCCTCCTCCTCATCCTCCTCCTCATCTTCTTCTTCTTCTTCTTCTTCTTCTTCTTCTTCTTCTTCTGCCTCAATATTTGGGACAAGACGCCTCTTTCTTCCCTGGTTGACAGTTAAGTCTTGTGTATCAACCTCTTTCTCCCCTCTATTTTCCTCAACAATATCTTCAACATCCATTGTATCCGAGTGTTGTCCCATTTATTGGGACTTTTCGATCTGGTCCTCTTGGTATGCTGGATCTCCAACGTTGAATATAATTCTAGACTTAATCTTGCATACTGCCCACCAGTCAAATCGATCTCTACGATGCCTTGGATAGCTTGTATAGTAGACTTGAACAGCCTGATTTTCTATCGCAAATGTATCGGATCCTCTATACCTCCTGCGATGATTTATATCGACAAATCCAAATTGTTTATCGATTCTCCAACCGATATTTGGTGTCATATCGAACCACTCACATTTGAACATCATAATATACATATCATATGGGCCAGTATATTGTAAATCTACAATATCCCGAAGCACTCCATAATAGTCAAAGTCCGGTTCGTCGTCGTAGATGGTGCCTCTTATGCAAACGCCGAAATCCTTGGTACTGATGCCGTCATTGATAAATTCAAAATTTATAGCATTCTGAGTTGCCTTAAACCTGAAGCCATTAACGACATAGCCTGGCCAAGTCTTTGTTTGCCTCTTCGGTCCCAATGCCAGATAACGAACACTCTCATTAGTGAGTGTTGTTTCAGGCAATAAAACCTGTAAATAAAAAAATATATATATATATAATTCATGGTTTAAAGTATCGGCCGATACCGATCCGATACGGCCGATACCGATAGTCCTTTGGCATGTTCCGATCCGATGCAGACCGATACCAAATATTGACCGATGCCGACATTGGGGGTCTTCGTTCTGGTCAATTCGGCAAAGAAAATTAAACAGCATAGGAATAGTCCAATACCGATTCCGATACCGATATTGTGAACCTAGGTTGAAAGCATAATAAGGTTGTAAAAGCAAGTAAAAGATTCCGATACTACCGATAATTATTTGTTTCCTAATACCAAAAAATCCGATACTCCGATCCGAAACTGCCGATACTACCGATATCGCCAATACCAATACTCATAGGAAAAGTCCGATACCGATACCGATACCGATACTTTGAACCTTGATATATATATATATATATATATATATATATATATATATATATATATATATATATATATATATATAGCTAAAATTAACTAACTAACATTTACTAGTTAAATAGCATAATGCTAATAATAATAATAATAATAATAATAATAGCTAAAATTTACTAGTTAAATAGCTAAAATTAACTAACTAACATTTACTTTGAACCTCGATATATATATAGTAAATGTTAGTTAGTTAATTTTCTATATATATATATATATATATATATATATATATATATATATATATATATATATATATATGTATATATATATATATATATATATATATATATATTTATATATATATATATATATGTATACATAAAAAAAAAATATATATATATATATATATAAAAATATATATATATATATATACATATATATATATATATATATATATATATATATATATATATATATAGCTAAAATTAACTAGCAAACTAACTAATATTTACTAGTTAATAGCTAAAATTAACTAACTAAACATTCTATTAAATAACATAATGCTAATAATAATTATAATAATACAAATGCATATGCATTTATATACATATTAAATATGCATTCGTATACATATTATAAACAAACCCTAATCCTACGCTTCTTCTCCACCGCCCCGTCGCAGCCACACGCTACCCCGCGCACGCCACCGCCCGCCGCAGCCCCGCGCAGCCTCGTGCAGCCCCGTGCTGCCCCCCGCGAGCGCTGCCCCACGACGCCCCCAGCAGCCCACGACACCCATGACCACCGAGAGAGAGAGAGAGAGGGAGAGAGAGAGAGATTACCTTTGGAAGAGAGAGAGGAGAGGTCGCCGATCACCACCGCGGGAGAGAGAGAGAGAGAGAGGAGAGAATGAAATTTGGGAGGAATAAAAAGTTCCCCCCGTCGTTTCAATTTAAGTCTGGAACATATATTTAGCGACCGACCATCGTCGGATTTTATCCGCCGCTAATCCATCGCTCTATCTGATACTTGCAGACGGACTATCCGTCGCTACGTAGTCGAAAAATTGTTCCGTCACTTCTCCTAACAATTCCTGCCAAATAATCGACTGCATAGCGACGGCTTCGTATCCGTCGCTATGTCTCCGACGACCTAGCGACGGATGAGCGACCTTTCCTTCCTCTTAAAATAAAATAAAAAAGGTATCGGCATGTCGTCGGTACTCTGTCAGCTATTTGTCGAAAATCCGTCGCTAACGCCGACGGAAATTTTTTGTCGCTAAAAATTCGTCGCTAATTGACTGTATTTTGGTAGTGATTAGACGAGTCCCAACGAAACGTCCGTCATCAATATACAATAAATAATATAAGCAGATACCGCTCCTTGCCCGTGTGGCAAATTTTCAGTATCTGTGGGAACCAGCCGGCAAGTCGGAACACTAATTGTCCCAAGGATGGCTGCCATGTAAGAACTCGGGAATCCATTCTCTCCATGCAATCGTTATTTTATTTAACTTAGTAGTCCCTATGTTGAGTAAAATCCCATGCCGTAGATCATGGTCATTCAGAATGAGTACTTTCGTACAAAGTACGATATGCACAACTCTACAACGATGGCCGTACGGTTAGGTTATAGGTCTTACATAGCGTAATGCAACAATCAAACCTAGCCACGGAATAATCACGCCTTGACCATAAGGTACACATGCTGCTTTTGTAGAAAATAAATTAAAGTCTGCATGTGCCCATATGCCAATGTTCGGGATCGGCCAGTCGATTGCAGTAGTTCATAGCTAATATAAACGTGTCTTATTTAATTTCAATAAGACTACTAGCCAGTCTCTTAGTTCCAATTAGGAACACATGATCAATCATTTAGTCAAGGTAACAATCAATGTCAATTCGTGACAAGGCATAAAAGTCAACTAGCATTTAGTATGGTCGAGTCTATAACTCTCAGGGTTAAGTTCCAGTCATTCTGGTTATCTACAAACCAAATCAAGACACATGGTACATTCCACACGACAACATGTATTAACAATATTAACATATCATGATCATATCAAGTTCATGCCAAAAGACGTAAGGATATAATAAGGGTGCCATGTACGCAAAAGGGGTACGCTCAGTGGATTACGCCTAGCCAGAAGAGTACGCCCAATGAAATACGCGTAAAGGAAATTTACGCATAAAGGGAGTTTACGCATGAAGGAATAAAGTTTATGCGTAAAAAAATACGCTCAATAATGGAATAAATTTGCGCGCGTAAAAACTTGCCTGCGTAAAATAAAGTTCGCGTGTAAAAATCATCTTACGACAAACCAGAATAGTATGCATAAAAGTAAAGCTAAGCGTAAAAGCTTGTCTGCGTAAAATAGGGTTGAGCGTAAAAAGTATGTCTTTACGCGTGAAACACTGTACGCGTAAAGCAATATTATTATGCGTAAAAAGGTACGCAAAGCCAAAACAGACTTGCGTAAAACCAGTTCTACGCTGACACGGAGGATCATGGGCGTAGAGCTCGATATTACGCTGACACGTAAAACGTGGGCGTAGAACTCAATATTATGCTGACACGTAAAACGTGGGCGTAGAGTTCTTCCAGAACTCCAAATTCATGAGACCATCAGTCGAAATCGTGAGCGTAAAGAACCATCAACAACTAGGAACGATCAAACTTGAAAATAAGGGAGTTTCACAGATCAAAAATCCCCAAAATCCAAAAATGATAAATTCTAGATCTACAACAATAAAACGTTCAAATGCAAAAATGCCAAGTTCTAAACTCTCTTAGAATCACAAGCGGAAGATGATAGAACCATAAAAATGGGTTCTCATGTGGAAGCAAGATGTACTTGCCTATGGGTTTTGGTAGGTGGAGAGAGTTATGAGAAAGAAGTAGAAGTAAATGAGAATGAGAAGTAATGAAGAGAGAGAAAAAGGTTTGGGGCTTTAAATGAGGATGGTGGTAGGTTGGGTTCATGTTGAACCACCCAAGACCGAAAAATAAGCCAACCCAGGTCGAACCCAAAAGTAAAGTTAAAGCAGAAAATAAAATACAGCAAAAATAATTAGCACAAAATTAAAGGAATTTAAATACAGAACAAATGCATGATAAATATTAAATAAATACATTCAAGCAGTATACGTATAAAAATACGTATTTAGGGAATGGGGAGTGACATCACTACCCACCTTAGAAAAATTCTGTCCTCGAAATTTCAAATCCAAGCAGGATAGAAACATCAGAGCTAAATTAATTCAAGTACAAGCAATTTTAGCGAGCAAGCAGTCATCAATAGCAACCAATATATCTATATTTATCAATCTATGTCATCAAGCAATTCTACTCATAAGGTGATAAGCATGAGGAATCAAGACAATCAAGGTGCACAGAAGGAAATATTCCTTGTGAGTCAAATAGGTGCGGATACTGTGATCGGATATCATCCTCACGTTCCCACGTGAACTTTCCTAAGGAATGATGACCCCAAGCAACACGGACAAGGCTAATTGTTCGGTTCTTGATTATCTTCTCCCTTTGGTCCAAAATAAATACCGGCTGTTCCTTATAAGACAGGTTGGTACCAACAACCAGCTCAGAATGATCGAGGATATGACTTGGTCCGATACTGTAACACCCCAGTCCTAAAATATGTAGGACTAGGAATGTAGATATGTCAGCTGTATACATACGAAGTACACTCCAATATATAGAAATCTCGTATGAATACATAAGCTGTAAAATGCAGTAGAACCATAACTAATCTCATCCATACAAATAAATGATAAAAGATATCATATAATCAACTAAGAATTGTCATTGGTACATGTAGTTGGGCAGAGACAAATTCACTACCAACAATGAAAAGAAATACATGATATACAAAAAAAAAAATTTGGCGAGCGAAGCGAAGACGATCCAAGTACAATCATCCTCGAAGAAATAGCAATGATCATGGCTAGAGCTAGAACACCTACGAAAGACAAGAGCACACACCTGGAGAGATAACCAGGTCCTCAGAGGGACGTAACAAGACACATAATATCATGCCATATAAACTGAATAAATATTGCTCAAATAAATAAGTCAATTGAATTATAACATGGTCCAATACACACCTATTGAACTAGCTTACCATCCTCCCAACCAAACAAGGACAGGAGATGGTAAACTAATTTATGATGATGTATCTTTTCATGCTATGAATCTAATATGGTATCCGGACCCCAACAAGGTTCAATATCTTCTCATCGAAGTAGTAAGCCACACCTACAACCAAACAAGGACAAGATGTGACGAACTAATCCGCGACAAGTTATTGTTCCAAGCCACGGTCAGATATAAGTACCCAAACCAAAAGTACTCATACCTAACGGATGAGGTAGCCTAACCGTTCTAAGTGAACACAGTTTTAAGAACAGTTCATGGTCGCATGACTACCGGGTCAAGTCAGAAAAATATCAATGAAGTACAGTACCTCGGTAGCGAGTCACAACACCATATACTTCCTCAGTATCGAGCGAGTCTATAGCATATAGTCTACTTATCGTTTCTCAGTAGCGAGCGAGTCTACGAAAGATAGGGTGGTAGTCAACTTCCAATCATGTTCTCCACGTCCAATGCCAACTCATAACTGCTAAGTCTTCTAGCATGCAATTCTATTAGCAGTTATTTCCTAACACACGGCTTATACGTACTGGTGGCCAGCCAATCACGCATGTCCGAGTCCTATATGTGACTCACAACAACGTGGTATAAATGTGTCAAGGCCTATAAATGCAAGACACAAAGGTGGTCCCTTAACTCTAAGTTTAATGTGTAAGAAAAATAATACATAGCAGAAAATATAACTGAACAGTAAGTTCTAACAGTTTATGCCATGTATCACAGTTTATTTTGCATAAAGAAAATAATAAATAATGCATGAGATATTAGCTAAAATAAATAAACAGTAAATGGCAAGGTGTCTTGCCTGAGGTCCTTGCTGGTGAAACCGACAATCCCGTTGGGTACAGAATAGTCACAAGGCTACACAAGATGAACTCAGACGATGTGACAAACTTGTAAAATAAAAACCAAAATAAAATATTCTGAAATTTTTTTAGGAAAAATATATGATGTGTATTTTTCTGTCAGTATTCCGAAATTTCAAACGGTTCGTGATTCTGATTCCTGGTTCTCCCAGAATCTCAAAAATACTAAAACGTGTCAGATTTCGAACAACTGACACTCCACAAATTTTCTAGAAAATTAAGTTCCGAATTTATGAAAAAAAATTATATTCAGAAAATGTAACTCAATACGATTCCAACAAAAAAAATTGGAGGTCAAACGGAGTCCGGAGTTGGGAGTTATGATCATTCGAAGTTGCTACAACCTTTGAAAATTAAGGCTGAATTTATGACGAATTTTGGGCTTAGTTATGACGAAAAAAAAAGAGAAATTTTGACAAGGATGGTTTGAAAGATGATTTTATTCATAGATTCGATAGATATATATAATGGCCAACAATTAGCAAATTATGATAGGATTAGAACTAAATCAATAAGGATGATTATGATTACCAACTAATTTGGATAGGAATAGGATTGGTTTAAATAAGAAACGATCTAATTAATGCTAGATATGATTCCAATAGGATAAAAATTTCTAATGGATAAATCTTCCCATAAATTTAAATCAAATAAATTATTAAAAAATAAATCAATTTGATTGCAATCCTTTAAATGATCACCATAATAACTTTAAGTATTATTCTATATTATCAAATAATTCAAATCATATGAATCCAAATCCAAATCAAGCTCAACATAATAACTTTAAAATAATATTTATCAAAATAGTTTAAATCAAATAATAAATAAATTATTTAATCAAATAATATTTTAAATCTAGATTAGACAAATCATAATGTTCCAATTAGTCATTGTAAGTATTTTAAACAATATTTAAATTATCAACATAATTTAAAGTATAGTTGATAACCATCAAGATAATTTAAATAAATTCAAATATAATCAAATAACTGACTAAAATATCAAAATAATACTCGATGTCATCAAATATTATAAAACATACTTTTATAATTCCAAATCTTTATTTAAAAATAAATAGACAAAAAAACCTTTTATCGCTCAATTTTTTTTAAAAACCAATTCTTAGAAAACCAAAAATAATAAAAATATATTTTATATTTCAAATAAAAATTCGAGAACATTTTTTTATAAACATTATTTTAAACCATTAATTTAAAACTAGTTTTTGGTAACAAAAGTAATCACAAAATATCTTTTACAAAATTTCTACGAAAATTACTTTTAAACACGAAATTAAAATATATAGATATAATTTAAAAAATAATAATTTTGGGAAGATGAGTTACAAATCTACCCACTTTTGAAAATTTTCGTACTCGAAATTTAAGGACTACTAGGATAGACGGACTTGGTTGATCGGTAAAAGGATAGTAAGAATTTGTGATAAGAGAAAATAGATGGAAGAAAAAAGAGCATTTCTTTAATAAGAACATCAATCAATTTGGATGAAAAATAGAAGAAGTGAATGGTGGCTTGATGTGCATGGACACGATGCACAAACACATTTGTAGGTGGAGAAAATTAATGGAACAGAAAATAATAAGCATCTCCTTATATAGGAGGTGGAAGCTACTATTTAGATAAGGATTATGATAGTTGCAAACCCCTTTTTGATATCTCACTTTTAAATTTTAATCAATTTAAAACCGATTCAATCCAAATCCAAATCCAATCCAATTTCGAATTAAATCTGTATATACTCAAATCCAAATTTAATATTGACAACTTCCATATTTAAATTATGCATATTAAAAGTAATAAGAAAATTTCAAATTTAAATACCCATAATAAGTTTAATAAAATAGAGAAATTCAAAATAAATTTTTATAAATAATATAAAAATAATAATAAATAATTTTGAAAATTATAATAAATATTTGACTATTTGAAATACATTTTTAATAAATTAAAATAATTACTAAAATAATTTTAAAATTTTAAAATATATACATGAATTGAATTTCATGTACTAGCATGCAATTAATATTTTACATAAAATATATTTTTCCAGTATAGTACATAAAAAATATTATTTCTTAAATCATTACCTATACTTGTATAAATAAAAAGCATTTTTATAGTAATGAAATAAAACATTTGACTAAATTTTTGTGAAAAAATATTTATATAAAAATTATTTATTCTTTATGTATTTCGAAAATAAAACTATTTACTATATTTACGAAACCTAAAATAAACTATTTATGTAAAATAACTAAATAAATAAATATCACGTATGTACGTACTCGTATTTGTCGTATAAATATCTGCATAAAACAAATATGTAAAAAAATATAGTAAAATTTTAGGGGGTTTACAGATACATACCTATGCAACTGAGATACATAAAACACATCATACACCTCTCGTAACGAAGGTGGAAGGGATAAACGATAAGCAACATCGCCTACCCTATAAAGAATAGCAAATGGGCCTACGTATCGCAGACTCAACTTTCCACGAACGCCAAATCTAATGACCCCACGAGTAGGTAAGATTCGCAAGAACACGTGGTCCCCAACAGAAAATTCTAGCGGCCTACGATGCTGGTCTGTCCAATGACGATGTCGATCTTGTGCAACTCGAAGTCGCTCTCTAATTCCCTTAACCACTTCAACCGTCTAAACAATCATTTCTGGGCCTAACATCTTCATCTCCTCGATATCATCCCATGCCAGTGGCGACCTACAGTTCTTACCATATAGTGCTTCGAATGGCGCCATTTGGATACTGGCTTGATAACTGTTATTGTATGAGAATTCGACTAAGTACAGGTGACTCTTCCAAGACACTCCAAAATCTAGGGTGCAAGCTTGTAACATATCTTCTAAAGTCGGAATTGTTCTTTCTGATTGTCCGTCTGTCTGTGGGTGGTAAGCCGTACTAAATCTTAACTTGGTACCCAGACTATGATGTAAACTCTTCCAGAAATGTGATATAAAACGGGTGTCTCTATCTGACACGATACTGACAGGGACTCCATGCTGCCTGACTATCTGCTGCATATACAACTCTGCCAACTTTTCTGTAGATTATCCTGCTCTAAAAGGAAGAAAATGTGCCACTTTCGTAAGCCGATCCATTATCACCCAAATAGCATCTTTACCACTTGGTGATCTCGGTAAACCGATCACAAAGTCCATTATGATGTGCTCCCACTTCCATTCCGGGATAGGAAGCGGTTGTAATAATCTAGCTGGCCTCTGTTGTTCTGCCTTCACTTGCTGACATTTTAAGCAACGAAAAACAAATCTAGCTATCTCCCTCTTCATTCCGTTCCACCAGAAGTGCTGCTTGATATCCTTGTACATTTTGGTCCCTCCAGGGTGTATAGAATACTGAGAACTGTGGGATTCTGCCATAACCTCATGTCTGATATCTCCACTTGGAACACATAGACGTGATCCAAATCTAAGTGTACCATCTTCATGAATTATTATCTCCTTTCTGAGTTCTGACTCATATTCTGCCCTAAACTTCTGAATCCTTGGGTCCCGTGCCTGAGCTACCTTGATCATGTCTACTAAGTCGGATTGAACTCGTAGACTTGTCAGAATTCCTACATCAATAGGAAGTATAACCTCAATGCCCATCTCCTGAAGGTCTTCTAAATATGCTTTTGTGTTGTCAACATAAATGCGCTGCCTCTCCTGCTAAGTGCATCTGCTCCCACGTTAGCCTTGCGCGGATGATACTGGAGCTCCACGTCATAATCCTTGATCAACTCCAACCATCTTCTCTGTCTCATGTTCAGTTCCTTCTAAGTAAAGATGTACTTCAGACTTTTATGGTCTTTGTACATGACCACTTGATCACCGTATAAGTAATGCCTCCATAGCTTTAAAGCAAATACTACTGCCGCCAACTCCAAGTCATGAGTCGGATAATTCTTTTCGGGATCTCGAAGTTACCTAGATGCATACGCTATTACCTTTCCATGTTGCATGAGGATGCACCCAAGTCCTTTTTCTGGCGCATCATAATATACAGTAAAACCTCCGGGTCCAACCGGGTAATGTAAGAATAGGTGCCGTGAACAACTTCTGCTTCAAATTCTCAAATGATGCCTGGCACTCTGCAGACCAAATGAATGGCACATCCTTCCGTGTCAAGCGGGTCATGGGTGTTGAAAGTCTTGCAAAGTCTGATACGAACCTTCTGTAATATCCTGTCAATCCCAAGAAACTCTGCACATCTGTTATGGTCTTGGGTACTGGCCAACTCTCTACTGCTTCTACCTTCTTGGGATCCACTGCTACTCCAACCCCTGATATGATATGTCCCAAAAATGAAATATGATCCATCCAAAACTCATACTTGCTGAGCTTGGCATACAACTGGTTCTCTCTCAGAACCTATAACACATTTCTGAGGTGATCTTCATGTTCTTCTTCACTAGCTGAGTATACGAAAATGTCGTCGAGAAACACAACGACAAATTGATCTAAGTACGGCATAAAGATATGGTTCATCAAATCCATAAATATTGCTGGAGTATTGGTCAAAAAAATGGCATTACTAAGAATTCGTAGTGCCCGTACTTCGACCTGAATGTTGTCTTGGGAATATCCTCTTTCCGAACTCTCACTTGATGATACCCGGATCGAAGATCTATCTTGGAGAAAATTCTAGCTCTGCTCAACTGATCAAACAAGTCGTCGATCCTTGGCAGTGGGTACTTGTTCTTTACAGTTGCCATATTAAGCTTTCTGTAATCAATGCATAATCTGGATGATCCATCCTTCTTCCCTACAAGTACCATTGGTGCTGCCTATAGTGATTTGCTAACTCGAATAAAATTCTTCGCCTTCAGTTCCTCTTTGTGCTGATATACCTTGGCCTGCTCTGAATTCGCCATTCTGTAAACTCGATCTGAAATCGGTTTAGTTCCAGGTGCTAATTTTATACTGAACTCAATATTCCTAACCGGTGGTAGACCTGGAAGTTCTTCGGGAAATACATCTAGAAACTCTTCAACTACCTTTGGGGCTAGAACTTCTTCCATTGCCATTACTACTCCTTGTTCTTGTTGGGTTGCCACTGATCTGACTAAGGTAAACTGCTTCATGCCTGAAATATTAAAAGATACACTCCCTCTACGATAATCTATTGTTGCATGACTGTCTTTCAGCCAGTCCATGCCTAAGATAACGTCAAAATTTCCAACAGAAAATTCTATCAACCGGGCGGGTAAGAAATGTCCGCAAACTACAACGCTACACGCTAGAAAAACTCTACTAACTCCTACGAGCCCATTACCAGTGAGTATATTCAACCTCCCTGGCAATGCCTTGAATTCTATTCCTAGTCGTGTCACAAATTGTGCAGATATAAATGAGTGTGATGCTCCCGAATCAAACAATGCTACTGCGGGGTATGAGACGACGAGAATGTTACCTGCCACAACATCTTCTGATGCCAATGCTTCTTCTAGGGAAGATTGAACGCTTGCCCTTAGCCTCCTTGTTGGTTCCCATGCTGCGGCCTAGCCCGGTGTTGCTGCTCGCCCCTGCCTTGGTGCTGGAGTGGCCTATGTTGTTGCTGCTGCATCGGCGGTCCTTGCTGCCAAAACATCTGAGCCTGCGACATGAACGGGCATTGTGCTAACGGTCTCACTGCTATCGCTGGTCCTTGATACTGTCCTGCCCCTGGTGCTGGCAGCGCAGGAAATTGTTGTACTGGTCCTCCTGACCTCGAATTTATAGGACAGGTGGAAACCCGATGATCTGGACTTCCACATATCAAATAATGCCCGTTCAATGCCCGACCCACACCTCTAGTGTGCCCTGCCCTCCCATAATAGGTGCAGCCCGCTGGAGGTTACTGGTTCTTCCTCCGCTGCTGCTACTGCCTTGCTGGTGGTGCTGGCCCTCGTATCGCCACATCGTGAATGCGAACGCCAGGGGACGGTACTGTTATTCGGGGCGCTACTCCCCCTACTCCTTCAATCTGACTGTGAGATCTCTTCTGATCTCCAGTCCTTGTTGTGATCCTCTGGATAGTGATCTCATGCCTCCGGGTTGCCGTCAATACCTCATCGAAAGTCTGGTAGTTGTGCCCCTCTATCAATTGCAAGAGCTCAAGATGAAACCCTTGCTGAAACCTCATAGCCCTCTAGCTCTCTATTGCTACCATCTCTGGGGAAAACCTACTCAGTCTACAGAACTCTGATGCATAAGCATCCACTATCTTGCCAGCTTGCTTGAGGCTGATAAACTTCTGCTGTAGCTCAAACTGCACTACAACTCCATAGTACTTCATCTTGAATCTCAAAATAAAATCATCCCAAGCAACAGGATATCTGATGCCCACTTCCTTTGATTCCCCCCAATCACGTGTGAGGTCCTAAAGTAATAGCTTCACCTGATCCACACATTCTTCCATCGGCACCTTAGCCGCTGTCAAAATAGCCTCGATGACCTTAAGCCATGCATCTGCTGAAATGGCATCTTTCGTGCCTTCGAAACGACGGAGGTTGTACTTGCAGAACCTGGTTGATGCTCCTGAATCTGTCCTCACTTCCCTTTCCAAAGCCGTCTGCAATCCTTGGTTAAGCAATACATTCTGCTCTTGCAGCTGAATATGCATACGTTGTCGGGCTAATATCTGATGTTGCTGGGCGGCCATCATCCCTCTCATGATCTCCAGAAGGGCTGGCGTGTATACTTCTACGGGGGTAAGTGGAACTGTAGGTGGTGTTGGAACCTCCGGATACTGCGGTCCTGCCACTGGTTCCACTATCACCTCTTCATAGATGGTCTCTTGAGGTAGTACTGGCCCTTGTTGCTGAACAACATGATCATATTGTCTATATTGCCCTTGTTATTGTTGTCCAGCTCTGACAAATGCGAACGAAGTGCCCCTAAGAAAAGGGACAAGAGAGCAATCAAACGACCGGACATGAAGGATCAATGAAGTCAAAGGATACCGAAATGTCAAACTCGAGTCGAGAGTAACGAATCATGAGATCAAGGGAAAACATGTGTGATTGAGACATCCTATTAAAACACCCCACAAGTCTGAAATTAGACCTGTATGGGCCACCAATAAAACCTTGTCACGTCCCAGAACCAGAACACCAGAGAACGGGAGAGTGACTCAGCCAGCTACGTATTACGGATAGATGAATACCGTATAATACGATCAATGCTGTCTAAAAGACGAGGGGGTACGTACTACATGAAAGTCTCACTATGGTTACACAACATCTATTGTCTCAATCATTCAACCAAAAAGCAATAATAAAGAACATGTAAGATAAAGCAATAAGGCGTCCCAAACGCTCAGTCAAAATATTCTTGAGCTCTGGCTATACAAAACATAGCCAGATGATATAGCAAGGTATACACAATTGTTATCAGCTACAGTCTGACTTAGTTACAATTAGGTAAAAGTAAGTACAAGACAATTCGATTAACATGTTGGTGCCAAACGACAATAAGTAAAGTAAGTAGTAAAAACGAGCAGGAAAACAAGAAACCCACTCGTGTCCTCTTGTGATCATTCCTCTAGTGTTGACCATCTTGGAGGTAGAAGTAAGCTGAGTCCTCGGGGACTGACTCTAAATCTGGCCATGCAAATCTAGAGAGGTTAGATCTCTAATAGCAAGTACCACAAGGAAGCACGACATGAGAACTAAAGCCAGTGATAATAGTTAAGAATATGACAAATAAGTCTCCGTTTGCTACTGGGATTCACACGATATCACGACACTTGAAACCAACTTTCCAACCAAACAAGGACAGAAGTTGACCTGTCATGACCCGACATTTTGATCATCTCAGTAGTTAACAGAGTAGGTACAGTACACAAACAAATCAATTTAAACGGCCATTCAAATACTACAGCTTGTTACTGTAAGTTCCAAGTTATCCTGGAAATATACAATAAGGAATCCTCAGTTCTTACTATGTACAAGCAAGGCTAGTCTACCCAATCAATCAATTGCGCCAATCATGAATTAGACGAGTCCCAGCGGGACGCCCGTCATCGATATACAATAAATAGTATAAGCAGATGCCGCTCCCTGCCCGTGTGACAAATTTACAGTATCTGTGGGAACCAGCCGGCATGTCGGAACACTAATTATCCCAAAGATGGCTGCCATGTAAAAACTCGGAAATCTATTCTCTCTATGCAATCATTATTTTATTTAACTTAGTAGTCCCTACATTGAGTGAAATCCCATGCCGTGGATCATGGTCATTCAGAATGAGTATTTTCGTACAAAGTACGATATGCACAACTCTACAACGATGGCCGTGCGATTAGGTTGTAGGTCTTACATAGCGTAATGCAACAATCAAACCTAGCCACGAAATAATCACGCCTTGACCATAAGGTACACATGCTGCTTTTGTAGAAAATAAATTGAAGTCTGCACGTGCCCATATGCCAATGTTCGTGATCGGCCAGTCGATTGTAGTAGTTCATAGCTAATATGAACGTGTCTCATTCAATTTAAATAAGACGACCAGTCTCTTAGATCCAATTAGGAACGCATGATCAATCATTTAGTCAAGGTAACAATCAATGTCAATTCGTGACAAGGCATAAAAGTCAACTAGTATTTAGTATGGTCGAGTCTATAACTCTCAGGTTTAAGTTTCAGTCACTCTGGTTATCCACAAACCAAATCAAGACACATGGTACATTCCACACGACAACATGTATTAACAATATTAACATATCATGATCATATCAAGTTCATGCCAGAAGAGTACGCGTAAAGAAATACGCATGAAGGGAGTTTACGCGTGAAGGAATAAAGCTTATGCGTAAAAGAATACGCTCAATAAAGGAATAAAGTTACACATGTAAAAAACTCGCCTGCGTAAAATAAAGTTCGCACGTAAAAATCATCTTACAACAAACCAGAATAGTATGCATAAAAGTAAAGCTAAGCGTAAAAGCTTGTCTGCATAAAATAGGGTTGAGTGTAAAAAGTATGTCTTTACGCGTGAAACACTGTACGCGTAAAGCAATATTATTATGCGTAAAAAGGTACGCCAAGCCAAAACAGACTTACGTAAAACCAGTTCTACGCTGACACGGAGGATCGTGGGCGTAGAGCTCGATATTACGCTAACACGTAAAACGTGGGCGTAGAACTCAATATTACGTTGACACGTAAAACGTGGGCGTAGAGTTCTTCCAGAACTCCAAATTCATGAGACCATCAGTCCAAATCATGAGCGTAAAGAACCATCAACAACCAGGAACGATCAAACTTGAAAATAAGAGAGTTTCACAGATCAAAAACCCCCAAAATCCGAAAATGACAAATTCTAGATCTACAACAATAAAACCTTCAAATGCAAAAATGCCAAGTTCTAAACTCTCTTAGAATCACAAGAGGAAGATGATGGAACCATAAAAATGGGTCCTCATATGGAAGCAAGATGTACTTGCCTATGGATTTTGGTAGGTGGAGAGAGTTATGAGGAAGAAGTAGAAGTAAATGAGAATGAGAAGTAATGAAGAGAGAGAAAAGGGTTTGGGGCTTTAAATGAGGATGGTGGTTGGTTGGGTTCATGTTGAACCGCCCAAGACCGGACAATAAGCCAACCCAGGCCGAACCCAAAAGCAAAGTTAAAGCAGAAAATAAAATGCAACAAAAATAATTAGAACAAAATTAAAAAAATTTAAATACAGAATAAATGTATGATAAATATTAAATAAATACATTCAAGCAGTACAAGTATAAAAATACGTATTCTGGGAACGGGGAGTGACAGGTGGCCGGCCAGCGGAGGAAGGAGGAGGCGGATCGAGCTAGGGATGGACATTCAGTTAATTCGGTTCAAACTGAACCGAAAACGGAATTGTACCAAAAATCGAATAAGCAAAACCGAAGCCGAACCGAATTGGCCCATAACCGAATCAAACCTAACAAAATTAAATCGGTTCAGCTTTTGGTTTATTCGGTTTATTCAATTTTTCTGTTTATTTGTACTTTTTTGGTTAAGATATATAGTAATTAAATATACCTAAATTTATTTAGTATATATCTATTTTATATATTTATATATATATATATATATATATATATATATATATATATATATATATATATATATATATATATAAACTAAATTTTCTTATTCGTTTTTTCGGTTTTGGACCAAAATAGAAACCCAAAACCGAAACCGAATAAGAAATTTTAGTATTTTCAAAACCGAAAGTGAACCAAAAAAATTTTTAATCGACCTGAACATCTTAACTAGTTCGGTTCGATTTTTGGTCCAAATCGAATAATGCTCACCCCTAGGTCGAGCATGGCTGGCCAATGGAGGGAGGAGGGGGTTGGGGGGCTGGCCAGCGGAGGGAGGAGGGGGGCGGGTCGAGAGGGCCGGCCAGCGGAGGGATGAGGGGGTAGAGGTGGGCCGAATAAGAAAAAACCGAACTGAATAAGTGGTTCGGTTCAGTTTTTTAAAAAAATAGGTTTAGTTTCGGTTTTGAAAATACTAAATTTTCTTATTCGGTTTTGGTTTTAGGTTTCTGTTTCGGTCCAAAACCAAAAACCGAATAAGAAATTTTAGTTACTATATATATATATATATATATATATATATACTAAATAAATTTAGGTATATTTAATTACTATATATATTAACAAAAAAGTGCAAATAAACGAAAAAATTGAATAAACCGAATAAAACAAAAATCGAACCGATTTAATTCGATTGGTTTGATTCGATTATGGGCTAATTCGGTTCAGTTTCGATTTTGGTTATTCGATTTTCGGTTCGGTTTGAACAGAATTAACTGAATGTTCAACACTAGCTTGACCCGCCCCTCCTCCCTTCGCTGGCCGGCAAACCTCCCCTCTCCTCTCCTCTGGTCAGCCCCGCTTAACAAGCCCCTACCACCGGAGAGAGAGAGGGGAGAGAGTGGGGGAGGGATAAAATCATATTTTTAGACGTATTTTAACGGCTGTTAACGACATGAGTGCAAACTGAACAAAAATAAAAATGTAAGAGTTATTTAAACAAGGGGTCTTTAAACGTAAAAACGCAAATTTGATCAGGGTTTTTTTGTACTTTATCAAATTGAGGGGGTAACACAAAATAAAAATTAGGATGGGGGGAGGGAAGTGGAGATACGATTAGCAATTGGGAAGATAAATACAAATAACTATGTGTGTGTGTGTGTGTGTGTGTGTGTGTGTGTGTGTGTGTGTGTGAAAAGATTGAGCAATATGTGAATTCGAGAACCATAACTTGTGTACTGTGAGTTCGATTGATTTTGGATAAGTCGTCGTGTAGGTACTAGCTAGAGTTTCCAATTAGCTAGAACATTTAACATGAAGGAAATAAATTGTGAACCCTAAGTAAATAATTATTTCCCCCAAATTAGAGACCCTAACTCTAAAAAAAAAAACCTAGTTATTGACGATGACACCACGACACACTTGGAGGGCGGCGAGGGTGAGGAAAACCTCCTTGCAGATCATGGTTTCATTCTTGTAATTTGAGTTATTGGCTTAGTGAAGCATCCCATCAGGGCATAACTCGAACTCCAAGAACTCATCGTCGTCATCATCAGAGCATGAGCAGAAGGAGAGAAGGAGCATAATTAGGGCTCGGGTGGTTGGTCTGCTTGGTTTAAGAGAGAAATGAAATATTATAGGGAACCAACTTAAGAGGAATTTAGAGATGTTTCATTTTATTTGCGTGTATAATAAACCGATATTTTCTACCTTATTTTTTTAAGTCAAAATAAAAGTTGGGAATAGACTGGATTTTCTGTTCTTCTTTTTTAAGTCAAAATAAACCGACGTTTATACGAACCAGTAGTACATTTTTGCGTTTACATCCAAACGACAACTAATTTTTAGACATTTATTGTGTAATGTTGGCATATAATATCTATGTCGACTTTACCATAAATGCCACGAAGTAAACATTGTAAAGTTTTAACCTTTATGAGAAAACGTTGATATTTTTTAACGTTTATTGCAAATGTCGGTGTATCATACCTAAGCCGACTTTAACATAAACGTCGGGAGAATAAACGTCGAAAAAGCCATATTTTCTTGTAGTTTTGTGTGTGCTTAACTATAGGGAGTTATATGTTAGCTTCATTTGTTATTGAGTTTAGTTAGTTTATGCCATATGTTAGATTTACATATTAAGTTATATAGATAATTTATGTATATATGTAAGTAAGGGCATAATATATAATTGTGAGGATTCATATATGATATATGTGATATAGGTTATGAGTTTTGTGTGTTGGACCTTAGGTTGAGTCATGGTGACTTGGTAGATGAGAGTTAGTGTCAATACCTTATATATATGATTTAGGCCTTGTGTGATACTATATATATATATATATATATATATATATATATATATATATATATATATATATAGGTTAAGCTTTGAATATCTATATGATACACATGTGTTTATATGAGAGGTTTATATGTTTAGGACTGTAGACATTGGTTGTATACATATATATATTGATATATATGATATAGATATATATGGATAATGTATCTAAGTAAGATAACTTGAAATAGCTAAGTTTGACCCAAGTTTGACTAAAGGTTGACCAATGTTGACTTAAGAGTTGACTTTGACCTAGATTGACCTCGAATCATGTAGTTTGGATTGTAAACTTCAATTCTTACATGATAAACATATTATAACCTATATTGCTCTAAATAGGAATCTGTGACTCCAGTTTGGACATCTATACATATCAGTCGCTCAGGGTATCAGGCGAGTATATTCTTTGATAGTTCTCATTTATTGATTTGCACTATAATTCCAGTATTTAGAAATATTACTTATGATTCTTGGCACGATGGTTCACGGATTGGTATTGTTATTGGATCTTCAGTCATGAGAAGTTACCTTAACTCATCGCGATGGTATCGAATACTATTCTTGTTGGTATTAGATAACATTAGATATATTGCTATCGAATATTGTTCTTGTTGGTATTGGATAAATATTCAATAAATATTGGTTAACATTGGCTAGTAACGTGTCATGGTTAGATCCATCATATTAGTTGGGACGGGGGTAATACTAGTTAGATATGTGATCAAGAACTATCGGTTAATAGTATAATCATCGGCTACTAGCTAACCATACATTGCACGTATGGTTGAGCTAGCCTTAGTGCAAGCATTGAATATCCCAGCCCGATCACATATCCAACTGGTTTTCCAAAACACATTGTCTATTATAGTTTTATATATTCAGTCCACCATTACATTGCTCTATCTTGATATAGTAGTTATTTTCCATTATACGACACATATTTTTCTTCAGTTTATATTGCCTCAAACATGTTCTTCTTCATCGTATATAGCATTCTCTATTTTACTACTTCATAGTTTTGTCAATTTATTAAAACTGCTAGAGGAGATGTGCTCGTTCCATCCTGACTGAATATATTGACAAAATATTACAGATGATATATATGACTGTCCTACCCACTATGAGACATACAAGGGTGGCACACAACAAGTTCAGGAGGATCCTGTCCAGTATATGGTGCCCATAGTTATAGCTTAGAACTTCTAGCTTTCAGTTTATATCGGATTGTTTCGATTGTTAGTTGAGACTTATTATATTCAAGATTTGTATTTATTGGTATGTTTACCATTAAAATCTTTTGATTGCAATTTTAACTACAAACAGAACAGTGTTACAATGTAGGACTTATATGTAGTCCTAGGAGAACACTTTTGTTTATCTGGGTCCCTGTGTCGATGGAGCGAGTGGTAATGTGTTGACTCCGTTGACGATCTGACGACGGTTCTCAGTTCTCTGAAGATCTGAGTTGCTCTGAGTGCCGGAGTTTACGGAGAGGAAGAAGACGTTGAGTGTCTCTTCCGATCTCTGGGAGTAAACTCTGATGCTTTGGTTGACTATGCCTCTTTATCTCTGACAGTCTGTGTGTGTGTGAGGGAATGATCTTTCTATTTATAAGCAGCAGGTTGGCTGCTCATATGCGCATATATAGGATGTACCTGTTTGTGGGGATGCCACATGGTGATTGCTGGTGAAGGCGCATGGGCGATGCGCTCTGATTAAGGAGTTGAACCCTTCCTGTTGCATTGGTGGGCTGCGGCCGAGCTGACACGTAGCAATGGAAAAGATCTTTCAGTTGCTGAGATCTTGGGTGATTATCACCCCTTTATCGGCTGAACTGAGTCAAAGGACACGTGGCGTATATCCGTAGCTCAAAGATCTCAGATTTGGTGGAGAGTAATCTGACAGGATGCGCCTAGGATTGGGCGCATGAGTAGACTTTGGCTTGTAACTTTTAGGAGTCACGAACCAATCTGGGTACATGGCTTTTGAGGCATACGGGGCTTCAGTAGTGACTTGACCTCTGTCTTTAGGGATCAGAAAAAAGTCTACGGCATATGGCTTTTGAAGCGCATGCAGAGATTTAGGTGCATGGCTGAAAGGGCGCATGCGAAATGGTTGGGCGACCACGTGGCTTGTAACCGTTGGAGGAAATTAATGATGATGCTGACGTCAGCGACGTTTCATTTTCTGAAAAAGCTGCTAACTGTCTAGTCCTCGGGGGACGTGCTACCAACTCTGTCACTTGAGCATCAATTGCTTGATGGGTGACGAGCCGAAATGGGCACATGGGTCCATGTTGATTAGGATGCATGGATCTGTGCTTTGTTGGACGCATCCATACGGGGCGCTTTGGAACCGACGGGCGCGTCTGTATAATGTGCGATGTCTGACCGGCGCATTCTTTTGCATGACGTGCCTTTATTGGTCCGACTGTTGCGTTCTTCGAGTGCTTTAAATAGTCATTTTTGACTTGGCCAAATTCGAAGGGTCAGGTTCATCACCATAAATGCAAATTTATTGCACGAGATTCGGAGAGCCCACCACTTGGCGCATGGGTTTGATTTGCCCGTCCTATAAATAGTGGCAAGGAGAGAGTTTGCTTCTCGTTCTCTCACATTCTACCGAAATGAACATGTTTGCTCGAGCACATTCTGTTGAGGAGATATTCCCGAAGGTAAAGATGTGACGACTTGTCTTCATTTATGCACTTGAAGGTGACTGTTACATCCAAAAGTCGGAGTCGAGGGCTTCTGAGGCAAGCGAAAGGTGCATGTTGCATCCAAAGATCGGAATGCTCGAGCCTCGTCTCCGTTATACTGGAAGAGCCGTAGATCAGAATTGTCGTGCCCCGATCATCTTCCTTGGACTTTGGAGAGCTCCTCCTCCTGCTAGAGTAGGTGTTGCCCATTCTGGTTGTGTTGAAAGCCTCATTTTGCCGCGCATTGATTGCGGTGCTCTTCGCTTCCTTTGGAGATCTCTTTCTCCCGCTAGGGTGGGGTTGATTGCCCGCCCTTGTTCTACTCACTAAATACTTCATTGGTCGAAATAGAGCGTATATGCTGAGACTTCATGATGCGTATGACTGAGACGCTGAAGAGATGCACATAACTGAGCTACTGAAGGGATGCACCTGACTGAGACGCTGAAAAGATGCGCCTGGCTGAGACGCTGAAGAGATGTGTCTAGCTGAGACGCTGAAGAGATGTGCCTGGCTGAGACGCTGAAGAGTTGCGGCTGGCTGAGAGTGCATGGCGGTTGCTGTGCCTAACTGTAGACTTAGGATCTTTCTTTGTAGTTGTAAAGCCTTTTTTTTACATGTAATAGACTTTTGTATAAAATAAAAAATCTTCTTTTGATGTCTATGCTTTTGCTGTTTCTGTGCCAAGTACTTCATCTGAGCTCCCTGGCGCGTGTAATGTTAGGCGCATAGGATTTCTGGTCCTGAAATTTCATGCTTCTACAAGACCCCCTTCAAAGTTTTCAAAATATTTCGTCAAGTTTTGGAATACTTTGAATAAGAAGCATGGTGGTGTCTTCTCTGGGGCGCATGACTGTCCAGGACGTATGACTGTTCTTGGGCGTATGCTCCTCTCAGTTTTAAATGCCCAAATGATAACGCTTCGGGATAAATGAAAAGATTTAATGATGATCTTTTGGACTATCCACGGTTATCACTTCACAGAACCCTAAGCGGCGGTTGACGTTACCCAAGCCTATAAATAGGCGTCTGATGGAGAAAGAGAGAGTTCTTTCTCTATTTGCTGTCTTCTTCTTTAGAGTTTTTCCTCCAAAAAACCCTAATCTTCTTTTCACGTAATGGCTCCCAAAACTCCTCGCGATGGTGCCGGCCGAGGACGAAGTAAAGAAAAAGAGCCCGTGGAGTTCGATGAGGAGGATTCTCCCATCATTGCTGCGGCTCCCACCGACGTCCGGCCAGCGGTGACGGGTGAGTGTTTCCTGATATTGTTAGACGAGTTTGGTGCACACACGAGTGAGTTGCACCCTGTTGTTGTGCCCTAACTCCTTGTTGCCGACGCACATGGACTTTTGTTCTGATTATGCACTGAGACTATCCCGCTGACATGCATGGACTTCTGTCCTGATTATGCGCCGAGGCTTTACTGCTGACGCGTATGGACTTCTGTCCTGATTATGCACTGAGGCTATCCTGCTGACGCGCATGGACTTCTATCCTGATTATGCGTCGTGGCTATCCCGCTGACGCGCATGGATTTATGTCCAGATTATGCGCCGAGGCCTCAATGTATATGGGCCTTTTTGGGCCCTGATGATGCGCAGAAGCTTCAAACGTGCCCCAAATGTTTCGTTCTTCTTTTAAGCCTCTTTCTCTTCTTGTTGCCTGACTTTTGTTTTGTGTCAGTGTCAATGACAATCCCCTTGCTGAACGAAGTCCTTTTGGATGCTTCCCTCTGCCAAATGGGGATTGACTTCAATGAGGAGATTGTTAATCCAGCGAAGGCTGCTATTATAAAGGACCAGCCTTCCGAGAGGGTGTTACAAATTCGGGATCAGTCGCCTATTTTTCTCCAGAACATGATGGAGAGTGGCAGACTAAAATTAGCTGAATTCGAGAACGTGACTTTTTTGAAGCCTGTCTTTCTGTTCAGTGACCGCTTGACCTCTACTGAGGCAAATATATTGAAGATTAAAGTGGACTGGTTCTTCTCGGCGAAGGGCGTGGTCATGTACATGCGACAGACAGAGCATCAATTGTCGCTGACGGCTTTCTACCGTTTGGCTTCCAAAAGGAGGATGCCATGGGAACTTACTCCTTCTCAAGGAGGGGCAGTGGGAGGTACCCTTCGTATTGATGTTACTTTGAATCAAAGGGATACCTTGGCCTTCTCATGATCAGGGACATCGTACCATTGCCGAACTTTGCGGCCTGGGAGCATCTATAGTGATGTGCCTCCTGATACCTTCGCCTCTGGGCTTCAACTTTTGCAAGTCAAATTATGTCATCGCAGGTCACGTATCCGAAAGGAGGTTTTCGAGTTGAGGGCTGGTGCCATCATGTGTTGAAGTGGGATGAGCTGACCCTCTGTGTTCTGTCAAAGTTCAAGACTGAGCTCAAAGCGATTGGGCTCACTGCCGCTCTTTGTGCCACGCAGGGGGCGTCGATATCAACAGGCCCATGTTCCTTGCGCTCCTGGAGATGTTCAACTCTCATACTGGCACCTTCTTTACTCCAGTGGGGGAGCTGGGGTTGGCCCTGCATGAGATGTATGTGGTTTCCAAACTTCCCTGGGGTTCGAAATCGTACGAAGAATATTTCCCAACAAATAAAGAGATCCACGTCCTAGAAAAAAAGGAAAAGAAGATGATGGCTGTTTTCAAGGAGGTGGCGAGCCGCCATTATCTACTACAAAGGAAGGATAGGGGCGGGTCACCGCCCCATGTGACTACTTGGAGGGACTATATCTTCAAGCAGGACCCGACAGACCCTTGCAAGATTTGGTTTGTGACTCCGCAGGGACTGTCTCATACAGAGGTGACCTCCAAAGTGGGCCGACTAGACGAGAAGGTTTCTCGTTCAAATGAGAGTGGCGCCGATGTATACAGTTGCTTCTGGCATTGCATACACCGGATGTCTTCCAAAGCCGTGTTAGCCGCATACTTGATGATATGGCTCCGGGACTATGTGTTCTCGGGCGGCTCTGGATCTGTAGAAAGAGTGAGCAAAAATCTCATCTTGCCAGCGATAAAGCTGGTTTTTGGTCACCCTCTGGCCCTCCTTCCCACGATGGTATGTAACCTGTTGCAGGGTTTGAGAACTTTTGCTGACGATGTGATCCATGGGAGGGGTAGAAACGACAACTTTCTCCGGGCTGAGCTACCATTCCATTATCTGATGGGATGGCTGATTCTGCATCATCCGAACGTAGAGCCCCGTCCCCAAAGACGATCATGCTGTAGGTAATGCCTTTAACCATCGCTTCTATAAAAGGAAGTGGCTGCATACTGGCGTTCCTGTTTGTAGAAGGGTTTTGTCTTATCTTCAGGGGCGAGAGATCACCAAGATCAACCCCATCTTCATAGACTTTGAAGCCGACCAAGAGTTGGAAGACTATGGCGAGGATGCGATCGCCCTGTCGATATGGGGGTTTCACTGGTTACAGAGCATTCGGCCTTCCCATCTGGTCTACCGCAACAAGAATAAGTGCTATCTAGAGCCATATCTGCCGAGCCAATTTTTACGTCAGTTTGGTTATACCCAGCTGACGTTAAGGAACCCCAGTAACAGTTTATGGTTTATTGGAAGTTTACTGGATGAAGTCCGGGGTTGGCAATATTACAATGCCGGATGCACCGGAGTTCGTTTTACCATGTCAGTTCATAATCCTCGGCCGCAGATCTTGTATTCGACTGTCAAGCTATATTGTGCCATGAACGCTGCGTCCCCTGAGTACGACAAGGAAACTATTTTCATCATTGGCACACAGCTAGAGGCGACGACCAACATGTTGGCGGTGGGTCGATCATATCGTCCACCAGAGGTTGCGGGTTATAGGTCAGTTGTTGTAGCATCAACGGGGGGTAACAGGAAGAGACCCCATCCGGAAAGAGACGGGCTGATACGGAGGTCGGTTCGTCTGTGCCGAAGAGGCCAAGGAAAGCTACGACTCCGAAGGCAGGAGCTCCGGAGGTGGCACCTGTCGTAGTAACAGAATCAGCTCCCGCGGAGCTAAAGACGTCCCATATAGTCTGGTTTACTCTTTGATTTTTTCTGACTCATGTCTCCTTTTTGTAGGCGGTGCCGAAGAAGAAGTCCCGGGCTTCGAAACCAAGTTTGGTTAAACTGAAGGAGGTAGCGAGCTCTTCTGACAAGCGTGTTCCTCCGATTACCGCATCTCCCAGGTTGGAGAGTATTAATGATGTCGTTTGTGTGGGGACTTTGGTGTCTCCAAATGGTGTTGAGGGGGAAGCTGGAGGTACAGCAGTCCCCAGGATAGTCCAAGCTGATGTAGGGATCTCTGATGTCGAGGTCCTAGTAGAAGTTGTGCCTCCGGAAGAGGAGGAAGAGTGGAGTTCATCTTCTTCTAATGACGTTCCTCCAGATGTTGCTGAGCCTGCCATAGGGAAAGCAGGTATGATTGAAACAGAGGAGAGGATTGATTCTTCCCCTCGTCATGATGAAGAGAGGTCAACTGTTTCATTGCCGAGCCCTACCCCGGACCCAGCTGCAGAAGCCGAGCTGGCTGTCGCACCTGAGGTAGCAGCAGACTTTAATCCCATGGAGGGATTTGATCAGGGAGGGGAGACTCGTCTGCCAAGCCCGACCCTAGAGGAAGTGCCCGGCCAGAAGATGGGTGCTGATCCCGCTAGCTCGCCAGAGGAGGAAGGTCCTGTGCTTGTTACAAATCATGTCTCGCAGGTTGAGGAGGCAACTTCGGATGTTGGTGGTCCCTCCGAGACGGGAAAGGGCAAGGACCTGCTGGTGTAGGAACCCTCTGTTGCTTCTTCGACTTGGGGAATGATATCGACACCCCACTTAGCTCCTTCTGCCCTCTTGGCACCTCGGGCCAGTAGCGGAGTTCAAGTCTCTGACGAGGGAGGGTCCGCGAAAGTTGAGGTTCCGGCCTCGCAGATTGAGGGCGACGGGTCTTCTGCAGGTCCGTCGTCTAGAGCAGCTCCTCCAACTCCTGATATGATGCCGCAAGTGCTAGCGGATGCGGATGAGTACGTGAAGTTTATCGTTGAGGCGGTATACAAGAAGCTACAGAGGGGCGTATCGATAGTGATGAATGCCAATGGGAGTTTCGCGATGGCAAAAACCATGGCGCTCCCTCACATTGGTCTGATACGTTTCCACCAGGGCCATGATCATATGGCCGAGATTCTGGAGGCATCGGTGGCCGAGCTCGACCAGCTGCTTTTCGAGTTTCAGAGTATCCAGCAAAATGATCTCTCTGTCCTGATAGAAGCAGAAAAAGGAGAAGTTGATCACTGAAACTGAGTCATCTTATCAGGCCACTGTGGCTATCTGCGAACGCGAGGTAGCCGAAGCTGAGGCTGCGGTGGAGAGGCTATCTTAATCCACGCCGGAGAAGGTGGAGCTGCGAGCTGCGTTGGACGCTAGTATAGCAGAAGTAAATGCCAAGAGTAGCCTCCTTGAAGACCAGCGGGCCCAAATCTTGTTAGATGCTGAGCGAGTCCAGGATGAACATGTAGCATCTAAGGAGGAGGAAGCAGCTTTCACCCGCCAAGCTCTTTTCTTGGCCCAGCAGCGGCAACAGCTGGACGAGAAGTATGAGGACGATACTTCCCCTGAGGCCATAGAAATAATGCGTCAAGAAGCCGAACGCCGAGTTCTGGCGACTGCAGAGACTCGGGCGGAAGACATGGAGCATCGGATGGAAGAGCTTTCAGCCAATCCCGGTGATTCTTAGGGATTGTAGTCCCTCATTTTTTTGTTATTTTATGTAATTTGCAACTCTTACTAGGGATGTAATCCTTTACTTTTAAATAAAGAATAAAGAGTTTTATGATGTGTTCATTCTTGTTGTCATGAACTTGATGATTTGTGTGGACCTATTATCTTTTGCACATCTTGGTTTTTGGGTACAGATAACAAGTTTGAGAGAACCAACATGTTTAATTAGAGGTGATGTAGACGTGGCAAATACGGGGTTCAGATAATAGAATATTTCGACTCAGAGGTGTTATGGACGTGGTAGGAGTGATTCTAGAGGGATACGCAGAACTACTCAGAGGTAATATGGACATGGAAGTTCTGCGATCAATGTACGGCAACGCAGGGGTTGTCTGTACGGAATGTTTACTCAGAGGTGATGTGGATGTGGTAAACATGATAAGCAGCATAATCCTACATGGTGTAAGATTATGTTTTGTAGGGCATAGAAGAGCAACTCAGAGGTAATGTGGACGTGGTTGTTCTTCTACTGAGGATAGAACACCACAGAAAGCTGGGTTCCGGAAGCGTAAGATTTTGTGGAAGGGAGGTGTACGTAAGCCCTAATGATTGGGTCCACAGACTCTCTTGTTGGGTGGAGATAGAAGTACATGTCGGAAGGATATCAAGAGTAGTACTTCTTTAGGAACTTGCCGTTGATGGGCATCATGAACATGTCTCCATTGGGTTTGGTGAGGCGGTAACCACCGTTTGAGT
Source organism: Iris pallida (assembly GCA_029216955.1). NCBI lineage: Eukaryota > Viridiplantae > Streptophyta > Magnoliopsida > Asparagales > Iridaceae > Iris > Iris pallida. The sequence continues at coordinate 20,185,165 of JANAVB010025999.1, read as the reverse complement.
ATACAGTCTCTATGATGAAAGGTTCCTCCCACTTGGTCTCGAACTTTCCTAGTGTCTTGTGAGTCAACACCATCGGCCTCCTGACTGCCAGAACCAGGTCGCCTACTTGGAAAGTCCTCTGCTTGACCTTTTTGTTGAAAGCATGTGATATACGGGCTTAAAAGAGTTCAATGCGCTGTTGAGCTAGGAGACAATTCTCGTCCAGTGCTTCCAACTCCCGCAGACGATGACGCTGATTGTCCTCTTCTATTAATTGATTTGTGATCGCTATACGGAGCGAGGGTAACTGAATCTCGAGAGGCAGTACCGCTTCGCTCCCGTAGACTAAGGAGAATGGTTTATTGTCCGTCGAAGTCCGTACCATGGTGCGGTAGGCCAAAAGGCATTCGCCGAGCATTTTGTCCCAGTCGTATTTGCTGGATGATATGACCTTTTTGAGTAGCCTGACGATAGTCTTGTTAAACGCCTCGGCCAATCCATTTGCTGCCGGATTGTAGGCGGTTGACGCCACATTCTGAATTCGATTCTTGTCACAGAATCTGCTAAAAATGTGGCTGATAAACTGTGGACCATTATCGTGGATAATCTTTCGAGGTACACCAAAACGGTAGATGACATGGTGCTTGATGAAGCTGATCACCCTAGAGCTCTTCACTTTCGTCAGCGGAACTGCTTCTGCCCATTTGGAGAAGTAGTCGGTGATGGCTAGAATAAAGCAGTGTCCCCTCGATGAAGGGAGAGTGATAGGTCCCACAATGTCCATACCCCACGCTTCAAAGGGCCAGGAGGTGACCGTAGGATATAGTGGTTATGACAGTGTATGGATGAAGTCGACGTAAAGCTGGCACGCATGGCACTTTTTGGCATAGTCGACAGCGTCGGCTACCATGGTTGGCCAATAGTAGCCCATACATCACAGTCGATCCTGCAACTTGGGCCCAGGTTAATGATCCCCGCAAGTTCCATCTTTGTTGGACAGACATCGAAGGAGAAGTCCGTCGTAGGAACGTCGGTACAACATTTTAGTATCTGTATCATAATAGAACCGAAGGGAACGCCTCCTGACTGAGACATCTTCCTTTGGGTCTTCTAGGAGAATTCTATAGACAGCGAAGTCGATGAATGGAAAACTCTAGTTTCGGACATTAACACCGACGTTTGTTGTCATAGCATGGGCTATTTGCGAGCATAGGTTGTTTTAGGACAGACCAAGTCTCGACCAACTACCGTGACGTAGTATTGAGTCCCGAGGGGTACTGCTAATGAAGCTGCGATGCCGGTCAGAGCGTCATCCTCCAGGTTTTGTAGCCGAGGTACATGTTCTATGAAGAACTTAGTGAAGGTTGAAATGATGTTCAATACAACTCCATGGTAAGGAACCAGATCTTCATGGCGAACTTCGTATTGTCCTCTGATCTGGTTGACGACGAGTTTTGAGTCGCCGTAGGCTTCCAGATGATCCACCCCCAACTGTTACGCCAGCTAGAGTCCCATAATGAGAGCGTTGTACTCAGCAACATTGTTGGAGCACGACTTCGAAAGGGAGTAGGCACGCTGGATGATCAGTTGATCGGGGGAGACTAAGACCACCCCCACTCCTGCGATGATTTGGCCTTTGGGGCCTGTTCTTAAAGCGTCGTAGAAAAATACCCACCAGACGGAGTTTTTTCGGTGAAGTTTGATTCTTGGACCTCATCCGGGATGTCTTCATAGAGTCTGGAGGACTCTGGGATGGGGTGTGCAGCTAAAAAGTCAGATAGAGCTTGGCCCTTGACGGCTTTTTATGGGACGAATGCCATATTATATGGTGTCAACAGGATTGCCCATGTAGCTAGTCGGGAGTTCAATGATCCCGGCTTCATCATGAGAACCCTGAGTGGATTGACTTAGGAGATGACATGAATTGTCTGGCCCGAAATATAATGGCGAGTCTTCTGGATGGCGAACACCAAAGCAAAATACTCCTTCTCAACGGGGTTATACCGGTGTTCGACCTAGATCATCGTTCTACTAAGGTAGTAGATAGCTTGCTCGTAGCCCGCATCATTGTTCTGAACCAACAAAGCGCTAAAGGAATGATCTATGGCACGGACGTAGAGGAAAAATGGTTTGCCTGAGACGGGTGCCACCAGGACTGGAGGGCTCGTCAGGTAAGCTTTGATATTATCGAAAGCTTTCTGGCATTCTTCTGTCCAGACGTAGGAGACTCCCTTCTTCATGAGCTGGGTGAAGGGTTGACATTTTTCAGAAATGTTTGCTATAAACCTTCGGATGTATGCCAGACGCCCCTGCAGGCCTCAAAGTTCTCAGAGGTTCTTCGGAGGGTCCATGTCAAGGATGGCTTTGGTCTTCTCGGGATCGAGAATGCCTTTTGTCGTGATAATGAAGCCCAAAAACTTTTCTCTAGAAACCCCAAAGAAGGATTTAGCGGGGTTCATCTTGAGTTGATGCGCTCGCATGAGATCGAAGACTGTCTTCAGGTCTTGTAAGTGATCACCCTTGAGACGGCTCTTGACTGCGATGTCATCGACGTAGCACTCAACTATCTTGCGAAGATATTAATAGAAGATGGTACTCATAGCTCGTTGGTATGTAGCACTAGCGTTCTTCAAGCCAAAGGGCATCACCGTGTAGCAGAAAACCCCCTTCGGAGTCCTGAATGATGTGTGTTTTGCATCATCGGAGAACATCTTGATCTGATTGTAGCCCGAATATCCATCCATGAAAGACATGCGTTCGAAGCCACATGTATTGTCGATCATCATGTCAGGGATTGGGAGCGGGAATTCGTCCTTCGGGCAAGCGTATTGAGATCCCTGAAGTCGATGCAGACCCGTATCTTCCCAATCTTCTTAGTGACGGAGACGATATTGGCCACCCAATCCGGATGTTGTTCTTTACGGATGAACCCGCAGCTCAGGAGTTTGTCCACCTTCTGATCGATAGCATTTATAATGTCCAAACGAAAGCGTCGTTGTTGTTGCTTTACAGGCTTAGCATCAGGCAAGATGTTAAGTCTGTGCATTATGATCTGGGGATCAAGTCACGGCATATCTTCGTAGCCCCAGACGAAGACGTCGATATATTCCTTGGCCAATTGGACCAAAGACTCTCGGTCTTCTCCCTTCAGACTCTTGCTGATGAAAATAGGTTTGGAAGGAGATCCATCCCCAAGGTCAACTTGTTCGACCTCGTCTTCGGTAGGGGGTTCGTGCAGTTCAAAGCGAGACTCCCACTGCGCTCCTAGGCATTGAGCCCAAGGTTCTTCCTCAAAGAATTCTGGCGTTTGGTCTTCACTTTCATCTTCTTAAGATTGGGCAGATGCCATGTTGACTGATAGCACATTCTTGAAAGTGAGCCGATACTGGTATCGGAATCCCAGGTTGATGCTTTGGACGAATGAGAATGTTCTACTTCTTCTGCCTCCGAACTCTCTGGAGTTGCCGGTGGCGTGACATAGCCCCCCCTCGTCGAGTTCGATGATAGTAGTCCTGCGGCTTTCCTTTAGGTGTTGGGAGCCGGAGAGGAAGACGTCGACCCTTGCCGTAGTTCAGGCCTTTGTTGCTTTTTAGATCGTAACCCATCTTTTGGATGAGGTACTTTGCCTTGTCCGTGTACCGATAGACTTGTATTCTGCCGGTATCTGGTTCTTGCTCGAGTGGCGGAAGGTCTTGATGACGCTCGACTTTGCCGAAGATGATGGATTCTTTGACTCGATTCCACAGTGGGCCTACGAAACAGACCCCTTGGGACGGGACTACTCGATTTACATGATTGAAGGTCGTTATTTGTGTTTGCAACGATCGTAGAGCGTTATCTAATGTATACATGGCATTCCAATGTGGAAGACTAGAATAATTAAAAGACACTCTATTATTGATGAAACACGAGATTTTGTCCTACGGGATTACATTGTCCAGAGAGGGTGCATCTACATCAGCATATATGTATTCCCCTAGCTCTTCATCTGTGAGTACTGGTGTAGGTCCTGAAAATCAAGTTGCACCCATCAAAGAAGTCCTCAAAATCAAATTATGCATCCTTCAAGTGAACTGCGCAGAAGACAGATTGCGCACCAATTCGATTGCGCAGGCTGAACTGTGCACTCATCCAAGTACGCAAGCTGATGTGGCCTCGTCATCATTACCTGACAGAGAATCAGATATTCTGACAACTGACAACACGGAGAACGAGGAAACTATTCGGTTATCGTACATCACAGTGCTCGAGAACAGCTGTACATATAGCACAATCTGCCAGACTCTCTGCAGCGCAGTCCATCCCAGCGCAGTCCAGCCCAGCACAATCTGAAGCCAGCGCAATTCAGGTGGCGCACTCCATCAAGATAACTGACAATGTATACGTGGCCTTCATGCCATCAATTACTCACCATGTGGCAACCGTCTGTACACGATCAAGCGCATTTCAATCAAACAATGCCATGCATCATATACAGATGGTCCATGATCGAGTAACTGCCTGTGCAGTTCATTGCCTGCGCAATCCAAAGTGTGCGCAATCCAACTTGCACAGTCCAGAATAACTAAAAAGTAGTTATTTTCATAACTCTATAAATAGAGTTTCAAGTCCTTCCTAGAGGGATCACATACACATATCAGAAATCATCACCAGACATCAGGAGTTCTTGCCAAAGTGCTGCTGCAATCTTCAGAGGCTACCGTCTTCAAAGTTCACATCGTCCAAGGGATAAAGCGATCGTCATTCAGATCAGATTCCTATAGTTGTACTTTTCCAGAATTCTTGTAATCTTCTTTACAAAGTTTGTTGAAATAAAGATCAACTTTTGTTTTTGCAAACAAAATGGTGACTCTGCTGGGGACGACTTTCTCCTCCGACGAGGAAGTGACAACTCAATGTGACGTTGCGTCTATCGAAAAGACGCAAAAGACGCTGGTTGTAAAGGTCAACCAGACGGCCTACGAGGCGATGATCAACTCCAGGACCACCCCTCGTACTGCAACAACTTCTGCCACGAGCAATGTTTACCCAGTGTGGGTCCCTAAGACTGCTGCGCAGTCCACTGTTTCTGCTGCTCAGCCTGCTGTACAGTCTATTGCCTCTGTTCTTAAGACTGTTGTCTCTGTTGTGCAGTCTGCTGCCACTGCCCACGTGCAGTATGCTGCTTCCCTTGCCAGTGCACAACCTACTTTATATGCTGTTCTGTCAAAGTGCAAGACTCTTATTCCTCTAGCGCAGTTGGCTGCCACTTTGCCTGTGCAATCCACTACGCCAGCAACCTGAGTGCAACCCAAACACTCTAGCAACAAGACTCCTGCTGCGCAAGCCACTGTGACTGAGGCCAGAAGACTTTCTGCCAGAGTTACTCATGCGCAACCTGCCAGTGCGCCATCAACCTATGCGTAAACTGTGCTAGCGCAGTCTAAAAGAGATAGCCCTTTGGCTAATCTCTCATCTTCTCACAGCAAGAGGAAAAGCTCTGCTCTTCCTCTCAATCACCCTATTGCTCCTGTACAATCCGCTGGGGGTAGTCTTTTGGCTATTCCTCCTCCTCCCCAAAACAAAGGAAAAGGCCCGTTGGTCTTTTCTCAAACTTCCTCGTCCTACGACTTGGAAGACAACAGAGGAAAACGCTCTTTAGCTAACCCTTCTTCACAAAACAAAGGAAAAGGCCCTTTGGTCTTTTCTCAGTCTTCCTCGGTTTTTACCAAAGAAGATCAAACTGAACGTGCTCCAGCACTAGTCAGTACAAGAACTCTTTCCAATAAGGGTTTTTCTTCTCTCCTTGCCAAAGGAAAGTGTACTGATCAGAGAGGTATTCTGCCTACTCCGGTAGCAGAATTCCAAGATCTTCCAACTCTCAAGATATCCCGTTCAAGACAGAAAAAATTGCTGGTGTCTCAGACTGAAATCCATGGGGGTGAGTTTGCTGATTTAAGAACTTATCTCAATCGACCAACTTCGGTGAAACGCAAACAGCCAATGTCGAAGACCAACCAGCATCATAAGCAAACTTCCAGGATCAAAAATTCGGACACTTATGCCAATAAAATGAGTACTTCCCTGTACACTCAGGGGACAAAATATTTGAAGAACCAGAACCATGTTTCGAATGTTGTCAAAGAACACATCCCTCGAACTTTTGCTTGTCCCATTGCTGTTCCCGATCTTCGAAAACACCTCAAGCAAAAATGGGACAACATCTCAACATCCCCAGTGCAACCACTTGGACATCATTGTAATCACAAAGTGGTCATCAAGTGTTGTTGTCAGATAACAAGACGATCTGTCTTCGATCGTCTGAACTTTACAAACTCTGAACCTATGTCAGAAGACGAAGACGAGGTTTTGTACGCTTCTGTCAACATGACTTCCAGAGACACTGGGGGTAGGAAGTGCTCCAAGCACGGGAAGCCTCGCAAGCCAAGTCAACGGTATTTGGATCTACTCCAAGAATCTTCCGATGGAGTATTCCAACATACCCGATCCCAAAGCCGAGACAAAATCGGTCAAAGGAATCTTCAGGATCCTTCCGGTCATCTTCATCTTTCTCACTCAGGAGATGATTCTTTCTCCGACTACGATGCATACAGCAAAAGTTTGGAACAGACAGTGTCCTCCACTGTACCTAGAGAAGTGACAGCTTATGTTGTCACTGAAGATCCAGATGCTTCCAGTTCGGCTAGTCAAAAACAACGAATAGCTGTACTAGAAGACAAGCTGAAAACTATGGCCGAAATGGTTGCCAGTATACATTCTATCATTATGGCCCAACATACAGTACCACCGACTATACCTCCTGTAAATCCTGAAATCATAGCATCTTCGGTGCCTGTCAATGCAGGACTGGAGGTAGCATCTATTCAAGTACCTCTTGTACAGATTCAACCCACTCCCAGTCAGTCAGGTGCTGGGGGTAGTGCTTACCATGCTGTTCCTCCTCCTAACACTATGATTCAGCCTGCTCCTTCTACATCAGTGGAAGATGCCAATGAAGCTGTCAAGCTTCTGCGTACTCAGTTCGAGGCCTTCAAAGAGAAGGACAACTTGCAAAGGTTGGGGATCAAGCAACCTTACCCAGTTGAATGGAAGGAAGTCCCATTTCCTCCTAAGTACAAGATTCCAACAATCTTGCTGTTTGATGGCAGCACTTCTCCTAGTCTGTTCATTAACCACTTTGAGGTTTTGACTGTCCAACTTCAACCAAATGACGCTCTTCTTACCAGAGTATTCGTCGATTGTTTAGCCGACGTAGCATACGATCGGTACAGAAGCTTGCCTGATGGTTGTATCACCTCCTTCTCTGGCCTAAAACAAATCTTCTTGGAACGATTCTATGAGGGGATCAACGACATGACCATGTCAGTCCTCAATAAAATCAAACAAAGACACAATGAAATTGTTGAGAGTTTCATTGAAAGGTTTCGCAGGGAAGCTTTGAAAATACCTCCTGGAACTCCGGTCGCTGTCACCATAGACACCTGTAAGGCAAATCTTTTGCCTATTATCAGCATGTGGACGGGATCTACTCAGTTCCAAGATTAGCCATCCTTCATTGTCAACGCTAAAGCAGCTGAAGTTAGCACTGATAAATTCAAGCAGCTAGGGGTACAAATGTCTAACCCCGATCAGGATGAACACCAGACATCGGGTGGTGGCAATCGCCAGAACAACCGCAAGGGAAAAAACTTTGAATATCAACTTGACGAATAAAAGCAAAGAATCTTTGGGGGTCAACGTAGCACCCCCTACGTCCACTTCTACTCCTTCAGCACCACCACCAAGGGAACCTCGTCCAAAAGTAGAGTACTCTTTTGCCGAAAATGACACAGTGAGCATCTTTGATTACTTGATCAAAAGCAATAAGCTCCAACTTCCAGATCCCAAGAAGCCTGATGAAGTCGGTAAGACTGATCATCCTAAGTACTGTGTTTATCACAGGTTGGGCATCCCACTCGAGCATGTTATGTGCTCGAAGGTAAAATTCAGGAGCTGGTCAACGCTGGTGTTGTCACTCTGTAGCAGGAAGAGAAGACAGTTACCGCAAACATGGTCTCAGTTCAGTTCGGTGACTTCCCACCACTGATGGTATAGCATGGTGTCATTCCTGTCCCCAAAGCTACTCTTGAGATCGAAAATCTCCCTCCTCCACGAAGTGAAGGTCTTGTCCCCTTGTCTCTTGACAACGACGAAATTATGTGGATTCATCCGGATCTTTCTTCAGAGTTCGAACTTCCCTCTTCCTCCAAGAAGAAGGACCGCTCTAAGGGCAAGACAAAGATTTGCAATATGGTGTCTTTTGACCCCATAGTTGACGAGGAAATCTTGCTGGGCACCAGATCATGGAAAGCCTATCTAAAGGATTATCTCGAAGCTTAAGAGAATCATGCTTCTTCTTCTGAGCCTGCTCCAGTACAGCCTGTTTCCACTGAGGATATTCCTACTGCATCCTCACCGGTTGTAGAGTCTAATCCTTCCAAGCCGACGGTAGCCGACAAAGGCAAACAACAAGTCCGCTTCGATAAACCTTTGAAGAAGTCATCTCCTTTCGGACTTGAAAAGCCTTACAACTTCGATATCTTGGCTCAGTTAGCCAATACACCGGCCCGACTGTCCATCTTCGAGCTCTTGCGCTTCTCTAAAGAGACTCGGGAAACTCTGAGTGAGGCTCTCATGCAAGCAGAAACCTGTCTAGCCCTGCTAAAGAAGCCAAAAGCAGAGCCAGTCTTTTGCCTTCATTGTCATAGTGTGTTGGAGTTAATTCCAAACATAACTTTCACACAGGATGACATGTTGATGGAAGATAATAAGCATGATCGTCCTCTATACTATACAGGATATGTCGACTCAATGAAAGTCGATCGTATTCTGATAGATCCAGGGTCTGCCCTCAGCATCATGTCGAAGACCATGTTGGATGCATTGAAGATTCCAGTGCATAGTCTCTCCAGTACAATTACTACCATCCTCGGGTTCAATCAGGGAAGGAGTGAGCCTCTAGGCAAGATTCGCCTAAAACTCCAAATAGGCAATCTTCGCACAAAGGTGACCTTCTACATCATTGACAACCATGGTTGTTCTTACAATGCCTTGTTGGAAAGACCATTTCTGCATGAGCATAACATTGTCCCTTCGACTCTCCATCAATGTTTTAACTATGTTGATGACAATGGAGAGGTGCAAAAGGAGGTTGCTGATCTCTATCCTTTCAAAGGCGTCGAAGCATACTGCAATGATGCTCATATGTAAAAGGATGAATTAATGAAGGTTGTGCTGTCTCTTGACGCTGAAGAAGACCAAGAAGCAGTGCCCAATGACACTCTCATCATACCTGTCAAAGGGCGTGTTTCTCGTCCTCAATCCTCCAAGCCACTGGTTATTCACTTGCCAGTCCAGAAGCCACCAACTGATGATGATCAGGATCAAAGGAAGCTCACCTCTTCTGAGCCACTTGTTATAGACTTACGTCGTAACAAGGAAAAAAGGCATCTCACCTCTTCTGAGCTACTTGTTATTGATTTATCTCATAACAAGGATAAAAGGGAACTCACCTTCTCTGAGCCGTTTGTTATTGACCTCCGTCGTAACAAAGCCAATCCTCCTCCACGTTCTTTTTCTCCCCCTCTTGTAATCAATCTGACCAAGCCTGCTAAGGCTAAAGTTCCTGTTGTAAATACAAATGTACAAATTAATGAAAAAGTATATACTTTCCAGTATATTGATGTCATTTATCATGCTAAGTGCTATTTGGATATGTTAGATAGTTTTCAATCATTTACGATGGGAGTTGTGCAATCTCTTCAAACAGAAGTCTCATTTGAATACCCAAAGGATTCATATCGTATTGTTTCTGCTCGTAAGAAAGGCGAGAGTCCAATACTTTTTAGTAAAGGACCGGAACAACAATTCAACTATACGGATGTTAGCAAAAGTAATGATACGGGGCATCTTCAACTCCGTTATTACAGTCAGCAATCAAAAGACATCATCCGAAAGATGGGTTATGATTTCAAGAGTGGCCTCAACTACGGTAAGGGTAGAAAAACTTCTATCCGTACGGCTGTTCCGAAAGGAAAGTCAGAGATATACTATAGCAGGACCAAAAGAGGTCTCGGATATGCTTCACCTCCGGTATTATCCCCAGCAGCTTCTGAATCCGATAGTGAAGAGCGCTCTAACTCATCTTATTCCAGATCATGGGATTCTGACACCAACATCGGTCAAGTTCATCGATTGACTATATCTTCTAACATGATCTCCGTCGAACTTCCAGAAGGCTATGACGAGGATATTGAAGAAAGTCCTGAAACATATCCCTGGGCTCAATGAATGGATACCCAATGGGAACTCCGATTCGAACAAAGGGAACCTCCTACTGAAGATCAATTAGTTCAAGTTGATGTAGGAGAGAGCGGGTCACCTCGTCCAATATTCATCAGCAAGAACCTCCCAGAGGCAGATAAGCAAGAATTAATTCTTCTTATTCAAGAATACATTGATGTCTTTGCCTGGAGCTATGAAGACATGCCAGGTCTAGATCCCAAAGTTGCTACTCACAAATTGAACATCTTGCCGAATACAAAATCGGTCAAACAGCAACAACGACGCTTCAAGCCAGAAATGATGGATGCAATTGACGATGAAGTCAAGAAGCTCATCACTTGTGGCTTTATTCGAGAAGAGCAGCATCCTGATTGGGTAGCCAATGTCGTCCCAGTTCTAAAGAATACCGAAAAAGTTTGAGTCTGCATCGACTTTCGGGATCTTAATAAAGTCTGTCCAAAAGAAGAATTTTCTCTTCCCATCACAGACGTCATGATCGACAACACCTGTGGGTTCGAAAAAATATCTTTCATGGATGGATTCTCCGGATACAATCAGATTCGGATGAATCCTAATGACGAAAAACATACTTCTTTCTGCACTCCTTGTGGAGTCTACTGCTATACTGTGATGCCATTTGGTCTCAAGAACGCTGGTGCAACATACCAATGAGCCATAAGTACCATCTTTCGAGATCATCTGCACAAGACTGTCGAATGCTATGTCGACGATATTGCTGTCAAAAGTCGTCTAAAGGAAGATCACATCCAAGACTTGAGAACTATCTTCAATCTCATGCGCCATTATCAACTCAAAATGAATCCCACCAAGTCATTCTTGGGTGTCTCTAGTGGCAAATTTCTCGGCTTCGTCATTACCTCTAAGGGTATACACGTGGATCCCGAGAAGATCAAAGCCATTCAAGAGATGCGTCCTCCACGCAACCTAAAAGAGCTACGAGGATTCCAAGGTCGACTTGCGTACATCAGGAGGTTCATTTCGAATCTGTCTAGATACTGCAGACCATTTACTCAACTAATGAAGAAGGGTGTATCTTTCGTTTGGACCGAAGAATATCAACGAGCATTTGACGACATAAAGCGGTATCTCATGAACCCACCAGTCTTGGTGCCACCAATTTCTGGCATACCATTCTTAATGTATGTCCGTGTTATGGACCATTTATTGGGTGCTTTACTTGCCCAAAAGAACAAGGAAGGCCACGAACAAGCCATCTATTATCTCAGTCGTACTATGATTGGTGCTGAACACCGTTATAGTCCGGTCGAAAAAGAATGTCTAGCTCTTATGTTTGCTGTTCAAAAGACTCGACATTACATCATTGGCCAAACCATTCATGTCATATCCCGAGTTAATCTTCTTCGGGTACTGATGAAGATGCCTAGCATACTTAATTCTCGGCTAGCTACATGGGCCATTCTGTTAGCCCAAAATGACATGGTATATGTTCTTCAAAAGTCTGTCAAAGGTCAAGCATTGGCAGATTTTTTAGCAGCTCATCCTGATCCAGAAACGTCCAAACTCTATGATGAAATTCCAGATGAGACTTTGGAATCTAATACAATCTCCGAAGAATTTCCTACTTGGCGTCTATTCTTTGACGGTGCATCCAGAATTGGACCCAATGGTGCTATTGTCGCCGGAGTTGGAGTTGTTCTCGTTTCTCCAGATGGGTCAGCTATTCAAAGAGCATATTCCTTAGATGAGCCTTGTTCCAACAACGTAGCAGAGTACAATGCTCTACTCATTGGCCTTCAGCTAGCCAAACAACTTGACGTCGAGTATCTTAAAGTCTATGGTGACTCCAAGCTAGTTGTTAATCAGGTTAGAGAAATTTATGAAGTTCGCCATCAAGATCTAGTGCCTTACTATGAAGCAGCAATCAACATGGCTACATCATTCAAAGCCTTCTTCATCGAATATGTGCGCCGAGCTTGCAATACTGAGGCAGATGCTTTGGCTAATCTTGCAGTAGTCTTAGCCATCTTTATCAAAAGACAGCAGGTGGTGGTTGTCTCTAATTGGGAATTATTCTGTGTCGAAAACAATCGTAATATTGAGTTCAGTAATCTTACTGAAGTCAATATTATCAATGAAGATTGGAGAACTCCCTTCATCGACTTCGTGGTCCATGATATACTCCCTGAAGATCCCAAGGAGGCTACGAGTATTCGTCGACGGTCTCTACGATTCTATTACAATCAGACCACCAAAACTCTCTACCGGCAAACTTATGACGGCCTACTCTTGCGCTGTCTTGCTGGTGATGAAGCAAAGCAAGTACTGCATGAAGCTTACGACGGTGTCTGCGGAGCACATCAACCCGGTCCTAAACTACAGGATCGCATCCGACGCATGGGTTACTACTGGCCCTCTATAGTATCCGACGCCATCGAATATGCAAGGAAATGTCGAGCTTGTCAAATCTATGCAGATTTTATTCATCAACCGTCAGAATTTCTTCATCCGACTGCTGCTTCCTGGCCTTTTGAAGCCTGGGGCATGGACATCATTGGTCCCATCAATCCTCCTTCTTCTAGAGGACATCGGTTCATACTGGCAATAACCGACTACTTCTCCAAATGGGCCGAAGCTATACCATTGGCTGAAGTCAAGACCAGCAGCATCATTAACTTCGTCAAACACCATGTCATCTATAGATTTGGTGTACCTCGAAGGATTATCCACGACAACAGACCTCAGTTCATCAGCCAAAAGTTCACAAGGTTCTGTGACGATCACCGGATTGACAATGTCGCTTCGACAGCCTATAATCCTGCTGCTAGTGGCTTAGCTGAAGCTTTCAACAAGACTATCATCAAGCTTCTCAAGAAGTTTGTGTCTACTAACAAACGAAATTGGAGTGAAAAGCTTAGAGAATGTCTTTGGGCCTACCGTACTACGGTCCGCAACCCTACAGGCTGTACATCCTTCTCTTTGGTATACGGCTGTGAAGCAGTTCTACCTCTGGAACGTCAAATTCCGTCTTTGAGGATTGTTATCGCTAATGAACTCATGACAAAGAATAATGATCTTCTCCGACTTCAAGAATTGGAAGCATTTGATAAGAAGCGGCTATTGGCTCAACAACATATTGAGTTATACCAAGCCCGCATCTCAAAGACTTTCAACCGCAAAGTTAAGGTCAGAGCCTTTCAAAAAGGAGAGCTTGTTCTAACAGTCAGACGTCCTATGACTATGACTCACTCGAGCAAAGGCAAGTTCGATGCAAAGTGGGAAGGGCCATACATTGTAAGCAAAGTCTTTTCAAATGGAGCCTACCAACTCATAGAGTTAGACGGTCGAATTGCAATGATGCCTATCAATGGCAAGTTCCTTAAAAAGTATTATGTATAAATATAACAGACGTTGCTTGTAATTATCAGACAAGTTCATAAATAAAATTCAATTTTATTTTCATCTTGAATGATAGTACATAATATCAAGGAAGGTCACTACCATCCTTCTCAAAATTGGGACGCGGGCTACTACCGTCCTTATCAAAAACATGATTAGCAAAAGAGTCGAGAACACTCATGCTCGAACCCACCAGGAATTTTCAAGCAGCCATCCTCATGGCTTCTTCTTCAGTCTTCCCTGGTTTAAAAAGGAAGTCCAAGATGTCCTTTGGTGGTTTGGGGGCAGATGAACCTTCACCCGCTGCTATCTGCTTTGGTTGAGTCGGTTCGACTGGACGTTCCCCAGTACCTACTTCAACCTTCAGGGCGATCTCAGCCTTCATGGATGCATTTCCAGACGACATCTTTATGTTGAAAAGTGAAAGTAACCATCCCATCTGATTTTTTGTTCTATTTATAGACAGAGAGTCGTAAGACAACAAAGTGACAAATTCATCAGACGGTTCACCCGTTCATCACATTCATTCATCCGACGGTTCATCCGTTCATCATTTGACGGTTCGCCTATTCATTATATTCATCTGACGGTTCGTTCGTTCATTACATCTATCCGACGGTTCATCCGTTCATCATTTGACGGTTCGCCCGTTCATCATCCGACGGCTCGCCCGTTCATCACATTCATCCGACGGTTCATCCGTTCATTTAATTCATGTGACGTTCCATCTGTTCATCCCGATGATTCATTTTGTTCATTTATTTCGTTCACATTTTGAAGAATCATCTATTTCGTTCATATTAGCAACTTATCATCTTTGATTAAGTTGTCTATTGAAATAATGATATTCGATAAATTATATTTGCCACGTCCATATTACCTCTGAGCAGATATAATTGAATATGATTATTTTCCAAAATCAAGAAATATATCATATCTCGCACCTCTGAATATATTTTCTATCGCTATTATTTATATCTGAATAAGATATGAGACAAATAATAGAGCCACAAAAAATATCTTTTTATTGATCAAAGATGAAAGACATTACAAAGATACATATTACAAAACAAGAAGATACAGAAAATCTTTCTATTCGGTCGGTGGTGTCATCAAGTTAACCATCTGCTGCTTTAAAGATTTCAATCGCTCCTCACGGAAGTCCATCACGCGCCTCCTGGCTTCCTCCATTCCAGAATTTTTATTAAAAGTCGGTAAGGTCACTAAGCGACGGAAGATTTCATTATGATGAGTCGTGATATATTTATTTCGTTCTTGAGTCAGAATGGCCAGTTGCTGAGTGGCAGCTTGATGCTGTGTGACTTCATCTTTTAGAGTATGCTGAACCAGTTTCAACTCTTCCTGGAGACGGGCAATCTCCTCTTGAAGATGAACAGATTTCGCTTTCAACTCAGTAACTTTTTCTTCCTTCTCTCCAGCAGCAGAGGTGACTATCTCCATTTGAGAATCATATTCTGAAGCCTTGGCAGTATAAGTGTCTATGAAAGTTTGAAAATTAGCCTTCTCAATGGCAACTTCTTGAGACATCCTTTCAAATTCAGCTTGTACTAAGGATTCCACTTCCCCTCGATTAAGATCTTTGTAGATCTTAACCTATGCTTCTAGCTCATCTAGTATGTGCTCAAGAAAAATAGCTTGAGCTTCATCTCCTTGACCTCGGATGGCATTTATCAAATAAGAGGTTGGGCTTCTAACAGTGGTGAAATCAACAACTTCTTTCTCTAGTACCCTATCTATTAGGGGTCCCAATGCATTAAAGAACAAGTTGCTGAAAGAATTAATGATAAACTGGTTAGTTGCCAAAGCACCAGGGGTAGCAGCTACTCCCGTTGATGATGAAGCAGCATGTGCCTATACAGATGGACGTTCTTGTACTTGAATAGAGGGTTCTTTAAACAAGGGAGCTAAAGTAGAACTGGTTGCTCCTCCCGGTTGTTCTTCTGCAAGGACAAATGAACCTATCATTGATTGTTGTTGTCATTAACAATTAATTAAAAAGGATCAAAAGATCAAAGGCAATCTTACCATGACTCGCCTCAGCAACAAACCTTTCGTCTGTGGGTACAGATTCCAGTCTAGCAGAGGTAGCCTCAGACATTACTGCCTGGCTACTTCCGGCTTCAGAACCGTCCGACAGATGTCGGCTGCCACTGGCTATTACTATTATCGGTATTATATCAGTGCAAGGAGGAACCGGAGATGATTTGATTTCTACATGGATCAAAAATAGAGATGTCAGTTGTTAATCTATGAAAATAAGATTAATAATTTCATTTAATACCTTTGGGATCAGTGGTAGTAGCTTCCTCCAGCGCTACTTCCTTACCCATATTCTTTTCAGGAGACACATCCACCTCAACATCCTTTTCAGGAGCTAGTGTGTCTTCAACAACTTTAGGAGATTTATGGACATCAATGTCCTCTTCTTGATTCAAAGTATCATCAATAGCCTCTATTGATGTATCTTCAGTGCTCATGCTAACCTCAGGTACTTCCTCGCTGGCAGTTGCAGCGGTATGATCAGCATCATCTTGTATACCAAAGTTGCAATCATTTAATGCTTCAATCATTAAGCTATCCTCATCTTCGCGGATTGTTCCTGGTGTAACAGAAAGTTGAGTAGTTTTTACCGCTGGTGAAGGAGATCGCAGAGCTTCATGCTCCTCTTTTACAATATCCTCCCTAGGTTCTGCAGCCTCCTCTCTCTGATCAGTCTCGTCCCTCTGTTCTGGACTAGGAGTTTCATGCCTATGCGCAGAGACAGGAGTAGGAGATGACATAGTAATTCCAGCAGCAGCTGTGAAACCCACTCCCGAATCTTTTACTTTAATTGTTATTAGCTATATTATTATTATTTATTATATATTATTATTATTATTTATTAGTCGGATTAGGAAAATATTATTTTAAGATTAATTATTGGATTTTTTGCGGCCCTGTCCCCGACCCCGTGCCCGGAGTCCAACCACGAGTCCGGACACCGAACCCGAACTCAAAACCGATTTCCGTTTCCTAAACCCAACTTCATTTCCGGTCCCGAACTCGTCCTTAAATATAATAATAATGAATAAAATCATGTTTTTCACTCGGCCATGACTTATTCCCACACGACCCAACTCTTCCTAGTTCTCCAACAAACTCTCCCCACTCTTCTCCCATGTACACACCCTTTCCCCTAAATTTTCTCTACCACACCTTTCACCAGCACCAACACTCACCACAAGAAAATCACTCTTATTTATTCCCCTTAAAACCAAACATCATCTCTCCCTCTCTCTCTCTCTTCTCCCAACAACCAAACACAATCCACCATCAACCCTTCATCCCGCGACCTGATGCCCCCAGGCCGCGTCCGCCGGCCACCGCCCACCTCCGGCGCGGCCCCAACTCCGGCCGACCCCGATCTCCTCTCCGGCGCGCGACCCCTCCGGCGTCCGACCCCGACGCCCACCGCCGGCGCCCCTTTCCAGCACGCCTGACCGCTCCCCGCGCCCGACGCCGCACGTCCGACCCCCTGCGCCCCTTCGTCGACCCTCCTCGGCGCCCCTCCGACCGTCGGCCGCCGCTTCCCGGCGACCCCAGCGGCCTCCCCGACCAGATCCAGCCGCGCGCCCGTCCCCGAGGCAGCGCCCCCGATTTCCCAGCGCCCCTTCGTTATTTTCGTAGCGCCTCCCCACGCTCTCGCGACCTCGTCCAGCGTTGTCCAGCGCTTCGGCTGTTCCCTTTGCCTCGGTTCCCGCGAGCCTGTGCCCCACTGATCCGGACAGCACCGACAGCGCTGTCCGCGGGTTCCCGACTTGCTGTTCTCGTTATTTCTTTTCTATTATTTTGCATCTGAGAGCTCTAGCCGAGCAACCCAAGGTATAACCCTTGTCCCGTTCTATTTTCTTTAGTCTGTGATGAGATTGGTCCCCGATTCCCTTCCGGGAATTCGGTTTTTAGCGACGTCGTCGTTTCGGAACCTTCGGAAAGGTTCTGTTGGTTGTTTTTCTTTCCCGAAACTTTTCGAAAAATGGATTTCGATATATTTTGGATTTTCGGATTTTTCCGGTAGCGTGCTGTGAATGTTTTGGTTGAATTCGGACTTCCGAACTTGGTTCGGGTCGTTCCGAAATAATCTGTGGAATGTTTGTGGTTATTTATATATATATATATATATATATATATATATATATATATATATATATATATATATATATATATATATATTGGGATTTCCTGGTTTGGGATTTGCAGGAAAGATTATCGACATATTTCCCAGTTTTTGGGTTGACCAAAAACAGAGGAGATGCTGCCGGATTTTTTCGTAAATTTAATTATATTTTAAAAATAATTTCAAAATGGATTTCGGAATTATATTAAATATTTGGATTTTGGGCGACGACCGTATCGGTCAATGGGCCCCGGCTAAGTGCAAACGAAACCGGCCTCGCCTGGACGTTGAGGCATTAGCCTAGTTGACGATTGGACCATATCTGAGACTAGTCACTATTTAATTTATTTTATTTATTTAATTATAACTAATTATAGAAAGTTTAGAACTAACGACCATTTCTGTCTTATTTCAATTTATGTAAATAAATTGTAATGGACATAAGCTCAGCTTGTTGTTGGTTCTGTAACTGTAATTTGGTAGCGTAGGATTTTTGGTTATTTGTTGATTTTGCGAGTTTTTGTAGCATACGAATAAATTTAATAAAAGTTACTTTCATATACAAATTAATAAAGATTTTCTCACCTAAAATCTACAAGTTTTAATATTAACTAACGATCATGTATTTCTCACTAAAATAAGAAATTTAGTTTTATATTTGTAATTATGAAAATACAAAGTTTTAATCAAATTAAATTGGTATCGACGAGTTTTCCAAAATACAAAGTTTAAATGATCTTTCCCTCGTTATTAATTCAACGCACAAATAATCATATTTTTGTTCGTGTTTTATTAATAAAGAATTAAAATGGATTAGGACACAATTAGAGATTTCAACTAGCGTAGCTAGATTGGTAACCCTGGTTTCTAAGTCAATTTCTCGAATATAGAAATTCGAGGACGATCCTAAATTCCCATCTTGAAGTCTTCATCCTCTCCAGTCCAGTCTATTTTGAGGCAAGTATAGTTTGTGTTAGTTTACAGTTATTTTAATAATCATTTTATTGCAAGTTTAAACCACGATGCAAATACGAAACTCTCCCTGAGACTACCGACTGCAACTACTGTAACTGATTGGGGACTGGAGGAATAGAGTAATATTTATGACCACATCCAACTGTAACTTAGGCCAGTATTAGCTTACCCCTCATACACACGGGGATAAGCTGAATCGTATCAATAGAATACAATTGTACATCCCAAGCCGGTCATACTCATTGTCTATTCAAATCACACTGTTTTACTGCTAGAAAACTGTTCATTTCTAAACTGTTTAAAAGTGCATGATCCTATTATTTATTTTAACTGTTTAAATTAGCATGAATTGTACTTTGCTCCCTCCTGACTGGAGATACGTTTTTAGGGGACATTGAGGATGCTGAGCTGTTATACAGCAGTTACTACGACCCCGTTCTGTATGCTGTAGTGCTGCCAGAGTCCCCATTGGAGGACATTGGGACTGAGACCGATGAGCCGGCTGATTAGATAGCTTTTCCTTTTTCCAGCTTTGTTGTTTATTTAAAACTCTGTTATTTGAATTCAGATATTTATTTCAGTACATTTAAATTCCAGTTGTATTTATTTCAAAGTTTAATAAAGATTCATTTTCCTAAATTTGAGTTGTGACAAATATAGATGTTGTTTTATGGTTACCTGCTAATGGAACAGCTTACTGCCGCCGTCTCAACAACGGTGTAGGCTGGGCATGATCCGGTTCGACCCAATTATTTGGGATCGGGTCGTGATATGTTTTTAGTGGTGGCCCATGCAGGTTAAACAACAACTTAGGAAAACATACTTAGAAATAATTAGAACATTAGAACATTGATTTGTCACAACATAGGTACAAATTATATATAAATAAATATTTTTGTTTGATTATAGATTGGTAGGCTACCTTGCTTATGTGTACATCCTAAACCCTCCAGAGAATGGCCATTGACAAGACCAATCCTGCTGACGATGAGGTGTCATCTCCGGATCATACCCCATCTCCTCAACCAAGTCCAGGGTTTATTCCCTCGCAGCTGATTGACCGTCCCCATAATGCGTCCAGTAAAGTTTTTACTACACCGGCGGATCCTATCTCTTCTCAAACTGAACTACATTTCCTTGGTGAAGTACCCATTCCTGATGCTACATCAGTACCAGCGAACACCTCCCAAATGGTTGCCCTACTTCAAAAAATCCTGAAGTTCCAGAAGGCTCAAGCTGAAGCCCAGCAGGAACAGATGGATATCACGAGAGAAGTCATGAAGAACGTCAATGATGTAGCCTTAGCTATCTCTAACCAAGTTGGAGCGGAACCTCGTCCTAGGAGGTATACCCCTGAATCTAGAAGATATTTGGGTCCCATCAAGTACTCTACTTTCCTGCAGTCTTGTCGTAAGAGGCTATTGGCTTGTGACTACTGCAAGAGGCCTGGTCATCAGGCCGTTCGTTGCCGCAAGAGATTGGGACAATTTTGGGCATGTGGATCTGCTGAACATCGGGTAAAGAACTGCCTCTTATCTCCCCATTATACCAGAGCACCTATCCCAGCAACACCTGCTACGCCGCAACCTAGGGACTCTCTTCCTATCGAGCAGACCTTGCCTCCTACACCTATTGCAGAAGGGCATGATGCAGATTCGAGGATCATAGAAGAAGATGAAGCAGTTGGAGACTGCTCGTACAAGAGCCAGAGCCATGAGGATTAATACCTAGGACTGCTGAATAGCATTATAAATTGTTATAGGAAGTTGTAACAGGATGTCCTTAGAATAATTATGAGAGTCTTGCTGTAATTCTCCTTCATGAATAAAATTCTTAGTTGCACCTTTGTGGCAGATGTTTTACCTAATAGTCTTCCCGGAATACCCCAGATCTAGACATAGAGTTCACTATTTACCTAGTCCCCGGCTCTCCCCTATTTTAAGGGATGCTACAGAGTCAACCTGAAGGAGGCCAAGGAGATGAAGGACCAGATCAATGAAGTTCTAGGATTTACCCAAGATGGAACTTCATTCTAGGGAGAGTCTGTATTGTTAGTGCACAAGAAGGACAGAACAGTACGGATGTGCATCGACTACCGGGCGCTGAACAATATTACCATCAAGAATAAGTACCCTTTGCCTCGGATCGATGACCTATATGATCAATTGAGCGGAGCCAAGGTGCTTTCGAAGATTGATCTTAGATCTGGCTACCATCAGATCAGAGTCAGGAAGGAAGATATTCCCAAGACGGCATTCAACACCAAGTATGGGCAGTTTGGATTCTTGGACATGCCGTTTGGACTGACGAATGCTCTTGCGGTGTTCATGAATCTTATGAACAAGGTTTTCCATGAATATCTAGATCAAATTGTCGGTGTCTTCTTCAATGACATTCTGATCTATTCAAAGACGGAAGAGGAGCACGAAGAGCACCTCAGGAAAGTTCTGAAAACTTTACGGAAGGAGAAGCTCTATGGTAAGCTATCCAAATGCGAATTCTTTTTAGACAAAGTAGAATTTTTGGGCTATGTTGTCACAAGAAAAGGAATTTCGGTGGATCCAAAGAAGATAGCTTCTATTGAGAAGTGGACTGCACCAAGCTCGATTACAGAAATCATAAGCTTTTTGGGTTTGGCTGGCTGCTACCGGAAGTTTGTGAAGGATTTCTCCAAGATTGTTGAACCAATGAGGAAGCTTACCAGGAAGAACGAGAAATTTATTTGGTCTGAAGCTTGCCAGTCAGCTTTTGAGGAACTGAAGAAGAGGCTTACAACAGCGTCGATACTTGCGCTACCCGCAGGTACCGGCGGTTTTTCAATCTATAGTGATGCTTCCGGTAAGGGACTGGGCTGCGTTCTTCAACAATACGAGAAAATAATTGCTTATGCATCTAGGCAATTACAAACTCATGAGAACAACTATCCCACACATGACTTGGAGCTTGCAGCGGTGATATTTGCTTTGAAGCTATGGAAGCACTACCTGTATGGAGAGAGAGTAGAAATATTTACAGACCACAAAAGTCTGAAATATATTTTCACTCAGAAGGAGCTGAACATGAGACAGAGGCGATGGCTGGAGCTGATGAAGGATTTTGACATCAACCTGCAATATCATCCGAGTAAGGCTAATGTTGTTGCAGATGCACTTAGTCGATACCCGATGGCAATGTTCTTGACCAAGGAGCGTCATTTGCTGGAGGACATGGAGAAGCTTGGACTGGAAATTATACTGCCTGGAAAGAAGGAGCTGGATGCTGATCCATTGTCGATGAAGTTGCAAGTGAGCTCGAGTCTGATGGACAAAATCAAGGAGACGCAGTTTCAAGACGAGACACTTTACAAACTTAGAGATCAAGTGCTGGCAGGAACACTTAAAGGATTCTCAATCACAAGTGACGGAGCACTGAAGAATGGTACGAGGCTTTGCGTACCAACTTGTGAACTGAGGAACGAGCTGATGCAAGAAGCGCACCAGTCGCAGTATTCCATACATCCTGGAGCCAACAAAATGTACCGGGATATGCGAACAATAGTATGGGGGTACGGAATGAAGAAGGATGTATCCAGGTATGTGACTAGATGTTTGATTTGTCAATAAGTAAAAGCTAGTAGACAGAGACCAGCAGGACTATTGCAGCCACTTGACATTCCGGAGTAAAAATGGGAGCACATAACGATGGATTTTGTGTCGGTACTACCTCGATCCTAAGGAGGAAAGGATGCCATTTGGGTTATCGTGGACCGACTGACGAAGTCAGCTCACTTTATCCCCTTCAAGGTTGGTCTATCCACCGAGAAGTTGGCAGCACTGTACATGCGGCACATTTACCGGATTCATGGAGTTCCGGTAAGTATCGTATCTGACAGAGATACGAGATTTATCTCACTTTTGGAAGAATTTGCATGACAGCTTGGGAACACAATTGAAGTTTAGCACCTACTTGTCACTCCCAGACAGATGGACAATCAGATAAGACAATCCAGATGCCTGAAGACATACCGAGATTTTACGTATTGGAGTTTGGAGGGTCTTGGGAAGATCATTTACACTTGGTAGAGTTCTCTTACGACAACAGCTACCAAGCCAGCATTTGGTATGATTCTATTTAAAACTCTCTATGGACGTTGTTGTCGTACACCACTTGCATGGGACGACGTGGGAGAAAGAGTACTGCTGGGTCCAGAGATGGTGGCTGACGCAGTAGAGAAGGTGAATGTAAGCTCAGGATTGCCCAAGACAGACAGAAGCATAGGGTTGATAGTAGTCATCGACCAGTGGAGTTTGAAGAAGGAGATAGCGTTTCTGTGAAAGATTCTCATACCAGAGGAACAATCAGTTTTGACGGAGCTGGGAATTGAGGCCAGGCACATCAGGCCATTTGAAGTTTTAAGACGAGTTGGAAGTAGCGTACCGGTTAGCTCTACCAGCTAATCTTGAGAGAGTGCACAACGTCTTCTACGTATCACAGCTCAGACGCTAAAATCCGGATCCGAGTCACATTTTGGATAATTCGGAGCTGAAGATTGGACTCAACCTTTCAGTGCCAGAGAAACCAATTGCAAGCATAGTCAGAGGTGAGAAGAAGATCAGAATTTGAGCCATCACATAAACTTCTATTTCTTATCTTTTCGTTCTAAACTTGACTGATACTGCTAAGTCAGCCTAGTTTTGCAAGCTATCTCTTTATCAAGC
Organism: Iris pallida; assembly: GCA_029216955.1. Lineage (NCBI taxonomy): Eukaryota > Viridiplantae > Streptophyta > Magnoliopsida > Asparagales > Iridaceae > Iris > Iris pallida. Next base: position 20,161,639 of record JANAVB010025999.1, on the reverse strand, counting down.
TTGACCATGAAAGTATTTTATTGGGTGCACCCACTAATATATTGTCTAATCAGGACCGGTGCATGATGGTCTGATCAACCTCGTGTACTTTGGTTCCCTTTTGTATTTTTTTACATAGATGATATCATAAATGAAACTTGTCCCTAAACCGTCTCATCCACAACTGCTTTGGAAATTCTTATTGTTGGACCTGAGTTACGGGCGTGGTACCCGTACCTGTTTGATTCTCCTACCCTGCCTTTAATTTCGAGGACAAAATTTGCTAAGGAGGGAAGGTTGTGAAACCCACTCCCGGATCTTTTACTTTAATTGTTATTAGCTGTATTATTATTGTTATTTATTATATATTATTATTATTATTATTATTTATTAGTCAAATTAGGAAAATATTATTTTATGATTAATTATTGGATTTTTTGCTGCCATGTCCCCGACCCCGTGCCCGGAGTCCAACCACGAGTCCGGACACCGACCCCGAACTCAAAACTGATTTCCGTTTCCTAAACCCAACTTCATTTCCGGTCCCGAACTCGTCCTTAAATATATTAATAATAAATAAAATCATGTTTTTCACTCGGCCATGACTAATTCCCATATGACCCAACTCTTTCTAGTTCCCCAACAAACTCTCCCCACTCTTCCCCCACGTACACACCTTTTCCCCTAAATTTTCTCTACCACACCTTTCACTAGCACCAACACTCACCACATCAAAACCACTCTTATTTATTCCCCTTAAAACCAAACATCATCTCTCCCTCTCTCTCTCTCTCTCTCTCTCTTCTCCCAACAACCAAACCCATTCTACCATCAACCCTTCATCCTGCGACCTGCTGCCCCCAGGCCCCGTCCGCCGGCCACCGCCCACCTCCGGCGCGGCCCCACCTCCGGCGCGGCCCCACCTCCGATCGACCCAGATCTCCTCTCCGGCGCACGACCCCTCCGGCGTCTGACCCCGACGCCCACCGCCGGCGCCCCTTTCCAGCACGCCCGACCCCTCCCCGCGGCCGATGCCGCACGTCCGACCCCCTGCGCCCCTTCGCCGACCCTCCTCGGCGCCCCTCCGACCGTCGCCCTCCGCTTTTCGGCGACCCCAGCGGCCTCCCCGACCAGATCCAGCCGCGCGCCCGTCCCCGAGGCAGCGCCCCCGAATTTCCAGCGCCCCTTCGTCATTTCCGCAGCGCCTCCCCGCGCTCTCGCGGCCTCGTCTAGCGCTGTCCAGCGCTTCGGCTGTTCCCTTTGCCCCGGTTCCCGCGAGCCTCTGCCCCGCTGATCCGGACAGCACCGACAGCGTTGTCCGCGGGTTCCCGACTTGCTGTTCTCGTCATTTCTTTTCTATTATTTTGCATCTGAGAGCTCTAGCCGAGCAACCCAAGGTATAACCCTTGTCCCGTTCTATTTTCTTTAGTCTGTGATGAGATTGGTCCCCGATTCCCTTCCGGGAATTCGGTTTTTAGCGACGTCGTCGTTTCGGAACCTCCAGAAAGGTTCTGTTGGTTGTTTTTCTTTCCCGAAACTTTTCGAAAAATGGATTTCGATATATTTTGGATTTTCGGATTTTTCCGGTAGCGTGCTGTGAATGTTTTGGTTGAATTCGGACTTCCGAACTTGGTTCGGGTCGTTCCGAAATAATCTGTGGAATATTTATGGTTATTTTTTTATATATATATTGGGATTCCCTGGTTTGGGATTTGCAGAAAAGATTATCGGCATATTTCCCAGTTTTCGGGTTGACCAAAAACAGAGGAGATGCTGCCAGATTTTTTCGTAAATTTAATTATATTTTAAAAATGATTTCAAAATGGATTTCGGAATTATATTAAATATTTAGATTTTGGGCGACGACCGTATCGGTCAATGGGCCCCAGCTAAGCGCAAACGAAACCGGCCTCGTCCGGACGTTGAGGCATTAGCCTAGTTGACGATTGGACCATATCTGAGACTAGTCACTATTTAATTTATTTTATTTATTTAATTATAACTAATTATAGAAAGTTTAGAACTAACGACCGTTTCTGTCTTATTTCAATTTATGTAAATAAATTGTAATGGGCATAAGCCCAGCTGGTTGTTGGTTCTGTAACTGTAATTTGGTAGCGTAGGATTTTTTGTTATTTGCTGATTTTGCGAGTTTTTGTAGCATACGAATAAATTTAATAAAAGTTATTTACATATAAAAATTAATAAAGATTTTCTCACCTAAAATCTACAAGTTTTAATATTAACTAACGATCATGTATTTCTCACTAAAATAAGAAATTTAGTTTTATATTTATAATTATGAAAATACAAAGTTTTAATCAAATTAAATTGGTATCGACGAGTTTTCCAAAATACAAAGTTTAAACGATCTTTCCCTCGTTATTAATTCAACGCACAAATAATCGTGTTTTTGTTCGTATTTTATTATTAAAGAATTAAAATGTATTAGGACAAAATTAAAGATTTTAACTAGCGTAGCTAGATTGGTAATACTGGTTTCTGAGTCAATTTCTCGAATGTAGGAATTCGAGGACGATCCTAAATTCCTATTTCGAAGTCTTCATCCTCTCCAGTCCAGTCTATTTTAAGACAAGTATAGTTTGTGTTAGTTTACAGTTATTTTAGTAATCGTTTTATTGCAAGTTTAAACCACGATGCAAACACGAAACTCTCCCTGAGAGTACCGACTGCAACTACTGTAACTGATTGGGGACTTGGGGAATAGAGTAATGTTTATGACCACATCCAACTGTAACTTAGGCCAGTATTAGCTTACCCCTGATACACACGGGGATAAGCCGAATCGTATCAATAGGATACAACTATACATCCCAAGCCGGTCATACTCATTGCCTATTCAAATCACACTATTTTACTGCTAGATAACTGTTCATTTCTAAACTGTTTAAAAGTGTATGATCCTATTATTTATTTTAACTGTTTAAATTAGCATGAATTGTACTTTGCTCCCTCCTGACTGGAGATACATTTTTAGGATACATTGAGGATGCTGAGCAGTTATACAGCAGTTACTATGACCCCGTACTGTACCCTGTAGTACTGCCAGAGTCCCCATTGGAGGACATTGGGACTGAGGCCGATGAGCCGGCTGATTAGATAGCTTTTCTTTTTTCCAGCTTTGTTGTTTATTTAAAACTCTGTTATTTGAATTCAGATATTTATTTCAGTACATTTAAATTCCAGTTGTATTTATTTCAAAGTTTAATAAAGATTCATTTTCCCGAATTTGAGTTGTGACAAATATATATGTTGTTGTATGGTTACTGCTAATGGAACAGCTTACTACCGTCATCTCAACAACGGTACAGGCTGGGCATGATCCGGTTCGACCCAATTATTTGGGATCGGGTCGTGACAGCAGCGCTGGCCACCACCGAGGACAGGATCACCTTCTTTCTTTTCTTAAAAGCCAGTTTCTTTCGATGAAGAGGTCTTTCGGGACTCTCTACATCTACCACATCAACCCGCTGTAGAAGAGAAGTCGGTGTGGTCGCTTCTTCTCTTGTCGACTCGGCCAGTTGCCGAGACTGCGACTTGGTAGTGACTTTCTCTGATGGGTCCAAGAGGAGTTTCTTCTTGGCAACCGGAGAGGATGGCTCATTAATTCTTCTTTTCCTTTCCCTAGACAGAGACTTAACAACTTTCAAAGAAATCCTCAGTGGTTCATTAACTTCCTCAGGGAAGTTAGCTTCCCTAGAGGCTTCCAAGGGATCATCCACTGGTTCATGTTGCCCATCATTTGCTTGAGCTAACATAGCAGATGCTCCTTTCTTCAAACGCGTCGCCGTCGCGAAGCTATCTACCAGATTGAAATTCTTGGCAAAAGTATTTACAGCTGTATAAAACAGTGAATATGTATATAACATTCTAGGGCCATGATCATTCTTGGTTGGCATCGAGAACACTGTCCTTGTGTCTCGAGCGTTGTAGTAGGCCCATGCTCTGGCACTATCAATTAGATACACCTTTCCTTGTAGGCAAGTTATAGCGTTGCCTACATGGAACTGGTCGTAACCAAATTGCCGAGCGAAGCGACTTGGCAGATATGGTTCCAGATAGCACTCCTCTTCAAATCTGTACACCAAATGCGATGGTCTGGTCGTTTTCAGCCAGTCAAAAGCTATTCGACCCAACGGTTGCCTCCCAAGGTCAACCAAATTTGCCGTCATATGTTCATAACCGGCTGGAGGGACGACGCAGTAAAAATTCTATCCCTTTCCAACGTTCAATGTACGTCTGCAGTCCTTCAGACTAGTGTACACCCACTTGTTCCGGGAGAATCTTCGCAGATAACTACCACCGACTGCTCCCATGTCGGGGTTCATCAAGGACGGATGGTGCAGAAGTAACCACCCGAGTAAGTAGGTGTAAAGCAACTCCAGTTGAGGGAAGTTTCCCTTCTCACCCTTCCATTTGATCATGGAGTCAACATAAAGACGAAGACCTATATTCACTCTGCAGGTCATCGCTGTCAGCAAATCCATCCGGTAGCCGAAGACTATCCGGACAGCAGCAAAAAGTACGCCACGGTGGAAGCGGTCCATGGCGCTTACTCCGGGTACAACGAATCGACGGAGCCAGTATGTCAGGAATCCCGCCAGCTGGGCTTCTCTTGACATGGGCCTGTAGCCCATTCTTATAAAACTCTCGACAAAATCTCCAGCCTTGAGTGGATGGTATTGATGTTCATCATTAACTCTGATATCCATCTTCTTATTTTCTTCCATCAGTCTTATTACTTCACTGTGGCTGAGGGATTGGAAGAAAGTCGGATTGCATGTGTCATGATCCTTAGTCTTTTTCTCAATGATATGATTAAGAAAAAGATAAGTCAACCACTTTGAGGAATAACAGGTGCCGGAAGAACCGCTCTTATAGTACAGGGAGCATATGTTGTAGTGGCACAGTAGTTCGTCAAAAACTGCCACCATCTCTGCATTTTCCCGACGTAGTCTATCTAACTCGTCGTTTGTTGGAACATACTCCTCATAAGGAAACTCTCCCGTTGGTAGGCAAGAGATGTACTTCATCTCATGGAGGGCTAATCCAATCTCCCCGCAGGGTGTCATGAATGTCCCTGTCCTGTAATTATACCTCTCTGCCAAGGCCAGAAACAGATGAGGGTTTTGGAGGAATCAATACACGATAGCATATACCGCATGATATAGTTCGAACTCTTTAAGCTTGTCTTCGAACTGAGCTAATATACAGTTGGCTATGCAGTTCCACCTTCTGTTGTCTGGGTTCACCAGACCAGTCAGCCGGATGTCCTGATCCGGGTATCTGCCCTCAACCTTTGCATATTCATTAGCAAAGAATGGTGTCCTCACCAGCAGCAGCAAAGAAGAATTCTCTTGAGGGATGCAGCCTGGCTTCAACCCTCTGAGTAAAGTGCTATATCGCTCAGATGAGCTATAGAACATATCTCGGTTGTTTGGTCCTTTCTTGACACAAATCTTTCCTGTCCTTGCCTACTGGAGGGGAGTAATATCCCAATCCATCCTCTTGGGATGGCTTGCATGGGCATAACGGGCTAGAAGGAGGCATCTAGCAATGTCCGGTAACAGGATTAGTTTCTCATTTCTTTGGAAGAGTCTCTGCTCAACACGGGGTCTTGGTTGAGAACTCTTGTCAATGGCTTCGCCAAATAGGAACATGGGGGTTTCTTGTGGGTAATGGCATCAGCAGACTGTAGGGGCTGCCCATTCATCAAACTTAACAAAGTCTCATTATCCTGAGCTACCAAGATAGCTTGGCGGGAGGATGGCAGAGCATATTGTGGAAAGAGCACATGGGACAAATCTTCTTTAAATTCTGGCTCAGCAAGGGATCCTACAAATATTTCATACTCAGGATCCTCTCTGATGTTAACTGCATCAAACAGAGAAAACATAATTTAGTACAAGTAAAATCAAAGATTCTGTCAGCAAATTATGCAAGCATCAGATTGTGCAAGCATCAGATTGTGCAACAATAGCTTCTATGCGCAAACTGTCCAGTTGCGCTAACTCATCCTCTTGTGCAAGTCATCAGATTGCACTGACTAACTTGCGCAAAGCATCAGTTTGCGCTGGACAGCCTTGCGCAAATCAGCAGACTGTGCTGACTTTTGCCAGCACGTTCTAATCGATTGCGCAAGAAAATAGTCTTCATAAAAATGAAAACTATTGGGTTTTTTGCAACCGAAACCCTAAATAGGGTGACACAGTATGACCAAATCTCTAAAAAGAGACAGGGACTAATTCTTCTGATTGCAACCGAAAAACTATTGGGTTTTTTGCAACCGAAACTCCTCAGATTGTGCCGAATAAACAGGGACTAATTCCTCTGATTGCGCAGACAGGTCATCATATGCGCAACTTGATTTTAAAATCAAAAATTCAAAGTATTTCAAAGCTTTGACTATCTTCAAACTTCGAAAACTTTGAAGGGGGTCTTGTAGGTCCTAAAAGTCAAGTTGCACCCATCAAAGAAGTCATCAAAATCAAATTATGCATCCATCAAGTGAACTGCGCAGAAGACAGATTGTGCACCAATTCGATTGCACAGGCTGAACTGCGCACTCATCTAAGTGCGCAAGCTGACGTGGCCTTGTCATCATTACCTGACAGAGAATCAGATCTTCTGACAACTGACAGTACGAAAAATGAGGAAACTGTTCGTTTATCGTGCAGCACAGTGCTCGAGGACAGCTGTATATACAGCACAATCTGCCAGACTCTCTGCAGCGCAGTCCATCCCAGCACAGTCCAGCCCAGCGCAATCTGAAGCCAGCGCAATTCAGGTGGCGCACCCCATCAAGATAACTGATAATGTACACGTGGCCTTCATGTCATCAATTACTTACCATGTGGCAACCGTCTGTACATGATCAAGCGCATTTCAATCAAACAATGCCACGCATCATATACAGATGGTCCATGATCGAGTAACTTCCTGCAGTTCATTGCCTGTGTAATCCAAAGTATGCGCAATCCAACCTGCGCAGTCCAGAATAACTAAAAAGTAGTTATTTCCAGAACTCTATAAATAGAGTTTCAAGTCCTTCCTAGAGGGGATCACATACACATATTAGAAATCATCACCAGAGATCAGGAGTTCTTGCCAAAGTGCTGCTGCAATCTTCAGAGGCTACCGTCTTCAAAGTTTACATCATCCAAGGGATAAAGAGATCGTCATTCAGATCGGATTTCTATAGTTGTACTTTTCCAGAATTCTTGTAATCTTCTTTACAAAGTTTGTTGAAATAAAGATCAACTTTTGTTTTTGCAAACAACTGGGGTTGGTTCGGGAGAGTCCATCGCAGCTTTGACCTTGGGGTCCGAGAGGGCTATGTGGGCCTTCTTCGGCAGCTTGGATGAGACAGATGATTTTGGAGGCTTGCCTTCAAGACGCACCTTCAGTGATTGGTGCCTTCCCCTGTAGTTTTGCCACAAGGGAAGCCGATATTTGAGACGGCTTTTTCTTGAGCCGTATCTTCAAGGGAGCTTCAGTAGGTGTTCTACCTAGAGCAGTTGGTGCTTTTCCAGGTAGCTTGATGGTCATAGGAGGCAACATCTGAGGCGATTTTCCTTTGAGTCGAATTCTCAAAGGAGCGTCGGGAATCATCTCTGGCTCCATGTCTGGCTCTGCTATCGTTTCTGCTTCATCGTCAGCATCATTGGCTTCCCCTTCGTCGAGCGACTTGTACAGGATAGAATCAGTGAAGTAGGCTTCGACCCCCTTGAAAGGGTCAATATCCGCAAACTCTGTACGGATGATGTCGTTGGTGGACACGTACTTCATACATTGGTGGAGTGTAGATGGCACCACCATGTACTCATGTAGCCACGGACGACCCAGTAGGAGGTTATGGTTAACGTCAGCATCCACGACATAGCAAGTCATCTCGGTTTGGAGGTTACCGATATGACATTTCAGCCGTATTTTACCCAGCGGTTCACTTTTACTAGCATTAAAACCGCTAATTATAGTGTTGGAAGGCGCCAGACGGTACATTGGGATCCCCAGTGTTGAGAGCTACGTCTTCTGGATGATGCTGAGCGAAGATCCTGGATCGATCTGAATCCGCTTCACCTTGACGGAACCGACATACCCTGTGTAATACAGTGGTCGGTTGTGCCGGTTGTGTTTGAGCAGCATGTCCTATTGGGTGAAGGTTATGTTGGGGATAACCTCCTCCGTACAATGGCAGTATGCACATATGGCCGGGGTATCCTCAGACTGCTTGACCTGACTGATAAAGGACTCAGCATCTTTCAAAGCTTCACAGAGAGCTTCACGGGTGTCCTTGGAGAGACGGAGAAGCTCAAACAGAGACAGGCAGGCGCGAGTACCGGCAAGTTGTGCCAGTATGTCAAAGTTGTGAGGCTTAGCTAGCCCCGAAGCATTTTTTTGCAAAGGCTTGTCGAAACGAGCCTCTATGTGCTTCTGTTTATTCGCCGCTGGAGGCTTGGATGGACCTCCTTCTTCGGCAGCAGGGATGGTGCAAGGAGGCACCACCTCGACGGCAGCTTCGTCAGGTTGGGCGTTCTGATGTGAATACGTCTGTACAGGAAGTGCCTCTTCCACAGAGGAAGAGACCATGCGGCAAGACTTGATCTTCTTGCCCTTAGATTTGGAGGTAGAGCGTACCCCCGGTTGAGTGACTTCGGAGACGAGATCAGGGTGAACCCTTAAGACCTCTCCCTAAGATGTGATGAGTGGGATGAGTCCACTCACGTTGTCACAGGTAGATGGTAGGTTAACCACCTCTATTGTCGCCTTAGGGATGGGGACGACACCATCTTATGTTGTGGTTGGCGGCAAGGTGCCGAATTGGAGTGACACCAGGTTAGCCAAGACTGTTTTCTCCTCATAGTCGACGGAGATCACGTTCGTATTGATCATACGCTGGATGTAGTTCTTGAGGATGTAGCAGTCCTGAGTCGGGTGTCCAACAAACCGATGGTAGTGACAGTACCTCGGATTGTCCACCTTGCCAACCTCGTCGGGACGCTTTTGGTCTGGCAACTTAATTTTATCGTCCTGTTTCAGCATCTCAAAGAGCTCCAAGGTGTCCTCATCATTGAAGGAGTAGACTTCCTTCGGTCTTGGTGTGAGAGGAGGCTTCTGGGTCGGTGTTTGTGCGCCTTTGGAGGCGTTGACAGTCAACGCCTGCTTCCCCTTCGCCTCGTATCCAGGGTTGCTGGCAGCAAGCCGTTTTCTCTTGTCTTCAAAAGCAGGAAAATTGACTCCCAGAAGGCGAGCGTTGGATGCCTTCTTCTCAGATGCTTTAGCCTCGATGATCAATGAACTCCAGTCGGAAGGAGGAGTGGAGTTGAGCCAGAGCTTGATCGCAGGGAGTATGTTCATGCTGCAGGAGGAGAGGAGCGCATATTCTGGCATGCCCGAAGGCAGTCTGAAACAGGCTTGTCGAAAACGTTCGATGAATGCTCGAACCGTCTCTTTCTCCTTCTGACGTACCTCTATCAGGGACGCCATCGTCATGTCTTTCCCTCCGTCGTAGAATCGATCGAGGAAGAGACGTGTCAAGTCATTGAAGGAGTATATGGAGTTGTCCAGGAGACTGCAGTACCAGTCGTAAGCTACTCCTTTCAGTGCCCCAACAAATAGGCTAGTGAGCAGCGTGTCTTCCTTTAGGAGATGTCCCGTTTGAGACTGGAAGTACGTAAGATAATGATGTGGAGAGTCCTTCCTGTCGTATGGCGTTAAAGTTTGCAGTTTATATTTGGAAGGATAAACCACTTTGTTCCATTCGAGGGGATATGGTTGGGGGATCCCCATCTTCTGGCGCTTCTTCTGACTATTCTTCGACTCAAAGCGCTCTCGTAAGTCCCTGATCATCTCCATCACGTCTTCTATGGATCTGGGAGTCAGAGATGGTGGTACAGCCTGGAGTTGAGCATTTGACGGCTCCGACGTCCGAGGTGCCTCACGGCGATCTGTATCCAAGGATACCCGTTGAAGGGGTACACTTGATTCTCCATTAGCCCCTGGGTCAGGACCGGTAGACGGTGCCCTGGCAAAAGCTGACCGTATCTCAAACACTGCTTGAGTCAGTGTTTGCAAGGAGACAGAGAGGGTTTTGAGTCCTTCCTCCAAGGTATCCATACGCTGGACGAGATTTGCTGGCGACAAATCTGACTCCGTATCACCAGCTCCCGTCATGTACACCGTAATGACGCAATTGGAAGTGGATGGACCGGTTGAGGCTTTGCTTTCGGCCTCGCTCTCTAGTAGAAGAGGAACTTCCCCCTGAGCTTCGTCTTAGCTACCCCCAGCTATGTTCTGGAGAACACCTTCGTCTTTGGGAGAAGTATCAACAATGGTCTGACTACCCCCAGCTTTGTCTTGGAGGACTTCTTCGTCTTTGGGACGCAGATCCTTAGGGGCTTGACTACCCCCAGCTATGTCTAGGTGGCTGACTTCGTCTCCAGGATGAAGATCCACAGGGGATTGACTACCCCCAGCTATGTCCGGGAGGCTGACTTCCTCTCCAGGATGAAGATCCACAGGGGTTTGACTACCTCCAGCTTCTTCTGAGATCTTCTTTCTCCTTCAAGTGCCCTCAAACACTCCTGAGGATGGGACAATTGTCTTGGTCTTCCTCAGCTGGCTCTTAGATGAGGACAAAGCCGACGAGCTACCAGTCGCCTTCCGAATTGATGGAAAGTTGGAGACTACGTTGCAGTAAGCAACCTTTAGTTCTGGCTCCTCTTCAGTTAACACCTTCTTCCTGAGGCAACGTTGGAGTGGTGTTGATGATTGCAGCCGCTGGAACACAGACTGCCTTGGTGGGACTGCTATCTTGCAACAACAGTTGATGGTGACTACAGCACAGGTGTGTCCTGTGTGGGGCATATTGTGCTTGTCAGTTGACTCTCCTGATCGACGTTTGTGAGTGATCACGTTACGCAAATCGTTGGAGGAGAGTACCACCTTTACACCCCAATCAGGCGCATGGCAAGGCCAAGCATCGGGGTGGTCAAGTAAATGCTGTACCCCCTGATCCGACGCAAAAGATGCGCCCAGATCAATAGTGGAGGAGCAACATTGAGAGTGACGAGAATCGACCTCAGACGCACAACCAATGTAGGTACGAGGGTTCAAGACCACTGAGTTTGCCTTGCACGACTTGGTTGCGAACGCAGCAGATGCGCCAAAGTGTGACAAGAACTTTGAAAGTCCGCTCATTTCTGGCGCAGAAGCACCCGAGTCAACCTTGTACAGTTTACCATTGGCAGTGCGCATGATTATGAGCGCATGCCTCTGGCTCACTGCTGGCATAGCACGTTCGAGGCGCATGGCCCGTACTGCCTTGGACTTCTTTGCACCAGCCCACTGGGGCGCATAGTACTCAGAGTCCAAATTCTCCTCGCCACGACAGCGAGTGACTCTGTCAAAGCCAGATGCCTTCTGTGGCGCATTAGAGGTAATGCGCAGGGCGTTAGCTGTGTCCTGCTCCGTCGTCACATCTTCTTCGTCTGAGAGGAAGATGGTTGGGGAATGTGGTCGGCCCCATGTTTCTCCGAGAGATACGCTACGACGGTGGGCGCATCTTGGCTGCTGAGGACGTCAGCAGGAAGGGTAGGCTGCATCGGCGCATCCCCTTCGGTAGTGGTGCCAGAGGCGTCGACCTTGCGCACCCAAACTTGGCGAGTCTTCTTTGGCTTTGGCAGCCGCTTCGAAGGGTTTGTGCTGCCTTCGGAGATGAACTCCTCATACGCCTGTTGATTGAGGCGTACGACCAGCGTCTTGTGGGAGGAGCCAACCTTCACGTCGTCGGATTGCGACACAGCTTTCTCGGTGGAGGAGAAAGAGGTCTCCAGCAGAGTTGTCAGCTTGTTTGTCATTAAAATCTTTTGATTAGAATTTTAACTAAAACAGAACAGTATTACAATGTAGGACTTAGATGTAGTCCTAGGAGAACACTTTTGTTTATCTGGGTCCCTGTATCGATGGAGCGAGTGGTAATACGTTGACTCCGTTGACGATCTGACGACGGTTCTCAGTTCTCTGAAGATCTGAGTTGCTCTGGGTGCTGGAGTTTACGGAGAGGAAGAAGACGTTGAGTGTCTCTTCCGACCTCTGGAATTAAACTCTGATACTTTGGTTGACTGTGCCTCTTTATCTATGACAGTCTGTGTGTGTGAGAGAGGGAATGATCCTACTATTTATAAGCAGCAGGTTTGCTGCTCATACGTGCATATGTAGGATGTGTCTGTTTGTGGGGATACCACGTGGTGATTGCTGGCGAAGGCGCATGGGCGATGTGCTCTGATTAAGGAGTTGAACCCTTTCTGTTGCATTGGTGAACTGTGGCCGAGCTGGCACGTAGCAATGGAGAAGATCTTTCGGTTGCTGAGATCTTGGGTGATTAGCACCCCTTCATCGGCTGAACTGAGTCAAAGGACACATGGCACGTATCCGTAGCTCAAAGATCTCGAATTTTGTGGAGTGTAATCTGACAGGATGTGCCTAGGATTGGGCGTATGAGTAAACTTTAGCTTGTAACCTTTAGGAGTCACGAACAAGTCTGGGCGCATGGCTTTTGAGGCGCATGCGGGACTTCAGTAGTGACTTGACCTCTGTCTTTAGATATCAGAGAAAAGTCTGAGGCGTATGGCTTTTGAGACGCATGGCTTTTGAGGTACATACAGAGATTTGGGCGCATGGCTGTAGGGGCGCATGCGAAATTGTTGGGCGGCCACGTGGCTTGTAACCGTCGAAGGAAAGTAATGATGATGCTGACATTAGCGACGCTTCGTCTTTTGAAAAAACTGCTAACTGTCCAGTCCTCAAGGGACGTGCTGCCAACTCTGTCACTTGAGCATTAATTGCTTGATGGGTGACGAGCCGAAATAGGCACATGGGTCCATGTTGATTAGGACGCATGGATCTGTGCTTTATTGGACGCATCCATACGGGGCGCTTTGGAACCGGCGGACGCGTCTGTACGATGCGCGGTGTCTGACCGGCGCATCCTTTTACATAACGTGCCTTTATTGGTCCGACTGTTGCGTTCTTCGAGTGCTTTAAAAAGCCGTTTTTGACTTGGCCGAATTCGAAGTGTCAGGTTCATCACCATAAATACAAATTCATTGTACGTGATTCGTAGAGCCCGCCACTTGGCACATGGGTTTGATTTGCCCGGCCTATAAATAGTGGCAAGGAGAGAGTTTGCTTCTCGTTCTTTCACGTCCTTCCGAAATAAACATATTTGCTCGAGCATATTCTGTTGACGAGATGTTCCCATGGGTGAAGATGCGATGACTTGTCTTTGTCATGCACTTGAAGGTGACTGTTACATCCAAAAGTCGGAGTCGAGGGCTTCTGAGGCAGGCGAAAGGTGCCTGTTGCATCCAAAGATCGGGATGCTTGAGCCTCATCTCCGTTATGCTGAAAGAGCTTCAGATCGGAATTGTGGTGCCCCGATCATCTTCCTTGGGCTTTGGAGAGCTCCTTCTCCTGCTATAGTGGGTGTTGCCCATTCTGGTTGTGTTGAAAGCCTCCTTTTGTCGCGGACCAATTACGGTGCTCTCATCTTCCTTTGGAGATCTCTTCCTCCCGCTAGGGTAGGGTTGATCGCCCGCCCTCGTTCTGCTCACTAAATTCTTCATTGGTCGACGTGGAGCGCATATGCTGAGACTTCATGATTCGCATGACTGAGACACTGAAGGGATGCACATAACTGAGCTGCTGAAGGGATACGCCTGACTGAGACGCTGAAAAGATGCGCCTGACTGAGACGCTAAAGAGATGCGCCTGACTGAGACGCTGAAGAGATGCGCCTGGCTGAGACACTGAAGGGATGCGCCTGGCTGAGAGCGCATGGCGCTTGCTGCGCCTAACTGTAGACTTAGCGTCTTTCTTTGTAGTTGTAAAGCCCTTTTTAGACATGTAATAGACTTTTGTATAAAATAAAATTCTTCTTTTGATGTCTATGCTTTTGCTGTTTGTTGTGCCAAGTACTTCATCTGAGCACCCTGGCGCGTGTAATGTTCGACACATAGGATTTCTGGTCCTGAAATTCCATGCTTCTACATGGTGTTGGACATCTAAATTGTGTGTTGTGATAACTCTACTATTTATTCAGTTTCTTTCTTTTATCTGATTCCATATAGTTCTCTATCTTCCTTAGACTTGTGATTGAGATTATATAGTTGAGATGTCATATTATACCTCCGTGCTGAAATTATAAATTATATGATTCATATTGTTAGTTGATAGATGTTATAGATGACCTATACAGTGTCACGTTCCGATTCTGTAAAGTCATTTTATCTCTTGGAATCGATCGTCCTCGCTTGGGCATGATGTCGTACAAGTCTAGTATTGCTCTTGTACAAGGCAAAGATGGTACACAATTAATAATCTTTAAATAGGAACACAACGCAGCGGCAGAAGCAGACAAATTGAAGTTAATGAGGACATTCCTTCTTATCAAAAAGAAACACATTATTGAGTTATAGCAGCAGAAATAAGCAGATAACTTGGAGTCGCACAAAGATATATAAAATGAATTCTCTTTATTGATAAATAAAATAGAGTACAAAACTGGTATTGTAATACAATGCTTACAACACACCCACTTTACATTGATAGCCAACTGAACAAGAGCTATAAAGCTTACATTTGATTCTTTGATACATTGGATTACAACTCGATACCGATTTGGCCTACAACTCACTGGTATAACTGATTATAATGTTCCATACATTATGCCATTTATAAACAGAAGACATCATCTTGTACAAGGAGAGCTTCTGCATGTCCAACAAGTCTTCGATGTCGTTGGACCGATCAAGCCAATCTTCATGTACAGACCTTTTCAAGCACGAGCACCTGCCCACAAACGTAGGTCAGTACATCATCTATGTACTGGCGAGCAGAATCCAACCCACTCGCCTAAACCATCACTAAGTAGTCAATTTTAGCAAGCATTGATTTGAATGATCTTTCTAGTTGGGCCTAGCATCACTTTACAGTTCAAGCAGTATTCATTGAAAAGACATGTAAACTTTTTGTCTCATATTTCTTATGTAAAGGCGTCGATGAAGCATACTTGGTGTTATCAAATTCTTGCAGTGTTCATGTAGAGGCATCCTTTAAGCATCGTTTGAGTTAACAAATATTGAACATGTTATGATGATTCTATTAGCAAGGTACATTTTAGCACATTGAATTTAACATGTTAAGAAGCATCTCATTTGAAAGGCAGTAACTCAACATTCTTTTATTTAGCTTGTTAAGAAGGCAAGTTGAACCAATATATAAAATAATCATATCACATTTAAGTGATTTCTTACCGATAGCCAACTCCAATATGATATACTTACTCTGTCTGCACAAAACAATCGTTAGCATACATCCTGACTACATGGTCGCTGGTGAAACTACACCATAAAGGACTTTTCAATCGGTATTATGATGCACCATTCCAGGGTATGTTACAAGCCTATGCCGAATGTCCCGTAATACCTTGTGCCACCATAGCACGACCAATATTTCCTCCAGGGTCGAATCGGTCCCGGTGCCCCAGATACCATTCGAGAAAACTTACTCAGACTTGTATACAAGTATGTCCATGACCATGCGAATGTGTGTCGACTTGATAAACACAAATGCATGGTAAAACAACTTGAAAGTAAGCAAAGCCAACAGTTCAACATCTCATCTTGTCAATGCCGAGCCATATTCAACGACTAATCATTCCACTTTGTGATCTCTATGATCCCAATACTTATCAGTTCATATTCTCATTTCATCGCATCAGCACA
The DNA here is from genome assembly GCA_029216955.1 of Iris pallida. NCBI lineage: Eukaryota > Viridiplantae > Streptophyta > Magnoliopsida > Asparagales > Iridaceae > Iris > Iris pallida. Next base: position 20,145,854 of record JANAVB010025999.1, on the reverse strand, counting down.
TTACCAACATTATTCCATTCAAAAGGGAATAAACACCATCTCATTTCTATTATGAACACTTCACATTCATTCATTATTATAGGCACAAGCAACATTTCTCATTTAGTAACAGTTACCCAGGGTATACATCATTCAAGTGTTTCAATCATTTCATTGGGTCAAAAGTATAGCCAATTCATTCCTCATTCCATTATTCACAAAGCATTTCATTATTCAACAAATTCTTTTGTTCAGCAAAAATAGCATAAGGGACATTGTCATTAATTCATTCTGCAGGCATCAATTCATATTAGCAGTGCAAGTGTTATTCATTTAGTAGTTCAATTTTCATGTGTTATTCATTTCAGCCATTCACAGGATAAGCATCTCATAATTTAGCAACTAACACATAGATTGTTTAGGGACAAATCTTAGCATCACACTACTCCATTTTTATTAAGCATGAAGGAGTAAGGAGAAGGAATGACAGTTCCACTCACTTTGTATAAAGGGTCTTCCTGTTCTGACTAAATATATATTTCCACCAAAAATAACTCCACCAGCAAGCCATGTTCCACATCCTTTTTGTCCGGCCAGCTAAGGGAGACTGCATCAGTCTTAAATCTCTTGGTTCCCAATATAAGTCACGGTCCAACATTCTGATTGCATCAAACAAGTCAACCAAATGTCTCGCGTGGAGCGGGGCATTACACCATCGCACAATCTTATGATTTCACTGCCACGTTTCTACGATATCAAAAGCTTGTCATAGAGAGTATAACTTGATTTGTGGCACAACACGGAACACGAAGTTGAATGTGCAGGAGTACTAACAAGTAGTATTCATTCCTGAGTTGACTCAAAGATATGGTAACATGAATAGAAAGTTCTCAAAACTGTAGCACACCAAGGCACTCCCTGAAACAATGGAAGCACGTCGAGACAATCCCTTAAATAATGGGTGCTGAGGAAAGGAAATGAGATGTATGGAAACACTATGAATGAGTAAGTTGAGTTGAGCCTTGCATGGTCATTGGACAACTTATGCACAATGAACGGCTCCAGAGATGGTGCCGACTTCAGCCTAGAAGGAGCAAAAGAAAATAGTCGTGTTGGCATACAACACTCAGATGGGTTATTCGGCAACTTTCAGCGGGGCTTGCTACCTGCACTGAAATGGTCGTCGTCTAAGCCTGGCTATTGTCCATGATAGCTTGCAGCGGTAGTGACCCCTTTTATATAGAAGAGTCGGCATAAGAGCAAGTATCCGTATGCATGTCTTAGATTGAGTAAAAAAGTCTTAGATTGAGTAAAAAAGTATGTGCACGGTACAAATGAGTCAAGATATTTATGCATGGTACAAATGGGTCAAGAAGTATTTACATGGTACGCAACACGAGTTTGGAGCCTAAGATTTGGCTATAACATAAACACACACTTCGACACAAGACGTAGTGTCGTGAATTGAGTCGTTGACACTAAGTTCAAAACTTTATGATTAAGTCATTTCCATGACGAAATGGGGAAAGTACCGTAGGGCAGGTATTGAGTAAAAATACTTTGTATTGCAAGGCACGACCTCGATGATGATCCACAAATGGATATTAAGGCATGACCACGATGTTGGCACAAATGAGTTTTGTAGCACGGTCACAAGGTCTTGGAGCACAACTAAGATATCGCAACACGAGTAGACTTATTGTTATGTAATAAATTGATCTTAAGGTAAGATTAGAAAGACAACCAAAATCATATGGAGCACTCACTAAATGAACGTGTTAGTTTTGTTTGGGTGGGAGATGGGCTCACTTACCAGTACAGTTGTGTACTGACACCCCACCATATTTCATGGTAGGTAACATGTACTTGCTCATTCGAGGAAGAGCTTGCTTGGACGCGATGAGGCATGGAGTTCCTTGATGTTTCGAGGCATGCGATCGCGTTGAAGACTTCATACGGGACATAATATATTGACATCGTCTTGTTCCAGCTGTGTGCCTCAAGACATGATCTTTTGAATTTAGAGAAGAGAGAGAGCTAAGTGATTGTATTCAGAGAGATTGTGACCTTGAAAGAATTGTAAATCGCAGCCTAGAGCCAGCCCTTTGTAATATTTTGTTCCTATAAATAAAGTTGTGATTTTGCTTTCAACACTTGTGTTTCTTTTATGTTCTACTTTTTCGCTGATGTCTTCTGCGTGACACAGTCGTTTGGCTTCTAATCGGCCGTTTCAGCCTTCCGTTTTGCGCGAGCGCAACTCTAGGCTCGCGCGGCATCGCGCCTTAGCGTGGACGACCGGCTCTGCGAAACCGGAACGTGACAACTGTCAAGTTTTGGTAGGAGAACCCAACTCGACCTATTTGTCATGAGGTCCAGCTCGGAATGCGCCACCCAGATTATACAAATTCAATTACATTACAAATTCGATTATAATTATATTACAATTAAGTAATCGAATGCTTAGTGTACAAAAGCATGGCTAAATGTACCCAAAATACTTGCCCTGACATGCAAGGTTGTTGTTCCTAGTAACATATTGTCCCTCAAACAAAACATAATAAAATAAAGGGATAATTTAGCAAATATCCACATTCTAAATGTTAAAACTAGTATATACTCCCACTATTTTTTTCGTCTATCAAATACCCTCACTCCTATATAAAACAGTAGGAAAATAATAAAAAAAAAGTGGGGGTATATCTTAAATTTTTTATTTTTTTTTCATACTAAAAATGGAGGCATTTGCTAGATAAAAAAAAATAGTTGAGGTATATACTAGTTTCAACACTTGGAATGAAAATATTTGCTAAATTATCCCTAAAATAAACATTCCAAAATGAACCATGTTTAGGAAGGGTCCCTCTCTAAATGGAAAGGTGGTTGTAATCACAAATCATAGCCAACTAAAAACATGGAAGAATTTCGAATTCTTCAAAATGTACTACTACTACTATATATAGAGAGATCTGTTATTAAAATTTCATGATTCTCGTTTCACAAAATTCAATCGGCAGTCAATTTTCTTTAATTTTCGTTTTATTTTCTTTCCAAAGAGGTTTAGTGCAGCTGTAGCTATATAATTTTATTTGTTTATAAATAGAGAAGTTTTTGTGCTATTCTCAATCCACTAATCATAAGAATCAAAGCAATGGGGATGAAACATTTGGTGCCACTACTCCTGCTCACCATCTTTCTTTCTACTGGTTAGTTCTCTATAACCTTCATATTGAAAATACTTTTGTCAAAAACATTGCTATAAGTTTTTATTTTATATCGGATTATTTATAAATATTTTTCTATGGTTTGTACGCATTTTGATAATTGTTTTCGTTTAAAAAAAAAAAAAAAAACACTCCATGGATGCTTAATTTTCTACTCGTTTTTTTCTATGCAGCAGGGGTACAACTAATTAACTATATAAACCAGTGAGTGTTTTTATTTTTAAAATAACGAAAACAGTTACCAAAATATCTACAAACTATAGAAGGTATAACTAATTAACATTTTTCTATCTTTTTATTTTTTATTTAGAAATTTTGTACGTTAATGCGCAATATGACGGGCGGTGTGAGTATCTCGACTTACTTTGCGACACTAATCAAGATTGCTTACGGAAGTGTCCGAAGAATGAGTACTCGAGAGGGGCACTTTGCGTGCCAGGCACCGGATCCCTGGACAGCAAGTGTTGTTGCATCGCTATTCCTCCAAAAGCCTCATAAAGTACTCGTGTAGCTCTTTTATGATGTAATAAAAAGTGCCGTAACTAATCTTCTTTTTTCGTTGGTGCCCGTTTTCTTCTGTCCTCTAATTTTTTTATTTTTTACTTTCCATTTCCTCATAAATTTCAGTTTAGTAATCCAAATTCTTGTTAGCAATTCGAAATAATTTGGAGCCGTAAAAGTACGAGTATAAATCGACGCAGTGCAAGTAAAATTCGTTAAAAAAATCGGTCAAATATTCGACAAAAATAAAAATATTGAGGTTAGAAACTTCATATTCTTAAATACGTTGTTAAATTTGATTAATTAAACCGGTTCCTACCATACTTTTTATGCCAAAATTTTCAGTAATTTACACGAAACACGTTTAAAATATAAGTAATGCTATGGGAACACACTTTCTTTGACACACTCCATGACCACATTGATGTGGCATTGTATTATTGGATGTCAAAAAAAGTTTTGAAAGGGAGGCAATATTTGACATCCAATAATGCTTTAAAATTTACGTACTAACTTGAATATTTCAAAAGTACGCAAGTATTATACATTTCTGAAAGATACGAAAAAAAATTGTGTATAATACAAGTTTTATAAAGGTGATTGCTAACAAGGATCCCAATCAAATCAGGAGTTAATTATAAATATTAATTGGCAAGGTTTAGAACTCGTCTAGAAAAAGGGTACCCTCTTAGTAAAATAATTAACGAAACAAATATTTCAATACATGTTCCACAAATCTAAAAAATAGAGTTATTTGTATTTACCCTTCCCCTTCCAATTGTTAATCATATTTCCACTCCTCCTCCTCTCCCATTTTTATTTTAATTAGTGTTACCCCTGAAATCATGGGGTAAAGTGCAAACAAACATTCCTTAGATTTGTTTTTTTGCATTTAAAGACCCCTTGTTTAAAAAAAAAAAAAATCTCACATCTTAATTTTTGTTCAGTTTACACCAATATCATTAATACGTCTAATAAGACTTTACCCCTTCTCCCACTCTTTCCCCTCTCTCTCTCCCTCTCCGATGGTGGGGACGGGTCAAGCGGGGCCGCCTAGAGGAGAGAGGAGGGTGGCCGGCTAGCGGAGGGAGGAGAGGGGGGGTCAAGGGGGCCCTCCAACGGAGGGAGGGGGGAGTCGAGGTGGGCCGTCCGTCGGAGGGAGGAGGAGGGGGGTCAGGGGACCGGCCGGCGGAGGGAGGAGGGGATTAGTCACCACTGATACAGAAGGGAGTGCATTTTGGGTATTTTTTCTTATTTCTATTTTTTAAAAAAAGTCATTAACATTAATTTCTAACGGCTAATAAACGGGCCCCCTCGACCCCCCCCCCCCCCCCCCCCCCCCCCCCCCTCCCCCGCTGGCCGGCCATGCTCGACCCCCTCTCCCCCCCCCCCCCCCCCTCCTAACTCCGCTGGCCGGCCATGCTCGACCCCCTCTCCCCCCCCCCCCCCCCCCCCCCCCTCCCGGTTGGACGGCCACCCTTCCCTCTCCTCTGATCGGCCCAGCTTGACCCGTCCCCACCATTGAAGAGAGGGGGAGAGAGTGGGACGAGAGGTAAAATCGACTTTTTAGACGTATTTTAACTGTTGTTAACGGCATGGATACAAACTGAATAAAAATTTCTGTCAAAAAAAAACTGAATAAAAATAAAAATATGAGAGTTTTTTTTAAACAAGGGGTCTTTAAATGCAAAAAATATAAATCTAAGGAATGTTTGTTTGCACTTTATCCTAAGGCTTGGGGGTAACACCAATTAGAATAAAAATGAAAAAAAAAAAAAGTGGAGATATGATTAGCAATTGGAGGAGAGGAAGGGTAAATAGAAATAACTCAAAAAAATATACAAGATAGAAATTAAAATAAATTAAATGAATAGTATGCTTGTCGAATCGAGCAATTCATTAATACGAGTCCGAGACATTGTATACATGATCTTGAGCTCCTTTTGTATTTGCTCTTGAGTGCAATTTTTGTCCCGTTGATGGTTTATGGTTAGGGCTGCAAATGGGCCAAACGAGTTGCTCGAAGCTCAGCTCGATGAATTCTCGTTTGAGCTTGGTTCGTTTGGTAAAGAAGCTGAGCTTAAGCTTTATTTCTGAGCTCGTTTAATAAACTAGCCAAGCTCAAGCTTAGAAGCACTCGGCTCGATTGAGCTCGCGAGCTGGCTCGTTTAGGAGCTTATTTAGAAGCTCGTTTGTTCTTTATTGAATTTTATATATATAAATATATATATATATATATATATATATATATATATATATATATATATATAGAGAGAGAGAGAGAGAGAGAGAGAGAGAGAGAGAAAGGGGGTAAAATGCAAAAAAAACTCTCGTTAGATTTTTGCTTGAAGCATTAAAAGACCCCATGCTCTTAACAATCCAAAAAGTATGAAATATGCTCATTTAGTTCCCAAATGACAATTTTATCCCTCCCCCTCCCCTCCTTCCTCGGTTGTTGGGGCTGCGATAGCCGGCAAGGAGGAGGAGAGGGGGGCTCGGGGGGGATCGCCGGCGAGGGAGGAGGAGGAGGGGGGGGCGCTCGCCAGCGAGGAGGAGCTTGGGAGGCTGGGGGGGGGGATTGTCGGCGAGGGAGGAGGAGGGGGTCGGGGGAACGCTCGCCGACGAGGGAGGAGAGGGGTCGGATAGGGGGGTCCGGGGGGGTGGGGCTCGGAGGGGGTGGGAGATCGCCGGCGAGGGAGGAGGGGGGGTCAGGGGTGGGAGGGGGGGGCTCGCCGGCGCCGCCGCAGCCCGGGGGGGGGGGGGGGGGGGGGGGAGAGGGGGCAGGGACATTTTAGGTATACAAAAATACTTTAGGGACCTAATCGAGCGGATTTGTAATCTAAGGAGGGACAAACTGTCAAAAAATTCTAAAAGGTCTTTCTACGCAAAAAGGCGTATATTTAACGAAGAATTTTTTGCACTCAGCCGGCTTTGGCCCGGAAGTCGTGGGCGCACCACCAAGCCGTCCCCGTGGGGATTCGAAACCGTGTCTCCCCCCACCTCCCCCCCCCCCCCCCCCCCCCCACCCCCCCCACCCCCCAGTGCCAATGAGCCTAACCACTAGGCTATAAGCTCATTGGCATATATATATTGTTAATATTTTAAGAAACTTTTTCTAATTAAATTTTTATAATTAAATTGTTAATATTTCGTATATTTGAATTCAACCTAAATAGCTTGAAATCAAGCTCGTTAAGCTTGAAATCAAGCTTAATGAGCTTGAAATAAAGTTGACCGACAAGCTTGATCTCAAGCTTATCGAACTTATTTATCAAGCTTGAATCAAACTTACTTATCAAGTCAAGCTCGAGCTCAAACCAAGCGAAGCTCAAGCTTAATATCGAGCAAAGCTCAAGCTTCAAAATAAAAAATTTGTACAAAAACTTGGCTCGGCAGCCCTATTTATCATCCTTGATGTTATCAAATATCAAAAAATGTATTATATGGTTATCCCTTAGTAGACTCACACCCAAAATATGTTCTTCGATCCCTTCCCTTTCCTTCCCAACATGTGTTTAGACAAAGATCTTGATTTCCATTCTCATTATTCCACGGTCCAATACATCTCTTTTTTTTTTGAAATCCCACTCACACACACAATTGGGAGGCTCGAATCTTGCCGGCCCCTCCGAATCTCCGCTCTAATACCACTAGGCTAGAGAGCTTGGACGGTCCAATACATCTCTTAATTGTTCAACTTTTCTACGATTTTTATGTAATACCTTTCCCTTCCGCGAAACAATTATTCCATATCTAATTTCTCTTTTGCCTAGCTATATTTTATGCTATTATATAATTCAAATATCACTATCATTATTATTTTTTTTGATGATATACTTTCTTAGCCAGAAATATAAATATGTATAGATAATTAGGGGTGAGCATATAACGGTTGAAAACCGAAAATCGAATCGAACCGAATCGAAATATGACAAACGGTTCGGTTTTTCGGTTATCGGTTCGGTTTACGGTTTAAAATTTTGAAAATTTGAAATAACGGTTCGGTTTTCGGTTTTTCATTCGAAAAACCGAACCGAACCGAAAATCGATTTAGATTTAGTAATTTATCAAACTACCCACAATATACATATACTAATGTTTATTAATCCCTAACTGAGCACACTCTCTTCTCCTATTCTATGTCGGTGCTTCTTTGAGCACTCTCTCTATCTACCCTCAATCTATCTATACTAATATCTTTCACTCTATGTAATATAACAATTCATAAATACAATAATGTCATATAATTTTAAATTTTTTTGGTCCATGAAACCGAACCGACCGAAACCGAACCGAATTAATTCGGTTCGGTTTTGTTCGGTTTTTATAAAAATGGTTCGGTTTTCGGTTTTGATAAATACGGTTTACGGTTATTTCGGTTTTCACATATTCGGTTCGGTTTGAATCGAACCGAACCGATGCACACCCCTATAGATAATAAGATCATTTACTCACATACTCAAATTTCTATATTAAACAAAATTCTCTCTCTCACCGAAAATAGCAACGTAAATAAAAAAAATCCAAATCAAAGATCTTATGGCTAGAAGAGCAAAGCCCTAAACTCCTCATCCTCCTCCCCCATCCCTTTGGTCTCCAAATTGTTCAATGTTAGTAATTAAGCCTCAACATCCTATCCTCTTCTCCTCCCCCTCCACAACGGACTGGTCACCAGGACGCTCGAGTCCCCCATCAATCTCGTCGCCACACCACCCGAGACCATCGTGGTTCCGGAGGCCGTGCCACGTCCGGAGACGTACGGCCGAAGGAATGGGCTCTAAAATATGTTTGCGTATCTCATTGATTCCCCACCTATCTACATTGAGGATAATGTATAAGGCTACGAGCACACCTTACTTGGGAACATTGGAGTATTTCACAAGCCTCAAACTTCTCTCTCTCTTTTTTTTTTTTTTGCTATGAACATATATATCGCTCCATGTTCTGATGATGTGTTAATGAGATTGATCACATTTTTAATGGTTCTATCACTGATGAATTTGATATCCAAGGTTACGGATTGGAAAGGGAAGTAGTAACAGTCAACAACACAAAACGTGCCGACTACCTCAATGCCCACTAGGGGTGCAACTCTGACGGGTTGGATCGAATTTGAGATCAGCCCGAGTCCAATCTGATGATTGTCGGATTTTGGGTTCATCCGATGATCGTAGGGTTTTGGATTCTTTGGCTAACCCGAATTCAATCTGTTTTTTTACCGGATTCGGATATTTTAACACGAGCCTAAGCCCGAATCCGAGTATCTTCAACCATAACCCAACCCATTAACGAGTTAATCCGATCGGACTCGGTTTTAGTCCGTTCGAGTCGCACCCCTAGTGCCCACATAGGAAGTACCTATTTAGACATGGTATATAACACAATTTCCAAAGTTAAAAAAGAAGGATATTCAGTAGACCTAATAGTTGATATTAGTGTTTGGGTCTCCAAATTGTCCAACGTTAGTGTTTGGATTTTCAAATTATCCAATGTTGTGTTTGGATCTCAAAACTATTGTTCACGTAATATTGGACAATTTAGAGACTCAAATTTTAATATCAACTGTTATTTGATCATATTAATATTTGACGACGTGAGTTTTTGTGTTACTGGTAGGAATGGATCAAATGTGCAAGGGTACTTCGTATAGTCACTGTTAGATGTATTCTCTCTTTTATTTTAAGCTACCAACCTTAAGTTACGGTCACTACCATGTCAATTTTTTTTGAAGACGGAAAAGGAAGTAATTAGCATACAAGATGCTGGAGTTACCTTAGTTAGCAATCACCAGAATACCGAACTCAAGTGGCTCTTGTGGTTACCGAGAAAAAAATATAAGATCATGTCTAGGTGACGAAAGATTAATGGATCGACAGTGGGCCCAACAGGCATGAAATGCAGTGTGCACAAAGTCCAGTACGTATCACCGGACATCTCAACAAAAAAATCACCCGAATAAAACTCGTATTATACGCACATTTGTTTTTTCTTATCTTTCAGAAACATACAATAATTGCATACTTTTGAAAGATTCGAATTAGCACATAAATTTTCGTTTTAAACGTGTTCGGTATAAATTATTTAAAAAGTTGCACAAAATATATGGTAAAAATATGTTTAATTAATCAAATTTGACAATATATTTAAGAATGTGAAGCTTCTAACCTCAATATTTCTATTTTTCAAATATTTAACCAAAAATTTTAACATATATTTATTTGCTAGGCTGATTCTGTTTAATTAACCAAATTTGATAACATATTTAAGAATGTGAAGCTTTTAACCTCAATATTTCTATTTTTTAAATACTTAACCAAAAAATTTAACATATTTTATTTGTTGAGCCGATTTACATTCGTACTTTCGTCGTCCCGGATTTTTCCTTCTGCGGAATTGCTAACAAACAGCTGCTGGGCTAAAAGAAATTTCTCATAACGTTCTAGGGGTGAGCATTCGGTTTATTCGGTTCAAACCGAACCGAATAACCGAAAACCGAATTGGACCGAAAACCGAATAAGTAAAACCGAAACCGAACCGAATTGATCCATAACCGAATCAAACCGAACCGAATTAAATCGGTTCGGTTTTCGGTTTATTCGGTTTATTCAATTTTTTGATGTATTTACACTTTTTTTGTTAATATATATAGTAACTAAATATACCTAAATTTATTTAGTATATACCTATAGTATATACATATATATATTCGGTATATACCTATATATATTAATACATGTGTGTATATATATATATATATATATATATATATATATATATATATATATATATATTAACTAATTTTTCTTATTCGGTTATCAGTTTTGGACCGAAATCGAAATCCAAAATCGAAACCGAAACCGAATAAGAAAATTTAGTATTTTCAAAACTGAAATCGAACCGAATTTTTTTAAAACCGAACCGAATCTCTTATTCGGTTCGGTTCGATTCGGTTTTCGGTCCATAACCGAATAATGCTCACCCCTGTAACGTTCAGTAAATTTTGTCTAGACTGTCTCATCCATCCGTTAAGTAACTACAGAGATGATAATTGAATGATACTTTTTGAAAACCTGAAACATGTGCACTTTCTACAAAGAGACTACATATTTTACTTTATAATTTTTTCATATAGATCAAACTTATTTTCTTAGGTCTAGCTAAAAACCAAAGTACAACAATTACAACCTTCTAAACTCAAAGAAAAACCTCCTTTTAGATTTTGCCCAATGCTTAAAGAAAAGAAAATCAATTTTTTGTTATTTTCATTCCTTTGAAAAATTACAATTTTCATCCATTTTTGTTTCAGATTTTGGAAAAGCAAAGAAAATTGGAATGAAAAGTTAATCCTCCAGGTTGTGTTTGGTAGGAATGATAGAAAAGTGGAAGAAAAAAAAAATTACACTTTCCATCCACGTAGAAAGGAAAGACTATTTGCTTCATAGGATGGAAGGAAAATGAAAGTTATATTCTTTTCTTTGCTTGGTACAGAAAGAAAAGTAATAAAAATAAAAATAAAAATATAAGGTTTACCAATATATCTTCAACGAACAATATTTATTACCATTTGACTTTATTGAACTACTTTAAAATAGTATAACTCTTATATGGTATAATTGTAAATAAAGATAAGCATCTAATTTTTCTTCCACTTTTGGACCGATTGATTTTCTTAGGTTACAAGAAAAAATTAATCCCTTCACTTTTCCTTCCATCCACCTTTTCTTCTAATACCAAACGAGAAAAAATATATCATTTCTTCCCCTTTTCCCTCCATTTTCTTTCCTCCAACTTTTTTCTCGTACCAAACACACCATTAGAGTGGGAATGTGAATCCTTGGGTGAGTGAGGGTTTCAGTCAAATTAACTATATTTTCCCATTATTGCTCCACTTTCATCATTTATTAAATAGAAGGAATAACATGTTCTTTCTGATTCGAATCCAGATAGATGGGACGAATGCTTTTCATCTCAACCACTTAAACTAGAGGGGATCGGCAAAACAATTAAAAAAATATAATGTTACGGACTATGCACAAAAGTTGAAAATGCAAATGGAGAGAAAAAAGAAAAAGAAAAAAAATACAGTGACACTCCTGTGTTTCATGAATATTACAGGAACTACACGTATTCCGAAAATAATTACACTGGCCATCTCTCTTCTTTATAAATTTTATAAAACATAGGGGTCGTACTGTTATAAGTTTATATAGAAAATATAAACTATAGGAATGGTTCGTATAGTTAGTTTCAAAGTAGCAATAGTTTTTGTAATAAGTGTAAAACGGAATAATTAATGCAATTTGTCCGAAAAAGAAAGGAACATGCTAGAGATCACTTCAATTGGATGCTTCCAAGCACCTTGGGGTATCACAAAGATGACAATGGATTGGATATGAATCTTGAGAAAGAACTTGAACAAGCAGCCCAAGTGGAAAAGTGTTAGATGAATGAAAGTTATCCCTTTTTTTCCACTTGTAATTGCTTGTCCTCTAAATGTTCTATGTTCAAGGAATCAAGAATTATTATTCTCTTTGCTTAAAAGTTCCCCCTCTATTTTTCCTTTCTTCCAACAGGTCTGGAGATTATGGGGATTTTGGATATTCCTATCCTTGGAAAGGGATGAAAGATGCTGATGCAGCAATACAGAGTGGAATGGTAGACTGTAACATACTTATCTTATGCAATATGAATATGGAAAAGGTATTTTGACCGCCTGCAGGCCAGTTCGTTTGCCACGTAGCCGAATCCATTGGCCTCCTCCTATATGCATGGGCTCCACACCGGTTGACCTACCACTGGGACGACGTCACGTGACGGACGGACTGGCCACGGACGGTCAAAATAGCAGGACTCATATGACTCTGGAGCTTCATTAGCCCTCTCAAGCAAAAGTTATAAACCTTTATTGTTGTGTAACACGTGAAAGCGAGGATACGACAATACCTTTAATAATGACGAGACGAATAACAAAGCATAAAGTCGAATAAATAAAACAAAACACACGAGAGACTTATGTGATTTGGTCAAGGACGACATATTCCAAGGGACAATGAAAGAAATCTTTACAACCGCGCACCACACTAGTAACTCTATACTTCAAAAATTACAAATTATTTATGTGGTCTGGTCAATAGCGACATACTCTCTTCTTCGCTCTCTCAGAGACTCCTTCAAAGGTCTTCTACAAAATTATAGGAATCCTAGCTCTTATCAATCATGTGGCCTCAAGCGACCAGCCACTAACACAACAAACTAGATGATATTAAAACCCTTCGTAATCTGGATCGAAGAAATAGTCTTTAAACCCGAATCACGCCCTAAATTGAAGTAGCCTCAACCTACAGATATGCCGGCAGTGTATATTGTTCTATAAAAATTTTAATCACAAAAGTTGCAGGACGATTTCAACACTTTTAAGCATGTCGGTAGTGTACCGACTTCATGTCTTCTGGTTAATATTCTATTTTGGCTAGTTTCAACTCCTCTCGAGCTTTTCTGATTCTTTAGTCGGTGCTCCATATGAACACGAGTCATATCTAACGATCTCCACCTTGACTCGATGTCATTTGGATACTAATAACCCAATAATGACTCGACGCCATTGTATGTTGTTTGTGAATGATATTCAGAATGTGGGAATAAAGAATTGTGGCTATGTATGTTGTAAGACATTGAGAAATTGCATGTGGCATTGGAACAGAATTGTGAACGGGATAATTGATGGATGAGTTCAACAGTATTGATGAGTTGACTCATGTGTGGTAGCCTTGAGATATTGAGACCCTGAGATGTTGGCTTTGTGTTATGGTCGATTTAGATCATGACTGTCCGGAATAGACTTGAGATTGGTGATGTTTAAGGATGGCTTTATTTCTGAGTAGTATATTGCCTCTATCACTTTAGAATGAGATGTATCGTAACCCTCTCCTTGGGATAGCATTGAGTCTATCTATGAATATTGGGTAGTGTTAAGACTTAGCTGAGAGTCATGCTTTGTTGCTAGTTGACTCTAGTGTTCCTTGACGATGATGTTATGCTGGGTAGCGAGATTATTGGAAAATGTAACCGGTGGCTTGATTAGAAATTGTTCAGTCGAGTGATGCCTCAGACTAGTAAGACTGGTTAGTATGCTATGGGTAAATAGAACTGGTAAGAGAATGTTGTGGCTTAGAACATTGAACGATAGTTGCTATTAGTTGGATAGGATCCTGTGTAGCTATTGCAGTTAGTTGCTAGTTGAAAATTTTAGAAATATTGTCGGTGACCCGAAGGAATATTGGAAATATATTCTATGACCCTAAGGTGCGATAGATGCTAATCCATCTTGGCCACCTGAAGAAGAGGATCATAAGTACCGGGAATGTGTTTCACGGAGTGGATAGTCGTTGCATGTGTGCATGACGCGAAAGAAATTGAATTGTACTAAAAAAGTAACAAATAGTGACCCTGGATATTTGTGTGGCATAGAGAATGGTTAATTTATACATGAATTGTCGAATTGAATGGAATGAATTACTCGACCCTTACGGTATGAGATTTTTGGTCCGTATGAGAATTGATGGCTAGGAAACGAATGGAATTAAGAACCACGAAATGTGTTGGATAATGTCGGTAGATGGTGTGACGGTATAGACGGCTGTCTATTGGAATATAGATTGCTAGCTTATGACTTAGTAGTATGTCTTTGTCATACAGATCGAATAGTTTGATTCCATAGTTCTGTTGAGACTATCGGAATCGATGGCCCTTGAATAGTTAGTCGCGGTATATAGAACATGTGGCTACGAAGGAATTGGAATAGAAATCAAATCGGTTGGAATTTACTTGATGGATTATTAAATTGTTAGAAATTTTATGTCGAATCGGATATTTGACAGTAATGTTGCTAGATCTATCTTAGTCGATTATTGGGTAAGTCTAGATTGAGCATCTGTGGGAATTAGTGTAGTGCCCCGTCCCTGCATCGTGTCCCGTTTTTGTCCACAGGGTGCGCAAGAAAGGAACGCTGTCGCTATCGATTCGGTCGGGACCGATAGGTCGGAATCGGCCGAGTCGATCGAACGGGAACGGTTGAATTAAGATCCATTCCACATTATGGAATGGCTTCTTCGGAACCAAGTCCCATATTCAGAGGGTTGCGCCTTGAGGATTGGCTCTGCGGCTGAGTCGGGAGAGACCTCTCGTTGCTCTGATTTTCATGCCACACTTGATTTGACTTTGGCTTTGGTTTTCGTGAATGCATTTTTCGTGAATGTTTTCCGAATGGGTTTTCATGACTTGCGTTTTCGAGCTTCGTATTCATATCGAAATTCCTTGAATTACACAGTGTTCTAATCGGTTGCTTATGCGATTGCAAGTGATCGCGTAGGCGACGTCAGTGCAGCCAACCGGTTGCTCACTTGAAGCAAGGCTAAGGCGAGTGGCTGACCTCCTTCGCCTCGTCCCTCTACTTCAAAACTCAATATGTGAAGTAAAATGAATGCTTGTCATAATAGTGTAGAATCAAAAAAATTATGGCACGATTCTTTACGAAAAACTTGTTATCAAACTGCTGGTATTGGAGATAGAAAACATGTTTCCTTTTGCAAATTTACTTAGCCTATGCAAAGCAATGAATGAATCGATTAACGTTTATCGCAACGATACGGCAAAGTAAGCAAAACGTTCATTGGACAACTTATCGACAAGGTATAGTTTCCTCGAACGGTTGCCTAGGCCAAGGGACCGATTCGGTCCGGGAGGAACGAGAACAGCAAGCGCCAGCCCTTCATTGGCGTGGGTTATTCGGGAACTTTTGCACAGGGCTCGCTACCCGCCGCGAAAGGGTCGCCGTCTAACCCGGCTATAGTCTGCGATGGCTTGACATTGCCAGTGGCCTTCACACCCTTCCACGGCTTAACAAATGCACGTGATACGGGATAAAAATGATAGTTGCTTACTGTTATACAATTTCATATGCTTGGCTCGAAACATGTTAACATGCAATTGATCATGATGGTTAGAAAGATCACGTAAAATGCTAGCTAACTTGTTTATAAAACTTCTTGAATCAAATGCAGAGCTTGGATTTAATTAGCCATTCGCCAGTACATGTGCTCGTACTGATCCTCGCTCTTTGCAGGTCCCGCGAACCAAGAAGGACGCGCCAACTAGCTCGACGGCGTTCGTGATTTTGAAGCTTCGGCCGTGCATCGAAGACTTTTCCCGCAACTCTACTTTTGAAGACTCTCAACAGTCCAAGAAAAATAGCTCAGTGTCCCTCCCATCCAGGTTACTGGAGTACTTTGTGTATATTGAGGGATGTGTGCAATGTATGGAACGGCTATCTCATCGGCACTCTTTTGTAATCGAGTCATGTTGTAGCCGCGCAGCATGAGTCTTGTACGGGAGTCTGTAAAAGATGTTCATAATCAATAAAAATCAAAGTTTCCTTTACTTAATGTGTAATTCAATTTGTCTGCGTACTCTTTTAGATCTCGTGTCTCGGATTACCTTATGACTATGCCTTGTGCGATCGTAAATTAAGTTCGCACGACATTACGCCCGGGGGACGACTATCGATTCGACGGAATCGGGGCGTGACATAATGGTATCAGAGCACGGCTTTACGTTATTGGCCTCCAGTATCGAGTTTCTAGTCTCAAATGGTTGACCTCGTGTCGATGAGATAAGTTGTTCCATACGCTGAACCCAGGATATTTTCTGAAACTAACGAGAGTTGCATTTCTTTTTCCTGTAGTTGCGGGAGCTCGAGCAGAGGATGAGGCGAGCGCTTCCAGACCCGAGCATTCCGTCAACCCAATGGGAATGACGCCTACCGTAGCCGAACCTTCCGGTGACCCGATACAATGTATGCTGCAAATGCTTGAAATACAGCAACATCAAAATGAGCTCCATCGTCAGCAAGCGGAGGCTCGTCAGACTTAATTTGAGAATCAGTTCGAGGTTCAATTCAAGTTGCTGCAGCAGCAGCTGAATACCCTCCAGCAAATCGTACAATCGGTCGTAGGCAACAACAATAATTCAACGATGACGCCTGCCGTGACCCAGCCTGCGGTTCGATCCAACGAACCCGAACCAGAGGCGCTGGTGCTCTCACCTGCGATATCGAGAAGTTCTAACTTCGACGTGTCAAAATTCACAAAAAGCTGTCGTACTTCCTTCAACGGCACAGAAGATCCCTCGGTGGCGATCGACCGGTTGGAGGAGCTGGAAGATAAGTTCGAGCTTCTGGGTGTCGAGGACTCGAAGAAAGTCGTGTGTGCTCAACTTCTACTTCGAATAAACGCGCACGATTGGTGGGCTGTGTAGAAGCGGGCTATTCGACGTAAAGACGGAACGGCGGCGATCTCCTGGGCTACATTCAGAAATGCGTTCGAGATCGAATATCTTTCTGCAGTCGTACGACAGGAAAAAGAGAATGAATTTATGCAATTGAGGTAAAGGAATATGACCGTGCGACAGTATGCGGCTGAATTCAACAAACTAGCCAAATTTGCTGGAGACTATCTGCCTACCACTGCAAATCAAGCTCGACGATTCAAAATAGGCCTGCGTTCTACTATCCGTGCTCATGTCTCGGTGCCTGAGTACAAAACCATAGGCAAGGCACTCAACCATGTCCTCCGTCTGGAGTCCGAGTATCCTCCTGCTACTACCGACGCTGTTCACTTTAATAACAAATACCATAGTAATACGGAAGGCAACAACGCACACAAGCGTCAAAACTGCGGCAACAGAGGCGGCAACCAGACGAATGATCGAATAGTCTGTGAGTTCTGCGACAAGGAAGGGCACATGGCCATCGAGTGCCGATTGAAGAATGAAGCATATTTCGTGTGCGGTAAAACAAATCACGTCGTAAGGAACTGCCCGGAAGCTAGGCCGAACCAATGCCCCCAAGAACACCATCAGAACCGGGGCCAAGCACCTCAGGCTCCATCGACCGCACAACAGAATGGCCAGGACCGTCACCCCAATGCTCAGGGCCGCGTCTACGCCATGACTCGCGACGAAGCGTTCGCGTATGATACAGTCGTGATAGGTATACTGCAATTCAATAATAAACCTGCTCGTGTATTATTTGATTCAGGTGCCACGCATAGTTCTATATCGGCGGACTTTGCCACCGAGCATAAATTTTCCCTGACACCGCTAGGCCTCGATCTCACTGTTAACGTACCATCGGGCATGCCACTACTTGCAAATTTAGTCTGCGGAGACGAAATCATCTGTATAGGTGGTCAAAAGATCAGTCTCGATGCGATAGTTCTATACATTAAGGACTACGACATCATTCTGGAGATGGATTGGCTCGATCCGTGTAACGCAACCATAGACTGTGCTGAAAAGAAGGTCACGTTCCGCATACCTGGAGTGCCTGAATTCTGCTACTCGTGTGGTGAGGTGTCGTCGACCTGCATGGTGATCTCCGCGATATCTGCTCGACGGATGCTGCATTCCGGGTGCGAAGGCTGTCTAGCTTTCGTTCGAGACATGCGACAGGATGGTGCAAACGCGGGTCAGACCAACGTTGTGACAGAATTTCTCGATGTGTTTCCGGACGAGCTGCCCGGCATGCCGCCCAATCGAGAGATTGAGTTCACTATCGATACATTCTCCGATACCCTACCGATCTCGAAAGTCCCGTATAGAATGGCCACTGCAGAACTTAAAGAACTCAAAGTGCAGTTACAAGAGTTGCTCGACAAGGGATTCATTTGACCTAGCGTCTCGCCCTGGGGAGCCCCCGTACTGTTTGTCAAGAAGAAGGATGGCTCTATGCGTCTTTGTATCAACTACCGCGAGCTGAATAAAGCCACCGTCCGGAACAAATACCCCTACCCCGTATAGACGATATGTTTGATCAGCTTCAAGTTGCTACAGTGTTCTCTAAAATTGATCTGCGCTCGGGTTACCGTCAACTCAAGATCAAACCGGACGATGTGCCAAAGTCTGCCTTTCGCACTCTCTACGGCCATTACGAATTCCTGGTAATATTGTTCGGCCTAACGAGCGCCCATGCTGCCTTCATGGATTTGATGAATCGGGTGTTTCGACCATTCCTCGACAAGTTCGTAGTAGTCTCTATCGACGATATACTCGTCTACTCCAAGAATAAGCAGCAACACACTGAGCATCTACGGACCGTGCTTCAGACCCTTCGAAAAAATCAGTTGTATGCAAAGCGAAACAAATTTGAATATTGGCTGAGTAGTATCGCATTCCTCGGACACATTATTTCAGCTGAAGGCATTGCGGTAGACCCAAAGAAAGTTGTAGCCGTTGTCGATTTGAAACGGCCAGCGTCCGTCGACGAAATTCGAAGTTTCCTTGGCTTAGCGGGATACTACCGACGCTTCGTGAAAGACTTCGCGAAGATCGCATAGCCTCTGACTCACCTCACCCAGAAAGGAGTTGCATTTGAATGGTCGGACGACTACGAAGCTGCATTCCAAGAGTTGAAGCAACGGCTCATCTCGGCCCCGATACTCACACTTTCAGAAGGGACTGAGGGTTTCCAGATATTCAGCGACGCGTCCGGTCAGGGCTTGGGGTGTGTGCTGATGCAGCGGAATAATGTGATATCTTTTGCTTTCCGACAGCTAAAGCCGTACGAGAAGAACTATCCCACGTATGACCTGGAGTTAGCGGTGATTGTGTTCGCGTTAAAATTGTGGCATTACTATCTTTGTGGCGTGGCGTGCACGATCTATACCGATCACAAGAGCCTCAAGTATCTACTCACGCAGAAGGAACTGAACTTGCGGCAAAGGCGTTGGCTGGAACTAATCAAAGATTACGACTTGACTATCGACTATACGCCAAAAAAGGAAAATGTTGTGGCAGACGCTTTGAGTCGAAAGTACATTGCCTCGCTATCCATAGACCACAGACTGCTACGTGACCTAGAAAAGATGGGCATCAAACTACGAGTCCGATTCTGGAATGTGCAGTTGGCAAAGTTGCAGTTAGAGCCGAGTTTGCAAGCAAAGATCAAGACCGCTCAGAAGGACGATCCGTACATGAAGAAGATGTGAGAGCTAATCTCGATGGGTAGGACGACTGACTTTGCGGAAGACGAGACCGGCATGCTTCGATTGAGGGATAGGCTATGCGTTCAGGATGATTCAGAACTTAGAAAGGAGATATTATCGGAGGCGCACTACGCGAAGTACATCTTGCATCCCGGCAGCACAAAGATGTACAAGGACCTCCGCATATACTTCTGGTGGCACGGGATGAAAAGAGATGTAGCACTTTTCGTGTCACAATGCATGGCCTGTCAGCAGGTTAAAGCTGAGCACCAGAGACCGGACGGGAAGATGCAGAATCTGGTGATTCCGAAATAGAAGTAGCAGCACGTGTGCATGGATTTTATTGTTGGTCTGCCGAAGACATCACGAGAAAATGATGCCATCTGGGTCATCGTCGATCGATTAACCAAGTCAGCGCACTTTATTTCCATCAAAGTTACTTGGAGCGTTGATCGCCTGGCGTAGATATATCTTGATGAGATAGTACGGTTGTACGAAGTTCCAATATCCATCGTCTCTGATCGAGATTTACGGTTCATGTCGCAATTCTGGAGTAGCCTTCAGTCGGCGCTGGGTACCAAGTTGCAGTTCAGCTTAGCTTACCATCCTCAGACCGACGGTCAAACGGAGCACGTCAATCAGGTTCTTGAAGACATGCGACGACTCTGCGCATTGACTTCAAATCAAGCTGGGACAATCATCTACCTCTGGCCGAATTTGTATACAACAATAGCTATCAATCCAGCATTCAAATGGGGCAGTATGAAGCCTTGTATGGACGCAAGTGCCGATCACCCATTTGCTGGGACGAAGTCGGAGAGCGACAGATTCTCGGTCCGAAACTGGTAGAACAGACCATGCAGAAAATTCGGCTCATTCGGGAAAGATTAAAGACCGCACAGAGTCGTCAGAAAAGCTATGCGGACATTTATCATCGACCCCTCGAGTTTCAAGAAGGCGATCACGTATTTCTCAAAGTGTCGTCCATAAGGAGAGTTACTTGGTTCGGCGCGAAAGGAAAATTGAGTCCGGGATTCGTTGGGCCGTTCGAAATACTTGAGCGGGTCGTCCCAGTGGCCTATAAAATTGCCATACCGCCGGCGCTTGAAGGTGTACACAATATCTTCCACGTCTCTCAACTGTGGAAGTACATGCACGACCCGAGCCACATAGTAGATTTTGGCCAGCTGGAGCTAAAGTTCGACTTATCCTACGTTGAAGAGCCAGTTCAAATCTTAGAACGCAAGGATAAGCTGCTGCAAAATCGAGCGATCCCTCTCGTCCACGTCCTCTGGAGGAACCATTCGGTCGAAGAGTCGACGTGGGAGCTTGAATCAAAAATGGAGGAAAAATTTTCTTCAATGTTTTCGTAGAGGTATGTTCTATCCTTAAGTTTCGAGGACGAAACTTTTTATTAGTTGGTTATGGTGTAGTGTCCCGTCCCTACATCGTGTCCCGTTTTCGTCCACGGGGTGCGCGAGAAAAGAACATTGTCGCTATCGATTCGGTCGGGACCGATAGGTCGGAATCGGCCGAGTCGATCAAACGGGAACGGGTGAATTAAGATCCATTCCACGTTATGGAATGGCTTCTTCGGAACCAAGTCCCATATTCAGCAGGTTGCGCCTCGAGGATTGGCACTGCGGCTGAGTCGGAAGAGACCTCTCGTTGCTCTGATTTTTATGCCGCATTTGATTTAGCTTTGGCTTTGGTTTTCATGAATGTATTTTTCGTGAATGTTTTCCGAATGGGTTTTCGTGACTTGTATTTTCGAGCTTCGCATTTATATCGAAATTCCTTAAATTACATAGTGTTCTAATCGGTTGCTTATGCGATTGCAGGTGATCGCGTAGGCGACGTCAGCGCAGCCAACCGGTCGCTCGCTTGAAGCAAGGCTAAGGCGAGTGGCTGACCTCCTTTGCCTCGTCCCTCTACTTCAAAACTCAATATGTGAAGTAAAATGAATGCTTGTCATAATAGTGTAGAATCAAAGAAATCGTGGCACGATTCTTCACGAAACACTTATTGTCAAACTGCTGGTATTGGAAATAAAAAACATGTTTCCTTATGCAAATCCACTTAGCCTATGCAAAGCAATGAATGAATCGATTAACGTTTATCGCAACGATACGGCTAAGTAAGCAAAACAGTCATTGTACAACTTGTCGACAAGGTGTAGTTTCCTCAAACGGTTGCCTAGGCCAAGGGACCAATTCGGTCCGGGAGGAACGAGAATAGCAAGCGCCAGTCCTTCATCGGCGCGGGTTATTCGGGAACTTTCGTACAGGGCTCGCTACCCGCCGCGAAAGGGTCGCCGTCTAACCCGGCTATAGTCCACGATGGCTTGACATTGCCAGTGGCCTTCACACCCTTCCATGGCTTAACAAATGCACGTGACACGGGATAAAAATGATAGTTGCTTACTGTTATAAAATTTCATATGCTTGCCTCGAAACATGTTAACATGCAATTGATCAGGATGGTTAGAAAGATCACGTAAAATGCTAGCTAACCTGTTTATAAAACTTCTTGAATCAAATACAGAGCTTGGATTTAATTAGCCATTCGCCAGTACATGTGCTCGTACTGATCCTCGCTCTTTGCAGGTCCCGCGAACCATGAAGGACGCGCCAACTAGCTCGACGGCGTTCGTGATTTTGAAGCTTCGGCCGTGCGTCGAAGACTTTTCCCGCAACTCTACTTTTGAAGACTCTCAACAGTCCAAGGAAAATGGCTCAGCGTCCCTCCCATCTAGGTCACTGGAGTACTTGGTGTATATTGAGGGATGTGTGCAATGTATGGAACGGCTATCTCATCGACACTCTTTTGTAATCGAGTCATGTTGTAGCCGTGTGGCATGAGTCTTGTACGGGAGTCTGTAAAAGATGTTCATAATCAATAAAAATCAACGTTTTCTTTACTTAATGTGTGATTCAATTTGTCTGCGTACACTTTTAGATATCGTGTCTCGGATTACCTTATGACTATGCCTTGTGCGATCACAAATTAGGTTCGCACGACATCACGCCCGGGGGACGACTATCGATTCGACAGAATCGGGGCGTGACAATTAGTTCCTTGAGGGTGACCCTGAATAAATAGACTTGACCCTAACGACTGTAGGCTACATAACCAATTGTCGGCATAGTCAACAATAACGATTAGTAGCTCAGACTGAGTTGATACCAATAGGTTTGGATAGAGTTGTCTCGAACTATTGGCTGTTTGTTTTCCCCTAAGAATAAGAAATTAGTTTGGTCCTTAGTAGTCCGCTCTAAGGGAGTCACCTGAATGATTAGGTTTAGCCGTTGGTATAGCTAACCTTAAGGGCTTGACCAAATAATAGGTGTTGTTGGCAACCCATAGGATGGCCTTGTGGTATTAAACAAGAGATGGTGGTAATGAGTATGACCTAAGAAGTATATGCTTCAACTTGTGCGTTAGAGATATTTGACCCTTGTGAAGCTATATGTCAACCTTAAGTGGGGACTGTAATCGTGGGGTAAGACTTGAGTCGTATGTATCGAGGAGTAAATTGTCCCTTAGGATGGAACTAACTACTCATGACGGGAATGTTGGATCGGTATCGAAATCGGGTAGCTGGATTTAGATGGAACATTGCATAGAATGGTACCATTGGCTCGGTAATTGATATGAGTGACCTTTGGATTGTATCTTTTAGAAAATAGGAATTGCTTCGGTGAGAAACATTATTGGATTCAGAAATAAATAGAATTGCATATCGATCATTGTGAACTCTTAGTATGGTTGGCTCTAAGTTAGACCCTTTGCATGAATATTTGAAATATTGTGCCTGGATAAGGAACTTGTCTGAGTAGTCTCGGATGTTAAGTATGGTGACCTGAAAGATAGCGATTGTGGCGAAGTGAACGAAGTAATAAGTCAATTAAGAGGATGCTAATTCGGATTTGGGGAAGAGAGTTGCATTGTGGCTTATCAAATCGCACTATCATGAAAGTTGGCTGAAATACATATATTTTGGGAACGCCTAAAGTATGTGTATGGATCTAACCGATGTGATGGGCTGCGACAAGATATCACTATTGGAAGAGCTTATCGAATCATACTAGTACGGACTTTGGTTGAAATGCATGTCTTTTGGGGATGCTTAAGATATGCGTATGAATCCAAACGAAGTGGTAGCCTGCAACGAAAATAGAGTTGTATGGAAGAATGCTGGTGAATTAATAAGAAGTGCAATTATTGTGAAAAGAGAAAGATAGATTGAATCGTTGATAGATTAAATGGTACAATTGGATAGCTATTTCGAAATGGCTGAGTGAGCTGAAATGGATATTAAATTGAAGCTGAATAAGAACTTATTGTGACTAAGTGAATTAGTAGAATGAGTTGTTCCCTTAAATTTCGATGACGAAATTTTTTCTGAGTGGTATATTATGTAATGTCCCACTCCGCACGAGGCGTTTGGTTGGCTTGTTGGATGTTATCAGAATGTTGGACCGTGATTTGTGTTAGAAATCAAGAGATTGAGACTGATGCAGTCTCTCTTAGCTGACTAGACGGATTGTGTCACGACCCGCACCCACTGTGAGGGTACGAGTACGTAACAGCGCCCAGCCTACGCCGTAGTGTCGACGGTAGAACGTTGTTCTAGGTCATAAACTATAACTAACAAACATGAAATACTCTCCATAAGGAGGCCAACACAGAAGTACAACTCAATCACAATCTAGAGATAGAATATGGCACGATGAAATAGATAAGATAATCCTTAACTGAGGTACAACAGAAATGAAATAACAAGTCTCAACATCTCTAAAATATACAACTCTGAAAATAAGGATAACAGCTAAACATAAAAAAGAGACAATATAGACTAACTAGACTATGCAAGGGTATCATCCTCAGCAGCTGCCTAAACCTCCCCAGGGGTCCAGGTCGCGAGTGTCATCTAGGCAAGCTCCAAAGTAAGGGGTGCAGGGTTCCTCATCATCCTCTGTAAAATTTTCAACAGGTCCAGTCAGGACGGGAGCGAGCACAATACATCTCACGCAGATCATAACAGGTTAGAGAATATAAACATGTAAGAGAGTGCGATACATAAAACTAAAAGAAAGTACATGATGTAAACAGAGAGAGAACTGTAATAGAAATATCTACTATAAGTAGAGAGCTACCAGTGACTAGTGATTTAGAGTACAAAGTCGACATGTGAACGGTTGGATTTGCACACGACTATACTAAAGAGGCGCACATGGCTATACTACTTTAGAATTGTTCACATGACTATTTATACTCCCCCATACCCCAATCAATACACAAGGATCCAAACAAGTTATGTTATGTACATGGTTTTCACATGAAACCCATAAATGGGTGCACATGAAGTATACATGAGAGCTCATACATGAGTGCACCTGAAGTTCACGTGGGGGCCCATAAATGGGTGCACATGAAATTCACATGAAGGCTCATAAATGAGTGCACATGCAATATAGGTACATGAGATACATGGGAAACATGACCGATTCATGAGAGCACATGAGAGTACACGAGCGAGCATGAACGAGCATGATGCACATGAGAAACATGAATAACATAAGAGCGAGGAATACACGATGTACATGAAATACATGACACAATGTATCCGATGCTCCCGAGGGGGATAACATCTCAATGTAGGGATCCATATAGTACTAATCCGTGATAATATCGTGACAGCATCAAATGGGGTAAACTAGAGCAGGAATATAATTTTAAGTAAGTTATGAAATGATCAGAGAATGTACTCGCCTGGTATCTGAATGTCTGAAGTAAATGTACAGTCCGAGATGAGGTACCTGACTCCTAGTTAGAGTAACACAAGTTAATATGTATACAGGGGATGATAAATGTAATCTACGATGCGTCTGCATGCTGTCTAGGTCAAACTAGACTATAGTCAACACTTGGTCAACTCCAGTCAACTATACTAGTCAAACTAGGTCAACTGACCAATCCAAGTCTAAAACTAGACTAACAAGTCATTCTAGGTCTAACCCTAGTCTAAACCAGTCAACCAAGTCTAGCCAACCCTAACTAAACCTAGGCTAGCACACCACCACAACACAATGCCAACTAAGCTATCAAAACACACATTACATAGCTTAACATATACAAGTTATACCTATATACCAACCACATATTTACATATACACAGTATTAATATGTCTAGATAAAATAATATAGTACACACATCATAACAATATAGGCCATATGATAATATATGTATCACCTATATATATATACATACATTGAATATAGGAAACTGGAATCATGCATTTGTGTGTGGGAAATAGGAAAAACAGAAAAAGAAACAGGAACCAGTGTAGTGTTAGGAACATGTGTGAAAACATGTGAGATTTGAGTGTGTGTGTGTGAAGGATGAGGATGTACAGCAATGTGAGAGTGAACAGGGCTGTGTGTGAGAGTGTGAGAGTGAACTCTGTGTGTGTGTGTGTGTGTGTGTGTGTGTGTGTGTGTGTGTGTGTGTGTGTGTTGAGGGAAAATGTGAGGAAATCAGTTGTGAGTGTTTGATACTCATTCTCAGATTTTTCATGTACAGGAAATGTTTAAATGTGTGTGTAAAGAGTGTCTAATCTCAGGTAGAATAGGAAAATGTAATGACAGTTTCCAAATTTCAGTTTTCAGGTTTTCCAGTTTGGAAAATTCTCAGATTTTCACATGACCAAGTTCAGTCCCATTTCAGTTCAGAATTTAACTCAAGTATACAAACAATGCATGTATCACAGGCTATCAGTTAGATGAAATCTCAAACCCAATGCAATTATGAAAACTAATTTCTTATGCCATGAACAACCTTAACATGTTAGCTAATCCCAAGATGTATTTAGGTGAATCCATAGCACAATTTAACACTCAACATTCGAATCATATAATGGAAATCTCAGGAAAAATCCCATCCTCAGTTAAGAGAAGGAATTCTCAGGTCTGGCCTTAGTCTCAGATCTTTGTGTGTGAATGGAAATAGTGATTCAACAGTTCAATCCTAATTCGAAATCCCAAATCATCCAATTCCCCACACAATTCACAAACCAACATTGCAGTAACTATTATACATGTGTAGATGAAGTAATATGCTAATTTAAATCAGGAAAAATGGTTTGAAAACTTATTTAAATCATAAATTCGAAAACAGTGCACAGTGTATCAGTGAATGAGGAGAATTGAAAATCAACATCTAAAATCATGTTAATAATACAAATTAATGGTTGGTAATTAACCCCCCACCTGTGCTCGTGTCCCAAGTGTCTTGTCGTGTCACCCTAGAGCCGGATACGGCGTGTCCAGGTCTCAAAAGACGCACAGACACGCTGTGAATAGACTGTGTCGTACACGCGTGCACGTATGTCTTGTGCACGACACAGGCCACGTGGTGACACGTGGCCGTGCACACGTGTACGCCTAGGATAGGGGAACGTGTCCTAGTGTCTGTCCTGTGTCCACGTGAAGCGTGTCGCGTGTACGAGACATGTATCAGACGCGTGTTCTGTGCGCATACAGTCTCAGTGTACGACCCGTGCGGCCTCGTTTTCGTATCCGACACGAAACGAGGTGTCGTAAAACTTTGGGGGAGTATGCGCAGACACTGCCCCCGTGTCCATGCCAAGTTTGGCGTGTCCAAGTGTTGTGTGCAGGACACACGGGATACGTGGTAGCAGGACATCATGACATTGTCTCGTGCTGCAAGTACGTGTCAATTTTTGACACGAGAACGATACGAGTGCGTGCTCAGAGCTTGTGGTTCGTGATCCAGACATAAGGGCTACAAGACAATTCAATTAGTTTTCGATAATATGTGGATTCAATCCACTCAAGCATTTCATCAAACACCTAGATTCTAGGACTGATATGTGTCCGATACGGACACGAAATGAACACGACTCGACACAAATCCAATACCTACGGCTAGGGGACACCCAGGGCTTCCTATTCATGCAAAAAAATCGAAAATCTATGGAAGGAATAGGAAGTTACCTATATGTGCAATTTGTATAAAAAAGCTTCAAAAGGGGGTGGTTCTTCTTGCTAGCTAGCTCCTCCAAATTGCTCTTCAACTGCGATTGGCCTCCATGAACAGTAGGAAAATAGGATTTAGGTCACTATGGAAGAAGTTTGAATGAAAAATGATTAATATTGATCAAAATAGAAAGAGCTTCAATGGAGACAAACCTTGTTCTCTAGAAAATGAAGGGATAGATAAAAGAGGCAATTAAATTTGAGAGGGATTAAATAGTGATGGGGGAATCCCTAGGCTGGTCATAAATGCTAGGGTTAGGGTTTTGGGGAATCAATCTAAGGGCTCTCATTCCATCTACTATATTCAATGGTCAAAATCTAGGTCTCCCTTTAATCAAGTTGCAACCTAGTTTATTCTAACTAGTCATGACTTAACCAACTAACCAATACTGACTAATATTAACCAAGGCTAACTAAGACTAGCTATGTCTAATCCAGGTTAGGTCCAATCTAGGTTAGGGCTAATAACAATCACATGTCAATCAATTAAATAATATTAAATCACACCATTCAAAATAATATATATTAAATTCCAAATAATTATAATAAATTCAAATAAATTCAAGATAACCAAAATACCCTCAAGCTAAATGTACTAAACAAAATCTCTACCTACATGGTTAGGCTCTACGGCAGACAGTCTTTACGGCTTCACTAGCTGCACATCAAAATCACAAGTCATGATATTTAAATAGTTTTAAAATAATTAAAAATCACCAAAAATTATATTATTATTTAAATATCATAATTAAATAAATTAAAACACAAAATTTCAAAATTACCCTTATTTTAAAAACTGGGTGTTACAAGTCTACCCACCTTAGAAAAATTTTGTCCTCGAAATTAAAATGGTAGTAGTCCTTCTTGGTCAAACGCCCCACAATCAAAGTCTCAAACATACTGTCAGATAATCATATGTGTCTGTCCAAAATCATGATACTCAGAATCTTCGTCGTGCTAATGAGCAAGGCTACGATAATCACAAAGTCCTCGACTAAGGCACATACCTCTAGAATCATGGTATTTAAAATTTTCGCATTGCCGCATGCTTGGCAGGGAAAATCTTAAATTCCCACACCCAAGAAATACGTCCTAAATCTGACTATATGTCCTCACCATGCCAGCTAAACATGACTATCGAAGATTCTAGATTCCATAACTGTGTGACCTAGCCCATATGATTTATCTCAGAAGAAATTAAACATAACACAAGAACAACAGAACAAAATTGATAAACCAACAAAGAACAGAGGGAATCGAATTTCAAGACAGCTATAAGAGGCAATTGCAGAATTTGAGTCAAAGAATGGAATCTGCAACTAGATCTCCAACGGCATGAGCATCCTCGACTGTCCTGGCGAAAGCTCGCTCCAGCTGGCCTCCCCTGGCCTGCTGCTGATGTTGCATGTACCTCTGCTGCTGAGTCGGTAAGGGTAATCCCTTCTGCTGGCCTACCGGAACCCTAGCTCCCGCTCCCTGAACTGTCTGTCCCGACGACTCGGGACACTCTCTCAGCCGATGATCGGATCCTCCGTAAAGTAAACATCTACCCAGCCTCTTCCGACATTCACCCCAATCGTGCCCCGGTCTCTTGTAAAAAGGACAAATGATAACTAGCTGCTGTTCCGGGACCTGCTGCTGCCTCTGTTGAAAGGGTACATGGTCCTAAAACTGCCATTGCTGAAGATAGGACCTCGGCTGCTGATACTGCTGCTAAAACAGTAGGGGTGGCATCTGTTGCGGATATTGTGGCTGAATCTGCAAGCGGGGCATCTGCTGTAGATACTGTGGCTGAAACTGCAGGTGGGGCCTCTTAGCGGAGCCCGCACTGCCACTAGCTCCCTGAGTATCTCGTTTCCTCTTCTCCTTCAATCCAAGGTCGTCCTCCGCCATCATGGCTCCTCCCAGAATCTACTCGAAAGTGGCTTCGCGGTCGCTCTTGGTATATGACTTGATTTCTCTGATCAAACCCCTGCCGAACCTCCCCGCCTTCCCGGCCTCTGTAAGATCCTCAACGAATCTGCTCAAACGGCTGAACTCTCCAGCGTACTCCTCAACGGTCTGGTTCTCCGGAACCAAACTCTTGAACTGCGCCTCCAAAGCACGGAGTGCTGTATCGGGAAAGAATTTCTCCTTGAATAGTTTCTTAAACGCTGTCCAAGTCTGACCGGCTGTACCAACCCTCGGGTCCGTCTAGTACCAGGTACGGGACAAGTCCTGCATCTAACTGGCGGCTACCTCGATCTGTAATCCTACTGGTATCTGTGCCAATCAGAATATCTCCTCAATGTGCTCTATCCAAACGTCAGCGTATATGATGCCCTCTGTACCCTTGAAGTCTCGGGGTCCCATCTTCTTAAAGGATTGGATGTCTGGAGTCCTCGGCTGATACGGCTGCATCTGACCTTCCTATGGCTGAGCAGCCACCAGCTCTACTGTCGTCCTGACCAACTGGTGAGTATTTTGTATGCTCTGTCTGTAGCACCCAGTTTCCCATATGAGGGTAATTTTGAAATTTTGTGTTTATAATTATTTTAATAATGATATTTAATTCATGATATGATTTTTGGTAATTTTAAATTATTTTAAAATTATTTAAATCAATGACTTGTGGTTTTGACGTTTTGCTAGTGAAACCATAGAGACTATTTGACCTAGAGCCTAACCATGTGATTATGATATTTTAATGTCATTTTTGGCCTAAGAATATTTTTGCATTTGACCTCTTTGAATTATTTTCATATTATTTTATTATTTATGATATTGTTTTGGGGTTATTTGAGTCGGGTTCGAATTTCAACTCATTCCGACTTGTATCGGGGACCCGGGGTAGTTTTGACTCTAGCGGGCCCACACACTAGTTAGGCATGGCCCACATAATATTAATTTTAATCCACATGATATTAATTTTAGTTAGTGACTAGACTAATTATTTTTGTTAGTATTAATATGGATTAGTGTTTTAGGATTGACCAAACTACCCCCGACTTAACCCCTTACCAATGTATTAGTAAATAGACTAGAAAAGGGGGCTTTTGGACTTTTCCTAATAGGACAAAACCACATTTATGGCCAGCCACAATAAGGATAGGATTGAGCCTCCCATTTGTCATTATCTATCTATATTTCTCTCTCTTGTTCTTTCCCAAATTCCTAGAGAGCAATCCCTAGCAATTTCTCCACCAAATCCTTCCATTTCTCCACCAAATCCTTCCATTTCTCCACAAAATCTTCTTCTTTCCTTCTTCATTCTAGCCAAGGAGGAAGCTACCCAAGTTTGGGAGGATTCGGAGCTCGTTCGTGTCCTTTTGGAATCTCTACGTGTCGGTGTCGCTCCGGGAAAGTTTTTCTTCGATTCGATCTACCGGGAGGTATAAATCCCTTCTCCTTTTTATTTTCTCATGCATATAGGTCTATTTTGAACCCATAGGAATGACCCCCATGGTTGTATCTCCATTTGTGTCCATTTTGTGTCCATTTGGAGGTCATAGGAGTGTCCTTGTGTTGTGGATGTGTTCATGTTACATATATAGATTTATATATATATATTGCAATGAGAGTGTATCTATATTTATATACGTAATAAATGGTTCATGTTGATTATATAATCAAGTTTGTGAGTGTGGTTCCTCATATTATTATTGTTGTGGATAATTAGGATATATATTGTGTATTCTTTTGGCTCAAACTATTTAAATCCGTCATGATTTTTATCCACGTTTTTAATTTCAGCCCTAACTTAGAAATGTCATAACTTCTAGCTCAAAGCTCGGTTTAATCTTCCGTTTTTTTTAAAAGAAGCGTATTGAAGTTAGCTTTCCAAAAACATATATTAATAGTCCTAATTCTTTCTGTAAATTTCTGGAGAATTATTTGAGTGTCAGCTGTACGAAAGACAAACGCGTTCTCGGTGTTTTCGCGATTCCCGAAGTTTCCGGAAACGAAAACGCGATCCGTTTGAAGTTTCAGAAAGCTAACACATAGATATATAACATACTTTAATCCTAGATTTCAATTCATGCTGAGTTGGTACAGTATTGATTATTAGTAGGAGTTACTATTCGGCATATACATTTTGTGCACCCTTGTGTGTAATATAATATTCTATTTGATTTTGACCCATGTTAATGTATATAAATTATGTAATTAAATAGAGAATACAAGCATGAGTAAATGGTTAAATAAATGATGTATGAGGTATAAGTATCCTATCTAATGTAAGGATGTATAAGTATGGCTTGTAATAAATATGTAGGTTCCATAGCATGTAATGTATGGTGCATATAGTAGTGCAAGAGAATAAATGAATGATGAATGAATGCAAGCATAAATGTAATGTAATAATAGATGTAATGTATACAATATACAAGTTAATGAGATGTAATGTTCTATGTTAACACAAATCCTATATTACCTCATGTACCCCTTACACTATGTTGATACTATCACACTTGACACTTTGTTCACTTACACTTTGACACTCTTTGATATGTATACACTATGTATGCCCATTTAACCCTCACTTGCCCCTTTGCCATGTTCACATACACACACATAGCCTCTTAAATAAGTATTTATGAATATAGTTAACTTAGCTATGTATATATATTATATATATATGGTAGCATATTGTATTGTAATATATAAGTTTATATAGCCATTGAAATGCCATGATTATAGAACTAATGTTGAATACCAATATATGCATGTATATATATGTAGACATGTATAGCTTAAAGTAATAGATTACCTAGTGTATATCTAATGTGAATTCTTGCCTATTTGAGTATTGAATAATTGTATGCTATATAGAGTTGGGTGTATATTGGCTTGTATAGCCTTGTATTGATGTGTGCTTGCTAGGATAGTCTTGGTTAGGCCTAGTAAGTCTTGCTGGGTTAGGACATGACCTAGTTTGACCTAGTTTGACTAGTGCAGTTGACCAGAGTTGACCAAAGGTTGACTTTGGCCTAGTTGACCTAGATTCATGTAGAATGCATTATAGTGCTTTATATTACCCTTCTGGATATGTTGTGACTTGTGTTGTTCTAATTAGGAGCCAGACACCTCTCCTCGGACAGTATCTTATTTTAGGTCTGTGATAACTCTGAGCATCTGTTCACCTATCAGCTCAGGACCACAGGCGAGTACATTCACTGATAGTTTTCATTGTCTTGATATCTACTATATCCGATTCGGTCGTAGTGTCTTACTTGATTCTCGACACGATAGTTCACGGACTAGTATTAACGGATTTTGGTCATGAGACGTCATTCCTGGATCTCTTGGGATATTGGTACTTGCTTGGCCTTGATTCTTGTACTTGTATTTACGCCGATTCCTGAAGAGGACTTGCTCCCCTCTTAGGGAATCCCGCGTCATGACGTGCCATGACCGGATCCATTTATACTATTCGGGGAAATGGGGGAATTATTAGGGGTTATGTGATCAAGCCTTATTGTAACTATACATTGCTAGCGTCACCCTCACCCCACGTAGGGTGTCGCAGATACCTCACTCCCGGTTATCCAGGTTGGACGGCATGATTCTCCATTGAGTTCACCGCGGATTGCCGTGCCAAGTGGATAACTTGGCCATGCTCTCTCCCTTTTAGCCGATCACATATCACTCTAATAATTCAAAACACCTTTTACTTTATTTGTCATGTCTTACATTCCAGTTTCAGCTTTACTTACTGTACTTTCACCATGCTATGATTCATTTCTCATATGCTCTACCTGCCTTTTATACTGTACCTTGGTTATGGGACTAGGTTCTGTTCGGAAGAAGGGTTACAACCCCGGTCCTTGTTTGGTTTAAGGGTTGTAACTCGGCTTTCGAATGGTCCCCAAGTCGCCTTTACTCTTTGTCTTGTATTTCGTTATTACTGTCTCTTATAGTATTTCTCAATTCACATGGAACTGCTGTTGGTGTTTGTACTTGCTCATTTTCCTGACAGGATACGTTGACAAATTTTATAGATAGCTTGGAGATATCCTGCTAGCCTAGAGGAGACCCATTAGAGGTTTTTTAGTTAGCTGTTCTCAGTTGTCTGGAGTTGTATTTATTTTATGGATTACTGTATTTGAGTTTTGAGATGTATTTCTGGATTTTGTACCTTAGACACTTAGACTTCTATCTGTTGTATCTCTTTTCGATTTCATGTTTTATCTATCTTCCTTTATGCTCTACCTTAGATGTGATTGAGTTTATATTCTCCTATGTCACCCCCATTCGGGGAGTATAAACTGTTTAGTCTTATACTGTTAGATGCATTGAGACCTAGGACAGCGTTCTACCGCCGACACTGCGGCGTAGGCTGGGCGTTGTTACGTTCTCGTGCCCTAACTCTAGGGTGCGGGTCGTGACACGTTTTTAGTGGTGGCCCATGCAGGTCGAGACTAAAAGTGTAGTGGTATTCGAACTAGAGTACCACTACAGCCTGCAGTAGGATTAGGATATGTTTTGAAGGTACTTAATCACAGTTAGGACCCTTGAGAGATTTCCGGGACGACCCTTGAGAATCTTATTAACTTCGATTTGAAAACTCTTTTTCCTTGATTAATTTATCTTTACTTTCTGCTATTGAATTTGATTTTGATGGATTATTATTGAATTTGAGTTTGTATTTATTGATTTTGAAGGATGATTATTGAATTTTAAATTTTGATGATAGCTGTTGCATCTGAGTTTGTATTTTTATGGATTTTTGTTCATTTTTGGATTTTGATGTTCGTTGATAAATTTGAATTGATTTTTGAGTATTTATTGTTGATTTAAATTAATTTTGTCAAGATGAAATTATATGGGCTAGGTCATCTAAGTTATGGAGTCTAGTCTTCTACATTCATATTAGCCAGCATGGTGAGGACATATAGTTTGACTTGGATATATCTCTCGGGTGTGGAAATTTAAGGTTTTCGCAGCCAAGCTAGCGGCATTGCGAAAATGTTAAATACCATGATTTTAGAGGTATGTGCCTAAGTCGAGGACTCTGTGATTATCGTAGCCTTGCTTACAAGTATGACAAGGATTTAGTGTACCATGATTTTGGATAGACGCATATGATTATCAGATTGTACCTTAAATGTTTTCGAAACATGTTTTCTCTACTTTTGTTTCTGTCCTTCAAAAAAATTATTAATTGTTTTGTTTTGTTTGTTTCTCATTATTTAACTTAAGAGTAGGTCTGCCTGTTTTTATAAACCTTTGCGTAACTTCTTGCTATGAGTTTCTTCTTAATGCAATGAATCTATAAGTTTGCTAGACTTTATCTTGGATTTGATAATTTAGCTCTGGATTTCAAAATGGTTCTTCTTTAAATAGATAAGCAAAATAGATTTTATCGTTATTTCTTCCTTGCTATTATTCTTGTATTAAATAATAATAATAAAACTGTCTTGATTACGTAAATCACCTGCTTGCAATCTTGGTAGAAATCTAAATGTTAGTCTTAACATAGAAATAATTTTTTATATTAGGACATGAGAATATGTATATGAATATATATAGCAGACACTTTGCCTAACAC
The DNA here is from genome assembly GCA_029216955.1 of Iris pallida. Classification (NCBI taxonomy): domain Eukaryota; kingdom Viridiplantae; phylum Streptophyta; class Magnoliopsida; order Asparagales; family Iridaceae; genus Iris; species Iris pallida. Next base: position 20,110,524 of record JANAVB010025999.1, on the reverse strand, counting down.
GTATGCATGCTACACTTGATTTTTTTCACCTATCTAAATACATATTAATATGTTGTTGATGTTTAAATTGTCAAAACCCCAATATTTCTGGTTCTCTGCTTTTCCATGTTTAAATTCGTAATTTAAATATAAATTTCATATTATTAGTTATATTTACATCACTGCACATGTATGTTATACGTGGGGCTTCAATTCAAAATTTTGGTTGAGTTTTGTGTTTAAATTTGTAAAATCTGAGACTGTGTGTATGTTAACCCTTGATACGGGATTCCAAATGTTAGTTCAAATTGCTGTTTTATTTCTTAAATGTAATATTTGAGCTATATACCTTGTGGAAAGTAGGGATATAAATTTAGGTTTCATATTCTTACATGTTAGTTGTGATAAACATTGAGTTGGTTTTTTAATGTTCAAATTTTTCCAAAATCCTGAAAACTAGTTACATGTTAACATTTTTACATTGATTTTCATGTTTAGTTAAATTTCAGATTTAACATGTAATATTGAACTGTGTGCATAGATAAATGTATGGATAGTATGTTAGGGTTTCATTTCTATCATGTTAGGATGTATTAGGACCATTGAGATGGGTTGCGATGTTTCAAAACCCTAAAATCTGAGACTGCATTATGTTAATATTTCACTGTTTAAAATGTTAGCTTATTTTCAGACTTTGCATGTAAATGCTGAACTAAAACTGGGTTTAACCTTTCAATACTAGGCTATAACCATGTACAAGGACACACACACACCCTCTTTATATATATATATATGTATAAGGTTAGCCATGCATGTTATGAGTAAATAAGTTGCGTATTGTAGATTGTTTAACCAATATGCCATGATTAGTGTAACTTGATAGCCGTTGTTTTGAAACCCAATTTCTCATATACAATTTCATGTATATTTCGTCTATACACATGCCTACTATCTTACCATATTAACCTGTTCACATATACCCATACACACACAAACCATATAACATTACATAATGCCAGCTTTTCCCTCTCTAACGCTCTATATATATATATATATATATATATATATATATATATATATATATATATATATATATATATATTGTGATTGGATTTCAATGCAAGTGACTTTCAATTCTTTAACTTTGAAATTGATTTTTCTGTACCCTTTTAGATTATTGGAAGTTACCTTTCTTATTTTTATATTTTTTATGAGTACTAGCTTTCACATAGGATGGTAGACTGTCTTACAGTTTTGATGATTTGCTATTTCTTTATCTTTTTCAGTTTAGCACTCTAGATTTCTTGTGTGTTTGATACCCTATGACCGTCTTGGTTTAGCATGACTAGTATACCTAGATGAGACTTTCACTACCACCGTATGCAATGACCCTGTATGTCGTCCTTTTGATCACATGATTTGTTTTAATCTGGGACTTTGATTTGTGGGGGTTTGACCTAGAGGGAGTGTGGACATTTTAATTTCGAGGACGAAATTTTTCTAAGGTGGGTAGAGTTGTAGCACCCAGTTTCCCAAATAAGGATAATTTTGAAATTTCGTATTTATAATTATTTTAATAATGATATTTAATTCATGATATAATTTTTGGTAATTTTAAATCATTTTAAAATTACTTAAATCAATGACTTGTGGTTTTGACGTTTTGCTAGTGAAACCATAGAGACTATTTGACCTAGAGCCTAACCATGTGATTATGATATTTTAATGTCATTTTTGGCCTAAGGATATTTTTGCATTTGACCTCTTTGAATTATTTTGATATTATTTTATTATTTACGATATTGTTTTGGGGTTATTTGAGTCGGGTTCGAATTTCAACTCATTCCGACTTGTATCGGGGACCCGGGGTAGTTTTGACTCTAGCGGGCCCACACACTAGTTAGGCATGGCCCACATAATATTAATTTTAATTCACATGATATTAATTTTAGTTAGTGACTAGACTAATTATTTTGGTTAGTATTAATATGGATTAGTGTTTTAGGATTGACCAAACTACCCCCGACTTAACCCCTTACCAATGTATTAGTAAATAGACTAGAAAAGGGGACTTTTGGACTTTTCCTAATAGGACAAAACCACATTTATGGCCAGCCACAATAAGGATAGGATTGAGCCTCCCATTTGTCATTATCTATCTATATTTCTCTCTCTTGTTCTTCCCCAAATTCCTAGAGAGCAATCCCTAGCAATTTCTCCACCAAATCCTTCCATTTCTCCACCAAATCCTTCCATTTCTCCACAAAATCTTCTTCTTTCCTTCTCCATTCTAGCCAAGGAGGAAGCTACCCAAGTTTGGGAGGATTCGAAGCTCGTTCGTGTCCTTTTGGAATCTCTACGTGTCGGTGTCGCTCCGGGAAAGTTTTTCTTCGATTCGATCTACCGGAAGGTATAAATCCCTTCTCCTTTTTATTTCCTCATGCATATAGGTCTATTTTGAACCCATAGGAATGACCCCCATGGTTGTATCTCCATTTGTGTCCATTTTGTGTCCATTTGGAGGTCATAGGAGTGTCCTTGTGTTGTGGATGTGTTCATGTTACATATATAGATATGTATATATATATATATTGTAATGAGAGTGTATCTATATTTATATACGTAATAAATGGTTCATGATGATTATATAATCAAGTTTGTGAGTGTGGTTCCTCATATTATTATTTTTGTGGATAATTAGGATATATATTGTGTATTCTTTTGGCTCAAACTATTTAAATCCGTCATGATTTTTATCCACGTTTTTAATTTCAGCCCTAACTTAGAAATGCCATAACTTCTAGCTCAAAGCTCGGTTTAATCTTCCGTTTTTTTTAAAAGAAGCGTAATGAAGTTAGCTTTCCAAAAACATATATTAATAGGCCTAATTCTTTCTGTAAATTTCTGGAGAATTATTTGAGTGTCAGCTGTACGAAAGACAAACGCGTTCTCGGTGTTTTCGCGATTCCCGGAGTTTCCGGAAACGAAAACGCGATCCGTTTGAAGTTTCGGAAAGCTAACACATAGATATATAACATACTTTAATCCTATACTTCAATTCATGCTGAGTTGGTACAGTATTGATTATTAGTAGGAGTTACTATTCGGCATATGCATTTTGTGCACCCTTGTGTGTAATATAATGTTCTATTTGATTTTGACCCATGTTAATGTATATAAATTATGTAATTAAATAGAGAATACAAGCATGAGTAAATGGTTAAATAAATGATGTATGAGGTATAAGTATCCTATCTAATGTAAGGATGTATAAGTATGGCTTGTAATAAATATGTAGGTTCCGTAGCATGTAATGTATGGTGCATATAGTAGTGCAAGAGAATAAATGAATGATGAATGAATGCAAGCATAAATGTAATGCAATAATAGATGTAATGTATACAATATACAAGTTAATGAGATGTAATGTTCTATGTTAACACAAATCCTATATTACCTCATGTACCCCTTACACTATGTTGACACTATCACACTTGACACTTTGTTCACTTACACTTTGACACTCTTTGATATGTATACACTATGTATGCCCATTTAACCCTCACTTGCCTCTTTGCCATGTTCACATACACACACATAGCCTCTTAAATAAGTATTTATGAATATAGTTAACTTAGCTATGTATGTATATTATATATATGGTAGCATATTATATTGTAATATATAAGTTTATATAGCCATTGAAATGCCATGATTATAGAACTAATGTTGAATACCAATATATGCATGTATATATATGTAGACATGTATAGCTTAAAGTAATAGATTACCTAGTGTATATCTAATGTGAATTCTTGCCTATTTGAGTATTGAATAATTGCATGCTATATAGAGTTGGGTGTATATTGGCTTGTATAGCCTTGTATTGATGTGTGCTTGCTAGGATAGTCTTGGTTAGGCCTAGTAAGACTTGTTGGGTTAGGACATGACCTAGTTTGACCTAGTTTGACTAGTGCAGTTGACCAGAGTTGACCAAAGGTTGACTTTGGCCTAGTTGACCTAGATTCATGTAGAATGCATTATAGTGCTTTATATTACCCTTCTGGATATGTTGTGACTTGTGTTGTTCTAATTAGGAGCCAGACACCTCTCCTCGGACAGTATCTTATTTTAGGTCTGTGATAACTCTGAGCATCTGTTCACCTATCAGCTCAGGACCACAGGCGAGTACATTCACTGATAGTTTTCATTGTCTTGATATCTACTATATCCGATTCAGTCGTAGTGTCTTACTTGATTCTCGACACGATAGTTTACGGACTAGTATTAACTGATTTTGGTCATGAGACGTCATTTCTGGATCTCTTGGGATATTGGTACTTGCTTGGCCTTGATTCTTGTACTTGTATTTACGCCGATTCCTGAAGAGGACTTGCTCCCCTCTTAGGGAATTCCGCGTCATGACGTGCCATGACCGAATCCATTTATACTATTCGGGGAAATGGGGGAATTATTAGGGGTTATGTGATCAAGCCTTATTGTAACTATACATTGCTAGCGTCACCCTCACCCCACGTAGGGTGTCGCAGATACCTCACTCCCGGTTATCCAGGTTGGACGGCATGATTCTCCGTTGAGTTCACCGCGGATTGCCGTGCCAAGTGGATAACTTGGCCATGCTCTCTCCCTTTTAGCCGATCACATATCACTCTAATAATTCAAAACACCTTTTACTTTATTTGTCATGTCTTACATTCCAGTTTCAGCTTTACTTACTGTACTTTCACCATGCTATGATTCATTTCTCATATGCTCTACCTGCCTTTTATACTGTACCTTGGTTATGGGACTAGGTTCTGTTCGGAAGAAGGGTTACAACCCCGGTCCTTGTTTGGTTTAAGGGTTGTAACTCGGCTTTCGAATGGTCCCCAAGTCGCCTTTACTCTTTGTCTTGTATTTCATTATTACTGTCTCTTATAGTATTTCTCAATTCACATGGAACTGCTGTTGGTGTTTGTACTTGCTCATTTTCCTGACAGGATACGTTGACAAATTTTACAGATAGCTTGGAGATATCCTGCTAGCCTAGAGGAGACCCATTAGAGGTTTTTTAGTTAGCTGTTCTCAGTTGTCTGGAGTTGTATTTATTTTATGGATTACTGTATTTGAGTTTTGAGATGTATTTCTGGATTTTGTACCTTAGACACTTAGACTTCTATCTGTTGTATCTCTTTTCGATTTCATGTTTTATCTATCTTCCTTTATGCTCTACCTTAGATGTGATTGAGTTTATATTCTCCTATGTCACCCCCATTCGGGGAGTATAAACTGTTTAGTCTTATACTGTTAGATGCATTGAGACCTAGGACAGCGTTCTACCGTCGACACTGCGGCGTAGGCTGGGCGTTGTTACGTTCTCGTGCCCTAACTCTAGGGTGCGGGTCGTGACACTGTCGGTATCAACAGACTGGCTCTGCTGTATCTGCTGTTGAGACTCCAAGAATCGCTGGAAAAGGGTAAACATTTGGGCCGCATCTACTATCCCTGAAGGTAACTGCTGTTGATACGTATCTGGAATGATGGGGAAAGACCTCCGGACAGGTGGAGGTGCACTCCCAAAAGCTGCAGATTCTCCTATATGAGCATAAATAGGGGTAATGTGGTCCCAGCGTCCACAATCGGCCGAGGGGTGGTAGGCCTCTCACCAGCATCTGCTGGGCCAGAGCGATGCGATCGTGTCTCGATCACCATCCTGGAGACAGATCAAACAAGGAATCAATACTGAAATAGAAACGATAATTCAAGGGAGGACAGTTATTCGAGGAAGCAATCTTCAACAGGAATTTAAATGGTAGGAATTGAGTTAAAAGTTTTTCCTAATGTGATTGAGTACCTCAAAAATAATCCTAATCCTACTGCAGGCTGTAGTGGTACTCTAGTTCGAATACCGCTAAACAAACTCGACCTGCATGGGCCACCACTAAAAATGTGTCACGACCCGCACCCACTGTGAGGGTACGAGTACGTAACAACACCCAGCCTACACCGCAGTGTCGGCGGTAGAACGCTGTTCAAGGTCATGAACTATAACTAACTAACAGGAAATACTCTCCATAAGGAGGCCAACACAGATGTACAACTCAATCATAATTAGAGATATAATATGGCACGATGAAATAGATAAGAGAATCCTCAACTGAGGTACAACAGAAATGAAATAACAAGTCTCAACATTTCTAAAATATACAACTCTGAAAATAAGGATAACAGCTAAACATGAAAAAGAGACAATCTAGACTAACAAGACTATGCAAGGGTATCATCCTCAACAGCTGCCTGAACCTCCCCAGGGGTCCAGGTCGCGAGTGTCACCTAGGCAAGCTCCAAAGTAAGGGGTGCAGGGTTCCTCATCATTCTCTGTAAAATTTTCAACAGGTCCAGTTAGGACGGGAGCGAGCACAATACATCTCACGCAGATCATAACAGGTTAGAGAATATAAACATGCAAGAGAGTACGATACACGAAACTGAAAGAAAGTACATGATGTAAACAGAGAGAGAACTGTAATGGAAATATCTACTATAAGTAGAGAGCTACCAGTAACTAGTGATTTAGAGTACAAAGTCGACATGTGAACGGCTGGATTTGCACACGACTATACTAAAGAGGTGCACATGGCTATACTACTTTGGAATTGTTCACATGACTATTTATACTCCCCTATACCCCAATCAATACATAAGGATCCAAACAAGTTATGCTACGTACATGATTTTTACATGAAACCCATAAATGGGTGCACATGAAGTATACATGAGAGCTCATACATGAGTGCACTTGAAGTTCATGTGGAGGCCCATAAATGGGTGCACATAAAATTTACATGAAGGCTCATAAATGAGTGCACATGCAATATAGGTTATGCATGAGATACATGGAAAACATGACCGATTCATAAGAGTACACGAGCGAGCATGAACGAGCATGATGCACATGAGAAACATGAATAACATGAGAGCGAGGAATACATGATGTACATGAAACACATGACACAATGTATCCGATGCTCCCGAAGGGGATAACATCTCAATGTAGGGATCCATATAGTACAAATCTGTGATAATATCGTGACAGCATCAAATATGGTAAACTAGAGCAGGAATATAATTCTAAGCAAGTTATGAAATGATCAGAGAATGTACTCGCATGGTATCGGAATGTCTGAAGTAAATGTACTGTCCGAGATGAGGTACCTGACTCCTAGTTAGAGCAACACAAGTCAATATGTAGACGGGGGATGATAAATGTAATCTACGATGCGTCTGCATGCTGTCTATGTCAAACTAGACTATAGTCAACACTTGGTCAACTCCAGCCAACTATACTAGTCAAACTAGGTCAACTGACCAATCCAAGTCTAGACCTAGACTAACAAGTCATTCTAGGTCTAACCCTAGTCTAAACCAGTCAACCAAGTCTAGCCAACCCTAACTAAACTTAGGCTAGCACACCACCACAACACAATGCCAACTAAGCTATCAAAACACACATTACATAGGTTAACATATACAAGTTATACCGATATACCAACCACATATTTACATATACACAATATTAATATGTCTAGATAAAATAATATAGTACACACATCATAACTATATAGGCCATATGATAATATAGGTATCACATATATATATATATATATATATATATATATATATATATATATATATATATATATATATAGGAAACTGGAATCATGCATTTGTGTGTGGGAAATAGGAAAAATAGAAAAAGAAACAGGAACCAGTGTAGTGTTAGGAACATGTGTGAAAACATGTGAGATTTGAGTGCGTGTGAAAGGATGAGGATGTATAGCAATATGAGAGTGAACAGGGTTGTGTGTGTGAGAGTGTGAGAGTGAACTGTGTGTGTGTGTGTGTGTGTGTGTGTGTGTGTGTTGAGGGAAAATGTGAGAAAATCAGTTGTGAGTGTTTGATACTCATTCTCAGATTATCATGTACAGGAAATGTTTAAATGTGTGTGTAAGGAGTGTCTAATCTCAGGTAGAATAGGAAAATGTAATGACAGTTTCCAGATTTTAGTTTTCAGGTTTTCCAGTTCGAAAAATTCTCAGATTTTCACATGACCAAGTTCAGTCCCATTTCAGTTCAGAATTTAACTCAAGTATACAAACAGTGCATGTATCACAGGCTATCAGTTAGATGAAATCTCAAACCCAATGCAATTATGAAAACTAATTTCTTATGCCATGAACAACCTTAACATGTTAGCTAATCCCCAGATGTATTTAGGTGAATCTATAGCACAATTTAACACTCAACATTCGAATCATATAATGGAAATCTCAGGAAAAATCCCATCCTCAGTTAAGAGAACAGGTTTGGCCTTAGTCTCAGATCTTTGTGTGTGAATGGAAATAGTGACTCAACAGTTCAATCCTAATTCGAAATCCCAAATCATCCAATTCCCCACACAATTCACAAACCAACATTGCAGTAACTATTATACATGTGTAGATGAAGTAATATGTTAATTTAAATCAGGAAAAATGGTTTGAAAACTTATTTAAATCATAAATTCGAAAACAGTGCACAGTGTATCAGTGAATGGGGAGAATTGAAAATCGACATCTAAAATCATGTTAATAATACGAATTAATGGTTGGTAATTAACCCCCCACCTGTGCTCGTGTCCCAAGTGTCTTGTCATGTCACCCTAGAGCCGGATACGGCGTTTCCAGGTCTCAAAACACGCACAGACAGGCTGTGCACAGACTGTGTCGTGCACGCATGCACGTGTGTCCTGTGCACGACACAGGCCACGTGGTGACACATGGCCGTGCACACGTGTACGCCCAGGATAGGGGAACGTGTCCTAGTGTCTGTCCAGTGTCCACGTGAGGCGTGTCGCGTGTACGAGACACGTATCAGACGCGTGTTTTGTGCGCATACAGTCTCAGTGTACGACTCGTGCGGCCTCGTTTTTGTGTCCGACACGAAACGAGGTGTCGTGAAACTTTGGAGGAGTATGCGCAGACACTACCCCCGTGTCTATGCCAAGTTTGGCGTGTTCAAGTGTTGTGTGCAGGGCACACGGGATACGTGGTAGCAGGACATCGAGACACTGTCTCGTGCTGCAAGTACGTGTCGATTTTTGACACGAGAACGATACGATTGCGTGCTCAGAGCTTGTGGTTCGTGATCCAGACATAAAGGGCTACAAGACTGTTCAATTAGTTTTCGAAAATATGTGGATTCAATGCACTCAAGCATTTCATCAAACACCTAGATTCTAGGACTGATATGTGTCCGATACAGACACGAAATGAATACGACTCGACACAAATCCAATACCTACGGCTAGGGGACACCTAGGGCTTCCTATTCATGCAAAGAAATCGAAAATCTATGAAAGGAATAGGAAGTTACCTATATGTGCAATTTGTATGAAAAAGCTTCAAAAGGGGGTGGTTCTTCTTGCTAGCTAGCTCCTCCAAATTGCTCTCCAACTGGGATTGGCCTCCATGAACAGTAGGAAAATAGGATTTAGGTCACCATGGAAGAAGTTTGAATGAAAAAGGATTAATATTGATCAAAATAGGAAGAATTTCAATGGAGACAAACATTGTTCTCTAGAAAATGAAGGGATGGATAAAAGAGGCAACTAAATTTGAGAGGGATTAAATAGTGATGGGGAAACCTAGGCTGGTCATAAATGCTAGGGTTAGAATTTTGGGGAATCAATCTAAGGGCTCTCATTCCATCTAGTATATTCAATGGTCAAAATCTAGGTCCCCCTTTAATCAAGTTGCAACCTAGTTTATTCAAACTAGTCATGACTTAACCAACTAACCAATACTAACTAATACAAACCAAGGCTAATTAAGACTAGCTATGTCTAATCTAGGTTAGGTCCAATCTAGGTTAGGGCTAATAACAATCACATGACAATCAATTAAATAATATTAAATCATACCATTCAAAATAATATATATTAAATTCCAAATAATTATAATAAATTCAAGATAACCAAAATACCCTCAAGCTAAATGTACTAAACAAAATCTCTACCCACATGGTTAGGCTCTAGGGCAGACAGTCTCTACGGCTTCACTAGCTGCACATCAAAATCATAAGTCATGATATTTAAATAGTTTTAAAATAATTAAAAATCACCAAAAATTATATTATTATTTAAATATCATAATTAAATAAATTAAAACACAAAATTTTAAAATTATCCTAATTTTAGAAACTGGGTGTTACAGATTGAGCTTTTGAACGTAGCTCGTTGGTGGGACTACATCTAGTGGAAAGACGTGTGATCGGAACAGGAAGACCCTTTATACAAAGTGAGTGAATTGTCATTCCTTCACCTTACTCCTTCATGCTTAATAAAATGGAGTAACATGATGTTATGAATTATACCTAAATGTCCCATATTTTAATTGTTGGATAATAGAGATGCTTATGTTGCCTAATACTGAAATGAACAATTGAACTGTGAAATGAATAACACTTGAACTGCTAATATGAATTGATGCCTAAAAATGAATTGATAACATTGTCCCTCATGTTAATGCTGCTGAAACAATAAAATACTTGAGTAGTTGGATGCTATGCAATCAATACATAAGAAATGAACTGGCTATGCTATCGACCCAATGAACCGAATAAAATATGCAGAATGGAATAAAATAGATGATTTCTTTATTGAAGAAAGACTACATATATATAGGAGAGGCTAGCCTCCTCTCCCATTACTCTAAGCAATGTGGGACTAAAGTCCAATAACTAATAACTCTAATATAACACTTAACACCCTCCCTCAAGCTGGAGCATAGATGTCAATCATGTCCAGCTTGTTACATAAAAATTAAACCCGGGGACCCACAAGAGGCTTTATGAAGATATCAGCTATCTGGTCACCGGTCCGCACATGTTGAAACTTTATCACTCTTTTTGTATATTCATCACGAACAAAATGAATGTCAATTTCAATATGCTTCGTCCGTTCATGAAAAACTGGATTGGTGGCAATGTGAATAGCAGATTGGTTATCACACCATAGGTCTGCCACTTGAAATCATGCGTCTTCTCCCAGTTCTTGTAGGAGATGCTTCATATATAATATCTCTGACGTGCCATGAGCAATAGCTCGATATTCTGCTTCCGAGCTTGAGCGTACTATCACACTTTGTTTCTTGCTTTTCTATGATATTAGATTTCTGCCAACAAATACTGAGTAGCCAGATGTAGACCGTCTATCTATCAAACTTGCCCCCCAGTCAGCATTAGCAAAACACTCAATACGAGTGTGCCCATTATTCTTCATTCGAATTCCTTTCCCTGGATTCTTTACTAGATAACACAAAATTCTGAGAACTGCCTGCCAGTGTGGAACTCTTGGAGAAGCCATGAATCTACTTGCGACGCTTACTGTAAAAGAAATATCCGGACGTGTCATGACTGCCAAGTAGTTGAGTTTTTCAACCACTCGACGATACTGATCTGGATTGGTTATCAGGACCCCTTCGTCTAGAAGTAATTTTGCCCCTGGATCTATAGGTGAGTTTGCTCCCTTTGCTTGTATCATGCCTGCATCATTTAGTATATCCAGTACATATTTTCTTTGAGACATTACAATGTCCCGCTTACTCCGTATGACTTCAATGTCCAAAAAATAGTTCAAGGATCCCATATCCTTGGTTTTAAATTTTTTTCCAAGAAACTTCTTGAGACTTGCAATACCCTGGCTGTCATCTCCTGTGATTACAATATCATCAACGTAGACACCAAGAAGTATTCTTCCAGCATATATGTGTCGATAGAAGATTGAATGGTCCTTCTTCGACTGACACATTCCAAATTAAGTAACCACCTGTGTAAATCTACCAAACCATGCACGAAGTGATTGTTTCAGGCCATAGAGGACCTTCCTTAGATGACATACCTTACCCTCCCTTGCAACGAACTCGGGAGGTTGCATCACATATACTTCTTTATCAAGATCCCCGTGGAGGAAAGCATTCTTTATATCGAGTTGAAGTGAAGGCCAGTCATAGCGAATGGTCAAGGCCATGAGGACACGAACGGACGTCATTTTGGCCATAGGAGAAAAAGTATCGAAGTAATCATCAACATAGGTTTGAGAGTAACCTTTGGCCACCAGACGAGCTTTCAATCGGTCAAGAGTGCCATCCGATTTTACCTTAATCGTGAACACCCATTTGCAGCTGACTGCCTGTTTACCATGAGGTAGATCGACTAAGTCCCAGGTATGATTCTCCTGGAGAGTCTTCATCTTCTCGTGCATAGCAGCACGCCAACCAGGATATCGGAGACCCTCCTCAGCGGTCTTGGGGATCTGAATCCCATCAATAGTAGCTACCAGAGACTGAGTGTGACTGGTAAGTCCTTTGTAGTTATTAACATACAAGGGATGATCTCGACATGCACGACGAGGATATTCTGGACGCGGAATCGTCGGAACTACTGGCGGAATTGGTGGAGCTATTGGAGGGACAGATGGAGGCAGCTCACTGGAGTCGAAGCTGCTGGTGGAACCAGGGAAGAAAGATTCTGTGGTTGATGTCGGTAATGGATGAATCGGTGTATGTGGACCATCATCCTGGGAGACTGGCTCGGTAAGGGAGGGCACCCGTACGGGGGATTGTTGTGTTTGAGGAGGAAACAACAAAAAAATTTCTTCGGGATAGATCAGGGGAGTCGGACCTGTTGATTGGGAAAACGGAAGGAATTTTGTTTCGACAAAGGTAACATCCCGAGTAAAAAAATATCATTTAAGACAGGAGAGAAACACCGATACCCTTTCTCATCTTTAGGATACCCAAGAAAAATACATTGTATAGCCTTAGGATCCAATTTAGAAAGGGTTGGTCGGGTATCCCGAACATAGCATAAGCAACCAAAAATGCGGGGACGCAGAGGAAATGGCTCTCTTCCAGGAAAGAGCCTAGAGAAGGGAGTGCTACAATTGAGAACTGACGACGGCATGCGATTAATAAGATAACAAGCTGTAAAGACCGCATCCGACCAAAATTTCTTGGAAGTAAGTGCTTGAAACATAAGAGCACGTGTTGTTTCCAATAAATGACAAACGAACACTATTATCAGTAGCATCTGAAGTAGCATCCGAAGTTATTGTGTGGTTCGGCGCCCTCACGACATGGCAATGGTGAGTGGTGAGCCCGGTCACTAATACCTTGACACATGGCATAATATTTGACATAAAAATTACAAAAAAATTGTAAAAAATTTATAATGTTTATTGTTTATTTGCAGAATTTAATTCGATGGAGATTATTTTGTTCCTGTAAGTTTTGTGAAATTGCCATTCTCCTCTTTCTATGCATAAGTTTCTTTTTTCTTTTTCGGGCCTTATAGTTGGCGTTTGGTTTATGAATGTGATAAGGGTTTTGTGAAATTGCCATCTTCCTGTAGGTGTTTGTGTAAGAATTTTGTGAAATTGCCATCTTCCTAATAGTTGGTGTTTATTTTATGAACGTGTAAGGGTTTTGGGTACGTATCAGTAGGTGTATCAGTATACACTAATTTTGGATGTATTTCAAATTTTAGATGTACCTCAATTTTTAGTGTATTGTTGGTCCTTAATTTCTTGATGAATCTCAATTTTTTATTTGAAATGCATAAACTCTTAGTTTCTTCCTACTTCAATGTTGCACAAATAGGTGAAGAGTCCTTAATTCCTTAATTTCTAGGCATATGTACCTAAGAATTGTCCGTTTCTTTATTTGTAGAATGAATGGTTCTTCAATGTGAAGGGTTTAAATACTTGCAAGCATTGTCTTCTACTAGTTTTAGATATCCTTTGAATTTGCATTGCACATTCTTAGATAGTTTTTTTCTGAGTCTTGCATTGTATAGGTTGCATTCCCCTTCTTAAAAAAATATTGTTGTAGCTTAAAAAATAGCTCTGCCACATTTTGGTTGCATGAAAGGATGAAGGTAAGACCTTAAGGAGTGGACTAAGGTCATCTAAAGTTGAAGCTCAGGTATACAGACTATTACAATATTATATTGCATTTATATCTTGCTAAGTAGAGTTACATGTCTAAATCATGGCTAACATGTTATATTAACCTGTGTAGGCACTTCTATTCTAATCCAACCCAAAATGGATAAATCGTGGATGTCAAAGGATATAATGTGTAGGGAATATGAGGAAGGAGTAGAAGAGTTTCTTGAGTTTGCAAAACTCCATTCAAGTAATCCTAATTCTCTTAGATGTCCATGCAAAAAATGTGGAAACCTGACATTTCAAACGTTAGGGGTCGTAAGAAAACATTTGTTTAGGAGGGGTATAGATCGAAGTTATATAGTATGGGTTTTGCATGGTGAGAAACACGAGAAGATAGGATCGTCAAGCTTTGCAACATATGCTGAAGAAACACACGGCTATGAAGACGACTCCTTTGAAGATGCTGTAGATGCTGTGGAAATGGTTAATGCTGCATATGAACATATTTCTGGTGACCGTAAGTCATTTATTTCTCTACTCGAAGATGCTGAAAAGCCTCTGTATCCAGGTTGTTCAAAGTATACAAAACTATCAGGATTGATGAGATTGTATAACATTAAAGGAAGATTTGGGTGGTCTGACAATAGCTTTTCAGAGTTGTTGAAAACTCTTCATGATATGTTCCCAACACAAAATGAAATACCTTCATCAATGTACGAGGCTAAGAAGATGATGAAAGCTCTGGGTTTGGAATATGAGAAGATACATGCATGTCCTAATGATTGCATACTTTATAGAAAGGAATATAGTGATTTATCGGATTGTCCCACTTGTGGAACATCAAGATGGAAGAAGGCAACTAATGATCCTCACCAAGTTTTTAGTAAAAAAGTTCCTGCCAAACTATTGTGGTATTTTCCTCCCATTTCCCGGTTTAAACGAATGTTTCAATCCTCAAAGACAGCAAAGGACTTAACTTTGCATGCTTATGAAAGAGTAGTTGACGGCAAACTTCGCCATCCTGCAGACTCCGCATCATGGAAGCTAGTTGACCACAAGTGGCCAGATTTTGCAAAAGATCCTAGAAACCTTCGATTAGCTCTTTCAGCTGATGGCATAAATCCACATAGGTCCTTCGTAGTAGGTACAGTTGTTGGCCAGTCATATTGGTTACCTATAATCTACCGCCGTGGTTGTGCATGAAAAGAAAATTCATGATGTTGTCGCTATTGATTTTAGGTCCAAACCAGTCGGGCAATGATATTGATGTTTATTTAGTACCATTAGTTGAGGACTTGAAACTTTTATGGGAAGAGGGAGTTGATGCTTATGATGCACAAAAAAGAGAGTTTTTTACTTTAAAGGCCGTATTGTTGTGGACTATCAACGATTTTCCTGCATATGAAAATATGTCTGGTTGTACTACTAAGGGGTATTATGCTTGCCCCATATGCAGGGAAGATACTTATGCGCCTAGGCTGAAACATAGTGGTAAAAATGTGTATACTAGTACAAGGAGGTTTTTTTCACGACATCATATGTTTCGCACTCAAAAGAAAGTTTTCAATGGTAAGGAGGAATTTGGCGATCCTCCAACACCATTGAGCGGAAAGGATATATTAGACAAGGTTGGTGAAATTTCGAACTCATGGGGAAAGAAACATGCAAATTGCAAAGCATTACAGTTAGGTGAAAGAAGATGGATGAAGAAGAAGTCAATCTTCTTTACACATGATTATTGGGAACACTTGCATATCCACCACACACTCGATGTTATGCACATCGAAAAAAATATTTGTGAGAGCATATATGGTACATTGCTTAACATTCCTAGAAAGACAAAGGATGGAGTCAATGCTCTTCTTGATCTTGTGGACGAGGGTCTAAGGACTGAATTAAAACCTGATTTTGAAAAAGAAACGAACATGTTTGCCGCGTGCTTGTTATACATTGACGAAGGATGATAAGAAGATATTTTGTCAAACATTGGTAGACGTAAAAGTTCCTGAAGGTTACTCTTCTAATATCAGAAATCTTGTCTCAATGCAAGATTTGAAACTTTATGGTCTGAAATTCCATGATTGTCATGCACTAATGCAACAACTACTACCCGTGGCAATCTGTTCAATTTTGCCTACGCCAGTTAGAGTTGCTATTACTCGATTTTGCTTCTTCTTCAATGCAATTTGCAAGAAAGTGGTGGATGTGAATAAGCTAAACGATATTCAAAATGATCTTGTGGTCACATTATGCATGTTGGAAAAGTATTTTCCACCGTCTTTCTTTGAGATTATGGTCCATTTAACTCTTCATCTTGTTGCCCAAGTCAGGATATGTAGACCTGTTTTTCTGACATGGATGTATCCATTTGAAAGGTGCATGAAACCCTTGAAGGGTTATGTGCGCAATCATAGTCGTCCCGAAGGATGTATTGCAGATGTTACATTGCAAAAGAAGCAATAGAATTTTGTAACGAGTATCTATCATATGTTGAAGCAGTAGGAAATCCACTTGCAAGGAAGGGCAACGTTAAAGATGGCCAACCTTTGCTTGGAGGTCGCATTGTTGCAGTTGATCGTGAAGAATGGCAACAGGTCCATTTATATGTTTTGGAGAATACAGATGAAATTCAACCTTATATTGAGTAAGCATCTTTATCATAAATTTTCTATTTATTCATTGTATGAAAATTGTTAGAAAATTGTATGATTATGTTTGTTATGATGTCTTGACAGTGAGCATATGGAGTGGTTACAATCACAAGATCCCCTTAAATCTAAAAATAAAAAGTGGTTGCAGGACAAACACAATCAAATATTTTTTCAATGGTTACAGGAGAAGGTAGAAGTTGTAGCAATATTATTGTAGTTATATTCTAACTTATTTAGATGTGAAGTTTGCTTTTAATAAAGATGAAACTTTACAGGTTGGCGGTCAATTTAATGAAAGAGAAGACATTTCACAAACTGTAAAGTGGATAGCACAAGGGCCTAGCCACCATGTGCTTAAGTGTTCTGGCTACGTTATTAATGGTTGTAGCTATCACACGAAGGGTCGTGACAACGCTCGGGTTACCCAAAATAGTGGAGTTTGTCTTGTAGCTACGACAATACAGATTGCAAGTTCGAATGATAAGAATCCTATAATAGGGGACATGTGTTTCTACGGGGTTATCCCAAAAATCACTACAAGAAAATAGGTCTTTTCCGATGTTTATTCCTCCGACATTTTTTGTAAACGTCGGCTAAGTTAGCATATAACGACGTATTTAAAAAAACGTTGGTCATGACCGACATTTGTCTTTAAACGTCGCACAATATACTAACGTTTGTAAACAAACGTTGATAATTACCTGCGTTTGCCCTTAAACGTCGAGAAATATACCAACGTTTTAAAACAAAGGTTGACAATTACCTGCGTTTGTCTTTAAACGTTGAGAAATATAGCAACATTTTTAAAACAAACATTGATAATTACTTGCGTTTTTCTTTAAACGTCGAGCAATATACCAACGTTTGACAATTACCTGCGTTTGGCTTTAAACGTCGAGAAATATACCAACATTTTAAAAACAAACGTTGATAATTGCCTGCATTTTTCTTTAAATGTCAAGTAATATACCAATGTTTTGTGAAGCATGTCGCATATTTGGAAACCCTTTAGCAAATTTAATAACCCTATCCCATGTGCCTTTCACGTGAGTGAAAAAGTGTTATAGGGGAAACACTTTTTCATTCCCCCAATTTTTTCATGATCTCGGTCCCCTCTTCGTCGTCAATGTGCTAGAGAGCGACCTAGAGGATCAGCTGGGTGTCGCGAGCCCACTGGAGGCAGCGCTTGAGGACGACGCAGAAGTCGAGCTCGAAGTGGTCGGCGGTGTTCCAGACTGCTACCTCTCGGTGACAGCGGGTGAGATCTCTTTCTCGCGCGATTTTTTTTAGGGTTTGAGCGGTGGATGCTGATCTCTTCCAGTTTTGATCAGGATGGGGAAGACATCACTGATGAATCAGTATCTTTACTGTCGATGTCCGATCGTAGCCGTTAGGGTTCTGTTTTGCCGGGGTTGGAGGAAGTGATTGATTTATTCCGCAAGAATTAGGTTTTGGATGTGTTTTAAATTTTTTTCCATGGATTTTGATTTATACTGTGTGGTGGAGGCATTGTCGACTTGCCCAGGGTTTTAATTTACCATGTAATTTCTCTGCTAGAATCATAATATGCAAGCGGAGGTCATCTAACATTTTGAATTTTTTCCCATGATTTATATATGTGCATATCTTTTGCTGGGGTTAACATTTTGTTCTAGGAGACGAAGAAGAGGAAGCAGAGCTGAAATAGACCCCGAACGTAAGGGCGCGACTCCGAGCATATCTCTCTCTCTCTCTCTCTCTCTGAAGGTAAATCTCTCTCCCTCTATGAAGGCCAATGCACTAGGATACGCCCGTCAGCAAACTCAACCCCAAGGGGGCGAGTTCTTCCATCCTTTGGCATGCCAACCTACTCGATAGATGGGGTATATATGTTTTTATTAAAACCAACTTAATTTCAGTTTATTACATGTTTCATCATCCTTTATGTATAATAGTTCTTAAAGCAATGGAAGTCAAATACTTAATATGGAGAATTTTTAGTGAAAAGACAGTTCATCTATCTGGTATGTCATATGTAGGTGGATGTTGTATGTTGGCTCAAGTTCGTATGACAGGAGTGTTCTCTCTCGTCCTACCGTGATCCAAATTTGTTAAAGTCTCTTTTGGTATATGACAACACATCAGACATAATTACTTCGGGTACTTGAACTCGATGGTGATACTCTAACTAAGGAAATTATTAGAACTATTAGAGATTTGGATTCATACCAGTTACAGATGCAAAGGGATAAATTCTCGGTTCAGTTCTTTCTCTGTGCCGCTCAACGCATCGAGTTCTGGAGAGACCCTCTTCATGTATTTTCTTGTGAGTTGAACGCATGAGAGCTTAATCTGCACCAACAATGACAAGGTATATTTCTTAGGTATCAACAATGATTTCATGAGCAACAATTCAAACATAGATCCTTAATCCTTTTGACATAAGTTTTTTGGACTATATTTGATCAAATATTCCATATCCTTGAAGTTGATGGAAAGTCTTTTTTTTGCATCTGGGATGTCTATGTGAAGTAATTTGTTTTTCTCTGAGACTTCTCATTCCTATCAAATGCATCAAATTGTTCGGTTGGCTCAAGCATTTGAAAACTTCATTCTATATGGATTCAGTTTACTGCTGAGATGCAAATAATTCAGGCATGGCTCAATTTTTTTAATGTTTTAACCAATTATTTGTGTTTAGTGTTGGCTGATCAGAATCGATACAAAATGGACGTGAAAGTGGCATCCACATATTGTACAGATATGTTTGCAAAACATGTCAAAAATATGGCAAGAGCAAGGAATTTTCTTCCAACTTTTCTACTGTGTCATCATCAATCAAAATCGTTGTTGTTGTCTAGCATCAGTGTTGTATCTTTCGCCTAAATTTCTTCCAACTAAACATTGGATCTGGTGAGGATGACTTGCTACTACATGTGGGTTTCACTGAGTTCTGCTTCCAGGTTTTGTATTTATGCCGTCTAATACTTCATGTGGGTTTCACTGAGTTCTGCTTCCAGGTTTTGTATTTATGCCGTCTAATACTTCATGGATGCCCAGTAGTTATGGTTTTAAACATTACTTTGATGCTTCCTTTTTTGCATATTCATTGCATTTCATGACTATACGCATTATACTTGTATAATCACAATTTACAGCACCAATTATATATCAAGTACCGTGCTCGTGATGTCAAAAGCTTTGCTACCAGACGGGTAGAAGCAAGACAACATGGAGTCGCCATATTCAGCTTGGTTGCCTCGTTCCAGGTTACCTTATTGTTACTAACACATCATTTAAATAATATACATTTTAATATGCTGTGAAAGTCTGCAATCCTCGTCTCTTGTACTTAGATCGTTCAAAGTTGTGAAAAAGCACCTCATATGAGGGTTCAAGTTGTGAAAGTTTTGTGAATCAAGCACAAGAGACGAGGATTGCAGACTTTCAGAAGGCATATGAGGTGCTTTTTCACAACTTGAACCCTCATTTCTTTCAATGGTTATACAGATTGTCTGATTTTTGAACATTACATGCAGGAGCAATCAAGATTTGAAGCAGAGAAGCTTATAGCAGATGTCACAAATCTAGTGTCTATTCACATTGGTTTTTTGTACCTGGTGAGATGAACCCTTTTCGTTGGCCATGTAAAGTAGATGCCATTTTCTTCACATGCATATATGAGCATGGAGTTCCTGGTCATGCTCAAGCAAATTTTGTTCATATTGTCTGTGCAGGTACATGTTCTCCTCAGCTACTTCTGAAACCAAAGGCATATAAATGCTAGAAAGGATGACTTCGATGAATAAGTCACTTGCAGTTCAAGGAAGAGCTTCAGATGGGACGGTCGTGCAACAAATTTTAACTTATTTTATTTTTTTAAACTCGGCAATATAGTAAAATATTGAATTTTGATCAATAGAAGTTTATTTTGTAAATTATATATTGTTGAACTTATAATTTTAATTGGAGTGTGCATGGCAAATATATTCAAATTATATTTTTTTAAAAATAAGTTTACCTATACCAACGTTTTTGTTAAACGTTAGAAAATTATTTAAAAAATGTTGGGAAAGCAAATTCCAACGTTTTCGCAAAAGGTTGGAAAAGCAAATTCCAACGTTTTTGTAAACGATTGGAAAAGAAGTTTAGTTTCCGACGTTTTTATTAAAACATTGGAAAATTATTACCCATTGTTGCATAATTTTTGACATTTATTAAACGTTGTCGCAAAGTCGTCTTTACCTATATCGACGTTTATCTAAAACGTCGAAAATTTCCAACTACGGCAACAACGACGTTTGTCAAAAATGTTGAAAAAAACGTTGGAAATTCCTATGCCAACGTTTTTGACCTTTTTCCCGACGTTTATAAAACGTTGGAAAATATCAATTTTCTTGTAGTGAATATGGGAGCTTGATTATCACACTTTCAAAATTCCAATATTTAAGTGCGATTGGGTCGATAGTAAGGGTGTTAAGGTTGATGAACTTGGTTTCACATTGGTGGACCTTAATCGAGTTGGGTACAAATCAGATTCTTTTGTTTTAGCTTTACAGGCCAAGCAAGTATTTTATGTAAAAGACCAACTTGATCCTCAATGGTCTGTTGTTTTGTCCATGGGTCAAAAAGACTATATGCACAAAGACGATGATGAAGACCTGGACAATACAATGGAACATCATCCCTTTGCTAATGCATCGATGAATACTGATATATTATTTGATGCTGGGGATGATGATAATATGTGTTATAAAAGAGTAGGTTGTGAAGGGGATTGGGTTGATAAGTAAATGTTGGACACAAGTTTCTTATCATATGTGACATTAATGAATTTTGTTTTTTGAACTCATACAATTACTTCAGCCTATTTTTACTGATACTATCCACTTACTTTGTTGGACATATATTGTAAAATCTCCTCTACTTATTTCTTTGACATATATAGTTTGATCCAACATGTTTGCATATTATTTTATAGCCTTTTTCGGCCACCTTGCAGACATCAAGCATGCCTAATATGACACCTTCCAAAAATAAAAAAAGAGGTCATCAAAAGAGGTATGCATCATATTATGTGATATATTATTTGGAAAGTGTTGTCTATCAAAAGAGGTATGCATCATTTTTTCTGGTAAGTGTTGTTCCTGAGACATATATGGGATTCTGACACAATATATGGGAAATAAATGTTTGGTTTTTAACTAGGTTTGAAACAGGTTCAGTTGTGAATTGAAATCTTTGGAGGGAGACACACAAACACAGACATTATATTATGTATTTGTTTTTGTATGATCCAGTGGCAACGCCAATCAGAGAGCCACTTAGGCATTATCCTCCTAATCAAGTTAGCTTTTTGTCACATGCTTGTCTTTGTCACAGGTTATAGAGATGAACCCTCCCCAAGTGGAGGAAGTACAAAAACAAAAAGCAACAAGAGGTCCTACAAAAATGGAGAAAATTATCAAGCAAAGAAGTGACGAAATAAAAAAAATTGTCACATTTAATGAGGCCGGACAGCCTATTGGGGAGGCTGGTGCAGAATGTGTTAGCTTGATTGGGGTCATTGCACGTTCTATGATACCCCTTACTTATGACGATTGGCGAAAAGTCCCTCAAAATATTATAGACAATGCATGGTCGTTAGTGGAGGTAACATTTATTTATGTAGAAAAATTATTTTGAGTTCATTTATTACTACTTATGGTTCTAAACTGAAGTAATCTTCATATGCAGCAATCTTTTCTCCTTGATCCAAGAGATAAAAAAAATTAATGCAAACAATGGGTGTTGCATCAAAATTATTCCGGCCGGCATACATTGACAGCTTATGTTCTTGCAAATATGGACAAACTTGCAGTTCTTCGAAATCCCCCTCCAAACTATGATTTTATCAATCAAAGTGAATGGTCCACGTTTGTGGCAACTCGTCTTTATAACGACTTTCAGGTATCGTAGTGTTAATTATGTTTTAACTTTGCAACTTCAAAAATTCTTAGTTACTGTAAGCAAATTACATTATCATTGCAGTCCCAGCGCAAAGTGCAACAAAGCCGAAGAATGAAGCATGTATATAACCATAGGCTAAGCCGAAAAGGCTATGCCAGTTTAAGAGAAGAAATTGAAAGTGATCTCATTTTGAATTTGAAGTCAGTATTTGAGTTTTATATATCTCACTTTGAATTTTAAGTCAGTATTGTGAGTTTTATATAATGACTTTTTCTAAAAAACAGAAGAAAGATGGTACATATTCTGAGGACCAAGTAGACCACTGTCTATTTTGGAAGCTAGCTCGGAAGAAGCAAAAGCGGGATGTAGGCACAAGTTCAACAAAAAGAATAGTAGGGGTTGATAATGAAGATGCTAATGAAGGTGATGATCCATCGATAGTTTATGATCCAGGCACACAAGCAATGGTGGATAAAATTGTAAGCAAGTCTTAACTGTATTTCATTTTCATTCTTCTTGCACAACTTCATATTAAGATGCTAACATAAATTCATTCTTTTTATAGGATGAAGTGAAAAAGAAAATAAGTTCTGGAGAGTTGTTGATTCCTCAAAACATAGATACTTTTGGATATGCAATGGAGAGGCCCGAGCACGGTGGTCGTGTTACGGCAATGGATAAATATGTCACCCCAAGATCTTTTTTCAACACTCCTAAAACTCCGACTGCCTGGGAGGAGGAGAAAAAGAAGTTGCTTGATGAGATTGAGAGAAAAAATAAGATGATAAACAGCTTACTTTCACAAGGTCTCTGTGCTACGCCATTATCCGATGCCGGTTCCAACTTTCCAATTCCTCCATTCCCTACCGTTAATGCACCGAGTTAGGCCTCCGACGGTTCGCAGAGGACAAGAATGATGAATCAGGTTTATTTCATCCCCTATTTCAATTTTAGTGTAAAGCAGACACACACTATCAACTTCAAGGTTCAAAGTATCGGTATCGAAATCAGTATCAGACCATTCCTATGAGTATCAGGATCGGCGGTATCGGTCAGTATCGGGTAACGGTCGGTATCGTATCGGGACATACCAAACCGTATCGGTATCGACAGTATCGGATCGGCATCGGCCGATACCGCGAACTATGACTTCAACTTTTCTTTCTATTTGTTTATTTCTACAAAGTTGGACTTCTCTGTCTACTTGAACTTTTCTGAACACTATCTACTTGCATTTTTTTACTTGAACTTTTCTAGAAATTTGGACTTTTTTGTACCTACTTGAATCAGTATCTACTTTTCAGATACCAGTATCTACTTTTCTGAAAAGGTTGTAAGTGAAAAATCTCCTCTCCAAACTGATCAAGATATGGATGTAGACGCAACAAAACATAGCCCGAAGAGTAAAACAAAGGTACTACGTGCCAGTTTCTTTATTCTTGAAATCCTAGTAAAATGGAAGTAAAAAAGGGGCATACAATTTTCTATATGCTTTCTTTTAAAAAGGTAGAAGTTTGCCAATTGGCTGTGGGTTCCATCGACAATATTGTTGCCAAAGGAACCATTATGGAATACAAGCCCCCCAATGTTATTGTGTCCATCGAATTGGTATTGGACGAGGATGCGTTGCTTCCTATTCCACCTGAAGATATCCATGTAACTAAGATTAAGGATGCTATTGGATATCACATACTTTGGCCAACCGATTTAGTTCTTCATGGTACTCTAATTAGAGAGGTAGTCAATATTTATTTAGAAGTCTCTTGTATAAATATCATATTATTTAAGTCTTCTACATTTTTACTCTGAAAATGTGTTGTATTTTAGGCATCCAAGGTGGACAAAGAAGCTCCCAATGAGCAAAGGAACACGCCAACTAAAGTTAAAACTCCAACAAGGACTTCCACAAGAATTTTTAATGTCATTCAAAAATCCTCCCGGAATGGACTGCTTTGCTAAACTGGTACAACACTTGATCGTTGAAAAAACTGTAATTTCGGTACCACTTCCTGGCGAATTATTTAATACCGCAACCGTTGCAATTCTGTTCGAGGAGGATTTTGAAAATTTCATTAAAATGCGTGCCCTATCATCTAATTGCGTCCGAATATACATAAGGTAATTGAATACTTTGCTTTTCAAATTTTTGTTATTACATTAATAAGTTGATCTAAATAATCTGCAAACTACATATATAGGTTGTTGTACATTCTTTTGAAGGAGGTAAACCTTGTCGAGGATGTTTGCTTCATTAATCCGAGAATAGTCTCCGCGTCTGGTTTGAAAGACGTTCTTGGAACGCGGGATGTAAGAGCACGACATATTTGTAACAGTTTGATATCTCGAAAAGGAAGTCGACTTATTTTCTTGCCATACAACCCTAGGTAATACATTTTCTTACTTATTTTTCTTCTACAATTTCTCACTAACTCGATAACTTGCATATATCTAGGTGTATATGGTGCTACAGTTTTCATTGGGTTTTGGTTGTCATTGACCTGTCACTAATGAAAGCATATTATTTGGACTCTTTGAGGAGTTACGTCCAAAACGATCTTCAGTACATTGTAACAAGGTATGCATCAATATTTGTACCATATTTTAGTGTAAATTTCACAAGTATAGTTAATGTACTAATTAGATGATTCAGTAATGACTATTAATATTATCCACTTTAATTTGCTTATAGGGGACTTCGGGTGGACTTCGGATGTTTCATGCTCAAATGGAAAAGCAAGTCAAAAAGTTTAAATTGAACTGGATAACAATTAAGGTACAATATATTTCTCTCATGTAAATGAAAAATAAATACAAGTTTGTAAGGACTTTGCTTAATTTTCTATGATTAGGCGCCACAACAAGCCGGCTCTGTGGAATGTGGGTACTATGTGATGAGATATATGAAGGAGATCACATCTGATCGAACCTTACTTAATCCAAAGGTGATGTTTTTCTAAATCGACATGTATATATATATCATGACAGTAACAGTTTTAATTTTTCTTCCTATTTACAAACAGTACAATCAAAAGGAAGACTACAATTTTGAAGAAATTAATGAAGTTCGTACAGAGTGGATGGAACATGTTTCGCAGTTCCTTAACTAACAAATCATCGCAGGTAATTTTAGACTATCTACAGTGAATCTATAGTTTAACAATTTCGAAGAAATGTTTTCATTATGGAGTTTTATGATGGCACTCTATTTCCATTTGTTTGCCTACTAGCTATTTTGTTTAATGAGTCTATAGTTTAACGAGTTTAAGCTGTATTTCTAAATTGCAATGATCTGGAAACTATATTTCATGATATCGGAATCAGACTCGGTATCGGACTAGTATTATGAGTATTGGTATCGGCGATATCGGTAGTACTAATATTATAACCTCTTTAAACCATGATACTAACCTCATTAGATCGGGACATGCCAAATCGTATCGGTATCGGCCGGTATCAGATCGGGACATGCCAAACCGTATCGGTATCGGCCGTATCGGATCGGTATCGGCCGATATTTTAAACCATGATACTAACCTCATTTATCATTGTTTTGTCCACTAAAAAATGGCTAATTGTTTCTCTAATAGTCAATTCTTGTAGTACTAATATTATAACCTCCTTAGTCTTTATTTTAGAATTTTATGGGTAAATTTTTTTTATACAAATTTGATGTTTTCTTTCTATCATCTGATACACAATTAACTAGTATTGATGTCAAATGATCAATTTTGTAAACAAGCTTATATGCTTCTCTGGATGTTGGCAAGTTTCTGGAGAGTTATGAGGTGTCCAACAAAAATGTGGGATCTTGAGTCTGAAACTCTTCGAGTGATTGTTATAAAGGCAAACTTCTCCATCTTGACTCTCAATTGTTTTGTGGAATTGAGATATTTTGTGAAATTTGTGAATAATAATTTAAGGGTGGTTCATCTCAGATTGACATGATAAAGAAATCTGACAAATTTTCTTGCTTAAGTATTCACATGTTGTAACATTAGTGTATAATCTGACAAATTTTCTTGCTTAAGTATTCACATGTTGTAACATTAGTGTATAATGTATGTAGATTCTCAAACGCATGGTGAAATATTAAATGAAGCTTGGGATCGCTGAGATCACCAAATAAAATGATGGAAATGTTGGAAATGAATGAGTCATTGAATATGACTTGAATGAGATGAATGATGATGCAATGTTGCCTTTACTTCTTTTAATATTTCACCATGCGTTTACGTTCACGATTGAGTCGGACGCGCATTCGAATGGTCATTGACAACTTGTGCATAAGGGGTGATTAGTTTCCTCGGATCGGTACTCGGCGCCGGGACCGATTCGACCTAGGAGGAAACATTGGCGTGCTTTGGTATCACGGATTTTGCAAGACACTCTTAGAGGCTAGCTACCTACTTTGACTGGACATTACAAAACCCTTTGGTATTGCGAGTCATTCTTAGAGGCTTGCTATCTACTTTGTTTGTACATCGCAATACCCTTTGAAGTTCTATATGACAAATGTCTGGATGGTATAACAAAGTCAGTGACCATGTAGTCAGAATGCGCGCTAATGAATGTTTTATGCAGACATAGTACGTATATCATATTATCCTGTATTTTTATGCAGGTGCAAGGGAGTCGGCTATCGGTAAGAAATCACTTGACTGTGATATGGTTATTTACATGTTGAATTCATTTGACTGCTTAACATGTTAATACCAATAATGATAAGATGTGCCTTTTCAGATTATTGCCATATCATGTTAAACGATAACACCATGTATGCTAACGATGCCTTTTCATGATCACTACAACATGTTCGATATATGTTAACTCCAATGCTGCCTTAATGATGCCTCTACATGAACACTGCTAAGAAACATGTTAACACGCTTTTCAATATTTCTGCTCAATAACTGTAAACTGATGCTAGGTCCCAACTAGAAAGATCACTCTAATAAATGATTGTTAAAATCGACCACTTAGTGTCAGTTTAGGCGAGTGGGTTGGATTCTGCTCGCCAGTACATAGATGATGTACTGACCCACGTTATGGACAGGTGCTCATGCTTGGAAAAGTTCTGTACACGAAGATTGGCTTGATCGGTCCTGCGGCATCGAAATTTTTTTGGGCATGCAGAAGCTCTCCTTGCAAAAGATGATGTCTTCTGTCCATAAAAGGCATAATATATAGAACATTGTAATCGGTTATACCAGTGAGTTGTAAGCTAAGCCGGTATATCGTGTTGTAATCCAATGTATCAAAGTATCAAATGTAAGCTTTATGAGATTTGTTCAGTTGGATGTCAATGTAATGTGAGACGTACTGTAAACATTGTATTTCATTACAAGTCATGTACTCCTCTTCAATTATCAATACAGAGAATACATTTTTTATATCTCTGTGCGTCTTCAATTTATCTGCTTATCTCTGCTACTATAAATCAGTGATTTATCTCTATTCGATAAGAAAAATGTCATCATTAACTTCAATTTGTCTATTTCTGCCGCTGCAATGTGTTCCTATTTGAAGATTATCAATTATATATCGTCTTTGTCTTGTACAAGTGCAACACCAGACTTGTACGACTTCACGTCAAAGCGATGATGAATGATTCGACGTGAATCAACGTGAGGACGAACGATTCTCCGAATCGGGATGTGACATGATTAGAACCTGCGCCTTCCGTGTCGGAGCTCCGTTGCTACCACTAGACCACAACCCACGGACTGCACATATTTTTTTGGTCGATGCTTCATATGTATATATTAGTTCCTTAATGCATTCCATGTCTGTTTTGGAAGGTGTGCTTTTCTCGATACAGCCTACAATCTTTGTGAATCAATCCAAATTTGACCCTATCTTTTTTTCAAATATATCTTAAACTAGCTAGTATACATGTATATAATGCACGTATTTCAAACTACTTGGTAAGAATAAGAGTTCTTTTTTTTTTTTTTGCCTTCGTCTCACTTGTCAATATAAATTTGTAATTTTTTGAAAAATATTTTGTGGGTATTAATAAACTTACATTCTCTTTTTGTCACTAAAAAAAAATTCGTGACAAAAGAAATATTTTTCGTAACAAAAAGTGAAATGTACTCTAATAAACACAAAAAAGAAATGTAAGTACAAAATTATATTAATAAGTTAGACGGAAGTCAAAAATTTCTAAAAATAAACAACATTTTTATACGTAATTATGTAACTGTCCATTTGAGTGAGCGTCTGGTTTAATTGGTTTCAACCGAACCAAAACAGTCTAAGCCAATATTTTAAAAATCCAAAATTGAAACCAAACAGAAATTGACCATATTCAAAACGGAACCGAACCAAAAATCAATTAGATTTATTCGATTTCTCTTGTTGGATTATTTTTATTGTTTAATGGATTGAGCCCAAAGTTAAGATTGTAGTTAAATTATATTAAAATAATTTATATACATAGGTTTGTTATATTTAAAAGGACTAATTAGTGTTTAGACCCAAGATTTTATACCAACTTAGAGTTTAAGCCCTAATATGTCCAATTGTAAAGTTTGAACCCTAAATATTTCTATTTTTCCCATTATACCCTTCCTCCCAATGCATGAGAATAATTTTTTTAGAGTTATTTGTATTTAACCCTCCCCCCAAATTGCTAATCATATCTCCACTTCCCCCCCTCCCCTTAATTTTAATTAGTGTTATCTCTCAATTATTTGGGTGAAGTGCAAACAAACCCTCCTTATATTTGCGTTTTTGCATTAGACTCGTTGCTTAAAAAAATTCTCACATTTTTATATTTGCTCAGTTTGCACCCTGCCGCTAACAGCCGTTAAAATATGTTTTAAAATACGATTTTACCCCTCCTCTTACTCTCTTCCTCCTCTCTTTCCGATGGTGGGGGCGGGTTAAGCGGGACCGACCAGAGGAGAGGGGAGGGTGGCCGACCGGCGGAGGGAGGAGGGGACGTGTCGAGCATGGTCGGCCAGTGGAGGGAGGAGGGGGGGGGGGGAGTCGAGGAGGGAAGAGGGGGCGGTCGAGGGGGTCGGCCGGCAGAGGGGGCAGGGGCTGGCCACCACTGATAGAAAAAGGAGGACATTTTGGTTTTTTTTTTTTTTAAGTCAATAACGGTCATTTCTAAGGACAATGGTGCAAACTGAGCAAAAATAAAAATGTGAGAATTTTTTTAAAACAATGGGACTTCAAATGCAAGAACTCAAATAGGAGGGTTTGTTTGCACTTTATCCGAAGGATTTGGCAAGGTAACACTAATTAAAATAAAAATAGAGATAATGGAGATATGAGTAACAATTGGAGGAATAAATACAAATATCTCTTTTTTTTAATATAAAATGGAGGGTATTGGGAAAGATTGAAAAAATAAATAAAATTTAGGACCTAAACCTTTTAATTGGACATGTTATGATCTAAACTCTAAGCTGTTACAAAATGCAGGATCTAAACTCTAATTAGTCCTATTTAAAATTGGGCCCAAAATTTATTCGATTTATGGGTTTGTTTAAGTAATGTGTCCACCGGAGATGGTGCCAGTTGTTGCCTGTCACATTTATGACGTTTTTTTTTTATCTGGCGACACTGTTTTTTGGGTACAGGCCACCAGCACTATAAGCTGCTAGATGTGTTTTTTTAATTTTGGTCCCACTTATTAATAAAATTTTATAATTGTATCCACTACTTTCGTGTTTATTAGACTCATATTCCTCCTTTTATCACCAAAAATATTTATTTTTTAAAAAAATAAATGTCAAATATTTTTCGTGACAAAAAAATATATATAATATAAGTCTAATAAACAAAAAAAATGAAATGTAAATACAATTTTTTATTGGAAAAATTATGAAAGGTCCAAAAACCGCAAAAGTTTTATGAAAAATCTACCACAAAATAACATTTTATCGCATGTCCAGAATTAGCGAAAAATATATAAAAGGGTTCGGAATGACCTTTTTGCCCTTCTATTTTTTTGAAAATACCCAAGAAACCTACTCTTAAAAAAACGTTTTGATTCTTCCTCGTCTTCCATACGCTGCTCACTTTCGAATCTAAGTGTTCTCCTCCAAAATCTTCAAACCTTACTTCAAAAACTCGTCAGTGACTCTCCATTCGCAATCTTCACACCATGTCGTCATCATCAGTTCCTACTTCATCATCATCAGCATCAACTGGTCACTCCCCGTGTTAAAATACAGAAGAATGATCATTTTGCGACAAACAGGAGAATGCACATTCCCCGTGTTTAAATGGAAGTTCAAACATCATTTTTTTCGATTCTAAAATTTCGAAAGCAAGTCAAAAGGTGAAACAATTTATCTCAGACTCCTCGGAAATACGCTCCTTTTGCGATAAATCGGGCCTCGTTTCGACCTCCCAATCAAAGTTATGGTCCTCCAAAGTTTCAACTGGTCATTCTCCGTGTTAAAATGCAGGAGAATAGTCACTCTCTGTGTTAAAATGCAGGAGAATGACCATTCTCCGTAGTAATATACGGAGAATGACAATTCTCCGTGTTAATATCACGGAGAATGGTCATTCTCCTTGTTAAATTGACGGAGAATTGTCATTCTCCATGTTTAAATGCAGAAGAATGGTCATTCTCCGTGTTAAAATCACGGAGAATGGCCTTCTCCGTTGCTAAAATCGTGGAGAATGACCAATCCCCGTATTAAAATTACGGAGAACGGTCATTCTCCGTGTTAAAATCACGGAGAATTGTTAAAATCACGGAGAATGGTAAAATCACGTAGAATGACCATTCTCCGTTGTTAAAATCACAGAGAATGATCATTTTTCGTTGTCAAAATCATGGAGAACGGTCATTCTCCGTGTTAAAATCACGGAGAATTGACATTCTCTGTGTTAAAATCACGGAGAATGATATCCATTCTCCGTTGTTAAAATCACGGAGAATAATCATTTTCCGTTTTAAAATGTAGGAGAACGGTCATTCTCCGTATTAAAATCACGAAGAATGGTCATTCTCCGTGTTAAATGACGGAGAACAGTTGACAGAAACCTTTTTTTTTTGTTTTTTTTTAATTGTCATGAATATTTAACGTAAAAATATATAATTTTGGGTATTTCATAAAATCCACCCGCGGATGAATTTTTTATAAACTTTCACCCCGAAATTGGATATTTCAACAATTTTTTTTTTATTACTAAGTGGGACAAAAGTCAATATATATATATATATATATATATATATATATATATATATATATATAAAAGCAGCCAAAGTTTACACTCCAATACAATTTTGTAATTCGCGAAAGCATCCACCACCACCAACTACAACAAAATAACAACAAAGCCTTAATTCCAATTAATGTGGTCAAAGTAAATACTTGAGCAGTCATGTAAGTAGTTTGACAAGAAATTCAGTAGAACATCAACAAATTTTCTGTGCAAGAAGCGAACAAATGATTTGGAATCGAACCGAACCTAGTGCATAAAAATAACTTTGTAGGTTTAAATTGTAATTGGTCCTGATCATGATCATGAGCTTTAAATTGAATTAATAGTGGATTATGACATTTTGTTTTAGATAATTGAATATTAGAACATGTCTTAATCAATTTAGGATATGTTATCTATTTAATATTGAAATCTTGAAAGAGCTTCATCTATTTAATATTAAAATCTTGAGAGCGCTTTTTTGATAGATATTATGATGGTTTATTTTATGCGTAGAATCCAAGTCAAAGAATCGAACCAAATCGACATCTACACGTTTAGGTTGGTCTTGTTTAATAGGTTCTGACGATCTGGTTCGATTCTTAATTTTGGAGAACCGTGTTGGAATTATTCAATAATTAAGGGACCACACATTTAAAATTAATTGTGCTTTGACTATCTAAATAATTAAGCCAAATTAAAATGGTCTATTTGAAAATTGGCTTAAGGGTATAATTGTCATGGAATTAATGTGTAGATATCGGAGATAATTCTAATTTGATGAGGGACCAAATTAGAAATATCAACACATATATATTTATGGTCCCCAACTTATACGACCACCAAAAGAGAGGTTATCTCTTTTTTCTCTTCTGCATCCTCATCAACAGAAAGAGAGGGACAAAGGATTCGAATTCACCTTTGTCATTAAGGGTCGTAGCAAGTTGGAAGATCGAACCCAATAAAAAGACGATCGCTTCAAGATCCATCAAGCCTAGCAATAGATTCAGGTACGCTTCCGCAATTTAATTTATATTCTTCATCTCATGAATCGACATGGTACAATAAAGACCGACAAGTGGTATCAGAGCCTCCATGTTTGATTTATGAGATCGAAATTTTAGAATAATTTTTTTAGTATTTTTCAGGAACCCTAGATCGTTTCATCTAATTTGATTTAGGGTTACGATTGTTCAAACAATTTTTTTTTAATGATGATCCATTCAATTTAGAACATATCATCTAATGTTGCTTTAGAAATCGTGCATTCATTAAGGAGATTCATACTTATGTTGAATAAGTATGAATATGGGTGACTTCAACTTTGGAGATTTATTTAATGTGTCAATTTAGTTCAAATGGATTTTTTTTTAACTAATGGTGAATATGAAATGGCTTGGGTTTAGTATTTGGTTTTAATATTCGTTGTTTGGATCCCAGCACAGTAGATGCGGTTTACTAAGCAACGATGGACTAATAAAAAAAATTAAATAAATAAATCTAGTAAGCTATCGTTTATTCGGCTATATGTTTTCTGTAGATGCACATCTTCAGTAAATTATTATATGAATTTCATGTTGTTGATCGGTCGATCGGTATTTGTCGATCCGATCTTCCAATACAGATGAATTTATAACAAAGTGCACAAATGTATATATGTACCTTCTTGTTCCCATGTACAACATATATTTGTTTTGTGGATTTCGGAATTCAAGAATTTTTCAGATACGGTACACTTTGTTGACTAAATATTTTGAGGTTTATATGCACACTTTGAGAGTTATAATCACAATTTAACTAATTGTATTAACATGGTCTTCTTTTATATGATAAATTCATCACAATATTTTCATGAAATTTTTTAAGATGTGAGCATAATGCTTTAAGCTATTAGTCTAAATTTATATCGTATTGGGGTCTGATCTAGAATATTGTAATATCGGGACCATCAATTTTTAGCACATATACATGTGATGATATGGAAATAATATTTTTAAATTATGCAAAAAAGATTCACATGTTTATGAGATAGTAGATAAATTTTGGTACAATCTTTATGGATTTTTTGAAGTAATATTTTGATTGATGGATTCGGTTATTAAATAATCAGTCTCCAAATTGGTCTAAAGTTTGCTTGTTCTTCTTTTAAAAAGATTTTCGTTAGATATTTGGATACTTAAAGAGGAAAGAGGTGCTGATAATGCTCAGTTTAAACCAAATATGTTCAGTTTTGGATATATATTTTGGAGTTATTATTTTCAGTTAATGTCTATGAATTTTTCTTTGGATGCATTATCCTCCGTAGATTATTTCATGAATTTTGTTATAGTGATAATATCCAATTTTATCAAATTGAAATTCATGATTATGCTTTTGATTACTTTATTTGAGTAATAATCTTATGAATATGCATGTATATAAAGTTTTGGACATGATTCAGTTTTGTAAAATTTAGTCAACATTCAATTTTTTTTGGTGCCTTTTATGACTAGCAATAGTTGTCCAATATTCTAAGTAGACTCATTGAAATAAGATGTCGCCAAAGTGACCTCTCTTGCGTAGATAGTCTACGAGGGATGTCGGATGTTTGTGTGTCTATATTCATGCGGGTATTAGCCGGCCCAAAGGAAGGTTAATACTTGGCCGAATTGCACACATACTTGTGGTGATAAATGTGTGACAATTATACGGTTTACATGTGAATAATAACCCGATCCAAAGATAGGCTTATTATTTGACATGACTTATTGTCAACATTTGATCACTACACCAAGAGTACCACTTGCAGTTAATATCACTGTCCAAATACTTGATAATAATGATGCACTAGGTATCTTGAGATGGGGTTCACCATTATTTGAATTTGTTTGACTATCTTTTATTCTTTGGTTATTAATGTAATGCCCCGACCCGCAAGATGCCTTATGATGGATGGTTGGTTCGATGAAGCCTTGTTGGACTTGGGAATGTGTGAAGGATTGCTTGGAAGACTATGCGATCGAGGCGGGAAACGTCCTATGAATGTGAGTAGTGTTGAACCCTTCAAAGATCCTTTAGCTTCACGCTTAAAATAAGGATGAGTATGCTATGTTTCTAGTTGAGTTTGTTCAATAACACCTTGCATGAAATTTGGAAAGATAATGAAAGATAATAATCACCTGAACGTAAACTGTTGTGGCTAGATGAATTGTATGCTTGTATGCTGTTACAGCGAATTGCATGACAGGTGAAGGCAAAGTCCCAAATACTTGGACGGTAAGTATATCGAGCTTTGGCTCAATAAATAGTTGGCAAACAGATGTTAAGACCCAAGAATTGGGCAGTGAGTATGCTTGCTTTGCATTCGAATGAATGTTTGCTTAACAGATGCTAAGTCCCAGGAACTGGACGGTGAGTACATTGAGTTGGTTGGAAAGAAGTGTCAAGGCATTGGGTAACAACATTCTATTATCCCGTCGCCGATAAAGAATGTTGGTTACGCCAAGACCCTGGATGGGCAGATGATAATATGAGCCACGGCAAGATGGCTAGATGGCAAGTACGAATGAGAATGATG
The DNA here is from genome assembly GCA_029216955.1 of Iris pallida. Classification (NCBI taxonomy): domain Eukaryota; kingdom Viridiplantae; phylum Streptophyta; class Magnoliopsida; order Asparagales; family Iridaceae; genus Iris; species Iris pallida. Next base: position 20,075,249 of record JANAVB010025999.1, on the reverse strand, counting down.
GTTTTGCTTAGTTTTTCTTATCATGCATTATATGTTTTCTTCTTAGATAAGTTGCATATAGTTGCATGGTCATGGACAACTTGTCGACAAGGTGTAGTTCCTCGAACGGTATTTCCTGGGCCATGGAACCCGGTTCGTCCTAGGGGGAACAAGGATGGTGTCGACGTACTGACATCGGGATTGCAGGACTTGCAGTGGGGGCTTGCTACCGCCCACTGAAAGGACGCTGAAATCCCATGGTGCTGAAGTAGTAGCACGGTGTTTCGGAAACCTCCCATGGATTCGCACCCCATTTGGAGTTAGCCGTTCACCAGGAAGACGGTCCAGGATGGCGTGTCGCCAGTGACCTTCATATAGATAGGTCAGGTGCTAATGATGTCTTATGCAGGCAGAGTAAGTTATTACTCAAATACAGGGAAGGATGTCGGCTTTGGTAAGATTCACCTGAACGGTGATAATCATATTGCATCATGATATTGTTCCTAACAATGTCTTGTGCAGGCAGAGTAAGTGTTATAAATGTACAGGGATGGCTACACGACCGTGGGTAAGAATCACCAAAGGGTGATAACTGCGTGCTTTAAATTATGTTGGCTATGAGATATGCATACTTTACTTCTTGTCGGCTATAACATGAAATTGACCCTAAGGCAACGAGAAAGACCATTGATAATAATGTTCTGTAACATGATTACTTAGTGCTGTCTTCTTAGGTGAGTTGGGCCAGCACCGCTCGCCAGTACATTGATGATGTACTGACCCACATTGTGGGCAATATTACAGGTGTTTGCTTGGGGGAAATCCTGTGAATCAGTGCTTGGCATCGATGAATCGGATGGGTGTGCAGAAGCTCTTCTTGCAAGACGATGTCTTCTGCTATACGGGACATAATGTATGGAACAATGGAACTCAGTTGTACCAGTGAGATTGTAGCCATATTGGCAAGTTCATTGTAAAGAAGTTGGTATATTCAGTTGTAGCCTGAAGGGCAAGTGTATACATTCAGTCGGCTATTTCAGAGCCTTGTAATCAGTTGTAAACTCTATATTCCGCTGCGAGTCTTGTAATCAATTGTAAACTCTGTATTCTGCTGCAAGCCTTGTAATCCATTTTGATTATCAATAAAGAGATACATTTCTATATAAATTGTGTGACTTCAATTTATCTGCTTGGTTCCGCTGCGTTATCGATGTTTTCTGAGAATTACCAGGAACTGTAATGGTTTGCCTTGTACAAGTGCAATCTAGACTTATACGGCATCACGCCCAGTGGCTTGTTTTCGATCCTCCGGGATCGGGGCGTGACATAATGGTATCAGAGCACGGCTTTACGTCCTTGGATTCCTATTCGATTTGTTTCGAATCAATGTTGCTACTAAGATGATTCTAAGCTGCTTCCGCGATGATTCAAAGATTGCTTTCGCGATTATTCAAAAGTTGCTTCCGCGGTGAATCAAAGTTGCTTCCGCGAATACTCAAAGTTGCTTCCGCGATGAAATCAAAGTTGCCTCTATGATGACTCATAGTGCTTCTGCGATTATTCTGTGTTGCTTCCAAACTATTCTAAGTTGTTCCCTTGACTGAAAGTCCGTTGATCATCCTAACCTCTCACTGGGTGTTCCATACAATAAGTCTAAATATGTGGGCTGTGATATGTGTGCTTTGTTGAATTTCTAAAAGATACTAAAAGAATAACAATGATGCGATGTGATGATAAGTTTGTAATATATGATGGATGTCTTATGTGTGGGATTCTTTGAGTCGATTGTTATGCAGCAATCGACCGTGGGTGATGGCTTAGTATGTTGGAACAGAAGGTGCATGGATTTCAGTGAATGGGAATCGACAGAATTTTGAGTCGGTATTTGTGGTCAGAATAACCACTGCAGGATGGATTGTCCATGTTGGACGTTGGTTTGATGCGAAGGAATATTGTGTTGGAATGGCTTGAGTTCTGGGTGGTATATTGCATATACCCTTGTTGTGATAAGATGTCCCTTGACCCTTGATGTGTTTATGATTTTGTGATTGCTTTACCTATAAGGTATTGGGTGGTATCGAATCGTAGCTGAGCTTACGATTGATACATGTTGGCTAGGCATGTCCCTTGATTGTTAAGTTGGATGACCCGTTGTGAGATTTTTGATGTGTTCGGGTGAACCATCGCAAGACCTTGTTGGTTAGCATTATGTTGGGTAATAAGAGAATTGAGAATATGAAATGAATGCCTTGGTTGGGAAGGAAACAAATTTTAGATTCAGGCGAAGACTTGAATCAGTTGGGTAAAAGGATTGTTGGCTTGGTAATGATGGAGTGATATTGCTATCGAAAGATTTTTTGCGAAAACAACTATCGACCGAATATTGAATGATGTTAGAATTGAGTATAAGAAATTACATGTTGGACATCGACAGAATTGATGGTAATGTTAGACGCTTATCAGAATGTTGCAAATGATTTAGAAGATGCAGAGAGTTGCATCGACGACCGAAAAGTAGAGAATGGGCTTGAGAATTAGATGATCCTAGCACGTGGTACAGTTGTGCTTGAGAGAATTTGATGTCCCGAATTAACAAGTTACGACCCTTGAATATTTTGAGGCACAGAGAATGAGTACTTGTCCCTTGATGCATGAAAGGGTAGATGTTCCTTACGAGAGTCGGATGGCTGGAATATAAATAAGTATCGAGGTACAATGATATATAATAGACCATGTCGATAGATGATGTTGTCGCACGAATAACAAGCTTGGTGGAATATAGAATTGTTGGATTATGACTTAGCTAATGAGTTATGTTATATCCGCTAAGATGACCGATGTGCGAATGCTAGTTGATTGGTGCTATAGAGATTGGATCGGTGCTTGAATAATAAATCTTCTTATAGAATCACAAGGAGGTGATGCAAAACAAATATTGATGGTTAACGTGAATTGCTAAGAGATGACCGTGTTGATGCTAGAAATTTATCAATGATGCCTCGGAAGAAATACGATTATGTAGTTGCCTTATTTAGTTGGTTAAGAGAGTACAGACCGTATCGATGATCTAAGAATGTGGGAAACGAATATGTTACGAAGAGACCGTAGGAAGAGATCGTAAGTGATAAACTATTGAGGTAGCAATGTTGGATGATAACTCAGAATAGTTGGCCCGATTGAATAGACAATTTGAGTACGATATGAGGATGCAAGTCGGATTGAACAAGTGATGCTATGTCTATGCAAAGTGGAAATTAAAATCCTGGATACTCGATTGAGGAATTTTATATGATAGCTTCGAGATTGACCCATAGAGTTGTGGGATAGAATTGTTGGATAGAATTGTCGGATGGATTTTGTCGGTTGCGGGTAAGTCTAGAATGAGACTTCGTTGGATATGACTCGAGTATGGGTACGGGTAAGAAGACTTGACCCTAGATTGTTGGCTAGTTGCCTAGATTGTTGGTTGGTTGCCTAGAGTGTCGGTTGGTTGCCTAGAATGTTGTTGGTTGCTTAAGTTTCAGATTTGTTGGCTATGTTCCTCAGTTGTCCATGTTGGGAATAAGTTCATAAGATTGGGGTGGTGTCCCATGTCCCTAAGTTGGTCAGACCATAGAGTTTCCCTATGATGAGAATTGGTTGCCTCTAAGATAAGAGATAAGTATGTCCCTGATAGCTACTCACCTCATATGAGTTAGCTGAATGTCTGGCTTAGCTTAGATTAGCTGACCGTAGAGACTTGATTGTATGCTAAGTTGACTATTGGAAAACCGTAGGATGTCCCTATTGATGTTGCATAAGTATAGTTGGAATGAGTAAGATGTGTTGGAAGGTAAGCTTCGGAATGGAATGAATATTTGGGAAATTTGATGTTATAATGTTGGATGGAATGACGGATCTTGTTGGTTTCGAAAATTTGGTTGCCTTTGTTGGATTGCTGGAAATTGTTGGGACTAGTTGGATTTGATTGATTGATATTGAGGTACGAAAATTGTTGGTAGTGCTTTGAGATAGTTGGGATAATTTCATTGACCGAATCAGAATTGAGGATATAAGTGTAATGACGGAATTGGATAGTGCATGTAGCCGAGATCGACGAGATGCGAATGTGAATAAGAACGACCCTCAGGAATTAATGTTGCTGGAATATGATAGTTGCCTATGCGAGAGGATAAATATGTTGGCTTGATCAATACGAGAAAATGTTGGAGTACAGCAAGAAATGTTGCTAGTGTGGAATGGTGGTACAATTTAGAAGATGGTACACTTTGATAGATGGATCATGACCGAGAAATTTACAAGTTGCAAACAAAGTGTATGGATGCGAACGATGATGAATACAAGATTTGACCGACAAGAATCGGGGTACCGAAATAAAATGTGGCAATAGGATTTATCAACTTTGGTGGCATGGATGACAATGAACTTGAAATGAATACTTGATACATCTAAGTCTGAATGTTTTGGAAATGTTGGATCAGTTGAGAAAAATTATCGAGTTGGAATTGGCAACATCTGTTGCGTTATTGGTTGGTTGAGACATTGAATGAACAAGTGGGATTATACGAGATGATAAAAAAGAATTACTAATGTTCGGAAGAGAAACTACACCGTAGCTCGTTCGTTTTCTCTATCACTGAACTTGGCTGAAGTGCATGTATTTCGGGGACGCCTAAAATGTGTGTATGATTCCAACTAAGTGATATGCTGAATTCAAACGAAGCCACGGGAAGGATTATCATGTGCTAAGGAATTTGCACGAGTATCGGAGGAAAGATCAAAGATGGTAAGCTATGTTGAATTAATTGGGATGCTGTAACGAGACGGTACATTACTGAAAATCAATCGGAAGATTGCGGAGAAATATTAAATGGTGCAAGTTGATCGTTGAGAAGTTTCATGAAAAGTTGGTTGAAGTTTTGGGGATGAGTTTTGTTTTAAGTTTCGAGGACGAAACTTTTTCTGGGTGGTATATATTGTAATGCCCCGACCCGCAAGATGCCTTATGATGGATGGTTGGTTCGATGAAGCCTTGTTGGACTTGGGAATGTGTGAAGGATTGCTTGGAAGACTATGCGATCGAGGCGGGAAACGTCCTATGAATGTGAGTAGTGTTGAACCCTTCAAAGATCCTTTAGCTTCACGCTTAAAATAAGGATGAGTATGCTATGTTTCTAGTTGAGTTTGTTCAATAACACCTTGCATGGAATTTGGAAAGATAATGAAAGATAATAATCACCTGAACGTAAACTGTTGTGGCTAGATGAATTGTATGCTTGTACGCTGTTACAGCGAATTGCATGACAGGTGAAGGCAAAGTCCCAAATACTTGGGCGGTAAGTATATCGAGCTTTGGCTCAATAAATAGTTGGCAAAACAGATGTTAAGACCCAAGAATTGAGCAGTGAGTATGCTTGCTTTGCATTCGAATGAATGTTTGCTTAACAGATGCTAAGTCCCAGGAACTGGGCGGTGAGTACATTGAGTTGGTTGGAAAGATGTGTCAAGGCATTGGGTAACAACATTCTATTATCCCGTCGCCGATATAGAATGTTGGTTACGCCAAGACCCTGGATGGGCAGATGATAATATGAGCGTTGGCTGAAGGCAAGATGGCTAGATGGCAAGTACGAATGAGAATGATGGTTTTGCTTAGTTTTCCTTATCATGCATTATATGTTTTCTTCTTAGATAAGTTGCATATAGTTGCATGGTCATGGACAACTTGTCGACAAGGTGTAGTTCCTCGAACGGTATTTCCTGGGCCATGGAACCCGGTTCGTCCGAGGGGGAACAAGGATGGTGTCGACGTACTGACATCGGGATTGCAGGACTTCCAGTGGGGGCTTGCTACCGCCCACTGAAAGGACGCTGAAATCCCATGGTGCTGAAGTAGTAGCACGGTGTTTCGGAAACCTCCCATGGATTCGCACCCCATTTGGAGTTAGCCGTTCACCAGGAAGACGGTCCAGGATGGCGTGTCGCCAGTGACCTTCATATAGATAGGTCAGGTGCTAATGAATTCTTATGCAGGCAGAGTAAGTTATTACTCAAATACAGGGAAGGATGTCGGCTTTGGTAAGATTCACCTGAACGGTGATAATCATATTGCATCATGATATTGTTCCTAACAATGTCTTGTGCAGGCAGAGTAAGTATTATAAATGTACAGGGATGGCTACACGACCGTGGGTAAGAATCACCAAAGGGTGATAACTGCGTGCTTTAAATTATGTTGGCTATGAGATATGCATACTATACTTCTTGTCGGCTATAACATGAAATTGATCCTAAGGCAACAAGAAAGACCATTGATAATAATGTTCTGTAACATGATTACTTAGTGCTGTCTTCTTAGGTGAGTTGGGCCAGCACCGCTCGCCAGTACATTGATGATGTACTGACCCACGTTGTGGGCAATATTACAGGTGTTTGCTTGGGGGAAATCCTGTGAATCAGTGCTTGGCATCGATGAATCGGATGGGTGTGCAGAAGCTCTTCTTGCAAGACGATGTCTTCTGCTATACGGGACATAATGTATGGAACAGTGGAACTCAGTTGTACCAGTGAGATTGTAGCCATATTGGCAAGTTCATTGTAAAGAAGTCGGTATATTCAGTTGTAGCCTGAAGGGCAAGTGTATACATTCAGTCGGCTATTTCAGAGCCTTGTAATCAGTTGTAAACTCTATATTCCGCTGCGAGTCTTGTAATCAATTGTAAACTCTGTATTCTACTGCAAGCCTTGTAATCCATTTTGATTATCAATAAAGAGATACATTTCTATATAAATTGTGTGACTTCAATTTATCTGCTTGGTTCCGCTGCGTTATCGATGTTTTCTGAGAATTACCAGGAACTGTAATGGTTTGCCTTGTACAAGTGCAATCTAGACTTGTACGGCATCATGCCAAGTGGCTTGTTTTCGATCCTCCGGGATCGGGGCGTGACAATTAATTAGAGCATATTTGTTTATTTATTTTTTGTTCTCTTTTCAGCTAGTGTTGCTACAATATCTGCTAATCTGAACTCAATTCCAATGCTTAACGGGACAAACTTCAAGGACTGGAAAGAGAACATATATATTGTTCTCGGCTGCATGGATCTAGACCTTGCACTTAGGATTGAGTGTCCCACTACTCCTAAGGATGAAGTTCATCTGGTGACAGAGCGAACTTCGAGAAGTGGGAATGCTCAAACCGCATGAATCTAATGATCATAAAGCGCGAAATTCCAGAGGCATTCAGGGGTGCAGTATCTGATGAGGTTACTAATGCCAAATAATTCCTTGCTGAAATCGAGAAGCGATTTGCAAAGAATGATAAGGCGAAAACAAGCACACTTTTGTTGCGCTTGATTACCATGAAGTATAAAGGCAAAGGTAACATAAGGGAGTACATCATGGAGATGTCTCATATTGCTTCAAAACTTAAGGCACTTAAGCTCGACTTGTCGGATGACTTGCTCGTTTATTTGGTATTGCTCTCACTTCCTACACAGTACAATCAGTTCAAGGTCACTTACAACTGTCAAAAGAAAAAATGGACTCTAAATGAGCTCATTTCGTACTGTGTACAAGAAGAAAAGAGAATGAAGCAAGATAAAACTGAAAGTGTTAATTTGGCTACCACCCCTAAAGACAAGTATAAGGGCACTAAGCGAAAGAATACAGAAGCTACTAAGGGTCCAGTGCAAAAGAAACAACAAACTGAGTCTAATGGTTGTTTCTTTTGTGGCAAGCCGGAAAACGTAAAGAAGGAATGTACAAAATACCACGCTTGGCGTGTAAAAAAAGGGTTGCCAAATCTACCGAAAGCCAATTGATGGTGAAAGACACATTTATGTGCGAGACGGCAAGTCGGTAGAAGTGGATGCAATAGGACAAATTTTGGATATTAGTTATTATTGAATTTGATAGACAATTTTATCTAAAGCTTTTATTGTACCGTCTTTTAGACGAAATTTAGTTTCAGTTTTCTTGTTTGACAATCTTATTTATCATTGTTCATTTGGGAATAATAAAGTTTGATCTATCTTTAAATTCAAAATAATGTTGGTATTATTTTTTTTAAAATGTTCGTGACATGCTATTATCACTTGAAACCATTGCGTCCTATAAAGAAACCTTGCATATGGAACCACGTGGTACTAAACACAAAAATTAATGATTTTTTAGACGAGAAATGTAATATTTTTTTTGAGGATGTTGAGTTTGGGGAAGAAATAAAGTCAATGACATTATCTTTGAGGAGAAATCAATTACGATTCCTACTATCACTTTTGACAATGTGCAAGATTCTGCACCTATCATTGATCAAGAATTGAATTCGGAGCCTCAATAAGACAATGTCAAATTGCCTCTATAAGTCAATGTTGAGCTACTTCAACAAGACAACATAAAGGCACCCACATTCAAGATAAGGTAATTATTTCCGAGGAACAAACTCAACAACCTCAATAGAAGGGGAAAGGATTATTTTTTTAAAGAGACTTTCTATTCGGTTCCTTTGAAAGACTCTTTTAAACCGATCATAGTACTTGTTGTACATTTTAATATTGAGTTACATCAAATGGATGTCAAAACGGTATTTCTCAATGGTAACATTGACGAAATAATTTATATGGTGCAATCAGAAAACTTTGTGTCAGAAGACCCGAAGAATATGGTTCGCAAACTGACAGAATCTATTTATGGACTCAAGCAGGCTTCTCGTCAAAGATACTTTAAGTTTTAACAAGTGACTATCTCGTTTGGTTTTGAGATGAACACTGTTGAAGATTGCGTGTATCACAAGCTCAGTGGGAGTAGAAATAATTTTCTGGTTTTGTATATTGATTGAAGTATTCAATGCAAACCAGGTGACACCTCTCGTTAAAGGAGACAAATTTAGTCTCAATCAAGTGTCCTAAGGTTAGCCTTAAAATTAAGAAAATACAATAGATTTTTTCTTTATGATCAGTTGTAGGGAGTCTAATGTATGTTCAAGTATGTACGCGTCAGGATATTGCATACATATTAGGATGTTAGGCAGATATTTAAGCAAATATGGATGGATCATTGGGTAGCAGCCAAATTACTTAAGTAATTAATAGAGAACAAGAAATTATATGCTCTTTGTAGGAGATGGAATAATTCTGGAGATCATAAGGTATTCCGACTCCGATTTTGTTGGCTGTCAACACAGCAGGAGATCCACATCAGGTTATGCTGACTAATGGAGATATAATTTGGATGAGTGTCAAACATGCACTCATAAATTTTTTTCCACCATGACAGCAAGGTTTATAGCATGTTGTGAGGCATCTATTCATGGAATATAGTTGCGAAATCTTGTCATAAGGCTGCGCCTACAGGAGAGGGTGTTGAAAGACCACTCAAATTATGGTGTGACAATGAATCAGCAATACTGTATTCCAATAACAACAGAAACTTGTATAAGTCAAAGGATATTGACATAAAGTTTCTAGTTGTGAAGAAAAGAATTCAGAATGGTTTAAATAGCACATTAGGACAAACTCCATGTTAGCGAATCCGCTCACAAAAGTATTATCACCCAGGATCTTTCATGAGCATACTGCTCATATGGGTGTTATCTTATTTAAGAATATGGCAATACAGTAGAAGTTTGTATTTTATGTATTTGGGTACTATTTGATATTGGACACATTTGTGTATTAAAATATTTTGGATATTTATCTGATCAGATATATGAAAATTCAGTTCATTCTGTTTTCATTATGTTAAAGTATTGATCTCATTAAAGTTAAGGAGGACCAGTTGAAAATAGACATGTATTGATCACATTGCGTGTAATTTCCATGCTACGCATCCATGATCGATCTATGTCGTTTAGCTATATTGGTATATGTGACCATTGATGGTTTAGTTACACTATATGTGACGAATGCCGCTTTGATCCTATGTTGATATGGTTAATGGACGAGATTGTCCGGATATGCCCTAAGGATTAAGATAACAATTTATGAGCTCATTAAGGTTAACACAATTATAAGGTTACATATGTGGCCCAGTGAAAGATTGTTGGAATTATTCAATAATTAAGAGGTCACACATGTAAAATTAATTATGCTTGGGCTATCTAAATAATGAAGCCAAATTAATGTGGTCTCTTTGAAAATTGGCTTAAGGGTATAATTATCATGAAATTAATGTGTAGATACCAGAGATAATTCAAATTTGATGATGGGCCAAATTAAAAATATCAAAACACACACACACACTCTGTATTCATTAGGGTTATGGTCCCCAACTTATACGGCCACCAAAAGAGAGGTACTCTCTTTTTTCTCTTCTGCATCCCCATCAACAGAAAAAGAGAGACAAAGGATTCGGATTCACCTTTGTCATTAAGGGTCGTAGTAAGTTGGAAGATCGAACCCAATAAAAAGACGATCGCTTCAAGATCCATCAAGCCTAGCAATGGATTCAGGTATGCTTCCGCAATTTAATTTATGTTCTTCATCTCATGAATCGACATGGTACAATAAAGACCAACAAACCGAAAGATGATATTCCGGTTCGGTGTTGCCAAAAAACCGAAACAAATCGAACCCCCGAGCATGCTCGCCCCTGCGTTTTTTTTTTACTTTATATGAAATTGGATTTTTTTTTTTTTACTTTCACCCCCACTTATTTTTTTGAAACCCTAGTCGTAGGACAGAAACAATAATTGGTGGGAACAGAAAGACTTGCCAAATTTTCATATGAACAAAGTTTATCCTTGCTTTCTATAAATTAATTGCAAGCTTGTTCAAGAAATCGATATGGGCACACCAAATATGACATGCACATTTCAAAATACACTAAAACATGCCAAAAATCAGTACAATATCCGTGTCACCGCGTGTTTATCACATCTTTCTGCATCATGTGCATGCAAGGTAGACTCAATGTTGAAACATCAACAAAATTCTACTTCCGAAGAAGGGTATCTTTGGTTTCACAAGTCACATATACTGCAAAAATTGCTATTGTATCGTGTTGTGTCGGACAAGACACCTACACTCAAAATCTAATCCAAACTGCAGTGTCATTGCATATTCCGGCCACAGTACACCCACTAGCTAAGACCCATACTTCCGTACACTATGCATACACTAGGACACATATCAGACACAAGCTTCGTTGCACGAATAGGACTGCGGATGAGGCCACAACACAGGGTACGGAATATGGACATTTTCGTATATATATATATATATATATATATATATATATATATTGACACCATTTTTTCGTATCCGTGCAACATTGGACACAAGACATGACAGTACAATGCACTATACAGACAGCCACTGCAGTGCATATCAGACACAAGATACATTAGTACGATACAGACACTCCTAAATCAGTGTTCCATGTACTTTACCTATTACTAACACCAAACTACTCAAATGGTTGTTAGAACTACTATTATGTGATAAATTGAACATATCAGGGTAGCCTCAATGTCGAAACATCACAAAAGTTCTACTTCCCAAGAAGGGTATCTTTGGTTTCACAAGTCACATATATACTCCAAAAATTGTCGTCGTATCGTGTTGTGTCATACAAGACACGGACACTCCAAATCAGAATACAAATGTCTTCTGGCCAATCCAAACTGCAGTATCCTAGCATGTTTTGGGCACGGTACAACCACTAGCTAGGACATATACTTTTGTACACTAGGACACATATCAGTACAAGCTTCGTTGCACGAATAGAGATGCGGATAAGGCCGCAACACGGATACAGAAGATGGATATTTTTAAATAGTTATAATATATTTCCCTCTATTGCACAGATACGGGAAAAATAAGAACACGGATATCATTTTTTCATGTCTGTGCCAACATAGGACACAAGACATGATAGTATGATGCACTATATAGACACTACAGCGAATATCAGACACAAGATACGATAGTACGATACAGACACTCCAAAATCAGTGTTTTTGTGTACTTTACCTGTTGAAAACAAAAAAAAGTAATCAAATTGTTGATGTATCGTGTTGGGTCCGACAAGGCACACTCCAAATCAGAGTACTAGCGTCTTCTGGCCAATCTAAAGCGCGGTGTCCTATCATGTTTCGGGCACGGAACCACCACCAGCTAGGCCACATACTTCATACACTGCACATACACTAGGGGACATATCAGAAACAAGCTTCGTTGCACGATTAGGAATGCGGATAAGGCCACAACACGAATAGGGAATATGGACATTTTCATATAGTTCTAATCTATACTTGCACCATATTCCGTGTCTGTGCAACATAGGTCACAAGACATGATAGCACGATGCACTATACAGACGGACACTTCGGCGCATATCAGACACAGGATATGATAGTACGATGCAGACACTCCTATATCAGTGTTTCGTGTACTTTTACCTGTTCAAACACCAAATCACTCAAATGGTTGTGTAGAACAACCGTTATATGACGATAACTTGAACACATAAATGCTAAATAGCTCACAATCCTTTCTATTATCATTCCCAAAGAAACTTGCAATAAAACTTGTGAAGTAGCAGAGATAAAAACCTACAAATGCAACATCTCAGAAAGCACTTCCATATAGTCATAGGCAAGGGGAAAAAACTACTGAGCTTGGCTATAAGTTGAACACACCTGAACTTGTTGGCATTGTTGCATGGCTCGTCGTAGTTCCCAGTTAACACTGTACAGATGGGTATGTACACCTCCAGGTTAGATCCACCGTCGTTGTCGTCGTCGGGCTGGCGCTCTCCTAAACCCCGATTCTGCTACCGATAGCGCAGGAAGAGCTGATTGCTGCAGCGTCTGCATCTCGTTCCACCACCACCTCGCGGACGCACTTCAAATGCACCTCATACCCGCACCCGAGGCACTGGTACGCCCAGCGCAGCCCCTGCTCCTCGCACTCGCAGCATATGTAAGGGCCGCCTCCGGAGCCCTCCGTCACGAGCCTGAGCGCGTGGCGGTGGCCCGCGTGGTTGAACGAGGCCGGGAAGCCCTTCGCCTCTTCGTCCATCCTCTCCCCGAGCAGGCGCACCCGGTCCTCGGTGAAGGGGAACGCCCTCTCCAGGTGCAGGTTTATCAGGTTCCTCCCCTCCCTGGTGACCGTCTTCCCGTCGGGGCCAATTATGACCAGGGCCGGTATCCCCTGGACGTCAAAGTAGCGGGAGAGCGCCTTCGAGAACCCGCCATCGTACGGCAATGCCAGCCACGGCATTCCGGCGTAACACCGGGCATAACCCACCTCGTCTCTGTCCACGGACACGAACACGATCTCGAACTCCTCCTCCTTCCCCCTGAGGCTGTCGTATATAGAGATCAGCCTCGAAGTAAACTTGGCACACGGGGGGCACCCGTCGGCCGAGAAGTACAACCCGACGGTCTTCCCTACTAAGCTCGAAACCGGAACCTGCAACTGTCCAGCCCTGATAAGTCCCGTGTCCGAGCCCAGCAACAGGAGGTCCTCCAGGGTCTGAGAAGCGTGCTTCGCCTCCTCCTCGGCCTCCAGCTCCGCAATCCTCCCCGGAGTGAACGGAAAGGCCCTCCACCCGTGCCGGTACACGAGCTCCACGCCGTCGCTGCACACCAGTCCTCCGTCCGGACCGAGGATGACCAGCGATGGAATGCCTTCGATCTGGAACCTCCGCGTCAGGCTCCTCTTGGAGCGCAGGTCGCCGAACGGGATGGCCGGCCAGGGCATCCCGCCGCGGAAGCGGTCGAAGGACGCCTGGTCCTCGTCGGACGACACGAACACGACCTCGAACTTGCGCCCCTCGCTCTTGAGACGGTGGTAGACGGAGGCTAACACCGGGGTGAAGCTCTCGCACGGGGAGTACCAGTTAGCGCCAAAGTACAAACCTATGGTGTTAGTATCTTCCATGTCCTTAACAAATACCTGCAAGTTTCCGGATACCTCTTCATATATTTGGCCATACAAGAGAAAAAAGAAACAAACTACACATTTTCCTCAGAAATTGCATAGATTTTGTTCTACTTACTCCATGAGCATATTGCTACTATACTTAGGAACACTATGCTAGACTCAAGGCCGCCCCAGAGATAAATCAGACAAGATTTCTTCGAGCTTGGGTAACGCTTCTCTGCTCAGGACAACCTCCAGGTCCAGCGTAATTCCAATAGATGTCGGGGTCCCATATGACCCTCCAGGATCGGCATACAGTAAGGGTTAAAGAGGCAACCAAAACTAGCTTCGAATAAAACAATCCATCCCTCCGGACCGGCGCTGGCTAGACTCCTTGTACTGTTCAAAATTTGTGGACCGAGATATGGATTCGTACACAGTGGTATAATTTTTTTAATCCGCTCGAAATCTTGACTGATCTGTTCTGATATCATGGTAAAGTCTACGTGCAGGGACGGATCCAGGCATTGGTTCGGTGGGCCCCCCAAAAAAATTTACTCTTTTTCTGATATATATATATATATATATATATATATATATATATATATATATATATGGGGTTAGTCCAGCTCTAGTCCACCGTAATCCATGGTAGCCCACTTTTTTTTTTTTTGCAATCAATCTATAGGGTTCAGATCTTGGTTTTCTTACAATAGTAGAAGAGTAACCTTTTTATTAAGCACATAGGTTCTTTTGAGAGATTACAAGATTAGGGATGGATGGTGCTACACATAATCCATGAATAAAAACAACTGAAAGTAAGCAAATAATGTCCAACTAACTTAAAAAAAGACATAAAATTTTGACTGGGTGGCAAAAGTTCAGTGGATCGAACTCAGAAGCATATTATTTTTTTATTTATTTGATAAGAGTTGGAAACAGTGGCCCAACAAACATGTAATGCAGCATACAAAATATTTCGTGCATATCATCAGACATCTCATAAAAAATAAAAATAAAAATAAAAACAAACAAACTTAAAGAGAGATGGTATACGTGCACAGTTCAAGAACTTAAGCAAACAAAAAAATAAAAATTATGTCAAAAATAAAATACGGATAATGAAATCTAAAAAAAAAGTTCATGTTAGTGGGAACAAAAATATAGCATAACAAATTAAGTAGTACTTGGATTGACACGAATGGTACTCACTAGAACCAGAAATATTTTGGAAGCAAAACTAAAAAAAAATAAAAAAAAAATTTTAAAAAAAAATCAATGCATAAGATGATGAGTACAAGTTCATGTAAGTGAAACAGAAGGTTTAAGTGAAGGAACAGTGGGGAAGAATAAACCTTCACTCCTGATGGGGAGATGAGGAAGTCTCTGTTCTCAGTGGACAGAACAGAGGAGAGGCTCCCTTCAGCAGCAGCAGAGGCCAAACTATTACCTGATGGAGTGTCCATCTCTCTCTCTCTCTCTCTCTCTCTCTCTCTGTGTGTGTGTGTTTTCCTTGAGAGGTCTATTTTTTCTGAAGAAAATTAGTCAAGAAAAACTCAGGGAACAAATACATAGACACATATTTAGGAGTGTTCCACTTTTTCATGTAATTTATTATAGTTTTTTATGAATATATTTTGATCCCTCACATTTTTTTTCCCCTTCCCACAGCTCCCTTTTGAATTGCTCTTTCTTTTAGTCATACATGACCAGAAGAAATGAATCTAGGACTGGAATGGATCCTAAGCAGAAAGGAAAACACTATCTAGCCCGCAGACAGACCAGCCCACGTGCCAGATCGCAAAAATTCATTGCCCCCTCTTCCACCCACCTACCCATAGGCATGGGTTCTATGTCAATTGACCTGCCGATAAGGTGGTGCCACCTGACGGCGGCCCAGCTAGCAACGCTCAAGCAGAAACAGACTCTTGCTAAACAAAAATTGATTAAGTTAGTTGTTACCAAATAATCTCCAAAATGGAATCCGAGTTCATGCGAAAGTCCCTAAAACAAATTCAACTCGCTCTTATAACCACCAGAAAGGATATAATCTCTTGACTTGACGAACGATTTTGGAATCGAAAATTGAGGACAGTGACTCCAAAAAGCATACAACGAAGCGTTTATAATGTCTCATACATTATGTCAAGCATTGCAAAAAAAAAAAAAAATAGATCCCCACACATAATATATATAAAAATAAATATAACAAAAAAAAATTGTATACAAAAGTAAATAAAAAGAATTGTTGCCCAAATTTAAACTTAGAAACTTTAATGAATAAATCTAACACAATAACCAACACACCACAACTCTTTTGAGTTAATAATGACTTATAATACATTTTTGTTCTATTATGTGCTCCTTTAGTCTTTAGATACTGGATCGTCGCGTTGTTGAGTCTGTTCCTGATCAGAATCGCTCCTAGCTCTCATATAGTAAACACTAACATAAAAAAGAAAATCGCAAATACAATTTTCTCGTTTGTTTGCAATGATCTTGCAAAGCATGTCACAATCATTCAACTTATGAAAAATACATTAGAACAATCAGACTCCATAAAATTTAAAAAAAAAAAGAAAAAAAAAAGAAAGAAAGACAATGAGAGAAATCTTTTTTTTTTTTTGTGTAATATTAGACGTAACATTCAGAACTCTGTAGTGTACATGCTACAATATTGCATGTTCCTCTATGACCCATTGTTTACACCAACTTATAACATTTATGGCTAAATTACAACTTGATACCCTAAACTATCCAAAATGTTCAACTTGATACCCTCAAATTTGATAGGTACTAAATTAATAACCTCAGCTATATAATAATTTTTTATGTTGATATCCAAACTTTTTTAAAAAGACAAAATTATTCATGTCTTCCTAATCTACAATACCTTCTCCCGTCTCCTTTCACGACAGCAGCCCCCTCCGACGGCCCAACCCCTCCGCGACCGCCCCCCACACCCGCCCCCGCGTCCTCGGCGAACCCCGTGCCCCCACTCGCATCCCGCCGCCCCGTGCCCTGACATCCCGTGCAGCACCCCCGACCCCTTCGTCCCATGCCCCCGCCTCCTGCAGCTCCCCCCGCTCGTGACCACGTCGTCACGTACCCGCTTCCACCTCCTATAGCGTACCCCGCCGCCCACATGGCCTCTGGCTGCTGCGGCTGCCCCATCCGGCAACCCCGCTACCCAACGCTGCTCCGTGGCCGGCCCACAACGCATGGTGGCGTGGAAGGAGTTTTTTTTTTTGGGGGGGGGGGGGGGGGGGGGGGTCTCAAGTGCGAACGGGGGGTCGCTGGCGGGAGATGGGATAGGGGGTATGGAGGGGAGGGACAATTTTGTCAAAACGTTTTTCAAAATATCAAATTAGCGTTGAGAATATTAAGTTGGAAAGCTGAAATAGCTTACAGTATTAAGTTATAATTTAGCCAACATTTTTTATTAAATAAAAGGAATAATAAGACTTCCACACTCCCATTTGAATCCGGATTAATAGGACGGATGCGTTCCACTACAGCCACTTAGGCTGGAAGTGATTGGCAAGAACATGGATATGATTGAACCCATTTAGCTATGCCTATAGTTTTGTTAAATAGACTAAACTAGATTGAGACACAGAGAGATTAAAAGAAAATTTCCACTAATCAAATTAACATAATTATTGAAAGCACGAACTTCTACACATGCTCAATTTATTCTTATCTTGCATTCATATATTGTGTTGTAAATGTGGTGACATTTGAACATGAATTGATCTATGATGCATGACATATAAATTGAAATTATATATTAAGTTCACAACCAATTTTATATATTTTTACCTCATTTTTCTACTTTCTATCCGGTCCAAGAATAAACTGTATAAACAAATAAATTAGGATAAGCTTCTCACTTGCACAACACGTCTTATCAAAACTACTAATAACATGTTTTTCCGCAAAAAAAAGAAAACAAAAAATCAATAACACGTAGAGACTGTGTGGTGCATTCTTGCGAATTAGGACAGTAAGGAAGATGCTAAAAGAAGGCCAGATAATTCCAACTCCTTTTTTAATTAATTATGTTTCATGTTTCACAAGTACGAATATTATTATTATTATTATTATTATTATTATTATTATTATTATTATTATTATTATTATTTTAAGTATATATAAATTTAGTTATCTATGTTATGTATCTATAAACATGATTTTTTTTTTTTAGGATATTCTAAGAGTTTTTGTTCAAATATAATTTCTTTTTTAACAATTCTTAAAAAAGAATCAACTAATATAAAATGAAAATATAAAAAAAATCAATTTTAAAAAAGAAATTATATTAATAATATAAACAAACATTAAAAATTATTTCGTACAAGATTCCAAATAGAATAGTATTTAAAACACTATTTATCCTCTTTGACACATTAAAGAAGTATTACTTTTGCTAAAGCCCTTCCTCTTTGAACCACAAACACCAAAGTTTACATGGAAATTGAAAGCCTTTTAAATAAATTAGTGACCAAATATGTGGTTGGGAAAGCAAGTGCCATCTTTGTTGCTTGTTATGTGTGGGTGTCCTCTAGTCCTCAAAAGACTTTTGAGGTGTCTAGACATGTGTCAAAACAACAATGCAACAATATTTAAAGTAGCATCTCATCTTGTTGATCATATAAAAAAAAGAAAAGTGTCACATTATAATCTAACGTGAATCCATCAATTAGTTTGACGAGCTTAAATGATCCTTGTTCTTATCAGAAAATTCTGATTGGGTAGCAAAACATTAATAGATCGAACCACAAAATATAATATATTTTTATTTATAAAAGATAATAAAAGTTAGAGACAACAGATTCAAAGGATAAGCAATATAACATATAACGTGTATAAAATTTTATACGTATTGTCGGATATCTTTAAAAAAAAATGGATTAGTTTCATTTCATCTAAGTATCACTAAATAATATATTCATTCTGTGTTGATTATTGACCTCCAGTCTTCTTTATGATTTTTTTTAAAAAAAGAAACCTTTTTTTATGATGTCACTAATGAATCATTTTACTTTTACTATAGTGTAATAACAATTGTTTCCGTAATTCACTAATACCACTTTTATTTTTCCAAGAATCGGCGCATGTCAGAAAATTATTTTTTTGGAACGTACCTGGTTAGAGTCTATCGATATGACATGACGTGGAAAAGAGGATGAGGTAAGTGTTAAGGGGCTGTTTGGTTCGATGTAGGTGCATGGAAGTGTGAAAGTGGCAGTTTCATGAGGATGTAATGCAGTGCACTTTTGTTGCTTTTCATTTTCCAAAATACGTTTGGATACGTAGTGTTTTGTCCCCCCGCAAGTAATAACTTTCATGATGTGGTGTTTGGATGACCACTAGAAAGTGGAATAGGAAACCCGGACGTGGAGTTCCTGTGTTTGGTAACACGTTGCAAGTGATATAATCACCATATTCAATTTTGGTATGGTTACCAAAAAAAAATATCCCAACCGGAAAATGAATTGCCTGAAAATTTCACAACTGAAAAAATATGGAACGCGGGATCTGGGAACATATGTAGATCTGGAACAATTTCTGGAGCATAGATCTGGGAAAATTTCCCAATTCCAAAAAATTCCCAAATCCAAAATATAGAAACCCTAAAAAGTCCCAAATTTTAGATCTGGAGCATATCGGGTGACGAAAAAAAAAAATTCCAACTATAGATCTGGAGCATAGGATTGTGACAAATATAGAACAAAAAAAAGATCTGGGAAAAAATCCCAAATTTTTCTTACCAAAGAACAAATTTTTTACCTAAAACCGGTCGAACGCGGGAGGAGAAGGGGAGGAAGGGGGTGACCGCACGACAAAGCCTCTTCTCCAGCAACTGCTCGGCAAAAGTGAGGAGAAACCCACACCTCCACCGCACTCCCTCCCAATTTTGAGGGTAGGTCGAAAGTAAGTGAGTTGAGGGGACAAGACACTGTTGGGGGCCAGAGATACCCCAGTTCCTTCGCTCCTTTCCCTCCCATCCAAACACGGGAAGTGTGAAAGTCACGAGGGAGTTGCTGCATCTCTCCGCAAAACCCCCCCACTTTCCATCACTCCCTCCCAACCAAACAGCCCCTAAGAGTTCCAATTTTCAGATCAACTCTGCTACACAGATCCACCGAAGGATCCTACGCATGAATTGAGGACACGTAGCGGTCTTTCATTGGTCTAAATTTGGATTTCGATGTTAGCAAAATTGAGGACACGTAGCGGCCTTCCATTAGTTCGAACTTGGATTTTGTAGAATATTAAGTTCTAATATAGAGCCCAACTTTCTAGATTCTAAATTTTACATTATTTTATTTCCACATTAATTTTTGACCACGCAATCTTTGGAATCCGAGCTCACTTTATCATTTTCTATTATTCTCATACAAATTCAACCCATTCTACATTAATCTTTTTTTTAATTTTTGGACCCCAAATTATATTTGAGAGTTTTAACTATTAATGATGCTCTAATAGAATAAAGATCGGACTATGGAGGCCTCCGTTCGCTGAAAGAAAAGGGTAGTCCTTTAGTTTTTTTTTTCTTTTGACAAATTATAATTTTTATCTTTTTTTATAGAAAATTGAAAAAAAAATTGGGGTTAACGAGGAAAGGTTATAGAGGGTAGATGTTTATAAGGGAAGGTTATAGAGGGTTAAATGTGGGTTTGTTTAATCCTTTTGTTTATTTTTTTTAACCTTCCAAATCGGGGTTAACGAGGGGACCGAGGAATTTTGTTTAAAAAGTCATAAATATCTTTTATTGTTCTAAAAAAAAATTTCTTAAACTTGGACAAATTTTCAGGCATAGTAAGTTGATTTGCAGGAACAATCCTCCAACACACTAACTAGTCTAATTTTCTACAATCCATGAAAATTACTTTTTTTTTAAATTTTTTGAAATATAACCGAAATAAATTAGAAGACAAGTTCCGGTTCGTGGCAATAGGAGTACATGTCCTACGTATTGCTTTAAAAAATATATAAAAAATTCGAATTTTGAAATACACACACACACTCTCTCTCTTTTTCTCTCTCTCTCTCTCTCTCTCTCTCTCTCTATATATATATATATATATATATATATATATATATATATATGATCGGCTCTGATCCAGGACGACCGTTTAGAATACACAAATTAGGAGGGGGTTCCCCAAAAAAAAACTTCGGCATCTCTCGGTCGGTGAGCGTGCAGAAGAGCTCACAATTCTCTTCAA
Organism: Iris pallida; assembly: GCA_029216955.1. NCBI lineage: Eukaryota > Viridiplantae > Streptophyta > Magnoliopsida > Asparagales > Iridaceae > Iris > Iris pallida. The sequence goes on along the minus strand of JANAVB010025999.1, from coordinate 20,054,164 downwards.
TTTAACTACCATGTTTCTTTTGGATATGTTAGTAAGGTTCTCGTTCTTCTTGGGACCTCTTTTTTCTTTCATGAGCTGTAATGTTCGTAGTAGGGGCATGGGTGGGGGATTAGTTGCAGGAATTCGAGTAGTGTGAATGAACATTTGTGATGGGTCAGATACTGATCGGTCTTGATCACCTGATTACTCAATTGATAGATGTGCGGCATGTGCAGAAATAAAGAACTCCATCTCTAGTCTTAGAATTTGATCATGGTTGATCACAAATTTGTCAATACTATTGCTAGTTGTTGTTGTTGTTGTTTTTTTTTTTTTTGGAAAAGAAACTTCTTATAGTCAGTTATGTAATACAATTCGGAGTCTCTTCATATAAAAGATATGAAGTTTGAGGGATCAGAGAGAAGAGCATAGGAAGCTAATGAATAAGCACATTGATTGGCAATCCTATAGACAAAAGAGAAAGACAGATTAATATGAGACTTGGAGGCAAGTCTTGCGTCTTTAATGATGTGACGAGCTCGCCAAAGAGGAGTTGAGTCAATGAGGTTTATTGAATCAATTAAGGCCTTGCAATCTCCTTCAATTGAGACATCATAAAGTTGCTCTTTGTTGCAGATATCCAGAGCAAGACGGATACCCACATGGCTTCCGCTTCAATTGGAGAACCGCCGTCCACAGTCTTCGACAGAGCCACCTTGAAGAGTCCATTTGACTCTCGTAGAATTGCACTTGCAGACATTTTGTCATCCAGAAAGGCTCCACCAAAGTTGATTTTCCAAGTGTTCAATTGTGACGGATTCCAACTGACTTTCTGTTGATTCCCGAGCAGAGTAGTGGCATTATAGGAACATCTACTGCTTAATACTTCAGTCTTCTCCTTTAGATTTGATGCTTCTTCGAAGATCCGTCTTCCATTAACAGTATGTTGATTGAAAATTGCTTTGTTTCTTGATTTCCATATGATCCACATCTGATAGAAGAGGGAAGCTATTTTGTTTGGGTCTCCTTCCTTCAGAAGATCAGTTATGATGGATGACACAGTGATATGGTATCAGCAAGTATCAGATCTGCCACCACTGGATTTTCTTGCCATGATGTACTTGTGACAGGACAATGTAGGAGAAGGTGGTTAGTAGTTTCGATGTGTACCTTGCACAGAGGACATGTGGCGTCCATGTGGTTAATACGACGATGAATGTTGGCTTGAGTAGGAAGGGAATTAGTGATGGCACGCCATCCAAACGACACCACTTTAGGCTGAATATATGTAAGAGACCATAGCTTCTTCCATTCCACGAATTCATACCCATCAGATCTGCTTGAATTGGGATACATTTTTACCATGGATAACTCTATAGGCAGATTTGGATGTTAGCTCCCCGTTGACAGTATGAATCCATATCATTTTATCACTTTTGCAGTTAGGAGACAGAGGGATTTTCAAGATTGCATCTGCTTCATAGGGTGGGGAGAAGGAATGGAGCGTCGACATATCGTTGCTGTTCATTAGCCAAGTTTGCAAGGGGGGAGGCGCAGTAGAGTGTACCATGAGGTGTACAATGAGAGTAGGTTGTGGTCAAGCTTATCAGCCAGCCCGAGGAGGATGAGGCCCTCGCGGCCTCGCTCGAGCAGCAGTTCAATCTTAAGGTCGCGTTGCTCCTTCGTGCCCCCATCCTAATATAACCAGGGTATAATGTTTGCTTTTGGTTTTGATATTTTTTAAGTTCAATTGTTTCTGATCGAATTTAATGATGTGAATGAATGAAGTTCTAGGGGTTCACTTAATGTAATTACATGTTTAATTATAAACTCAGAGGTAGAGATTTTTTTTATATATAGCTCATTATAATACGTTCTAGAAAGGACTAAATGTTTAGCTCTTGAAAGAGTTGTTTCAACATTGTTGTCCGATAACGACTAAATTTTTTTTTATATATAGTTCATTATATATATGTGTGTGTGTTTTAATATCTCTATTGTATGACAAGTGGGTTCTACTCTTACTTCGTAAAGTATGTGGACATAAAATTTTAGAATGAATCTAATTGTCATATAAAAAAATAATCAATATATATATATATATATATATATATATATATATATATATATATTGTCGACTTTTATGGATTCATTCTGTTGGGAAAGAAGCGCGGAAACCTTTTTTCCAAACCGGAGAGTACCTGCGAGAGGACCGAGCAATACAACGCACGAACCAAAAAACAAACACACAAAAACAATCCACGCAGACACAGAGAATTTTTGACGTGGAAAACCCTTGCGGGAAAAACCACGGGACGATCGGAGTCCAACCCTGAGAAGCCTCCACTAATGGAATAGAAGAATTACACCCTCTACAAACTCCTCCGATCCAAATCGGATCCCCACAACACTCAGAGATAAGAACAACGATTACAAGGCTACGAAGAACGAGAACGACGAGTAGAGATTACCCGAACACGATCTCCTCCGAATATCGACCTTCAATCCTCCGCCTTCTTCTCCGAAGTTGTAATGGCACTCTTGCCTCCTTCTCTCTCAAACTTGGATAGCCTCCAAAAATTTACCAATGTGCGTTATGGGATTAGGGTTGAGAAAACTCAATATAACTCCCCAATCCCGCAACCAACCTGGACCGTTGGATTAGATCCAATGATGAAAACTCATCCTGATTTTCGCTTCAGCCCCCGACAACACAGAGTTCGGCCAGAACTCTGTGTGGGGCAGCCAGCACCTACTGGCCAAACGCTGGAACAGCCAGACCGAGTTCGGCCAGAACTCGGCCTGGGACCGAGTTCGGGCCGAACTCGGATCCCTTGCTCCCAGAAGCTCCAGCAGCAGCAGCAGCAACTTCGTCGCCTACTTCCCGAGCTTCTTCGACACACGAACGGCGCTCGTCGCACCCCGGGGTCTTCTCCACATAGGTTGGGAACCTCTCCCACTCCAACAAATCTTCCCCTTCACAACTATGGGGAGGACGTCGTCATCCCGACGATCTGCCTGCAGTACTCAAACTTCCCCCTTGGTAGAATCTTCGTAAACATATCAGCTCCGTTGTCGTCTGTATGCACCTTCTCAAGCTCCGCGTCCTTCTTCTCAACCACATCCCGTATCCAATGATACCGGGTCTCGATGTGCTTGGACCGGCTATGAAACGTCTGATTCTTCACAAGGTGGATCGCACTCTGACTGTCGCAAAGCAAAGTATACTGCTCTTGCTTCAGTCCCATTTCCTGCAACAGCTTCTTCATCCACAACAGCTCCTTGCAAGCCTCCGTCGCCGCAATGTATTCCGCCTCCGTCGTCGACAAGGCAACACACTTCTGCAACCGCGACTGCCACGACACCGCTCCTCCCGCAAACATCATCACGTAGCCCGAAGTCGATCGTCTCGTGTCTACATCTCCAGCCATATCAGCGTCAGTATACCCAACCAGCTTCGGCTCGTCACCACCAAAGGAAAGTCTCCAACCAGCAGTGCCCTGAAGATATCGTAGAATCCACTTGACCGCACTCCAATGTACCCTTCCAGGATTTGAAAGATACCTGCTAACCGTGCCAACCGCGTGAGCAATATCTGGCCTCGTACACACCATAGCATACATCAGGCTTCCCACAGCTGAGGCATATGGAACCCGCTCCATATCTTCCTTCTCGTCCTCGGTAGATGGACACTGCTCCTCAGTGAACTTAAAGTGGGCCGCAAGGGGGCAACTCACTTTCTTCGACCCGTCCATACCGAAACGCTGAAGTACCCGGTGAATGTACTTCTTTTGGGACAAGTGTAGCAGTTTGGACTCTCTCTCTCGGCTGATCTCCATCCCAAGAATAGTCTTCGCTGCGCCCAAATCCTTCATAGAGAAGGCCGCGCCCAGTTGACGCTTCAACTCCGCTATCCTAGTGGCATTCCGACCCACTAATAGCATATCATCAACATAGAGCAATAAAATGATAAAATCATCATCGGCAAAATACCTCACAAATGCACAATGATCCGACGTCGTCCGTGCATAACCATGCTCCCCCATAAACGACTCGAACTTCCTGTACCACTGCCTCGGAGCCTGCTTCAGACCATACAAGCTCTTCCTCAACCGGCAGACCAAATGTGACTTGCCCTTCTCACAGAATCCCTCCGGCTGCTCCATGTACAACTCCTCCTCAAGATCACCGTGGAGGAATGCCGTCTTCACGTCCATCTGCTCGACCTCCAAGTCGAAACTGGCTGCTAATGCTAGCACCACCCGAATAGACGAATGCTTGACGACAAGCGAAAAGATTTCATCATAATCCACACCTTTCCGCTGACCGTAGCCCTTGACTACCAGCCTCGCTTTGTATCGAGGGCGAGTAGCATCTTCCGTCTGCTTCACTCTGAACACCCATCGATTCTTCAAATCCTTCTTGCCCTTTGGCAACCGCACCAGATCATAAGTGGAATTGGTGTGCAAGGAACTCATCTCCTCCTGCATAGCCACCATCCACTCCTGCCTGTGTTCGTCTTCCATAGCCTCTGCGAAACTTTCGGGCTCTCCCCCGTCAGTCAATAGCACATATTCATCCGGTGAGTATCTCGTAGATGGTCGACGCTCTCTGTCGCTCCTTCTCAGTGGAGCCACTGGTGCTGGCTGTATACCGACAGCCTCCGCCCCTTCAGGAACTGCCTCTCCGGCATGCTCATCCTCCTGAGGGACACCCTGACCACCATCAGCAGGCTGATGATCAAGGTTGGGAGCAACTCCATGTACCGGCTCCCCCACAACTGGATCCTCTACGATGTCCTCTGGAAACTGCTCGAAGCGAAATGACTCTAACTCAGGCAATTCCTCAGCCTCAGAAGGCGTCTCGGAATCCTGAGTGTTGGTCATGGTCTGATCCTCGACGAACACCACGTCCCTGCTTCTGTAGAGCTTTCCTTCCACTGGGTCGTAGAGTCTATAAGCAAACTCATCCCGACCGTAGCCGACAAAGACGCATCGCCTCGTCTTCGGCTCAAGTTTGGTCCTCTCGTCCTTCGGTACATGCACGAAGGCTTTACAATCAAACGCCCGCAGGTGACTGTATGACGGCTCCTTGCCGTACCATACTTTATCAGGCACATCACCCTGCAAAGGAGCACTAGGAGACAAATTAATAATATAAGCAGCTGTGAGAAGAGCCTCACCCCAATAACTGCCCGGCAAGTTTGCTTCTGACAGCAAACACCGCACCCTCTCCATCAGTGTCCTGTTCATGCGCTCCGCTACACCATTGAGCTGAGGTGTCTTTGGCGGAGTCTTCTGGTGTCGTATCCCTTGCTCTCTGCAATACGCATCAAAGGGACCGATGTATTTGCTGCCATTGTCGGACCGAACACATAACAACTTCTTGCCCGTCTCCCTTTCAACAGAGGCCTGAAACTCTTTGAAAGTAGGCAGCACCTGATCCTTGGTCTTTAAGGCATAGACCCAAACCTTCCTGGAACAGTCATCAATAAAGGTTACAAAGTAAGAAGCACCACCAAAAGATTTTACCTTCATAGGACCGCAGACGTCCGAGTGAATCAACTCGAGCAACGCCGGCTTCCTCGAACTTGGGTGACTTTGGAAAGACACCCTATTTTGCTTTCCCGCTAAACAGTGCGTGCACTTCTCCAACTTTGTAGACTTGAGCCCCGGAATCACTTTCCTGTTCACCAAGTAGCTCATCCCCTTCTCGCTGATATGGCTGAGCCGCCTGTGCCACAACTCGGTAGACGCATCACTGACTGCGTTCACCTCTTGTGCCCCCTCTGTGCTCCCCTCCATATAGTAGAGACCGGACTTCTTGCTTCCTCTGGCAATCACCATCGAACCTCTGGAAAGCTTCCACTGACTATTCCCGAAGAGACTGAAGAATCCCTCGTCATCCAACCTTCCAACCGACACCAGGTTGAAACGGATATCAGGGACATGACGAACATCCTTGAGAACAAGAACCGCACCCGTCTTCGTTCTCAAATGCACATCTCCAACGGCAACCGCCTTCGACACATCTCCGTTGCCCATCTTCAACACGCCACAGTCGCCTGTCGTGTAAGTGGCAAATAGTGCCCTATTGTGAGATACATGTGCTGAAGCCCCTGAGTCCACCAGCCAAGAATTGTCATCGCAGGCGAGGTTAGTAATGACCTCATCACCTACGACGATCACATCGCCTCCATGCACCGAGGCCGCCGCTGTAGTGTTCTCTTCTTGCTTCCCCTTGTCGCCCTTCTTCTCCTTCTTCCAAGCGAAACAGTTCCGCTTGATATGGCCCTTCTTACCGCAATGGTAACACTCTGAGTCCTCGTACCGACCTTTGGACTTTCCCCTGCTCTTGTCTCTGCCACCACCTGGACCCCTGCTTTTGCCCCTTCCGCGGCTCTCTGAAACAAGTGCCTCTGAGTGGTGGGATGTGGATGAAGTGCCCTGAGAACGTCTCCGCATCTCTTCATTCAACACCCCGCTCTTGGCAAACTCCAGACTGACCACGCCCTCTGGAGCAGAAGCGATCATAGATACTCGTACGGTCTCCCACGAGTCTGGCAATGTACACAGCAGCCACAGTCCCTGAACCTCGTCGTCGAACTTGACTCCCATAGAGGATAGCTGGTCAACCACGCCCTGGAACTCACTCAAGTGATCCGAAATAGACGCCCCGTCTTTGTACCGCAGACCCATCATCGTCCGGATCAGGAACAGCTTGTTTACCCCGGTCTTTTTCGCGTACAAAGACTCCAGCTTATCCCACAACGTCTTCGCGTGCTCAATATTGGCAACGTGATTGTACACATTCTCATCAACAAACTGCCTTATGTACCCACACACCTGTATGTGCTCGAACGTCCAGTCCTCCTCGGATTTATCACTGGGCCTCTCGGATGCAAACACGGGTAGATGCAGCTTCTTGACAAATAGCAAATCTTTCATCTTGCTCCGCCAATAGTGATAGTTTGTGCCGTTCAGATTCACCATGCGCACTGGCTTCGCGTCCATCTCTCCTCTCTGGTTCCTCTGTCAACTACTGACACCCTTTGAACCCAAAGCTTTGATACCACTCTGTTGGGAAAGAAGCGCGGAAACCTTTCCCCAAACCGGAGAGTACCTGCGAGAGGACCGAGCAATACAACGCACGAACCAGAAAATAAACACACAAAAACAATCCACGCAGACACAGAGAATTTTTGACGTGGAAAATCCTTGCGGGAAAAACCACGGGACGATCGGAGTCCAACCCTGAGAAGCCTCCACTAATGGAATAGAAGAATTACACCCTCTACAAACTCCTCCGATCCAAATCGGATCCCCACAACACTCAGAGATAAGAACAACGATTACAAGGCTACGAAGAACGAGAACGACGAGTAGAGATTACCCGAACACGATCTCCTCCGAATATCGACCTTCAATCCTCCGCCTTCTTCTCCGAAGTTGTAATGGCACTCTTGCCTCCTTCTCTCTCAAACTTGGATAGCCTCCAAAAAGTTACCAATGTGCGTTATGGGATTAGGGTTGAGAAAACTCAATATAACTCCCCAATCCCGCAACCAACCTGGACAGTTGGATTAGATCCAATGATGAAAACTCATCCTGATTTCCGCTTCAGCCCCCGACAACACAGAGTTCGGCCAGAACTCTGTGTGGGGCAGCCAGCACCTACTGGCCAAACGCTGGAACAGCCAGACCGAGTTCGGCCAGAACTCGGCCTGGGACCGAGTTCGGGCCGAACTCGGATCCCTTGCTCCCAGAAGCTCCAGCAGCAGCAGCAGCAACTTCGTCGCCTACTTCCCGAGCTTCTTCGACACACGAACGGCGCTCGTCGCACCCCGGGGTCTTCTCCACATAGGTTGGGAACCCCTCCCACTCCAACACATTCCTCGTGATGACGCCAAGCAGAAAGTCTAGATCCAAACGCAACTCTCCTCGTAATGAGCCAAAGATAGAAACAGTTCCACTACACATCTGACAAGTCATCACCTGGTACAAACATACCTAATAATCCTAGATAGCCCCCTTGAAGGAGAGAGATGGAGATGTTGATCGTGAGGACCAAAGCTCATCCAAAGTGTAGAAGTGGATGTGGTGTCCCAAAAATAATGCCACCAGAATTTTGGCACACGTACCCCTTATGATATGCCAGCCAGGCTTGTGGGGGTAGGTTTGGGTCTCCATTCTACTTAGACTTTTCTTTTTGAAACATGGGGGTGGGGGGGGGGGATGAAACATAGGGGGGGTTGGTGGACAAATTACGTTAATTATTACTATGTTTTACACTTATTACAGAAACTACTCCTACTTTGAAACTAATTACGCGGACCACACATATAGTTTCTATTTTCTATAAAAATATAACACTAACTACCCCTATGTTTTATAAAATTTTTAAAGGAGAGGGATGGTGAGTGTAATTAGTTTCAAATAGGGGTAGTCTCTGTAATACTCATGAAACATAGGGGGGTTGGTGTATTTTTTTTTTTTTGGGTATCAAAGAAATTAAGGTAGAAAGAAAAATGAAAATAAAAAAAAAAAAAAAATTACAGAAAGAGTACTGTACTTAAAAGAAATTGCTAGGAGAGCAACAAATTTTGGATATTTGTAGAAAAAGACCCAATACATCCTTAAAAAGGGTTTTTTTTTTTTTTTTTGCTTTTTATCCAATCCTGAACTTGGCTAAACTAATTGATGTTCTAATTCATCTAATTAATCATTAGCGTTCAACTAATCTATTCTATTTAATCTAATTTATCATTAGCTTTCAGCTAACGGTTTGTCGTTCACTTTTTTTTGAAATATTAATAATGTGTATTAAACGCCCTTTAAAATGGCGTATGCGGCACATACGTCCTTAAAAAGGACGTTTTTATAAAGTTTTTTTAATGGCTCATAGTCATATACTCAGTTCTATATATACATTTTTTCATTCTTTTTTACACCAGTTTTTTCAAAAATGTACAGTAATGCCCTTTTAAAATACATTTTTATGCATTTAATTTAAGAGAAAATTTTGACTTATCTTCTACATAATTTATTCCAATTCACGGTGCATCCCACAGTTTTATAAAAATATACAGTACCTCTCACTTTGGACGGAATTCGTCAATTATTTGGACCAAAATGTCACTTTTTCCTCTCCTCTCAATCCCCCTCCCCCCGCGACCATCGCCTCCGTTTCCTGCCTCCGGCAACATCAATAGCGGAAGCAGCACGGCAGAGGCGGGGAGGGGGAGCGGGGGGGGGGGGGGGGGGGGGGGGGGGGAGTGGGTGAGAGGAAAGAGTAAAGAAGACATGGACATTTTGGTCAAAAAAATTAACGTATTCCGTCCAAAGTGGGAGGTATTGTACATTTTTGTAAAACTGTGAGGTACACCGTGAATTGAGGTCAATCAAGTGGGGGGTAAGTCAAAATTTCTCTTAATTTAATTCCAAAATAAACGGTTTTGTGAGGAGAGCGAACAGACACACTATTAGTACGATGATTAGTATAGAAACGTCCTTTTTAAAGGGCGTTTGTGACACAAAGTTTCAGGACACCTTTTAAAATGGTGTTTTATATCCTTATGTGTAATTTCAAGAATATCTATGCTCCCAAAACAATTTCGATCAATTTCATTGTTGTATATACAATTTTTTTTTATTTTCAAATACCATAAAGAAAGTCGATAGACATTATAATTTTTTCAAAACTTAAAAAAAAAAAAAAAAAAAGAAATTGATTTCATTTTCTTTCCTTTCCGAAAACAAAACAAGGCCTTAGTTAGGAGAGAGGCCAACCTTAGCCCAGACATCATGCTTGGGAGAGCAGTCATGGATTTTGATTTTTGACTTCCCATAGAGGTTGTTTGGTTCAAAGAAAGTGAACTGTTTTGGACTATAAGGCCATCTCCAATGGTGATTTCTAAACTTGAGTTTCTATCCTGACTGTCACTTAAGAAGATTTCTATCCTAGTTGAAAGAGTTTTTACATAGAAATTATACACACACAAAAAATATTCTTCAATAGTTCTCCATTTCTATTATAGGTATTACAAAATAAAATGACCAATTTAATAATATGAGACTGAATAATAATTGTCAGGAGAGAGAGAGAGAGTTCTACTTTTATAGAAATTTTCTATCCTACATCATTGCTGTCTAGGATAGAAATGGATATAGAAACCATCATTGGAGAATTTTTTTTTCTAAAATAGATTTCTACCATAGAAATAGGTGTTGGGAAAGAAACGCGGAAACCTTTCCCCAAACCGGAGAGTACCTGCGAGAGGACCGAGCAATACAACGCACGAACCCAAAAACGACCACACAAAAACAATCACGCAGACACAGAGAATTTTTGACGTGGAAAACCCTTGCGGAAAAAACCACGGGACGATCGGAGTCCAACCCTGAGAAGCCTCCACTAATGGAATAGAAGAATTACACCCTCTACAAACTCCTCCGATCCAAATCGGATCCCCACAACACTCAGAGAAAAGAACAACGATTACAAGGCTACGAAGAACGAGAACGACGAGTAGAGATTACCCGAACACGATCTCCTCCGAATATCAACCTTCAATACTCCGCCTTCTTCTCCGAAGTTGTAATGGCACTCTTGCCTCCTTCCTCTCTCAAACTTGTGTTACGTTGCGATCATACGATAATGAATTAGGGTTGAGAAAAACTCAATATAACTCCCCAATCCCGCAACCAACCTGGACCGTTGGATTAGATCCAATGATGAAAACTCATCCTGAACTTCGCTTCAGCCCCCGACGACACAGAGTTTGGCCAGAACTCTGTGTCGGGCAACCAGCACTTGTCGATAGCATTCTGGAACCAAGAAGCAGAATTCGGGCAGAATTCTGTATGGGGGCAGAGTTCGGGCAGAATTCTGCCCCCCTGTTCCAGAATGGGAAAAAGTGGCTCCCGAGCATCTTCTTCGTCTCCGAATGGCCTCGTCGCCTTCCCGAGCTTCTCTGACACACAGATGGCGCTCGTCGTACTCCGGGGTCTTCTCCACATAGGTTGGGAACCCCACCCACTCCAACAAATCTCCTCCTTCACAACTATGGGGAGGATGTCGTCATCCCGACGACCTGCCTGCAGTACTCAAACTTCTCCCTTGGTAGAATCTTCGTGAACATATCAGCTCCGTTGTCGTCTGTATGAACCTTCTCAAGCTCCGCGTCCTTCTTCTCAACCACATCCCGTATCCAATGATACCGAGTCTCGATGTGCTTGGACCGGCTATGAAATGTCTGATTCTTCACAAGGTGGATAGCACTCTGACTGTCGCAAAGCAAAGTATACCGCTCTTGCTTCAGTCCCATTTCCTGCAACATCTTCTTCATCCACAACAGCTCCTTGCAAGCCTCCGTCGCCGCAATGTATTCCGCCTCCGTCGTCGACAAGGCAACACATTTCTGCAACCGCGACTGCCACGACACCGCTCCTCCCGCAAACATCATCACGTAGCCCGAAGTCGATCGCCTCGTGTCTACATCTCCAGCCATATCAGCGTCGGTATACCCGACCAGCTTCGGCTCGTCACCACCAAAGAAAAGTCTCCAACCAGCAGTGCCCTGAAGATATCGTAGAATCCACTTGACCGCACTCCAATGTACCCTTCCAGGATTTGAAAGATACCTGCTAACCGTACCAACCGCCTGAGCAATATCTGGCCTCGTACACACCATAGCATACATCAGGCTCCCCACAGCTGAAGCATATCGAACCCGCTCCATATCTTCCTTTTCGTCCTCGGTAGATGGACACTGCTCCTCAGTGAACTTAAAGTGAGCAGCGAGGGGGGAACTCACTTTCTTCGACCCGTCCATCCCGAAACGCTGAAGAACCCGGTGAATGTACTTCTTTTGGGACAAGTGTAGCAGCTTGGACTCTCTCTCTCTCTCTCGGCTGATCTCCATCCCAAGAATAGTCTTCGCTGCGCCCAAATCCTTCATAGAGAAGGCCGCGCCCAGCTGGCGCTTCAACTCCGCTATTCTAGTGGCATTCCGACCCACTAATAACATATCATCTACATAGAGCAATAAAATGATGAAATCATCATCGGCAAAATATCTCACAAATGCACAATGATCCGACGTCGTCCGTGCATAACCATGCTCCCCCATAAACGACTCGAACTTCCTGTACCACTGCCTCGGAGCCTGCTTCAGACCATACAAGCTCTTCCTCAACCGGCAGACCAGATGTGACTTGCCCTTCTCACAGAATCCCTCCGGCTGCTCCATGTATAACTCCTCCTCAAGATCACCGTGGAGGAATGCCGTCTTCACGTCCATCTACTCGACCTCCAAGTCGAAACTGGCTGCTAATGCTAGCACCACCCGAATAGACGAATGCTTGACGACAGGCGAAAAGATTTCATCATAATCTACGCCTTTCCGCTGACCGTAGCCCTTGACTACCAGCCTCGCTTTGTATCGAGGGCGAGTAGCATCTTCCGTCTGCTTCACTCTGAACACCCATCGATTATTCAAAGCCTTCTTGCCCTTTGGCAACCGCACCAGATCATATGTCACGACCCGCACCCTAGAGTTAGGGCACGAGAACGAAACGACGCCCAGCCTACGCCGCAGTGTCGGCGGTAGAACGCTGTCCTAGGTCTCATGCATCTAACAGTATAAGGCTAAACAGTTTATACTCCCCGAATGGGGGTGACATAGCAGATACAGACTCAATCACATCTAAGGTAGAGCATGATAAGGATAGATAAAACATGAAATCCAAAATAAATACAGAAGATAGAAGTCTAAGTGTCTAAGATACATGAACCCAGAAGTACATCTCAAAACTCAAATAAAGATACTGTAATCCACAAAGTAAATACAACTCCAGACAAAAATGAAAACTACCTAAACAAACCCTACTGTGTCTCCTCTAGGCTAGCAGGCACCACCAGGCTATCTGTAAAATTTATCAACAGGTCCAGTCAGGACTGGAGCGAGCACAGTACATCTCAACAATTCATAGCAGGTTAGAAACATATGACATGCAGTAAAATAAGGTACAGGTACTGAAGAAAAGCAGAATGTAAACAGGAAGAGCTGTAATAGAATATCTACTATAAATAGAGACTAACAGTGGCTAGTGAGTCAGAGTACAATATGAACATGTAAATGGGCTAGGAGATTCTGATGAGACACTAAGGAAGTGATTCTGATAAGATACTACTTGGTTCTTATTCACATGTTCAATTCTACTCCCCCGTACCCCCAATCAATACACAAGGATCCAGCCAGGTTATGTTATATGATTCCATGCAAGGCCCCGTAGGGTGATACATGGATGCCCATAAATGGGTGATTCTGGGGGTTACCCAACAGTGTAAGATTCTAGGAAGACTCTACGATCATAAGAGTATATGTCGTAAGTAATCAAAGAACCAGGAAGCATAGTGATACGCCATGTAAGTGAAACGCACAAAACACGTAGTACCCGATGCTCCGTAAGGATAACATCTCAAGAAAGGATCCATATAGTACCAATCCGTGTGACCATCGTGACAGTACAAATAAAGTAATCTACTGCAGAAAATAATTCTAAGCAAGGTATGAAATGATCAGAGAATGTACTCGCCTCGATATCTGAATGTCCAAGATAAAGATATTGTCCGATGAGAGGTGTCTGGCTCCTAATTAGATCAGCACAAGTCACAACATGTCCAGAAGGGTAATATAAAGCACTACAATACATCTACATGAATCTAGGTCAACTAGGCCAAAGTCAACTCTTGGTCAACTCTGGTCAACTGCACTAGTCAAACTAGGTCAAACTAGATCATGTCCTAACCCAACAAGTCTTACTAGGCCTAACCAAGACTATCTTAGCAAGCACACATCAATACAAGGCTATACAAGCCAACATACACCCAACTCTATATAGCATGCAATTATTTAATACTCAAATAGGCAAGAATTCACATTAGATATACACTAGGTAATCTATTACTTTAAGCTATATATGTCTACACATATATAAACATGCATGTATTAGTATTCAACATTAGGTCTATAATCATGGCATTTCAATGGCTATATAAACATATATATTACAATACAATATGCTACCATATATATAATATACATACATAGCTAAGTTAACTATATTCATAAATACTTATTTAAGAGGCCATGTGTGTGTATGTGAACATGGCAAATGGGTGAGGGTTAAATGGGCATACATAGTGTATACATATCAAAGAGTGTCAAAGTGTAAGTGAACAAAGTGTCAAGTATGATAGTGTCAACATAGTGTAAGGGGTACATGAGGTAATATAGGATTTGTGTTAACATAGAACATTACATCTATTATTACATTACATTCATACTTGCATTCATTCATCATTCATTTATTCTCTTGCACTACTATATGCACCATACATTACATAATATGGAACCTACATATTCATTACAAGTCATACTTATACATGTTTACATTAGATACGATACTTACATCTCATACATCATTTATTTAACCATTTACTCATGCTTGCATTCTCTATTTAGTTACATAATGTATATACATTAACATGGGTTAAAATCAAATAGAACATTATATTACACACAAGGGTGCACAAAATACATATGCCGAATAGTAACTCCTACTAATAATCAATACTGTACAAACTCAGCATGAATTAAGTTCTAATATTAAAGTATGTTATAGATCTATGTGTTAGCTTTCCGAAACTTCAAACGGATCACGTTTTCGTTTCCGAAAACTCCCGGAATCGTGAAAACACCGAGAACGCGTTTGTCTTTCATACAGCTGACACTCAAATAATTCTCCAGAAAGTTACAGAAAGATTTAGGCCTATTAATGCATGTTTTTGGAAAGCTAACTTCAATACTCTTCTTTTAAAAAAAACGGGAGATTAAACTGAGCTTTGAGCTAGAAGTTATGGCATTTCTAAGTTAGGGCTGAAATTAAAAACGTGGATAAAAATCATGACGGATTTAAATAGTTTGAGCCAAAAGAATACACAATATATATCCTAATTATCCAAAACAATAATAATATGAGGAACCACACTCACAAACTTGATTATATAATCATCATGAACCATTTATTACATATATAAATATAGATACACTCTCATTACAATATATATATAAATCTATATATGTAACATGAACACATCCACAACACAAGGACACTCCTATGACCTCCAAATGGACACAAAATGGACACAAATGGAGATACAACCATGGGGGTCATTCCTATGGGTCCAAAATAATCTTATATGCATGTTGGGGTGGATTAGAGGAGAGATTATACCTTCCGGAAGAGAGTTTCAAAGGAAAAGACCTTCCGACACGACACCGACACGTAGAGATTCCAAAAGGACACGAACGAGCTCCGATTCCTCCCAAACTTGGCTAGCACCCTCTAACTATGGAGTAGAGGAGAAGAGAAGAAGATTTGGTGGAAGAAATAGTGGATTTGGAGATGAAATCAATGGAGTTGTTCTCTAGAAATTTGGGGAAGAACATGAGAGAGAAAATGGATGGATAAAATGAAATGGAAGAGATGATGACTAACCCCTTATCCCCCCTCTAAATGACCAGCCATTAAAGTAGTTTTTGTCATATTAGGAAATGCCTAAAAGCCCCTTACACTAATCTATTAGCTAATATATTGGTAGGGGTTTAAGTCGGGGGTAGTTTGGTCATTCCAAAATCACTAATCTCAATTAATGCTAACCAAAATAATTAGTCTAACTACTAACTAAAATTAATATCATGTGAACTAAAATTAATATCATGTGGGCCATGTCTAACTAGTGTGTGGGTCCCACTAGAGTCAAACTACCCTCCCGGGTCCCCGTTTCAAGTCGGATTGAGTTAAAATTCGAACCTGACTCAAATAACCCCAAAACAATATCATAAATAATAAAATAAATTTTAACCCCAAAATAATATCATAAATAATAAAATAAATTTTAACCCCAAAATAATATCATAAATAATAAAATAAATTTAAAAAAATTCAAAAATGTAAAATGACAAAAATACCCCTATTTTTTGAAAACTGGGGGTGACAAATCTATCCACCTTAAAAAATTTCGTCCTCGAAATTAAAACAAGGCAATCATAGGAAACACATGCAGAAACAATCTCATTCAAATACTTTTCAAAAAAATCATCAATAAAAAATCTCCTTGAGGCACATCAAACATTTGTAAATAAAAATTGATACGTGTCCGATACGGACACAAAACCATCACACCTATCAAAGGTCAAAATTAACAATCTCCAACGCAATAAATATCAAAATAATTCAAGGAGGTCAAATGCAAAATATCCTTAGGCCAGAAATGACATTAAAAACATCCTAATCACATGGTTAGGCTCTAGGTCAAACAGTCTCTAGGGTTTCACTAGCAAAACATCAAAATTACAAGTCAAGATTTTAAATAGTTTAAAAATAATTTAAAAATTACCAAAAATTATATCATGATTTAAATGTCAAATCAATAAACGATTAAAATTACAAAATTTCAAAATTACCCTCATTTTAGAAAATCGGGTGTTACAAGTCTACCCACCTTAGAAAATTTTTATCATCGAATTTAAAATGTCCATACTCCCTCTAGGTCAAACCCCCACAATAAAAGTCTCGGAACTTAAAAAAAATCATACCATCAAAAGGACGACATACAGGGTCACGACATACGGTGGTAGTGAAAGTCTCATCTAGGTATTCTAGTCATGCTAAACCAAAACGGTCATAGGGTATCAAAACAGGGTGCTAAACAAAAGTTACAAAAACAACAAATCATCAAAACTGTAAGGCAGTCTACCATCCTATATGAAAACTGATACTTATCATAAAAATAAAGAAAAGTAACTACCCATTATCTTTAAAGGGTTCAGAAAAGAAAAAAAAATCAAAATCAAAGTTAAGGAATGAAAGCCAATTCCATGGAAGATTTCCAATCACAATACGTATTAAGAATATTTAGTCTTGGTACGATCTAAGTTGATCAAATTGGGGGAAATCAAGATTTAGGCAATATGGAGGACAGGTTCAACAAAGTCTGAGATCAAGCATACAAGGATAGAGATTCAGGTCACAATCAAATTTAATTCAATTAAGTGCAACCCAAGATATAAATATGATAAGAAAAGATAAATGAAGTCGATTTGGTCGGATTAAGGTAACTAGGATTCAATGATATTGAAAATTCCCTTTTAGAGAAAACAAGAAAAGATTTCATACGAAGTCAGCAAATCATCCCTCTCTAATACTATTAGTTTATCATTTGCTAAACCATATTCTTTTTTTTCTCACAAGTCCCAATATGAAAATCAACCTCTATATAACTATCATCGAAATTTTATAACCTTCAGTCATCTAAACCTTTACCACAATCACCATAGACAAAATCTTTATGTTCCAAAACATTTTCCACGAAACATACCCCTCTTTTTAGGAGTCAACACTTATTCATTTAATCAAAATTTCAAATTCTGTCACCTCGTTTTAAATTAGATCCGAGACCTCTAAATCCAGTTTATGGAATCCTTGGACTTGTTTAAATCGAGTCTCGTATTCACTAAACTCCAATACCACTATGTCACACAAAATTTATTCTTTTTTTTATAAATCAACCTTCATATTTTCTTCAACGTTCACCTTCAAATATTTTTTTTTGAATTCTACAATTTTCTTCCAATCATTTAAAATAATTTCTATAACGTAAAATCCTTGTGTTCTCTCTGTCTCTAGTCACCATCTTACAATATCCAATTCAATTTTGCAAGATCATCGGATACAATCAAATTCTCCTTCCCATTATTAAATTTCTACATAGCCTTGTAATAGTTCCCAAGAATCAATAACCAAGATTTTCTAAGTTCTCAAAACTAGGTTGACCTCTAATATTCCTTTTTTTTAAACACATCCATGAATTACTCATAACCAAGTTTTCTGCAATTATTTCTAAATTGATAACATTTATCACTCAATTCCATTCTAAACCTTTACCACATTTCTATCTCAAATTTTTTTTCTTTTTTGACATCCAACATTTTGATTCCTACAAAATTATCATATGATAACCAATCACATCATTTCCGTAC
Source organism: Iris pallida (assembly GCA_029216955.1). Lineage (NCBI taxonomy): Eukaryota > Viridiplantae > Streptophyta > Magnoliopsida > Asparagales > Iridaceae > Iris > Iris pallida. The sequence continues at coordinate 20,036,079 of JANAVB010025999.1, read as the reverse complement.
TAGATGATTTATGTCACTTCCTCAACATTTCTCAGGCAAAATGGTATGAAGGTTCAAGAGTTTTCAAGGTATAGCTGACAGAATTATATACGAGACAGGGAATTGATGTAATCATGATAGTTGTATAAGACAAGGAATGATGGTACTAAAATATTGGCAGGAAAAAAAATGGTAATAAAATCTGTTTTGCTTATCCGTTTTTAAAGAGGAACCTATTTTGAAATCCAAAGTTGAATTATCAAATTTAAGATAAAGTCTAGCAAAACATTGATTTGTTGAATTAAGAAGAAATTCATGGAAGAAGTTACCCAAGGGTTTATGAAAATAGCTAAAGCTACTCCTAAGTTAAATAATGAGAGGCAAAGCAAAACAAAACAATTAATAATTCTCTTTTTTTTTTGAAGGACTGAAACAAGGTAGAGGAAACATGTTCGAAAACTTTTAAGGTACAAACTGATGATTATATGCGTCTATCCAAAATAATGGTACCCTAATCCTCGTCATACTAGTAAGCAAGGCTACGATAATCACAGAGTCCTCGACTTAGGCACATACGTCTAGAATCGTGGTATTTAACATTTTCGCGGTGCCGCTAGCTTGGCTGCGAAAACCTTAAATTTCTACACCCGAGAAATATATCCAAGTCAAACTATATGTCCTCACCATGCTGACTAATGTGACCGTAGAGAACTAGATTTCCATAACTTAGATTACCTAGCCCATATAATTTCATCTTGCCAAAAATTAAATTAATCAATAATGAATACTCAAAAAAAATCAAGTCAAATTTATTAACGAACATCAAAATTCAAAAATGAACAAAATTCATCAAAATACAAACTCGAATGCAACCGCTATTATCAAAATTCAAAATTCGACAATCTTCCATCAAAATTAATAAATACAAACTCAAATTCAACAATAATCCCTAAAAATTAAATTCGACAACCTAAATTAAACATAAATCAAATCAAAGAAAAGAGAGTTTTCAAATTGAAGTTAAATATGATTCTCGAGGGTCGTCCCAGGAATCTCTCAAGGGATCCTAGTTGTGATTGAGTATCTTCAAAAATGTATCCTATTCCTACTGCAGGCTGTAGTGGTACTCTAGTTCGAATACCACTACACTTTAGTCTCGACCTGCATGGGCCACCACTAAAAACGTGTCACGACCCGCACCCTAGAGTTAGGGCACGAGAACGAAACGACGCCCAGCCTACGCCGCAGTGTCGGCGGTAGAACGCTGTCCTAGGTCTCATGCATCTAACAGTATAAGGCTAAACAGTTTATACTCCCCGAATGGGGGTGACATAGCAGATACAGACTCAATCACATCTAAGGTAGAGCATGATAAGGATAGATAAAACATGAAATCCAAAATAAATACAGGAGATAGAAGTCTAAGTGTCTAAGATACATGAACCCAGAAGTACATCTCAAAACTCAAATAAAGATACTGTAATCCACAAAGTAAATACAACTCCAGACAAAAATGAAAACTACCTAAACAAACCCTACTGTGTCTCCTCTAGGCTAGCAGGCACCACCAGGCTATCTGTAAAATTTATCAACAGGTCCAGTCAGGACTGGAGCGAGCACAGTACATCTCAACAATTCATAGCAGGTTAGAAACATATGACATGCAGTAAAATAAGGTACAGGTACTGAAGAAAAGCAGAATGTAAACAGGAAGAGCTGTAATAGAATATCTACTATAAATAGAGACTAACAGTGGCTAGTGAGTCAGAGTACAATATGAACATGTAAATGGGCTAGGAGATTCTGATGAGACACTAAGGAAGTGATTCTGATAAGATACTACTTGGTTCTTATTCACATGTTCAATTCTACTCCCCCGTACCCCCAATCAATACACAAGGATCCAGCCAGGTTATGTTATATGATTCCATGCAAGGCCCCGTAGGGTGATACATGGATGCCCATAAATGGGTGATTCTGGGGGTTACCCAACAGTGTAAGATTCTAGGAAGACTCTACGATCATAAGAGTATATGTCGTAAGTAATCAAAGAACCAGGAAGCATAGTGATACGCCATGTAAGTGAAACGCACAAAACACGTAGTACCCGATGCTCCGTAAGGATAACATCTCAAGAAAGGATCCATATAGTACCAATCCGTGTGACCATCGTGACAGTACAAATAAAGTAATCTACTACAGGAAATAATTCTAAGCAAGGTATGAAATGATCAGAGAATGTACTCGCCTCGATATCTGAATGTCCAAGATAAAGATATTGTCCGATGAGAGGTGTCTGGCTCCTAATTAGATCAGCACAAGTCACAACATGTCCAGAAGGGTAATATAAAGCACTACAATACATCTACATGAATCTAGGTCAACTAGGCCAAAGTCAACTCTTGGTCAACTCTGGTCAACTGCACTAGTCAAACTAGGTCAAACTAGATCATGTCCTAACCCAACAAGTCTTACTAGGCCTAACCAAGACTATCTTAGCAAGCACACATCAATACAAGGCTATACAAGCCAACATACACCCAACTCTATATAGCATGCAATTATTTAATACTCAAATAGGCAAGAATTCACATTAGATATACACTAGGTAATCTATTACTTTAAGCTATATATGTCTACACATATATAAACATGCATGTATTAGTATTCAACATTAGGTCTATAATCATGGCATTTCAATGGCTATATAAACATATATATTACAATACAATATGCTACCATATATATAATATACATACATAGCTAAGTTAACTATATTCATAAATACTTATTTAAGAGGCCATGTGTGTGTATGTGAACATGGCAAATGGGTGAGGGTTAAATGGGCATACATAGTGTATACATATCAAAGAGTGTCAAAGTATAAGTGAACAAAGTGTCAAGTGTGATAGTGTCAACATAGTGTAAGGGGTACATGAGGTAATATAGGATTTGTGTTAACATAGAACATTACATCTATTATTACATTACATTCATACTTGCATTCATTTATTCTCTTGCACTACTATATGCACCATACATTACATAATATGGAACCTACATATTCATTACAAGTCATACTTATACATGTTTACATTAGATACGATACTTACATCTCATACATCATTTATTTAACCATTTACTCATGCTTGCATTCTCTATTTAGTTACATAATGTATATACATTAACATGGGTTAAAATCAAATAGAAGTCATACTTATACATGTTTACATTCATTTAGTTACATAATGTATATACATATTCATTACAAGTCATACTTATACATCTTTACATTAGATACGATACTTACATCTCATACATCATTTATTTAACCATTTACTCATGCTTGCATTCTCTATTTAGTTACATAATGTATATACATTAACCATTTACTCATGCTTGCATTCTCTATTTAGTTACACACAAGGGTGCACAAAATGCATATGCCGAATAGTAACTCCTACTAATAATCAATACTGTACAAACTCAGCATGAATTAAGTTCTAATATTAAAGTATGTTATAGATCTATGTGTTAGCTTTCCGAAACTTCAAACGGATCACGTTTTCGTTTCCGGAAACTCCCGGAATCGTGAAAACACCGAGAACGCGTTTGTCTTTCATACAGCTGACACTCAAATAATTCTCCAGAAAGTTACAGAAAGATTTAGGCCTATTAATGCATGTTTTTGGAAAGCTAACTTCAATACGCTTCTTTTAAAAAAAACGGGAGATTAAACTGAGCTTTGAGCTAGAAGTTATGGCATTTCTAAGTTAGGGCTGAAATTAAAAACGTGGATAAAAATCATGACGGATTTAAATAGTTTGAGCCAAAAGAATACACAATATATATCCTAATTATCCAAAACAATAATAATATGAGGAACCACACTCACAAACTTGATTATATAATCATCATGAACCATTTATTACATATATAAATATAGATACACTCTCATTACAATATATATATAAATCTATATATGTAACATGAACACATCCACAACACAAGGACACTCCTATGACCTCCAAATGGACACAAAATGGACACAAATGGAGATACAACCATGGGGGTCATTCCTATGGGTCCAAAATAATCTTATATGTATGTTGGGGTGGATTAGAGGAGAGATTATACCTTCCGGAAGAGAGTTTCAAAGGAAAAGACCTTCCGACACGACATCGACACGTAGAGATTCCAAAAGGACACGAACGAGCTCCGATTCCTCCCAAACTTGGCTAGCACCCTCTAACTATGGAGTAGAGGAGAAGAGAAGAAGATTTGGTGGAAGAAATAGTGGATTTGGAGATGAAATCAATGGAGTTGTTCTCTAGAAATTTGGGGAAGAACATGAGAGAGAAAATGGATGGATAAAATGAAATGGAAGAGATGATGACTAACCCCTTATCCCCCCTCTAAATGACCAGCCATTAAAGTAGTTTTTGTCATATTAGGAAATGCCTAAAAGCCCCTTACACTAATCTATTAGCTAATATATTGGTAGGGGTTTAAGTCGGGGGTAGTTTGGTCATTCCAAAATCACTAATCTCAATTAATGCTAACCAAAATAATTAGTCTAACTACTAACTAAAATTAATATCATGTGAACTAAAATTAATATCATGTGGACCATGTCTAACTAGTGTGTGGGTCCCACTAGAGTCAAACTACCCTCCCGGGTCCCCGTTTCAAGTCGGATTGAGTTAAAATTCGAACCTGACTCAAATAACCCCAAAACAATATCATAAATAATAAAATAAATTTTAACCCCAAAATAATATCATAAATAATAAAATAAATTTTAACCCCAAAATAATATCATAAATAATAAAATAAATTTAAAAAAATTCAAAAATGTAAAATGACAAAAATACCCCTATTTTTTGAAAACTGGGGGTGACATCATAAGTGGAATTGGTGTGCAAGGAACTCATCTCCTCCTGCATAGCCACCATCCACTCCTGCCTGTGTTCGTCTTCCATAGCCTCTGCAAAACTTTCGGGCTCTCCCCCGTCAGTCAATAGCACATACTCATCTGGTGAGTATCTCGTAGATGGTCGACGATCCCTGTTGCTCCTTCTCAGTGGAGCCACTGGTGCTGGCTGTATACCGACAGCCTCCGCCCCTTCAGGAACTACCTCTCCGGCATGCTCATCCTCCTGAGGGACACCCTGACCACCATCAGCAGGCTGATGATCAAGGTTGGGAGCAACTCCATGTACCGGCTCCCCCATAACTGGATCCTCTGCGATGTCCTCTGGAAACTGCTCGAAGCGAAATGACTCTAACTCAGGCAATTCCTCAGCCTCAGAAGGCGTCTCGGAATCCTGAGTGTTGGTCATGGTCTGATCCTCGACGAACACCACGTCCCTGCTTCTGTAGAGCTTTCCTTCCACTGGGTCGTAGAGTCTATAGCCAAACTCATCCCGACCATAGCCGACAAAGACGCATCGCCTCGTCTTCGGCTCAAGTTTGGTCCTCTCGTCCTTCGGTACATGCACGAAGGCCTTACAACCGAACGCCCGCAGGTGATTGTATGACGGCTCTTTGCCGTACCATACTTTATCAGGCACATCACCCTGCAAAGGAGCACTAGGAGAAATTAATAATATAAGCAGCTGTGAGAAGAGCCTCACCCCAATAACTGCCCGGCAAGTTTGCTTCTGATAGCAAATACCGCACCCTCTCCATCAGTGTCCTGTTCATGCGTTCCTGTAACTCCACTTCCCAGTATTTTTTTTTAATAAAGAAATGCTAGTTATTATACAATTGATATTATTTAAGCTTTAAATAATAATTAGTTTTAATAATAAACTTTTGGATGGTAATATTTTGGAGGGAATTAATTTGGGACCACTTTTCAAATTTGAAAAGTTGTTACAACAAATTGGGCCCACCATGTGAGTTTAAAACTGTTTTTAAAACAATTTCCTGTAATTATGAAAAAGCAGAGGGTCTTATGGCAATTAATTCGTGGCGGGTGGGGGTCTTTTGCAAAATTTCGTAGCGGGAGGGTTTTTCTGACAAATTCTATTTCTTCCCTTCTTTAATAACCGGTTGGTCAGGAGAGAGAGTATTCTGAGCCATTCCTTTCTTCTCTCTGCTCTCGAATTCTCCACCCCATTCTCTCGAGAGTTCTACCGCTTCTCGAGCCTTCTCCAGCCTGCACCGACGGCTTGACGACGGCGTTCGAGGAAAAGACGACGACGATGGCGATGATGATGTTCTTCTCCGACGCCTAAGCCGCAGCAGCACTGCACGAGCGGTGGGTTTCTCGGCAACGCGCGACCCTGGTGGCGGATCGTCGGTAGAGCTCAGATCGAGGGAGCCAGGACGTCGACCGACTTCCCTGACGGCGAGCGACGGTGACATCATCCCTCGGTCGACATCTGACCACTTCTCCACAGTAGCAGAGGCGGCGACCACCCCGACAAGTTTCAGCGGCGATGGCTTTTCTCTAACCGCGATTTCACCGGCGTTCCTACCGACGACCACGACGACGAGATTTCTTCTCCGGTGAGCTTCCTAAACCGACTTCGACGGTTTCTCCGTCTCCATAGTTCTTTCTCTTCTTGAATCATTTTCGATTTTGGTCAAATAATGAGTCGATCTGCAAATTTCTTCAGTATCGGTCAACTTCAAACTCGAGCGGAGAGGATCGATTGGAGATCTTTCATCTAGGTCAGGGACCGATCTTTCTTGTTATATTTTGATTTGTTCGTTCTTCTGAATCTGAGATTCCTTGTGATTTCGGTTGACCAGCGTTGGTGAGATCTGATTTGATTTCATTGATCATCGGATTAGCGTCCATTCGAATTGTTGGGATTGACAAGTCCTTAATCCGAATTTTGAACAACTTTGGGTAAGCCATGATTCTCAATTTTGAAATTCAATTAGAATTTATTTTGATTGTTGAGACGATTAGTAGTTCTTGTCTAGATTTCGAATGATGATGATGATAACTACTGCATTAGTGGAGTCATTTAGACATTGAACTCAATCTCAGGTAAGGGATGTTCTTACTGTCATTTTCTTTGATTTTACTTACAATTAGCTTTCAGTTGAATGTCCTGTTGTTGGCGCAGAATTTTGATAATATTGTGTCCAGTTTAGAAGTTTCCTCCTCATCAATCCATTTCATCAGGTAATTCTCCTTCTAAATTCTTGATTTGGTTAGTTGCTTTGGTTGTAATACTGTTATTTGTTCATGCGTTGCATTCGGGTGTTCGTGTCTGCCCTTGGTGGTTTTGAGTCGTGTCAGAGGACCTACTATACCTGTTCGTGTTGGTGTTGATCGTGTCCTGTTCGTGTTGCTGTGTCCGTGCACTTGCAGACCAATGACTCGTGTCCAAGTTTCAACCGTGTCCTACAATTGTTCGTGACTTTTGAAGGATGACAGTAGGTCGGGTGGGTACAAGCTTGAACCAGGGTTGATCGAGTAACGTTGTGTTGGTTGTTGCTTTCAAATTCAATCTTAGTAGCTGATTAAATTGAGAGTCGGGATATATTTTGTTGTCATTTTTTCTGTTGACAGTGAGGAGCTGTAATTGAAAGAAGAGTTATATTTATTTGTTATTTATTGACTGTTGGCTGTAAGCTGGTTTGGGAGCTTGAGTCATATTTATTTCGTCATTTTGAATGTTGGTTTGATTTCAATCTTTGGGGTATTTTGGTAACAATGGCTCGGGTGATCCGAAACAGAGATGGGACTATGTTGAATAAATGTAGCCGTTGGTTAATGATGGTAGATGTTGGTTAATTCCTGTGGTTAAATACTGTTAGGTAATATATATGACTTTATTTTGTTCCTATGGATGTGTTAATAGTAGAGTAGCAGCAGGGAGAGTTTCCCCATATTTCTATTATTGCTGAGTTCTGGAAAAATGTGGTGTACTGATAATGGTTTACCTGAACCCTAATTTAGATTGCAAGATTACTAGCATGGGTGTGGTTAAACCAGAACTTGAGTTTGCTAGAATTTTGAGTTAATAATTTTATATTTAGAAAACCAATTTAGATATTTTGTTTAGTTCATAACCAACTTGTACAAATTATAAATTCAGGAAGACATCCAGTTCCTGATTACCAGTACTTTCCGGAGCCAGGCAAGTACTTTTCTATGGTTTTGTACATTTACATTCCTGTACCTTTTCTTGTGACACGTCGTGGCACGATATTCATGTACTCCTGTATTCCTGTACCCTTGTTCTTGTACTTGTTAGTGTCGGGTGGGGAAATACACTAGCCATGTGACCAAACCCGGTTACTATATTCCTGTACCTAGCTTAGGCCTCGCACTGTGCACGCGGGTCCTAAGTCGTACCATATTCATGTACTCCTGTGCATGCTCCTGTACACACCCCAGCCGGTCACATGGACTAGATGTATTTCATTACTGTGCACATCATGTCTGGTACTGCAGGATTATAGTTTCATTCATGTACTTTATATTCCTGTACTTTACATTCCTGTACATTACTTTTCCTGTATCTTACATTCATGTACTATATTCCTGTACTTAGTTCCTGTACTACTTTCCTGTTTTACATATTCATTCCTGTACTTCATTTCCTGTACATCTTGTATCCCTTTTTCATGTTCATGTTTCATTGCCTAGAATTGTACTTTGCTCCGTTCCTGACTGGATAAGTTGCAGGTGAGTTGGAGGCTACTTGCGACACCTTCTATGGACGAGATGTTGCTATTGCTGAGCCAGCTGGAGCTGAGCTGGACCTAGAGGCCGCTGAGGCCTAGTACCTTCCTTATGTCATTTCTTACTTTGAGACTTAGTCAGACATTTGACATTTCTGGATGAATGTAATAGACCTATAGTTTTGTAATAATTCTGGGATTTCGTTTATAGTTGCTGTGATGTTACATTACTTCCTGATTACTTGTTAGTTTTCCCTAGTATTGGTACAGCTTACTTCGTCGTGTCCAACGACGAAGGCTGGGCGTGTCCGACTCGTGTCCGATTATTCGGGAGCGGTCGTGACATGTTTTTAGTGGTGGCCCATGCAGGTCCATCCTAATGGTACCTAGGTCTTAGCGTACTATTGGGGGACTTGATTACACTAGGGAAACTTAAATCACAGCATAGGAAAACGGGTATATCGGGTACATATGGTTATTATATATAACATTTACATTTCTAGTAGATTAGGTTTTTTATCAATCACGAAGTTTTCTTTTTATGCAGGATGGTGGCCACGAGGAAGACCGCAGACCAGTCTGGAGTCGCAGGCACTTCTGGAGTTGCAGGCGGTGCGGAGCAGACTGCACCAGAGCGGGTCGCACCAGACGTCCAGGCAGTTCAGCTTCCGTCAGCGCCTCCTATCTTTCCAGCACTGCCGCCGACGATGATGTTTGACGGTAGCCAGGTGATGGCGATGTTTCAGCAATTTTTGGAGGCTCAGAACCATCAGGCAGCGCAGTTCCGAGCTACTGTCATTGACGCGTTGAGGACCAGGGAGCCGGCAGCACCAGCACCAGCACCAGCACCAGTAGCACCTCCAGCACCGCGAGGACCGAGACCCGGGACAGCGAAGGAGTATCAGCATCTTAGCCCGATGGACTTCTGGGGCGACGAGGGGATCATCTATGCAGATGAATGGCTAGAGAATGCAGAGAGGACTTTGACCATGGCGAACATTCCAGAGGACCAGAAGGTGTCAGTGGCTAGTATGCGACTCTTTGACCTGGCGAGAGCTTGGTACCGGGAGGAACCCCAGTTGACGGATCCCCGGGTGTCTTGGACAGTTTTCAAAACACTGTTCAAGGAGAAATTCTTTCCAGAGGTGGAGCGTAATGAGTTGAGGATGCAGTTCGAGGCGCTGCAGCAGGGGGCGATGACGGTTGCGCAGTACACTTCGGAGTTTACCAGACTCAGCAGGTTCGCTGAGAGACTGGTTAAGGAGCCAGAGGACAGAGCATGGAGGTTCAAGAAGGGGCTCAATAGGGAACTGCGACATGCGGTGGCGATCAGCCAGGCGACTACCTACTCTAGCATCCTCAAGATCGCCCAGGCAGTAGAGAAGGAGGCAGATCCAAGGCTGAAGAGGGACCGAGACGTGGGCGGCAGCAGTTTCCAGACACCGGCGAAGAGAGTTCAGACCCAGACTCAGGCGAGGCCTCAGCAGCAGGCACAGCAGCAGCATCGACCAGCCAGAGCTCCTGCACATCAGCATCAGAGACATCAGCATGGGATTACTTGCACATTCTGCTATCGGCCAGGACACCGCTTCGACGAGTGTCGCAAGAGGCTCGGACTCTGCTTATTCTGCGGATCAGACGCACACCAGATGAGGGACTGCCCACAGGCTGCAGCTAGACTGACTGGAGGACCGAGAGGAGCTGGAGGACCACCACCTGCACCACCCAGAGCTCTACCAGCTGTACCACAGAGGGGACCAGCCTTGCCCACTCAGCAGCAGCAGTTTGCACAGCGTCAGCAGAGGGGAGGACAGTAGCAGGGACGTGCTTACGTCATGGCAGCAGTGGAGGAGGATGAGGCGGTACCAGATGTGATCACAGGTTCTATACTTTTACATTCTTTTCCTGCCATTGCCTTATTTGATTCTGGAGCCACACATAGCTTTGTATCATATGAGTTTCTGCATAGACACGGCTTCACACCCAAGCCCACTAGGCGGAACTGTAGGATTATGACAGGAGGTGGGTTGGTACCAGTGAGTGAGATGGTGGAATGCCCTATCACTATTGCTGGAAGAGAAATTAGAGCTCGACTTCTAGTGATGCCACTGCCTGGATTCGACATAGTCCTCGGCATTGACTGGATGAGCGAGCAGTTTGCTGTAATAGACTGCCATGAAGGGAAGGTGATCTTCAGCCCGCCAGGAGTTCCACCGTTCGAGATCAGCCGACGAGTTGCAGAGAGACCAGAGGGAGTCTACTTCGGAGCTGTTGTAGAAGACCAGGAGTTGCCACATCCACTTATCGCAGAATTCCTTGACGTCTTTCCAGAGGAGCTTCCAGGATTGCCACCAGATCGGGATGTGGAGTTCAGCATCGACTTATTGCCCGGATCAGCACCGAAGTCCCAGCACTGTTACAAGATCAACCCGAAGGAAGCTGCAGAGTTGAAGGCGCAGATTGATGAGCTTGAGGGCAAAGGATTTATTCGCTCCAGTGCTTCACCCTGGGGAGCGCCGGTGCTTTTTGTGCCCAAGAAGGATGGGACGGTGAGGATGTGCATTGACTACCGTGCACTCAACAACATCACCATCAAGAATAGATATCCTTTGCCACGGATTGATGAGTTGTTTGACCAGCTTAGTGGAGCGAAGGTCTTTTCTAAGATCGATCTTCGATCGGGGTACCACCAGATGAAGGTTCGGGAGCAGGATATTCCGAAAACAGCCTTCAACACTCGATACGGCCAGTATGAGTTCCTGGTGATGCCGTTCGGACTCACCAATGCCCCCGCAGTTTTTATGAACCTGATGAATAAGGTTTTCCACAAATATTTGGATAAGTTTGTCGTGGTCTTCATTGACGACATTCTCATCTATTCCAAGACGGAGGAGGAGCATGTTGAGCACCTGCGGATTGTTTTGGAAATTCTGCGGAAGGAGAAACTGTATGGGAAACTCTCGAAATGTGAGTTTTTCTTGGACAGAGTGGAGTTTCTAGGGCATGTGGTGACTGGAGAGGGGATTTCTGTGGATCCCAAGAAGATTGAAGCAGTGGAAGCCTGGGCACCTCCCAAGTCAGTAGCAGAGATTCGTAGTTTCCTGGGTCTAGCAGGATACTACAGAAAGTTCGTGAAGGACTTCGCCAGGATAGCAGAGCCTATGACGAAGCTTACGCGGAAGGACGAGGAGTTCATATGGAGCGACGCCTGCCAGACAGCCTTTGAAGAATTAAAGAGAAGACTGACGACTGCACCAGTTCTAGCTTTGCCATCGGGATCAGGAGGATTCGTCATCTACAGCGATGCTTCAGGGAAAGGCTTGGGATGTGTGCTGGAGCAGAACAAGAAGGTTATAGCATATGCTTCTAGACAGTTGAGGCCCCATGAGAAGAATTATCCTACACATGACTTAGAGCTTGCAGCAGTCATATTTGCCTTGAAACTGTGGAAGCATTACCTATATGGAGAGAGAGTGGACATCTTCACGGACCACAAAAGCCTGAAGTATGTCTTTACTCAGAAGGAGCTAAATATGAGACAGCGCAGATGGCTGGAACTCATGAAGGACTTCGACATTAGTCTGCAGTACCACCCTGGGAAGGCGAATGTGGTTGCAGACGCTCTCAGTCGATATCCTATTGCTATGTATCTCACCATGGACCGGCATCTATTGGAGGATCTGGAGAGCCTTGGGATTGAGATTGTTCTCCCGGGATGTAGGGGTCAGATGATGCATATGCAGATACAGTCGGGGTTGCTAGAGAAGATCAAGGAGGCCCAGTTGCTTGATGAGGGAATCCAGGGTCTTAGAGCTCAGACAGAGTTAGGCTTGCTCGACGATTTCACCATTGCGGAGGACGGATCCTTGAGGCACGGAAGTCAGCTGTGTGTGCCTAAGGACTTGCGGGAGGAGGTGATGCAGGAAGCACATCAGTCGCAGTATTCTATACATCCGGGATCTACCAAGATGTACAAGGATTTGCGTGAGTATGTTTGGTGGTATGGGATGAAGAGAGAGGTTGCCAGATTTGTTTCCAGATGCCTTGTGTGCCAGCAAGTCAAGGCGGAGCGCCAGAGACCAGCGGGACTACTCCAGCCATTACCTATTCCGGAATGGAAGTGGGAGCACATTACCATGGACTTCGTCTCTGGATTGCCGCGTACTCCCAGTGGCAAAGACGCTATTTGGGTGATCGTGGACAGATTGACAAAGTCTGCCCATTTCATTCCGTTCAAGGTGGGGCTGTCGACCGAGAAGCTTGCAGATTTTTACATGCGTCAGATCGTGAGGATTCACGGAGTGCTAGTTAGTATCGTTTCAGATCGAGACAGCCGTTTCACCTCACACTTCTGGAGGAGTCTACAGCAGAGCTTGGGATCACAGCTGAAGTTCAGCACAGCCTATCATCCACAGACGGACGAACAGTCCGAGAGGACCATTCAGACCTTGGAGGACATGCTGCGGGTTTGCGCGCTCGACTTCGGCGGTTCGTGGGAGGACCATTTGCACCTGGTAGAATTTGCCTATAACAATAGTTATCAGGCCAGCATCGAGATGACTCCTTTCGAGGCACTGTATGGACGGAGGTGCCGCACGCCGCTAGCTTGGGACGACGTTGGCGAGAGAGCCTTACTTGGGCCAGAGATGGTGGTGGACTCAGCAGAGAAAGTCAGACTGATCAGAGATCGTCTCAGGGTTGCGCAGGATCGGCAGAAGCATTGGGCGGACAACAGCAGACGGCCGCTTGAGTTCGAGGTTGGAGACAGAGTGTTCCTGAAGATCTCACCGACCAGAGGCGTCATTCGGTTCGGCAGAGGCGGGAAGCTCAGTCCGAGATTCATCGGACCATTTGACGTGACGGCACGGATTGGCGAGGTGGCGTATCGACTGGCGCTTCCAGCTGGCTTAGAGGGAGTGCACGGTGTTTTCCACGTATCCCAGCTCCGACGATACATTCCAGACCCCAGCCATGTGGTGGACTATTCCGAGCTAGAGGTGGGCCCGAGATTGACTTACGAGGAGCAGCCCGTAGAGATCCTCGATCGGAGGGAGAAACGCTTACGGAACCAGACTATTCCTCTCGTTCGCGTCATGTGGAGACATCACTCCCCGGGAGAGTCCACATGGGTGCGTGAGGACGAGATGCGGGAGCGCTATCCCACTTTATTTGATTGATTTGATTGTATTCTGTTTGTGGGATTCTAATTCCAATAAACGACTAGTGTTTGGACCCTTGTGTTTTGCTGAGATTTTTTTTTGTCCTTGTTGTTTGTAGTGTGTTTTGGTTGTTGCTTGTTTTGTCCTTTGAATTTCGAGGACGAAATTTTTTTTTAAGGAAGGGAGATTTGTAACTCCACTTCCCAGTATTTTTTTTTAATAAAGAAATGCTAGTTATTATACAATTGATATTATTTAAGCTTTAAATAATAATTAGTTTTAATAATAAACTTTTGGATGGTAATATTTTGGAGGGAATTAATTTGGGACCACTTTTCAAATTTGAAAAGTTGTTACAACAAATTGGGCCCACCATGTGAGTTTAAAACTGTTTTTAAAACAATTTCCTGTAATTATGAAAAAGCAGAGGGTCTTATGGCAATTAATTCGTGGCGGGTGGGGGTCTTTTGCAAAATTTCGTAGCGGGAGGGTTTTTCTGACAAATTCCATTTCTTCCCTTCTTTAATAACCGGTTGGTCAGGAGAGAGAGTATTCTGAGCCATTCCTTTCTTCTCTCTGCTCTCGAATTCTCCACCCCATTCTTTCGAGAGTTCCACCGCTTCTCGAGCCTTCTCCAGCCTGCACCGACGGCTTGACGACGGCGTTCGAGGAAAAGACGACGACGATGGCGATGATGATGTTCTTCTCCGACGCCTAAGCCGCAGCAGCACTGCACGAGCGGTGGGTTTCTCGGCAACGCGCGACCCTGGTGGCGGATCGTCGGTAGAGCTCAGATCGAGGGAGCCAGGACGTCGACCGACTTCCCTGACGGCGAGCGACGGTGACATCATCCCTCGGTCGACATCTGACCACTTCTCCATAGTAGCAGAGGCGGCGACCACCCCGACAAGTTTCAGCGGCGATGGCTTTTCTCTAACCGCGATTTCACCGGCGTTCCTACCGACGACCACGGCGACGAGATTTCTTCTCCGGTGAGCTTCCTAAACCGACTTCGACGGTTTCTCCGTCTCCATAGTTCTTTCTCTTCTTGAATCATTTTCGATTTTGGTCAAATAATGAGTCGATCTGCAAATTTCTTCAGTATCGGTCAACTTCAAACTCGAGCGGAGAGGATCGATTGGAGATCTTTCATCTAGGTCAGGGACTGATCTTTCTTGTTATATTTTGATTTGTTCGTTCTTCTGAATCTGAGATTCCTTGTGATTTCGGTTGACCAGCGTTGGTGAGATCTGATTTGATTTCATTGATCATCGGATTAGCGTCCATTCGAATTGTTGGGATTGACAAGTCCTTAATCCGAATTTTGAACAACTTTGGGTAAGCCATGATTCTCAATTTTGAAATTCAATTAGAATTTATTTTGATTGTTGAGACGATTAGTAGTTCTTGTCTAGATTTCGAATGATGATGATGATGATAACTACTGCATTAGTGGAGTCATTTAGACGTTGAACTCAATCTCAGGTAAGGGATGTTCTTACTGTCATTTTCTTTGATTTTACTTACAATTAGCTTTCAGTTGAATGTCCTGTTGTTGGCGCAGAATTTTGATAATATTGTGTCCAGTTTAGAAGTTTCCTCCTCATCAATCCATTTCATCAGGTAATTCTCCTTCTAAATTCTTGATTTGGTTAGTTGCTTTGGTTGTAATACTGTTATTTGTTCATGCGTTGCATTCGGGTGTTCGTGTCTGCCCTTGGTGGTTTTGAGTCGTGTCAGAGGACCTACTATACCTGTTCGTGTTGGTGTTGATCGTGTCCTGTTCGTGTTGCTGTGTCCGTGCACTTGCAGACCAATGACTCGTGTCCAAGTTTCAACCGTGTCCTACAATTGTTCGTGACTTTTGAAGGATGACAGTAGGTCGGGTGGGTACAAGCTTGAACCAGGGTTGATCGAGTAACGTTGTGTTGGTTGTTGCTTTCAAATTCAATCTTAGTAGCTGATTAAATTGAGAGTCGGGATATATTTTGTTGTCATTTTTTCTGTTGACAGTGAGGAGCTGTAATTGAAAGAAGAGTAATATTTATTTGTTATTTATTGACTGTTGGCTGTAAGCTGGTTTGGGAGCTTGAGTCATATTTATTTCGTCATTTTGAATGTTGGTTTGATTTCAATCTTTGGGGTATTTTGGTAACAATGGCTCGGGTGATCCGAAACAGAGATATGACTATGTTGAATAAATGTAGCCGTTGGTTAATGATGGTAGATGTTGGTTAATTCTTGTGGTTAAATACTGTTAGGTAATATATATGACTTTATTTTGTTCCTATGGATGTGTTAATAGTAGAGTAGCAGCAGGGAGAGTTTCCCCATATTTCTATTATTGCTGAGTTCTGGAAAAATGTGGTGTACTGATAATGGTTTACCTGAACCCTAATTTAGATTGCAAGATTACTAGCATGGGTGTGGTTAAACCAGAACTTGAGTTTGCTAGAATTTTGAGTTAATAATTTTATATTTAGAAAACCAATTTAGAGATTTTGTTTAGTTCATAACCAACTTGTACAAATTATAAATTCAGGAAGACATCCAGTTCCTGATTACCAGTACTTTCCGGAGCCAGGCAAGTACTTTTCTATGGTTTTGTACATTTACATTCCTGTACCTTTTCTTGTGACACGTCGTGGCACGATATTCATGTACTCCTGTATTCCTGTACCCTTGTTCTTGTACTTGTTAGTGTCGGGTGGGGAAATACACTAGCCATGTGACCAAACCCGGTTACTATATTCCTGTACCTAGCTTAGGCCTCGCACTGTGCACGCGGGTCCTAAGTCGTACCATATTCATGTACTCCTGTGCATGCTCCTGTACACACCCCAGCCGGTCACATGGACTAGATGTATTTCATTACTGTGCACATCATGTCTGGTACTGCAGGATTATAGTTTCATTCCTGTACTTTATATTCCTGTACTTTACATTCCTGTACATTACTTTTCCTGTATCTTAATTCATGTACTATATTCCTGTACTTAGTTCCTGTACTACTTTCCTGTTTTACATATCCATTCCTGTACTTCATTTTCTGTACATCTTGTATCCCTTTTTTATGTTCATGTTTCATTGCCTAGAATTGTACTTTGCTCCGCTCCTGACTGGATAAGTTGCAGGTGAGTTGGAGGCTATTTGCGACACCTTCTATGGACGAGATGTTGCTATTGCTGAGCCAGCTGGAGCTGAGCTGGACCTAGAGGCCGCTGAGGCCTAGTACCTTCCTTATGTCATTTCTTACTTTGAGACTTAGTCAGACATTTGACATTTCTGGATGAATGTAATAGACCTATAGTTTTGTAATAATTCTGGGATTTCGTTTATAGTTGCTGTGATGTTACATTACTTCCTGATTACTTGTTAGTTTTCCCTAGTATTGGTACAGCTTACTTCGTCGTGTCCAACGACGAAGGCTGGGCGTGTCCGACTCGTGTCCGATTATTCGGGAGCGGTCGTGACAGTTCCGCTACACCATTGAGCTGAGGTGTCTTTGGCGGAGTCTTCTGGTGTCGTATCCCTTGCTCTCTGCAATATGCATCAAAGGGACCGATGTATTCGCTGCCATTGTCGGACCGAACACATAACAACGTCTTGCCCGTCTCCCTTTCAACAGAGGCCTGAAACTCCTTGAAAGTAGGCAGCACCTGATCCTTGGTCTTTAAGGCATAGACCCAAACCTTCCTGGAACAGTCATCAATAAAGGTTACAAAGTAAGGAGCACCACCAAGAGATTTTACCTTCATAGGACCGCAGACATCCGAGTGAATCAACTCGAGCAACGCCGGCTTCCTCGAACTTGGGTGACTTTGGAAAGACACCCTATTTTGCTTCCCAGCTAAACAGTGCGTGCATTTCTCCAACTTTGTAGTCTTGAGCCCCGGAATCACTTTCCTGTTCACCAAGTAGCTCATCCCCTTCTCACTGATATGGCCGAGCTGCCTGTGCCACAACTCGGTAGATGCATCACTGACTGCGTTCACCTCCTGTGCCCCCTCTGCGCTCCCCTCCATATAGTAGAGACCGGACTTCTTGCTTCCTCTGGCAATCACCATCGAACCTCTGGAAAGCTTCCACTGACTATTCCCGAAGAGACTGAAGAATCCCTCGTCATCCAACCTTCCAACCGACACCAGGTTGAAACGGATATCAGGGACATGACGAACATCCTTGAGAATAAGAACCGCACCCGTCTTCGTTCTCAAATGCACATCTCCAACGGCAACCGCCTTCGACACATCTCCGTTGCCCATCTTCAACACGCCACAGTCGCCTGTCGTGTAAGTGGCAAACAGTGCCCTATTGTGAGATACATGTGCTGAAGCCCCTGAGTCCACCAGCCAAGAATTGTCATCGCAGGCGAGGTTAGTAATGACCTCATCACCTACGACAATCACATCGCCTCCATGTACCGAGGCCGCCGCTGTAGTGTTCTCTTCTTGCTTCCCCTTGTCGCCCTTCTTCTCCTTCTTCCAAGCGAAACAATTTCGCTTGATATGGCCTTTCTTACCGCAATGGTAACACTCTGAGTCCTCGTACCGACCCTTGGACTTCCCCCTGCTCTTGTCTCTGCCACCACCTGGACCTCTGCTTTTGCCCCTTCCGCGGCTCTCTGAAACAAGTGCCTCTGAGTGGTGGGATGTGGATGAAGTGCCCTAAGAACGTCTCCGCATCTCTTCATTCAACACCCTGCTCTTGGCAAACTCCAGACTGACCACGCCCTCTGGAGCAGAAGCGATCATAAATACTCGTACGGTCTCCCACGAGTCTGGCAAAGTACACAGCAGCCATAGTCCCTGAACTTCGTCGTCGAACTTGACTCCCATAGAAGATAACTGGTCAACCACGCCCTGGAACTCACTCAAGTGATCCGAAATAGACGCCCCGTCTTTGTACCGCAGACCCATCATCGTCCGGATCAGGAACAACTTGTTTACCCCGGTCTTCTTCGCGTACAAAGACTCCAGCTTATCCCACAACGTCTTCGCGTGCTCAATATTGGCAACGTGATTGTACACGTTCTCATCAACAAACTGCCTTATGTACCCACACACCTGTATGTGCTCGAACGTCCAGTCCTCCTCGGATTTATCACTGGGCTTCTCGGATGCAAACACGGGTAGATGCAGCTTCTTGACAAATAGCAAATCTTTCATCTTGCTCCGCCAATAATGATAGTTTGTACCGTTCAGATTCACCATGCGCACCGGCTTCGCGTCCATCTCTCCTCTCTGGTTTCCTCTGTCAACTCCTGACACCCTTTGAACCCAAAGCTCTGATACCACTCTGTTGGGAAAGAAACGCGGAAACCTTTCCCCGAACCGGAGAGTACCTGCGAGAGGACCGAGCAATACAACGCACGAACCCAAAAACGACCACACAAAAACAATCACGCAGACACAGAGAATTTTTGACGTGGAAAATCATTGCGAAAAAAAACCACGGGACGATCGGAGTCCAACCCTGAGAAGCTTCCACTAATGGAATAGAAGAATTACACCCTCTACAAACTCCCCCGATCCAAATCGGATCCCCACAACACTCAGAGAAAAGAACAACGATTACAAGGCTACGAAGAACGAGAACGACGAGTAGAGATTACCCGAACACGATCTCCTCCGAATATCAACCTTCAATCCTCCGCCTTCTTCTCCGAAGTTGTAATGGCACTCTTGCCTCCTTCCTCTCTCAAACTTGTGTTACGTTGCGATCATACGATAATGAATTAGGGTTGAGAAAACTCAATATAACTCCCCAATCCCGCAACCAACCTGGACCGTTGGATTAGATCCAATGATGAAAACTCATCCTGAACTTCGCTTCAGCCCCCGACGACACAGAGTTCGGCCAGAACTCTGTGTCGGGCAACCAGCACTTGCCGATAGCATTCTGGAACCAAGAAGCAGAATTCGGACAGAATTCTGTATGGGGGCAGAGTTCGGGCAGAATTCTGCCCCCCTGTTCCAGAATGGGAAAAAGTGGCTCCCGAGCATCTTCTTCGTCTCCGAATGGCCTCGTCGCCTCCCCGAGCTTCTCTGACACACAGATGGCGCTCGTCGCACTCCGGGGTCTTCTCCACATAGGTTGGGAACCCCACCCACTCCAACAATAGGAGAGATAGGAAACTTCCATTGGAGATGGCCTAGTGTTGGATTTGCGTTGAAACCATCTACACCTACCTTTTGGCTGAGGTGAGAAACAGATCGGAAAAGTGGTGATTGGCTTTTCATTTCCGACCAGACTTAAATTTTTGTTCCTACTAATTTTGGTTATTTATAAGGGCACATCAATTTTTGATTAGGACACGTCATTCAGGACTGTCAAAGTTTTAGTAACAGTCTTATGTACAACAAGTGCAAATCTAGGATTGTTACAATTTCTGGCATTCCTGAAATTGTGGCAGTCCTGGATTTATGTGCCCCCATCAAAAAATAATGTGCTTTTATAAATAACCCTAATTTTTTTTTTTTTTTTGTTCCAGTTCCTCTTCATTGGTTAGGATGTTGGGGAAATTTCGGAAAAACCTCTTCACTTAATTTCGGAAAAATCTCTCCACTTATTTTCCTTTCCTTTCCTTTCCGTGGTGGATTTTGGGATTAGTTGAGGAGTCGGTGGGGGTGTCGGGATGCGTCGGACGCGTGAGTTGCGGCTGTGCGGGCTCCTCGTGTAGCAGGAGGTGGTTGGGGAATGGGTGGTCGAAGGGGCGTGTCGTGGAGACTCGGGGTCAGCGGTGGTTCGGCTCGGCTGGCAGGAGTACAGTGGACGGCGGAGGTCGGGACCGGGGCTGTAGTAAAGTCCAAGGTGTGGTGAAAATGGATATTGGTAGTTATCGAGTGGGGGTAACCATACCCTTTTCAAATTAGTATGAATCGTGCCTTTATACATGTACGGCTCGCTTGGATTAAGTTTTTGTATTTCTTTTGAATAGATTTTTAATTCTTTTTTCATGGAAAATGAATGCAACATTTTCATATGGGGGTGGATATACGGTTTCAAGACCTACAGTTTCGATCCGGTCCGAACCGTAAAATGTCCAAACAAGTCGGTTCCTAAAATTTAGAATTTAAACGAACCAAGTCGGAGTGGGTCGTGTGACACTAACGGGACGAGACGGGTTCTATTTTTAAAATAAACGGGACCCTAGACTGACCCGTTTCTAGGGGGTATGTATTTGTTTTTATTAATTTTGAATTTTTTTTGCTATTATAGTTTATAGATAATATAACAAATTATTGTTTAGTAAAATAATTCTAAAAATTTGGGAAGACATAAGATTTGTTTTGTTCTTATAGAAAATAGAACATATGTAAATGTTTACTATTTTAGAATTTTTTAAAAACTTTTTTGGACTTGTTTGGACCCGTGGGTCGGTCCGGTTCGGACCCGTTTCGAACGGGTCGAGTCCGTTCCGGTTCCAATATTTTTTGGACCCTTCCCGCCAATTAACAGGTCCGGTCCGGGTCCGTAAAATTTGGACCCGGTTCGACCCGTGCCCACCCCTATTCTTATACCCATGTTTGGTTAGGTTGAAAATATTAGGCAGACGTTTGCAGTATCTTGGGGAGTGTCCTTTTCTCCTTCTGAGTTATTGGTTTCGCTCTCGTGCCAGAAGCTTGTGTTGGCATACTTTCGAGATGTTGCCTTTTGTACGATCTTTCATATCGGCTTCCTTTCTTTGTTGTTCAAAAAATTAAAAATTTTCATTTCCATGTCTGGTTCAGGGATATGAATATTAATTTATTTAGTTTTCCATTGAAATGCTTTCATTTATTTCATGACGATTCACATGTTTGGGATAAAATTTAAAATTTTGAAAATAAAGATAGGGTATTACCGTCCAAACAAAATACCCAAATAACATTTCTAGGAAAGCAAAACTATTTCCAGGGGGACTTGAAAATAACTTTTTCACATCAATGAGAATATGAAGTCCCTCCTATTTTCTACTCATTCTCAATCCTAGAAATACCAAATATGGATAAGGAATTTAAAATCGGTTTCCAACCCTCACAAACTTAACCAAACCCCCTCATAGAGTTGTAGTCCAGCATTTCATACATATTAATCTGATAATTGGATAAGCATACATATGAAGGCAAACAATAAAATACACAAGCAGGTTGCATCAAATGGAGGAGGCAACCTGGCCGAATTATCATCCCATTGTTCAACGTCTTATTGGTTCTTCCCATATGATTCGTTCACTTCAAAAACTCTCTGTCAATGTCATTAGGTTGATTGTTTCCATGTTTGCTCGTATTGCACTAAGTTGGTCCCTCCAGGTTGTATGGTTGGTCATGATCTTCTTAATGATACTTGTAGTTGCCTACAATTGGACAAGTTAGGTTGAGGCTTCCAAGCAAGATTCGTAGGATCGGTATCGGAGTTGTTTTCGGACCATTCCTATGAGTATCAGTATCGACGATATCGATAGTATTGACGGTTTCGCATCCGTTATTGGATTTTTTATATTGAAAAACAAATAATTATAGTAAATTATTAATATTTAAAAAATACTTTACATATTTAGACATATTTTAAGTATTTATAGTGTTATTTTTCAGTAGTGAAATTAAATAAAATAGTAGTCACTGATTTGACTTTTTTGTTCAACTTTTTGGCCGAATTGACCGAAAAAGAGACCCCAAATGCCTGTATCGATCAGTATATGATATCGGTCGGTATCGGGTCGGGACATTTCAAACCGTATCGGTATCAGTCGTATCGGATCGGTATCGTCCGATATTGTAAACTATGCTTCCAAGATTAGATGACACCGAACTCAATTGGCTCTGGTGGTCAGCGAGAAAAGATATAGTCTCCTTGGCTAGGTGGATGGTTTCAAGATCGAACTGTAGGAGAGACGTGGGTGTGTGTTAGAAAATTAGACACAGTGGATCCAAATAGTATGTAACACAGTATGCACAAAATCCCATACATTACGTCGGACATCACACATAAATAAAAAAAGAAAAAAGAAGAAGATGATACTCTATTGCACTCTTGCCCCGCAAGCATAGCAAAAATCTATTTCTATATAACTGAGTTGCGGTCAGCTTTAGGCAATTAATCATACTCCATGCATTCTTAGTGGTCCTTATTGTAAAGTCATGAAATTTTCAAATTAAATTGGAAGAAATTTTGCATGCATCGATACCCATCTATCCCTATCATGGAATATAGAGAATGTGTATATGACAGTGAGATTTCTAGTAATTAAAGGGAACACTTAGGGTCCGTTTGGATATGTTTTCTGAAATTTTTTTCTGAAAACAGTTTTCTGAGAGTAAGTTATAAAACTGTTTTCTGAATATAAAGATTCTGAGTTTGCGTTTGGTTAGTTTCATTTAGAAAACCGTTTTTTAAAACAAAAAATAAAAATTTTGTTTGGTAAAATATTTTTAGAAAGTTTGTGTCCATATTATTCTGTGTCCTATCTAACTGTGTCCAAATTATTTTGTGTCCATATTATTCCTCCGCCGCCACCTCCGGAGCCGAGAGCGAGGAGCAGCCGCCGCAGCCGGGGCAGGAGCTCGACCTAACCCTGGGTCGACGACCAAGTGGGGCCACCGCACCCGAGGCGGGCTCCTCCGCCTCTACTGCACGCGCTCGACCTAACCCTAGGTCGACGACGACATCGTCATCACCCGAGGCGAGCTCGACCACCCACCGTCGTCGTCCTCGAGCTCGAACTCGAGCACCCACCGTCATCGTCGTCCTCGAGCTCGAACTCGAGCACCCACCGTCGTCGTCGTCCTCGAGCTCGAGCTCGACCACCCACTGCCATCGTCGCCAGATCTGGGTCGAGCTCGAGGAGAGGGAGGAGCTCCTCGTCGACGAGCCGGAGGAGGCGGAGTAGCACCGCCCAGATCGTCGAGCTCCTCCCTCGGGAAGAGGAAGAAAACATAGAGGACAGTGGCAATGGTTGCTCCTCCCTCGGGAAGAGGAAGATGAAGAGGAAGAGAACATAGAGGACAGTGAGAGAGAGAATGATGAAAGAAAAAATGGGGTGTTGGTGGAGTGGGTCCCGCGAACAGTGCCAATAGTTGTTCTCTTCTCTGAAGAGTGCACTCAGAAAACTACTTTTTGTTGCTCTCCGAAAAGAGCGTTTAAACATTCGTTTCGAAATTTTTTTTTCTGAATGTCTTTTCCAAAAAACTGCAGCCAAACACCATTTGCATTTACTGTAGCCTTTATGCTCCGAAAACTGCGTTTAAATTTATAACCAAACGCACCCTTAGTTGTGTTGGATTTTTCTTGTATTTTCTTCTTTTAAGATCTGCAACAAAAATAAAATAGTAAATTGTTACCGGCCTTCGGGGAAGTCTTGCACGTAGCACTGCCCTAAGAGTTAATTCGGATCTATGTGCAGACTTTGTCTGAATGCTTCTAGTGGTAAAATTCTCACTCCACCGGAATCTTCTTGTCGCACACGACGTAGAGAGAGTGACCATCGACTTAACTCTGCCCAGAGCAACAAACGAAGAACGAAAAGTTTTGGAAAGACGAGATTTTTAAAGAGAGTTTTCGGAAGAGATTTCGGTGTAAAAACGAATGATTGAGATGTGCCTCAATATATAGGCACTTCTCCAATGGTTAGGGAATAATGGAGAATGAAGGCTAATTAACCAGTCTATTAAAATCCTAACATTACACAAGAAACAAAATGTGTAACATGTGGTTCATTGAGCCTGGACAAAATAAAGTGTTCATACGTTACAAAAAAATTAATGATTGTAACGGTCACAAATTTAAGGGGAGCAAAAAGATTTTAGGATCTCAGCCCGAACCCGAAGAGAAAATCGAATCGGCATTCGGGGTCCGTACCCGTTATGCCCGCCGAATCGAGCCAAACCGAGCCGGACTGGACGGCGGCGGCGGCGTGCGCGTGTGGCCCATAGAGCTCCCACATAATACTCCAATGAGACAAAAAGGAAGAAAGCAATATATACTAGACAAGGGAACTTTGTCCAGCCGATGTGGAACTATTAGAGGGAATTGAGCTTTTGCTCTAGTGTGTAAACACACACAGCTAACAAACCTCCTCACCCCCCTAAAAGGTCAATTTCCAAAATGATAGAAGGAAAGAAAAATAAGGGAATTTCTGGACAGTTGTATACTATGCATAAATGAGATGGACTACAGCCTTAAATTTCACGTCGTGACTATTGTCTTTGTCTGAAGAAGAGCTTGATGGACTACGCCTTGAATCAGTCTTCTTAAACTAGATTTAGAAAATAGCACACATAGTACGCTAGAGGTACTTGGGTCTATCGGGTGGCGCGTTTGGTTGACCATGAGCACTTTTATATATTCATGAGAGTTGTCTAGGATCGCCCGGTCCTATAGTCACGACCTTCACGACCTCTTATATAGGTAAGTCCTCAAGGGTTGGTGATAGAAAATCAACCCTGCATATCATGCTTGGACTTATTAAGAGTTTAAACTCACCCTATCCATATCACACAAGGCACACTGTCACTATAGGGATAGGGTATAAATCTACACATGTACATCCTCTTGGGCTTTATTTTAAGAGAATTTAATCTCAGGTTAATATTCCATAATAGTCACCTAGTCCAGCTTGTTCCTTCCTATTGAACCGACTTCTTGGGATCTTCAGTCAGACTCGGTTGGGTTGCCACTGCTGGTGACTAAACTATGGGCTTAACCCCATCCCCCTCGATGATTCTAGGATCAATGTCCAAGATAGACCCTTCGTCAAGTGGTCTGCAAGGTTCTTTTCTGACTTTGTATAGTCAAGGACCATATATTTGCCTAATAGGCTCTTTATTGACTTGAAGCACAGCTGCAGGTGCCTGCCCATCTTACCATTTACAGAATCATGCTTTAGTAGTTCTATAACAGATCTATTATCACAGTTTATAGAAATTGCAGGGACATGATGAACAGAAACATGTATATGCATAATAAGATTTCTAAGCCATTCGACTTGTACAAGTAGTGTCCAAAGCTATCATTTCAGAGTCAATTGTGCTTCTGGCTATGATAGTTTATTTACATGATCCATAGGAGATTACAGCTCATGCTAGGGTAAAAACATATCATGTAGTAGATTTTACATCGTATGAATTAGTTACCCAATTTTCATCTGAGTAACCTTCTATGATATCAGGGTGTCTAGTATAATAAAGTTTATAATCTAGAATGCCCTTAAGATATCTAAATACTCTGTCCAATGTAATCCAATGTAACTGATTTGGGTTACTAGTATATCTACTTAGTCTCCTAATAGCAAATGCAATATCAGGTATGGTCCTATTTGTTATGTACATAAGGGACCCTATTATCTGTGAATATCTATGTTATTTTATAGGAGATCATTCATTCTTCTTGAGAATGACATTACTGTCATAGGGAGAAAGGGCAGATTTTTTGTCAAAATACTTAAAAAAAAATTTAACATTTTTTCAATTGAATGTGCTAAGGATAGAGTATAACTCTCTTTGCATTTGGACACTTACATTCTGAGGATCAAGTTTGCTTCACCTAAGTCTTTCATATCATACTGGTTAGATAAATAATTTTTAGTGTTTTATCAATTCCAGTGAGGATCCTAGAATAAGGATATCATCAACATACAAGCATAAGATGACACAACTTTCATTTGTATTTTAGGAATACAAACATTTGTCATATTCATTTGGCATAAAGCCAAATTCTATAATGACTTTGTCAAATTTCTTGTGCCATTGCTTGGGAGCTTGCTTTAGGCCATAAAATGATTTTACTAATCTGTAAATCTTCTTTTCTTGACCTTTGGCAATGAAACCTTCAGGTTGCTCCATATATATTTCTTTTTCTAAATCTCAATTTGAAAATGTTGTCTTTACATTCATTTGATGAATCAACATATCATGAATGGAAGCTAAAACTAGAAGGGTTCTAATAGAAGTGATCCTAGCTACAGGTGAGTAGGTATCAAGATAATCTAATCCCTTTTTCTGGATAAAATCTTTGGATACTAGCCTAGCATTGTATTTTTCTATAGTACCATCTGTCATGTCCCAGAACCAAAATAATGGGGATCAGGGCGAAACAAAGCCAGCTACGTATATCAGAG
Source organism: Iris pallida (assembly GCA_029216955.1). Taxonomy (NCBI): domain Eukaryota; kingdom Viridiplantae; phylum Streptophyta; class Magnoliopsida; order Asparagales; family Iridaceae; genus Iris; species Iris pallida. The sequence continues at coordinate 20,009,193 of JANAVB010025999.1, read as the reverse complement.
TATGCCAGTACCCCAATCTAGATCACGGCTGTCTAGAAGCAAGTGGGTGGACTCTAGCATGCCACTGACGACTCCTATGGTCGAACAAAACCTATCTCAATCCAATCAACACAAAAAGCAATAAAGAGTAAATCACATATGAGATGGGTAAGGCATCCCAAACACAAATACATACATAATCATGAGAGTTGACATAATGAAAAGATACATCAACTGAATATACCAAAGGTACATAAATGTACAACTAGCCATGCTCCATAATATACATCTATGTCGTATGAAGACGGAGAGAACAAAGCCCAGATACAAGGACTAATACATGTCCTTGGCTAAACACCACCAAATGAAAGTATAACAATGGAGTGGGAGATAAGGTAACCCACTCACCAATCCGTGTCGGTCCTCTGAGTGTGAACCATCCGAAGAAGAAGACGGTAGATCCTCGGGATGAATTATAGAACCTAATCATAGAAAATCAGTAGGGTCAGACCCCCAAATAGCAAGTACCACAAGGAAGCTCAATGTGAACGACAAAGCCCAACACCAACACAACAACATAATGACAGAAATAAATAAATGTGTGTCGAGATTAGTACGGTACCAATGCATATATCTCGAGAATAGAAATAACTGAATAGAAATACTGAACAATATAACAATAGAGGTGAATAGGCCGATGGAAAACAAGGGACTTAGGAACTACTCGAAGTTGGAGCCACAACCCTTAAACCAAACAAAGATCGGGATTGCAGAACCTTTCCTGAGCAGAACTTAGCCTCTGACCACTCACCGACACATAGAACATTTAAAGTAATGCACAACAAAAAGTGCACGGTCAATCATTGCCTATGGCTTGCTATCATTAACTATATAGGGTTATCACAATCCTAATTACTAGTATGCATGTTGAGGAACTTCACTATCACCTACGCTGCAGTAACTCGGATGGCCAAGGGGGCGACGACGGTAGAAAAAAGAGAAATGCAAACCAATAATCTCTATTAATAGTCAATAAACAACACCTACTCAAAAACAAACATATCAATAGTAGATAAACATCTACTCAAAATCATATCAATAGTAGATAAATATCTACTCAATCAGTAGAGGTCAGGGGCCCACGTTGGTCGTGGCTATCCCTGCCACTGTGGGGCCCATAGCGACGCGAGTCACGGTAGCATGAAGTGTCTTCCTCTCCCAATAATCTATATGAGTTTACTAGTCAATTACCTATAAGATTCATTTTCAATTCTCAAGTCGTGGACACTCAAGAATCGTCCTATAATGATGAGCCATGGGTACAAGTCAATTGCGAGATATCTCTGGCAAATGTTCTCAATACACATTACACGTGATACAATAGGCAATACTCACACTCAATTTTCCATTGCCAAGATGCAAATAGATTAGACATATAACAATTTAAATCCATGGTGTCAATAAAGAACATGCATTCAATTTCAATCTAGAAGTCAATCAAAAAATCAGTACAGGAGTGCGCTACTACGAGCCACTAAATCAATCTGGATATGTACGGTAATCATGAGTACGCTATGACATGGTACTATCAATCAATGTACAGCTAGACAATAATGTACTGGAAAATAAATTCTGGAAAAGCATGACAATACATATCATGGCACGTGAGAAGAAATCAATGGGAAAACATATCATGGCATGTCAGAAAATCAAATAGGCCATATCATGGTATATAAGAAGAAATCAATAAAGATAAGTACATGACATAAAACAGTTTATGAACATATATTGTGTAAACTGTATATAGGGTGTACAATCATTCTCTAACTATACAAGGTTATCTAATCATGTTAAAAGTTCATTACAATCGAAGAAAATATCAAAAACGGACAAATACGGGCTAAAATGGACAAAAAATAGAGGAAAAAACAGCCTAAAACAGCCAAAATTGGTATACCGGTGGTATACTGCAGTATACCGGCGGTATTCCGACAAAAGACAGTAAGTTTCTAGCAGAAAATCGGTATTTCGTCGGTGTACATCGAAATTTCGTCGGAATTCTGTTTTTTAGGCAACACAGAACTTGGAAAATGATAAAACTTGTTTCGGCCATAAAAATCTTATTTTAAATCGAAATTCGGATTTTTAAAAGTCAAAATAGTATAGAATTGAATTTACTACAATATGGAAGCATTAGATTTTATTGATTAAAACATTTGATAGATGTATGCCTCAAAATACTCAAAAATTATATCTAGAAACTCAGATTTACGCAATACCACCGATCAAAACCAAAAATGCTATATACTAAAGATGTTAACAATTTATAGAAGTATATTATAGAACAACAAAACTTTAATTTCTATATAAACCAAAATTAAAGCATGGTCATATCACTTCTTAGCATGATGTACCTGTCTAGGTTTTAGCAACCAACCATAATCTTCCACTCCACCACAAAGAGGGGTACCGTGTAATGCCCCGCTCCGCACGGTGCATTATGCTGAGTCGTTGACTCAAAGAGTTGCATTGACCCGATTATGTATCGATATGAATTGATACAAAGTATTAAGTTTTCCCGAGTAATGCATCGAACTAAGTCGATGTGAAGAGTTGCCTTGTCCTAAAGAATGCATCGAGTGAATCTATGTGAAGCGCCGTGTTGCCTCGAAGGATAAGTGCGTTGATACGGCTCGAAGATTCTATGAAATCGAATCGACCAAGGCGCAAGTCCAAATCGATGCAAGTATTGATTTTAGTTAGTTTGATGTGCAGGCTATACGTTTATGTTGAAATGTTAGAGGTCGATCTTTTGCCTTATTCAGTAAGGGGTCCGCGAAAGCAAAGCATCGTCTTGCGACGGACTGAAGCGTTGGCACGGTAAGCCAAAAATGAACGTATAATTCAATGAAGCACGAAGTGCTCGAATGGCTAAATCAGGAGAGTTGCCCGTGCAACAAAGTTATAAAATCGAGCCGCAACAGCTCGGCAAAACGATAAGGCATATCGATTCAAGGTGGGGGGACATTGACTCTCTTTTCTACTCCGTCATGCTTAAGTAAAATACATATAATTGTATGCTAAGTTAACCTATCAACACCACGGACGTGACTCGATAGAGAGATAAACATAGTGCATGTCGAACACTAGATAGAACAATTAAAATGAATCGTACGTCAGACGTACAAGTCGCTATGGAATATTGAATATCGCAAAGGCGAGCGCCTCGGTATGCAAGCCATAAGAACATGAGGTAACTGTATCGACGAGTGCCCCAGTGCATAAGTCGTTCCGTGCCCCGTGCACGAGTTAGCATGCTAGAACATTGAAAGACTATATCGGTGCGAGTGCCTTAGTGCACGAGCGATAGAACATTGAATACCTTATCGAGGCGTGCCTCAGTTGCACAAGTCAGAAGGATGGAACATAAATATAATGCGTTGTATACTAAGGCATAGAATATAGAAAACACGGCTTCGAGGCATGTATTGAATGCACGATACAAGGAAAGACGGCGAATGTGCGCAGTTGCACGATATTTACAAAAGATGGCATCGTTGCGACGAGAAGAACAGTTGTGGCATGGATGTAACATAACTGTCGATGGTGCCTTCGAAATGTTCGTGGCCTTCGGGCGTTCGATGAAAATATTTGGGCGTTGTGCCAATTGAAATAGAGATAAGCGAACTTGCTTGGTTGTATGAAAGATAAGATTCGTTGCATGGTCAAATGGACTTAAAGATATAAAAGCCCATGCATGGGTATTCCCTCGAACGCGGTGCGCCAGGGCGCTGAGACCGTTCGGCCTAGGAGGGATTGTATTTACGGTATTGTTGGTGCACTTCATTTAGATGGGTAGCGATCTTCTGGTGAATGTGATAAGCCACTTGCTGTGACTATTTCGGTGACCTCTGATGTTGGTTAGCAACCGCACAGAGTTAACATCGTCTTATGTTTCGATTCGATAAGTATAAGTCCATTCTAGCCCGGAAAGCTAGTAACCTTCATATAGTTAAGGACGATGGGTTTGGAAGTACAAGGTATAGATATATCCTGCATGGATGGATCCTGAATAGTAGGCACTTATAACATGACAGAAAAAATGGATAGGCGTATTCACCTTACGTTGGTGCAAGGGCGAGTGCGTCGACTTGGTAAGAAGTCGTGCCACGAAATAAACACGAGATTGCTTGCCTGTTTACTTATGCGAATTGAATAACATGCTTTCCAAGCTTTACAGTCTTCGAATATGCCATGAACTCATCCTAAGGTGAACATAGAAAGAGAACTAAATTGTATGTTTGTATGAATAAATATAATACTAAATGTCGGTTTGTTAAGTGGGTTTTTGATCAGTACAGCGAGGACGAAAGTGCTAATCCCCTATTTGTTTGCTAGCAGGTTCAGGGATTGGTCTGCTCGTGGCGGAGCTTCGCTTGAACGCATTGTGTCACACCCCGATTCGTAGAGTCATTCATTCACATATTTTATCTCTTGGAATCGATCGTCCTCGCTTGGGCGTGATGCCGTACAAGTCTGGTATTGCACTTGTACAAGGCAAAGATGGTACAATAATCGATAATCTTCAAATAGGGACACATCGCAGCGGCAGAAGCAGATAAATTGAAGTTAATGAGGACAATCTCTTTTATTGAATAGAAACACATCACTTCTTTATAGCAGCGGAGACAAAAGAATCACTTGAAGTCACACAGAGATATACAGAACTATATTCTCTTTATTGATAACTGAAGAAGAGTACAAGAATTGTATTGGAGTACAATGATTACAGTACATCTCACTTTACATTGGAAACCAACTGAATAATGCTATACAGCTTATATTTGATATTTGGATACAATGGATTACAACTCGATATACCGACTTGGCTTATAATCTCACTGGTACAACTGATTACAATGTTCCATATATTATGCCCTTCATAAACAGAAGACATCATCTTGCACAAGGAGAGCTTCTGTATGCCCAACAAATCTTTGATGTCGCGGAACCAATCCAGGCAAATCTTCGTGTGTAGAACATTCCAATGCACAAGCACCTGCCCACAAAACGTGGGTCAGTACATCATCTATGTACTGGCGAGCAGAATCCAACCCACTCGCATAAGCCAACATTTTAAGTGATCATTTAAGCAAGCATTTATTAGAATGATCTTTCTACTTGGGGCCTAGCATCAGTTTACAGTTCATGGGCAATAATCAGAGTGAAGCAGGTAAACATTTTCTTAGTAGCATTCATGTGGACATATCATTTAGCATTCTTGGTGTTATCATGCAAGGCATCATTGAGGCATCTCTTATCATTAACATCTTAAACATATTATGTCAATTCTCACTTCAAGCATCATTTAGCATAGATGTTATGTTTGAGCACTATTTAGAGCAAGGCATCTTTCTAGCATACTGAATTGAACATGTTAAGCAGGCAAGTTAAACCAACTTATACAATATCACAATTATGTGATTTCTTACCGATAGCCGACTTCTCACACCTGTATCAAATACAGGTTATTCGATATACTTACTCTGCCTGCACAAAACATTCATTAGCATGCATCCTGACTACATGGTCACTGGTGTTGTTAAACCATATGGACTCTTCTCATTTCATTTCATTTCAAGATAATGCGGTCAGCATAGTAGGTGGCGAGCCTCTATGCCACCCCGCCTTATCCGTGCTCCCATAGCACTCATCATTATTTTCTCCTAGGCCGAATCGGTCCCCAGGGCCCTAGGAACCGTTCGAGGAAATTATTACTCAAACCTTGTATACAAGTTGTCCATGACCATACGAATGCGTGTCCGACTCGATTGTGAACATAATTGCATGGTAAAATATATAAAGGAAAGTAAAGGCAACAGTGCATCATTAGTCATATTCAATGACTTATTCATTTCATCATTACCATCATTTCATTTGGTGATCTAAACGATCCCAGCTTTATCATTTCTCATTCATTGCTTCATTGCAACGCATCTCACAATATTTCTTTCTTAAGAGGAAAGTAACATTCATTCATTCGACAGGGACATTTGTTCATTCATTCATTTCTTATAAGGGACAGGCAGTATTTCATATTCTTGCAACAGATATGGAGAGAGTACATGATTCTAGTGTTTCATTCAGTTCATTGGGTCGATAGCATAGCCAGTTCATTTCTTTTTCTATCATTCATAAGGCATCTCATTATTCAAGTGTTTTGTTGTTTCAGCAGCATTAAACATAAGGATCAATGTTATCCATTCAATCTCAGGCATCGAATCACATTAGCAGTTCAATGTGTTATACATTTCAATAATTCTTAGCATAAGCATCTCTATCATTCAGCAACTAACATATGGAATATTTAGGGACAGTTCATAGCATTTCAATACTTCATTTATTAAGCATGAAGGAGTAAGGAGGAGGAAGGACAGTTCCACTCACCCAAAATTCTACTAAGCGTAGCTCCACCAGCGAGCCACGTTCCAATACCCATTCCGTCTAGCCAGCTAAGTGAGACAGCATCAATCTCAATTCTCCTGATCTCCAACATAAGTCACGGTCCAATATTCTGATCCCATCCAACAAGCCAACCAAATGCCTCGTGCGGAGCGGGACATTACACAATATACCACTCAGAAAAAGTTTCGTCCTCGAAACTTAAGGAAATAACTCATCTACTAGATTCACTTAATCACAATGAGTTTCTCATTCATCTTCAATTCAATATTCATTTTAGCCCACTTGATCATTTTAAAATAGTTATCCAACTGTATCATTTTAATCCATCAACGATTCATTCCATCTTTCTCTTTTTTCAAATACTTGCCACTTCTCATTGATTCACCAACATTTTCCTTGCATTCTATCTTGGTTGCAACACATCGCTTCATTTGGATCCACACACATATTTTAGGCGTCCCCAAAACATATGCATTTCAGCCAAAGTCTGCGCTAGTGCGATAAATTCTTCCCATAATGTCATCTCAGTTGCAACCTATCACTTCGACTGGATCCGTACACATATTTTAGGCGTCCCCAAAACATATGTACTTCAGCCAACTTCCATGATAGTATAATTCGATCAGCCACAATACAACTCTCTTTCCCTAATTCGACTTAGCATCCTTTCAATTGACTTTATTACTTCATTTCTTGTCACAATCACTATCTTCCAGGCCACAACACTTTACATCAGGGACAACTTGGTTAAGCTCTCTATCCGAGCATAATATTTCTAGCATTCAATCAAGGGTCAAATCTTAGAGCCAATCACATCAAGAGTTCACAACATGCAATCATATTCCTTTTCGAATCCAATAATATTTTTCACCGAGGCAATTCCACTTTTCTAAATGACACAATCCAACATCAACCAACTATCGATACAGATCCAACATTTCCGTCACGAGCAGTCAATTTCATCTTATATAATTCACCATTCGATACATACAACTCAAGTCTCATCCCACGATTCTAGTCCCGCTATAGGCCGACACATAATCCTCAAGGGTCAAACATCTCTAAGGTTCATATTGGAGCATACATACAATATATCATTCTTTGGTCAAATTCATCACCATCTCTCGTTCAAATGCCACAAGGTTATTCTATGGTTCGCCAACGGCCATCTATTATTTGGTCCAGTTTCAATGGTTAGCTATACCGACAGCTATACCTAATCATTTAGGTGACTTCCCTAGAGTGGACGACTACTAGGGTTATACTAGTTTCTTATTCTTAAAGCCGACAAGCAACCAACAGTTCTAAGGAACTCTTACCCAAACCTATGGGTTTTAACTCAGGCCGAATAATGGATCTCCAATTGGGCTGAGCCAGCAATTGGTAACTCATCAACTGGTCGCTAGGGTCAACTCTATCTATCCAGGGTCTTCCTCAAGGAAATAATTCCCACAGAGGCTCATTCTAGACTTACATAGTGATCGACTAAGATCGCTCTATTAACATTACGGTCGATTCCCAATCCGACATACGATTCTCCTCGTTCTAACAATCCATCAAGTAAATTCCCAATGATCCAATTTCTATTCCAATATCCTTTGTATCCACACGAACCCATAAGCCAAGGCCAACTATTCAAGGGTCATCGGTTCCGATAGTCTTAACATAACTATGGAATCACTATTCGGTCCATATGACAGAGTCATACCACTAAGTCATAAGCCAACAATCTATATCCCAACCAACAATCACCTATACCGACATTATCCAACATGTTTGAATTTTCTCAATCACATTCGTTTCTCAATCATCAAACCATCTCACGGGCATTCTTAAATCTCATACAGCACTGGTCAAATAGTTTATCCATCCAATCCGACAATTTATGTATCACTTAACCATCCTCTAGGCAACACAATATTCAGGCTTGCTACTTGTTACTTTTCTAATCCCATTAGATTCTTCAACATACATGCACATAGGCAACGACTATCCTTTGGTGATCAAGATGGATTAACATCTATTACACCTTAGGGTCAAAGCATAGATCTCTAATATTCCTTTGATTTACCGACGATATTTCCAAAACTTTTTAGCTACGCAACCAACTTTGTATTAGCCACATTTGATTTACCTCCAACCAATCGAAGTAAACAATCAGATTTTCTAAGCCTCAACATTCTCTAGCCAAATCCATTTACTCATAGCATACTAACTGTCTTTACTAGTCTAAGTCATCACTCGACTAAACAATTTCTAACCAAGTCATCAGTTATAATTTCCAACAATCTCACTACCCCACATTACCACCGTCAAGGGACACTCCAGTCATCTAGCAACAATACATGACTCCCAGCTAAGTCTCGACACTACCCAATACTCACAGATAGTCTCATTGCTATTCTACGGAAAGGATCAATCATACATCTCGTTCTGAGGTGGTAGAGGCAATATACCACTCAGAAACGAAGCCATCCTTAAACAATACCAACTCAAATCTATCCCGGACTTACATGATCTATAATGATCACAACACTTAGCCAACATCTCGGGGTCTCAATATCACAAGCCAACATTCTTAGGGTCTCAAAGCAGTAGTCAACACACATGAGTCAATTCAATAGTTCTGTTAAACTCATTCATCAATTATTCCATTCACAATTCTTTTCCAACATCACATGCAATTCTCAACTTGTTGCAGCATACATAGTCATTTTCTTTATTCCCACATTCCAAACAGCATTCACAATATAGCATACTATGGCATCGAGTCATTGTTGGGTCATTTGTGTCCAAACCAACAATAATCATTCATTCAGGGGCATCTCAATGTATATAGACTTATTGTATGGAACATCCAGTGAGCAGCCAAGAGGGTCAATGATCATTCAAACATGAACAACATTAGGATGATTACAGAACAACAACAGCATAATCGCGGAAGCAATCTTTGAATTAATCACGGAAGCAACGTTGAGTGATCGCGGAAGCAACTTTGGTTAATCATCGATGCAACTTTGATTTGAAATGAATCAAAGAAGAGACCAAGGACGTAAAGCCGTGCTCTGATACCAATTTGTCATGCCCTGATTCGTAGAGTCATTCATTCACATATTTTATCTCTTGGAATCGATCGTCCTCGCTTGGGCGTGATGCCGTACAAGTCTGGTATTGCACTTGTACAAGGCAAAGATGGTACAATAATCGATAATCTTCAAATAGGGACACATCGCAGCGGCAGAAGCAGATAAATTGAAGTTAATGAGGACAATCTCTTTTATTGAATAGAAACACATCACTTCTTTATAGCAGCGGAGACAAAAGAATCACTTGAAGTCACACAGAGATATACAGAACTATATTCTCTTTATTGATAACTGAAGAAGAGTACAAGACTTGTATTGGAGTACAATGATTACAGTACATCTCACTTTACATTGGAAACCAACTGAATAATGCTATACAGCTTATATTTGATATTTGGATACAATGGATTACAACTCGATATACCGACTTGGCTTACAATCTCACTGGTACAACTGATTACAATGTTCCATACATTATGCCCTTCATAAACAGAAGACATCATCTTGCACAAGGAGAGCTTCTGTATGCCCAACAAATCTTTGATGCCGCGGAACCAATCCAGGCAAATCTTCGTGTGTAGAACATTCCAATGCACAAGCACTTGCCCACAAAACGTGGGTCAGTACATCATCTATGTACTGGCGAGCAGAATCCAACCCACTCGCATAAGCCAACATTTTAAGTGATCATTTAAGCAAGCATTTATTAGAATGATCTTTCTACTTGGGGCCTAGCATCAGTTTACAGTTCATGGGCAATAATCAGAGTGAAGCAGGTAAACATTTTCTTAGTAGCATTCATGTGGACATATCATTTAGCATTCTTGGTGTTATCATGCAAGGCATCATTGAGGCATCTCTTATCATTAACATCTTAAACATATTATGGCAATTCTCACTTCAAGCATCATTTAGCATAGATGTTATGTTTGAGCACTATTTAGAGCAAGGCATCTTTCTAGCATACTGAATTGAACATGTTAAGCAGGCAAGTTAAACCAACTTATACAATATCACAATTACGTGATTTCTTACCGATAGCCGACTTCTCACACCTGCATCAAATACAGGTTATTCGATATACTTACTCTGCCTGCACAAAACATTCATTAGCATGCATCCTGACTACATGGTCACTGGTGTTGTTAAACCATATGGACTCTTCTCATTTTATTTCATTTCAAGATAATGCGGTCAGCATAGTAGGTGGCGAGCCTCTATGCCACCCCGCCTTATCCGTGCTCCCATAGCACTCATCATTATTTCCTCCTAGGCCGAATCGGTCCCCAGGGCCCTAGGAACCGTTTGAGGAAATTATTACTCAAACCTTGTATACAAGTTGTCCATGACCATGCGAATGCGTGTCCGACTCGATTGTGAACATAATTGCATGGTAAAATATATAAAGGAAAGTAAAGGCAACAGTGCATCATTAGTCATATTCAATGACTTATTCATTTCATCATTACCATCATTTCATTTGGTGATCTAAACGATCCCAGCTTTATCATTTCTTATTCATTGCTTCATTGCAACGCATCTCACAATATTTCTTTCTTAAGAGGAAAGTAACATTCATTCATTTGACAGGGACATTTGTTCATTCATTCATTTCTTATAAGGGACAGGCAGCATTTCATATTCTTGTAACAGATATGGAGAGAGTACATGATTCTAGTGTTTCATTCAGTTCATTGGGTCGATAGCATAGCCAGTTCATTTCTTTTTCTATCATTCATAAGGCATCTCATTATTCAAGTGTTTTGTTGTTTCAGCAACATTAAACATAAGGATCAATGTTATCCATTCAATCTCAGGCATCGAATCACATTAGCAGTTCAATGTGTTGTACATTTCAATAATTCTTAGCATAAGCATCTCTATCATTCAGCAACTAACATATGGAATATTTAGGGACAGTTCATAGCATTTCAATACTTTATTTATTAAGCATGAAGGAGTAAGGAGGAGGAAGGACAGTTCCACTCACCCAAAATTCTACTAAGCGTAGCTCCACCAGCGAGCCACGTTCCAATACCCATTCCGTCTAGCCAGCTAAGTGAGACAGCATCAATCTCAATTCTCCTGATCTCCAACATAAGTCACGGTCCAACATTCTGATCCCATCTAACAAGACAACCAAATGCCTCGTGCGGAGCGGGACATTACACATTGAGGCTTGGAATGCCCAAGCGTATTGAAGCGTGCGATCGCATTGACGCTCGGATATGCAACAGGGTTGATGCGACCGAGATATAGAAGGCATAATGTTTAGAACGATGAAATCCTTTGTGGACAAGAGAGAACCTGAGTGTTGTAGCCAATCTGACAAATTCCGTTGGGCTATTGAAAGCCTTTGTAATCTGATTTCGAATATCAATAAAGAGAATTATTTCGTATACTCTGTGTTCCTTTCATTGTTAATGTTTCAATTCAAAGATAACCATTTGAGAAATTGTCATCTTGCCTTGCACGAGCGCAACTCCAGGCTCGTGTGGCATCATGCCCCCTGCGAGGACGATAATTCGGATGATTCCGGGTCGGAGCATGACAAATTGGTATCAGAGCTCTAGGCTCAATTTTCTCTGGACGCTTGCTTCATTACAATTCCAAAAAGTTGTCCACCACAAAATCGAAATCACTCTTGACTCTACTCGATGCCGCACTGGATGTCCATACAATAAGTCTAATACAAATCATGTAATTTTGTCGCATGTTATTTTGGAAATTATACGGTGTTGCTGGAAAAGTCGGGAAAGGTTTGTTGCTGTAAGCGCAACAAGTTGCGAGATATGAATTCAATGAATTGTTGTTGCGGATGTAACACATCGTGAATTATAAATTGAGATATTTGTTATTTGCAACGATCGATATGAGAAATATTGGTTGCATCGATACAATGAAAGTCGTGGAATGTTGCTGCAGTAATTGTCACGCGTTGATTGTAAATGATGCATTGAAAAGAAAATAAAAGTTGATATTGAATGTGTCGAACGGATTCACATATCGATTTCGAATGTGCGTTGTGATAAAAAACGATAAGTCAATATCGAATGTGTTGAACGGATTTGAGCATTGACTTTGAATGTCGAAAATAAAATTTTGCACGAGGTGCAACAGATGTCGAAAATAAATCGTTGCACAATGTGCAATGCGTATTGAAAGTAAATTGTTACACGTGGTGCAATGCATATCAAAGTGAAATCACTGCACGAAGTGCAACGGGTACCGAGAATGAATTATTGTACGAGATGCAACGGAAGGAATTACAATCGTAAATCGATAGAACGAATCGGTTCGATTGCGCACCGAGCTTGTGTTGGAAAATGAAAACATTGGCCGAGTTATTTCAGATTTGATTTAATCAGAGTTACGGTTGTGATCAAGCACGATCACTGCGAAAATCGTGAGTCAGAAAAGATCGTTGGTTCGTAAAGAGTACGTTGCGATGGAAGTAACTAGATTTCTGGGTGGTATATGGCATACCACCGATGCAATGAATGGCTCGATTCCGAGTGGTATATGTAATACCACTTGTGCAATGAATTGCATCGACGTATTGTGAGAATTGCGGAAGTTTTGTCCGCAACGGACGGAATAACACCGAGACTCGATTGAAAATTTGTATGACGGCATGTTGATGCAAGTATTCTTCGATGATCGGTTAGAATGGTAAGGCATGACTTGTAACATTGAATGATACATCGATTGAAAATTTATGAGTCGGTCGAATGACGGGAACTAGCGAAACGATTATGCCTTGAGGCAACAATCGGATCGACGGAATAGGAAACTAAAAACGTTGAGATCGAACCGCACGACTTACGAGCTCGATAAAAATGTTGGGTGATGCAAAGTATAATTGAATCGTATGACTTGCGATCTCAATAAAAACGTTAGAATACACGAATGGTAATCGAATCACATGACTTGCGATCTCGATAGAAATGTTAGCCGATGCAAAGTGAAATCGAATCGCACGACTTACGATCTCGATAGAAATATTGGGCGAGACGAAATGTAATCGGATCGCACGATGTGCAACTTCGACAAGAAAGTTGGTTGATGCGAGTAATCGTGCCTAAGAAATAGTTGGTTACATTATGACGAAAGTCATTTGGGTATGACTGAAAACACGCGAAACTTAGAGGGCGAGATCGTATGACTTGAGGGTTCTATGTTGGATAATTGGTAACTCGGTTACGCGATCAAAGTATAACGGAATGCGGCAAATCAGAGAATGAGTGGATGCGTATAGAAAAGTTTGTTGCGAACTTGGATGTATGCGATGCAAGTTAAGTTGACGCTTGAAACGGATTTAAGTTGACCCTTAACATTATCGAAATAGATACGAAGTATCGAGATCGATACGTAAGGAAACATAAACGATGTAAGAATACAAAAAATGAGTGTGCCTCGCGCTATGAAATTTTGTAAGTAATAATACGAGAATGAAACAAACTGGTTGATCATGAACTTTGTGATTGATCAAAGACGAGACTATAAGTCATCGACGATTGCTAGATGCGTATAGCATCTCATGTGTCGTTCGCGAAATAAGATAGACTCAAACTCGATACGAGTAGATGTTTCGTAAATTACGGAATCATCGACGATAGTGCATGACTCTACTCGGAGGATAGTTGCGCATCAGTTGCGCCGAAAGAAATGGTTATGTACGGATTGGGTAGTCGTATAGAAAATCGTCGGAACGTGATTTGGTTCCGAAATAAGATATAGCATGGTTCGTAGTAAACTGTCCTTCGGTGATGATCCACAATTATCGAGCGTAGCTTCGGGGTAGCTGACTCTAGAAGACTTGACCGCCAAATCAAATTAAATTTTGCAGACCGTAAGATGACCCATGCGATATCGTATATGAAATTACATCGATAACAAATATAGTGTGGTGCATGTTGACGATAAGTCTAGGCGATCGAGAATTGTTGGAACAACTTTTGATTGAGAATGATATAGTTAGATTCTAGTATTCGTCGAATGAATACTTGAATGGTTATGTTGGTCGATGAACAAACTAGAAATTCACCAACGAACTTGGTGATTCGAATAGGCGATTGCGAGAAACGTGCTATGCACGAGAGGGAATGATAAGAGAATGACTTACGAGTTATGTCGTTAGATTTGATTCACCTTACAATTAAGCTTGCGTGAATCAAAATTATGTTCGATATTGCAAGACGGATAAGTTAGGAATTTGGCTAGTGAATTTCTACTCATCAGGAATCGAATGTAAGACACGTCGTAAGGACCTTCGTGTAAAAGGCGATCGTTGTCTTGAGCACGGTCGCCGCGATGTAAACTGTTATGTCGGATAGATTGTAGCCTTTATGCAATATCAATTTAAACTTGCGTCGAAAGAATTTGAGCACAGTGTCTAGGTAAGTCACCTAGCGGACGTAGTCCTGAATGTTGATGCTTTTGCAAGTCAACAAAAGAGAATCATGTCGAGATAGGATACGAAGTAAAACATCGGAAATAGTTGGATAGTGACGTCGAACGCAAGACGTTGTAGAGACTCGTTGTGATCGAATACGCGACGGCTTGACGCAACGCATAGAATTGATAGTCCCGATAAAACATATAAAGTGAGAAATGCGATCTTTGAATTGCATCGTGTGCCTTAACTTTTGTTGGAGGATCGCGTATGTATCAATATACATGTGTAATAGAATTGCGAGAACTTATGCTACAACCCAAGTCCGATCGAGAGTACGAGATGGCAAGTAATTGAGAATAAGAAGTTACATGTTTGCGTTGTTCCGATATCCTACAAGTAAGCTTGGCTGAAATGCATATATTAGTGGGACGCCTAAAAATGTGTATTATTCCAAACTAAGTTGTACGATCCAAACGATAGTGAGACGAGATCGTAGAACGATCTAATGAAACCCTTGGAAATTTAGTATTGGTTTCGGTTCGAGACGAACCTTATTTTGGGTGGTATATTACGTAATGTCCCGCTCCGCATGGTACATTATGCTGAGTCGTTGACTCGAAGAGTTGCGTTGACCCGATTACGTATCGATACGAATCGATACAAAGTGTTAAGTTGTCCCGAGCAATACATCGAACTAAGTCGATGCGAATAGTTGCCTTGTCCCAAAGAATGCATCGAGTGAATCGATGCGAAGCATCGCGTTGCCTCGAAGGATAAGTGAGTTGAGACGGCTCGAAGATTCTAAGAAATCGAATCGACCAAGACGCAAGTCCGAGTCGATACAAGTATTGATTTTAGTTGGTTTGATGTGCAGGCTATACGTTTATGCTGAAATGTTAGAGGTCGATCTTTTGTCTTATTCAGTAAGGGGTCCGCGAAAGCAAATCGTCGTCTTGCGATGGACTGAAGCGTTGGTACGGTAAGCCAAAAACGAACGTATAATTCAATGAAGCACGAAGTGCTCGAATGGCTAAGTCAGGAGAGTTGCCCGTGCAACGAAGTTATGAAATCGAGCCGCATTGGCTCCGCGAAACGACAAGGCATATCGTTTCAAGGTGGAGGGACATTGACTCTCTTTCCTACTCCGTCATGCTTAAGTAAAATACATATCATTGTATGCTGAGTTAACCCACTACTAAAATCTTTCAATTCAGCGACGCGTAAAGACGTCGCTAAAAAGGGAAAATACGTCGCTAATTTCTATTAGCGACATATTTAGCGACGTTTTCAAGTAATCGGGATTAACCTAGTCGCTAAACAAGAAAACGTCGCCATACGTCGCTATTGCGACAAGCTTTAGCGACGTGTCCACGTCGCTAATTTAGCGACTGCCAGCGACATAAAACGTCATAATTTACCGACGTAATCTAGCGACGTTGAGCGACTTGACATGCATCAATGCTGACCTGGCTTGAGAGCCATATGGCAACGTTCTGCGATTTTTCTACGTCGCTACAGTACCAACATTTAGTGACGATCAGCGACGATATTCCTCACAGTTAGCGACGTGGTTAGCGACGTTGGTGTCGTCGCTGACCGTCGGTAATCGTCGCTGAACGTCGGTAATCGTCGCTGAACGTCGCTAATATTAAAAAAAATACAGCATTTGCAGCATTCCCTACAGTATTTGCAGCATCCCCCACACCATTTGTTACAGCAACAACGGTGTGTATCACGAACACAGTATCAAACAACACAGATACACACAATCACGAATACGTTTGAAACACAATCTCATCAATCAACACAGATATATAAAAATTTGTAACAACAATGTCAAACATAATGGTCCACAACTTAATTGCCAAGTATGGGAACGAATGGCTCAGAACACATACTAAAATTCATTCTAGCATACATTAGTGTGAATCATCTATGTTCTGTACATATGGTATAGTATATGTTCTTATCGTATGTAGTATCTGAAGAATGTAACAGAATCAAGATGAACTCACATAATGTAATACTAAGACGTCATCTACTACTATATATATAAGATATAGTGATAGGTTGTCGTATCATCATTGTCGAGAGATGAGGGTCGGAGGACAGTCAACTTTATCTACAGCTACATAGTTTCTGCCTCGCCAGTCGAATGGCTGCAGGGACCATGTCCTGATCACAACTTAATTGCCAAGTATGGGAACGAATGGCTCAGAACACAACCTAAAATTCATTCTAGCATACATTAGTGTGAATCATCTATGTTCTGTACATATGGTGTAGTATATGTTCTTATCGTATGTAGTATCTGAAGAATGTAACAGAATCAAGATGAACTCACATAATGTAATAGTAAGACGTCATCTACTACTATATATATAAGATATAGTGATAGGTTGTCGTATCATCATTGCCGAGAGATGAGGGTCGGAGGACAGTCAACTTTATCTACGGCTACATAGTTTCTGCCTCGCCAGTCGAATGGCTGCAGGGACCATGTCCTGATCACGATGTCGTACCGTAGATTAATGCAAATGGAGCTGGAGCCAAAATACAGAAACCAAAATATGATATCCACCTGAAGTATAGAGTCGGGGGAGAAGAACTTTTCTACCCTCTCCCTCTCTCGTGCTATCAACGTCACAACTTTTCCACCTCAAGTTCTGATCAAGCATCTTTCTTCTCCTCTCCTCCACCATGGCTCTGAACTCATCTGCTCCTCCCTACTTCCCTTCTTCTTATTTGACTCTCTCAGGCACATATGATATCCAGCTCAAGTGTAGAGTCGGGGGAGAAGAAGTGGACAGGAAGAGAAGGGGGAAGCAGCACAGCCGGCGGCATGACCCGGAGGAAGTACAGAGGTTTTCTTCAACATACATAGGAGAACTATAAGGATATATCTTTTCACAACATATCACCTTGTCAAAGACCCTTAATGTGACAACCATGTTACCGCGGTGTCAGAAGACTAACATGTCATAATTTTCTAAGCCGTGTGTTTTGACATAATCCTCAAACCGGATTTCAGTTCTATGTAATAATGCAAGATTACGACATAGGAGGAAAGAGTTAGGAGGATTATGTCAAAACACATGACTTAGAAAATTATGACATGTTAGTCTTCCGACACCGCGGTCACTACAAAAAAAGTGACCTTTTGGGACAACAAAAAAATGTCATAATAAATAGGTTTACCGTCCCAACTACTATTTGGGACGGTCTTTAGGACGGCAATGGGTGGTCTCATTAGGGTGGCGTGGCAAAAAGTTAAATGACGGATATTTGTCGTCCCAAATACTTATAAAGGACTGTTAAACTCCCGTCCCAAAAGGTTTCAAAATTACAAATTCTGCAGGACAGTTTATAAATCTGTCCCAAAAAATATGTCCTAAAAACTTAATCCGATTCCTATTTGTATATAAAATATACAATTAAATTTTATATAGAACAAAAATTACACAGAACTATTTAATCGCAAATGCATTATGGTAGCTGCAACATTAAGACAAGAAATTTTTATAAAACATTTAAAAGTCATATCCAACTGTTTATAAAATGAAACAAAAGTTTACATCACATCGAATCTTTCCCCCACAACATAAAATTCATATCCCATTGTTTACAAAATGAAAGTTTATATCACATCGATAGCCACATATGCATGTCAAACGCACCATCTGCAGCCTTCTTTGGAGCAGCCTTCTGTGAAGGAGTTACACGACAGCAGACGGCTGTCCTCGAGAGAATCGCCAATTCAGTTAAAGCCTCCTTATATCTCTTCAGAACAATTTCTAAAGCAACACCATCCACAACAAATGCCAAGTCCTGTGGAAACAAAGAAATAAGGACAAAGATCTTCATGAGAGTAAAAGATTCAGCTGAAGTATGACTTGATAGTTTTGAGAGAAACTACAGATGCAAAAGGATATGCTGACCTTTGTTTTCGGAGCTAGACGGGCCATAAGAGAAGATACAACATTTCCCGCATTATTTTCCTTAATAAAACTAATAGTCAAATTGATTATCAACATGCATATAATTCCCACAAAATCCTACCAACCATGACCTTGCTTCAAAACTAGACAAGACTAGTTTACTCAGCTATACAAAACACCTTCCATTGAAGAAGAATTACTCAGCTGTAAAAAAGAACAAAATACAAAGGTTAGTAATGAAATTATCTTCAAACACACCTATGCCAGAGAAAAAAAATGTAGGTTATATCCCCTGTTGGAGAGAAAACATGAGGCAATGGAAAGAAAGCTTCACATAGCAACTCCACACCCTGTTAAACAGGCTACGAGGACACCGTAAATAGTGACAAGTCAAAGCATCAAAGTCACTAATTTGCTGGCTCGGTGACCTGCAAGTCATGCAGCAGGTCTTTTAACTCAGATAATGCTCTTCAAGCTCATACCGAGGCAAAGCACTATGGTGCCAAGTGAGCATTTATGGACCAACACCCGAAAGTTTTGTAGAAGGCATCAGGATATTGTGTAGAGCTGGATGCAGCTATAAACACCATCATTTCTTAGGCTTGTTAAAAATTTTGGGCATCATTATGTATCTCTTGCTTAAATTCATTCAAAATGAAATGATACATTGTAGAAAAGAGAAGTTATACATGTGTTGCCAATTGATGAAGTTAATAGACAAGTTTACCTGGTGGAAATGCTCAACAAGTCCACTGGAATCAACCAAATGTGTTGCTCGCCTAAACAAGGACTAGACACTATTAGCAATTACAACAGCTTCAATATCTCCTTGATTACATGTTAAACTAGTGAAAACTTTGTCTTATATCTTCTTTGTGATAGGAAGGGATCCACCTGTCAAAGCAGACTGCCCATGAAGATGAGATGATTAACAATTTCTTAAAAGAAAAGTTAAAGAAGTTATTTATAGACAAAATATTTACCTAGCCAATTTTAGAGGATCTCCCTCGACAAAATATTAATGTTGATAATGTCTCCTGGTAATAGAATAGCAATATCTTGCTCTTGCCAGTTTCCATCTCTCAGAACCTGGGTGTAGAAGAATAAACAAGCATTGTACAATAGAGGGAAGAAAATAAAAGAAAATCACTATCTATGACCATTTTTCTAAAAAAAAAGAGATGATTGTCAAATATTGAAATTCACGTTATGCAATATAGGATTACAACTGATAGTAAGTATGTAAGATATGCTGACCTTTGTTTTGGGAGCTAGATGGGCCATAAGAGCAGATACAACATTTCCCGCATTTTTTTCCTTAATAAAATTAATAGTCAAATTGATTATCAACATGCATATAATTCCCACAAAATCCTACCAACCAGGACCTTGCTTCAAAACTAGACAAGACTAGTTTACTCAGCTACACAAAACACCTTCCATTGAAAAAGAATTACTCAACTGTAAAAAAAAGAACAAAATACAAAGGTTAGGAATGAAATTATCTTGTTTTGCTTTTCCATCTCTTGCAATGAGTGCTCGACCTTTTGATATTTCTCACACATAGCTATGACTTTAAATTTTTAGATCAATCCATGCAATGCTCTTCCACTAGTAATCATTTTCATAACTTGGACAGTTCATTTTAAAGAATCTCTAAACCATAAGAGCTACGTTGTGGTAAATTATAGTAAATAAACAGAAAACCCTATAAATGATATCAAATGTATTTGACGACATCAAAGTTAGTATATGAAAATTATAACATCATAACATGATTTACATATTAAGCAATCATATGGTTGCATCAAGCAATTCCTGAAGCATTATCAGATTAAACTGTGTATCAATGAGCTAATAGGTATTAATATTTTATTGTGATATTGATATTATTGATAAAATCAAGATTGAAGATTATTTTAGAGTTCTTAATTTAAGTAGTTCATGGCTGAACAATTAGTTATTTGGTTGCTCGTCTAGGTGAACCTACTATTTGCATGATTGTCCATTTTTCAACTACGCTCACTCTATGGTTAGGATTGTTGATACCTATCCCACAAGAGATATCAAACTAAAACATACTTGAACATAAAAAATTGTCATTCATGTAATTTTGGATATTTTAGCATATGTAAAAGCTTCATATGGACAATGTTCTTATCTAATAAATGCTGATTTGACTCATATAGCTCCTGCCTTAAAATATGAAACTAAGTGACTATATCACTAATCTGAGTGTGTCGTTTCAACATATATAAAGAGGTAAAGCAATCCATTGAAGCGACCTTGACTAGCAATTTTCACTAGACAATCTAAAAGTCTTTGATAGAAGTAATAGACACAAGAAATAGCCAAATCATTGCTGCCAAGTAATAGAGAGAACATATGATCATAGTGATTCTTCCACAAAGAGACAGTAATAAGGAAACAAGGAGAGAATAAAAGTATGATGCCACGAAGTATCAAGTTACCTTCCATGGAACCAAATTAAGAAGTTCTACATAGTTCCCCCTTCTTTGTGCTGCTAGGTCAATATGGCGAGGAATATAGTTAATGCACACAAATAGAGGCTTTACATCACATTTCTGAAATGAACATAAACATTAAGAAATAAGTATCATAAATACTACCCATATCAAGTTCACAATACAATACAACTGTGTACATTTCTTCTAAAATTAAGAGAACCAATTAGCTGCTAGAAGTATTATCTCGTATCGACAATACTTATAGGGACATCAAAAATTTCAGTAGATAAGCCATTTGATAACACAGAATACATATTAGGAATTCAAATCAATTGTCCTACATACTATCGGAACAGTCCACGTCACGTAACACTACCAAATGGATAGATTTAGCTTATGGGCCACATATTAACTAAGTGTTCAATCCTCCAAACTTGACTTCTAGGTAAAGCAAATAGAATAAAAGAAATCATTTGTAGCAGGTATGATTTTCTGGTTTGTGTTCCAAAATGAACATATTCATCTCATTATTTCCTGCAAGATAAGTTTCAATAGTTTTAATAATAAAAGATGTAGCATTAAGATGGATGCCACACAATACAGACCAGGAGAAAACAAGAACTTTGGTGCATCTACATATATTTTGGCATGGCTCTCTCTAATATCTATTAATTCAGATGCTATTTTCGTGTGTCCATGACAAGAAACTACTACACAGGTGATTGAAAAGTTCAAATTTTGGGCCAAACATCGCTGGACTATTAAAAAGACAACTTAAATGCTTTACAATAAAAAATCAATAGAAGCTACTTTGCTAAGATCTCTACATAAGAAAGAATTTAAATAAGCAAAAGATACTTATCAACAGAGATCCAAATAATGAGACTGTAATAGAATTGTAAAAAGTAGGAATTATAGAAGTTGCCTGAAAGAAAGGAAGTAATGCCTCCTCCACATTGATTCGGCTTCCGTACGATCTGCTCTTTTCCCCTCTCATTTCCACCCCAGTAGTATCATTAGGTAGGGTAGGAGACTCTTCATCAAATGAACCCTTACTAAAGAAGCTAAAAAGGAAGTTGAGCTGGCCTTGATCAAGAAGTAAACGCATGGGCATAAATTCCAGAACTAGCCTGAGAAAAAAAAACTAACATTCAGAACTGGACAATATTTTTTGGTACATAGCTGATGATTAGAAAATAGAAGCTACAGGGTGCAATATTAGTCATGCAGTCACGATATCTGTTTATGTAATCACTAATGTTTATGTAATCATTGTTTGATGTTGATACTTAACTAAGGTAAAAGTAAAACCTAGTGTTTCACTATTATTATCATCCGCACTTGTATTTCACGATATCTGTTTTAGTATCGGATATGATACTCTATAATCAAATATTTTCTTCCTTTCCGCTTAAACCCTAATATTTTATTTTGTAATAACCGTGAGCTTACTTATCTTTTCTCTGTGTACTTTTTTAATCCTCTTTCGTTTTCTCATATTTCATCCTCGCCCTTCTCTCGGTTTCCTACTTTAAGATTTAGTTATTCATATGAGAAATATTTATGTTATTACCATGTTGATGACTCATCTTTTTTAGAAATGATATGAAAAGTAATGTTAATATGTGATCATTGATTTTGTACACTTGTGTGTCACTTATTTGTTGATGACGTATTATTTATCCTAAAATAGCTTCCATTTGAATGCCTTGGCCCCGCCATTTATCTTCTTCAAAACGTAAGGAAAATTAAACTTACCAGAGAGAACTTTTTGAATAGACTCCTCAGACAGCATGGACTCTGCAAAATAAGCCACAAACGAGTTTAAAAAAATCAATCCTTGAAGAATACATTTTCATGACATTTGTTATTCAATAGTTGAAAAGCCATAAATCCATGCAGTCTAACTTATAGCTCCTTTCCGACACAAAATATTGTGCTAATATATAATATTCCCATCAACAAGTACATAAGGTTGAAGTTGATTGCTATTCTGTTAAGTACAAGAATAGGTAAACATTTAGTGTTATACCAACTTAACACCCATGACTAAAGAGCAACTTCTCATTAATTTCTTAATACCTTGATTCCACAACACCAGACGACAATTTGATACCAGTGACTTAAGAGCAACTTCTCATTGATGTAAGAAATTAGAAGTTACAATTCCCCAATTCATCCCTCAACCAAGAATATAAGAATCAACCAAAATGCACAAAAGGCAAGGAATTACGGAGGTTCAACTTGAATCATGAAATTATATAATTCATGGATGAGCCAAAATGACAGACCCAATGTCTCCAACCAAACAGTACCTTAGAATGCAAGTGAAAAATACATGGCTACACTAAATGAAACTATCGAAAAACTGTTAATATTAGAATGTTAACTTTCTGTATGCAAGTCTATATGAAACTAGCCCAGTCTATATGAAAGTAAAAAAAGAACAGTATTCCATCATCTAAATCCAGCAGCTTCACACACTATTGTTTGTTTCCATATAATTGTATAATTCTCTCTAAATCGAACATGGTATGCTATTACTTCATTTGGTGCTAAAATATTCATTTATTTGTTAGAAATAATGATTGGCTGGATCAGTCTAAATAGAACTGGAGCAGTATATGATAACTTTATTGTACAGGCTCACAAATTACAGAATTGGTACTGTTTGGGATAACTTCATTGCACATTCCAAATAGAATCGGTCCAAATAGAATTGATATAGTTTAGAACAGTGTTACATTATATAAACTTGTACGATATGTCCAAGCAGCTCAATTTAACTAAAAATGAAGTCGATATGAGTACAAAATACCTGAACTAAAAGAAGGCTACCCAATATTAATCATTCAAGGGTCACAGATTATGATTTTGTTTGAAATACTAGTTTGTCTTTTAACATGTCAATAGGCCAGAATCTCACCAGGAATCTCTAAGAAAGATTCATCAAATCTTTCTCTTGTTTGAGTTTCCAACCTTCAACTCTTTCCTTCCAATCTACACTTCCCAGCCCATATGAGTTCAAATCCTTTGAAGGGTCCACTATTCTCACGGGAACTGTGCTCAGACACCAAAATGAAGAGAGATACATTAATTGACTCATAAAGCAAAATATGTTGAAATTCTTTGAAAATTGAAATAACAAAAAAAGTTACCTGGTAAGCTAGGATCGACACTAGAAATTGAGTGTGTACGTTTCTCCCCATACCCTAGAGTGCCAGATGATCTGATGGACTGTCGATCAGGCGAAGCATCAGGTACTTCCCCAGAAACCTGAAAGTGAGCAAAAGGAGATCCAAGAAATGATCTGATGTGCAGTGAACAAAAAACACTATCATATGCAATTGTAAAATGATGTTGGATTACAAGGTCATAGTGGGTGAAAAGAGACCAAAGGACATCGCACCAACAATTCCTTATACAAAGATGGTCACGTCTTTTCTAGAGCTCACTTTATATTGGACTGTTACATGGTACCATACCGAGGAGGGAAATGCTGGAATGATGAGCAATTTAACTAAGATGTCCATGCATCAGGAATACGAAATGTTGAGTTGCAAGAAGAATGTCTCATGATCTATGAAAAAACATGTTTCTAAAGACACCATATCAGGGGAACTTGATCAGCCACTTTTTTATGCATAAACTTAGTAGCACTTGAACAAGCCAAGAGAACTTTAAATTGAAGTACTTCAGGTGCCAATTATTAGATTCAATTATTTCAAGAACCATTTGGTTTCCTAAGTAATGGACCACATACTGATTCTGCCACATCAATTGTTTTTTTACTTCAAGGCCTGGTCATTTGCAGAGCATTTGATCTTTTGATAAGGAAGTGGAAGTACTCAGTAACCTAAAATAAATGAGAAGGCTTCTAATGCCACTGTATTGAAGTTATTGTCGAAATGTTACACTTGTTGTCCACTAGTCAAACGGGGGATACGGTGTTGAGATTCATGTCTAGAAGAAGTAGATAAATCAACAGCTTCTTCCTAGCCTTGTCGCCATGTATGCACTGCCTTATCGTTGCCTTGAGTGTAATTGAACTCATTATCCAGATCATCAGCTCCATCCTCCTCATCATCTCCCTCAACTCTAGGACTGCCTGTAATTTGATGCATCAAGCAGATAACTCACATCAAAATCCATAATGTAGGAAACAGCATCATAAGTTATACAAAAATATAAATGAACAAGTCATAGTGACACAATTATCTAATTTGAAAACTTTTCTATATCCTTCCCAACTTTTCCTTACAAATGTGGTTGACTTGTTCAACATGCTATTTTCCAGCAACTAAGCATTTCAACCCTCTTGGATGAACTTTTTCAATTTTCTATGATGTGGTCCATGTACATGATGGACCAACATTCACATTTTCCATTAACGCTGCCAATTTTCGATACTTGCTATTTCTCGTGCAATGTACTAAATTGACATTTGAACCCCTTATGTATGTTCCGATCTAGTTGAAATCTATGAGGAAGTCATAAAGTCAGATATATATAACTTATAACTTATATTACAGTTAGAACACCTAAAGTACTGAGGACATAATTTTTCAAATAAAAGCTGACCTTTATGCCTTTTGTACCTGGTCTTGCATTGAGGGCAAGACCGATTCCCATCTCTCCGCTCATATTCATAGCAAGTACGGCACACCGGGAAGGCACACTCATTGCAAGCAACAAAAATATCACCCGTCTCGGTAAGCCCTACAGTGTCACCACAAATTTGGCACACTTGACCATTCAGATTTTTCAAGGGCTTGGCCTGCAACATTAATACAAATATAATTAAGGACGGCAAACTCAATCAAAGGACAGATGTGCTTCATGTAACTACTATATTCCGCAGGAGTACGACGAGGTCAAAAGTAAACTTCAAGAAATCTAAAAAATCAGTGAGATTAGAATAAGTTAAAATCAAAGAGAAAGATAACGATATAATTGAACATATAAATGATTTTATTGTCCTCTCAGTTTTCGTTTTGAAAACATTGAGCTAAAATCTGAAAGATGACTAGATCTATTACATTATAAGTATTCAAGATTATACCCAACTAGAGGATTACAATGTTGATGAAATTAAGTCAAAACACAAAAATTGAAAGCATACATATAAAATAACTATATTTTCTATAATCCAACTTAAACTTAACCATATTCAGAAGAAAAAAAAACATAACAAAGTAATATTTTCACAAGGAGGACAAAATAATTTGTATATAACAACAATAACTGATTACCTATGTTTGATTTTGCTTCTATAGTAATGCTCCATGGCGGAGTGCTTCAATCGAGGTGTCATCGCCCTCTGATCATTCATAATATGATTCTACTACAACCAACAACGATTCTTTAGCAAAGTAATAATAATAAATAAAGGGGATGTAGCAAGTATACATTGAACACAACTGTAGATTGAAGAAGTATTACTATTTCACAAAGGACCAGAACTTACTCCAAATTTTCATAGGATCATAGGAAATGTTTTTATTTCATGTATTGTAGTATATTAATTCATAAACTATATACATATGATTGTTATTACCAAGTTGATGGTGTTAGAAGCCCATCGGACAACAACTATCTATGAGATGGCAACAGAAAATTTGTCTTCTTTGTTATCCATCGTCTTTCCGGGAACCCCTGCACGCAAAAGGACCAAAATATCCAAATTTTATTTGCAAACAAGGACATCAAGGTGGGAAATTTGGCAAAGGATGGAGGACCTCTGTGAGCTTCTATCGTGTTGAACCCATCGTCCTCCTCACCCTTATCGTTTAAGCCCCAACTGGATCTCAAGCCAAAAAACAAAGCTCCACATACAAAAAATATAATTAAAAAATTATGCACAAGGGATGACTTCCAAAGAGAAAGCACTAGAGAAAACTCAAGATGTCAAGAAATATCATGATCTGCTTACACTTAGAAGTCACGACGATCTCGTCGAAATCAAAACTCACCCCCCATGTGATGGACTCACCAGCGGGTGCCAGCACGGAGACGATGGTCTAGGCATGGGTGTGGAGGTGGGTTGGGATCAGGGTTATGATTTGAGGAGGGTTGGGATCTAGGGTTTTGGATCTGTTCTTGGATGGAGGAGGAGGAGGAGGGAGGGAGGGAAGAGGGATTTGGGGGTGCTCTGGTCTGTGCGGGAAAGAGAATTAGGGATTATATATTTTTAGATAACAGTGAAATAATAGTGGAGGGAAAGCAAAATTTAATCCCCCTACCCGCTGTCTTATTTTGACAGAATCCATTTTTGTTGGTACGGAATAAAATTTTGATCTTAAATAAGGTACATATTTAAGTTTATTCACAAATCTGTCCTAAATAATATTATCTTTTATTACAAACTCAATTTATGTCCCAATTATTAGCTTTTTGGTACACTTCAAATTAGCATATCGAATATTATTGTCCCAAAAGGTCATTTTTTTGTAGTGGTAACATGGTTGTCACATTAAGGGTCTTTGACAAGATGACATATTGTGAAAAGATATATCCTTATAGTTCTCCTACGTATGTTGAAGAAAACCTCTATACTTCCTCCGGGTCATGCCGCCGGTTGTGCTGCTTCCCCCTCCTCTTCCTGTCCACATCTTCTTCCCCGACTCTACACTTGAGCTGGATATCATATGTGCCTGAGAGAGTCAAATAAGAAGAATGGAAGTAGGGAGGAGCAGATGGGTCCATAGCCATGGTGGAGGAGAGGAGAAGGCAAAACTGAATCAACATTATCTTCCGGATCGTCCTCATCAAGGCATAACGGGCTGCTCAGCGTGCCCAGCTTCTTCAACTTCTCGCTGGCTGCAGAGTCGAAATGGGAACGGGTCCTCTTTGCCGGCCCGGAGCTCTGACTCGCACTCGTCGCCGCGCTACCGGTTTTTTCTCCTCCTCTGACGCGGGTCATAAGAGAAGAAATTTCGTACCTCTTCTTCACATAAACATCATTGCCGCCTTGTACTCGAGCCTAGCCTCCTCGTCTGTGACGCTATCCAACTTTTCGGAGTCATCGGAGAAGGAGTCGAATGAGTCGACGGTGATAGAAGATGATTGCAAGACAGGAAGCGAAAAGACAGGCGAAGAAGAGGACGATACGAGTCGAACAGGAGATTCGAGTGACAATGTAGGCACCGAGAAGTCAGATAGCATCACAGACGAGGAGGCTCGAGTACAAGACGGCAATGATGTTTATGTGAAGAAGAGGTACGAAATTTCTTTTCTTATGACCCGCGTCAGAGGAGGAGAGGAAACCAGTAGCGCGGCGACGAGTGCGAGTCAGAGCTCCGGGCCAACAAAGAGGACCCGTTCCTATTTCGACTCTGCAGCCAGCGAGAAGTTGAAGAAGCTGGGCACGCTGAGCAGCCCGTTATGCCTTGATGAGGACGATCCGGAAGACAATGCTGATTCAGTTTTGCCTTCCTTGGATGGTATTGATTCTGTAGATCCGTGTATAAGAGGAAGAGATTGGGAGTAGAGTGGACCCGGAGGAAAATGAGAGATTGGAAGCTGGGTCAATATCCAAGAAGCGAAAGAGAGTCGAGGATTCTGATAGGTTGTCGTATCATCATTGCCGAGGGATGAGGGTCGGAGGACAGTCAACTTTATCTACGGCTACATAGTTTCTGCCTCGCCAGTCGAATGGCTGCAGGGACTATGTCCTGATCACCATGTCGTACCGTAGATTAATGCAAATGGAGCTGGAGCCAAAATACAGAAACCAAAATACAAAATATAGAATCCAAAATACAAAATACAAAATACAAAAACCAAAATACAAAATACAGAAACCAAAATACAAAATACAGAAACCAAAATACAAAATACAGAAACCAAAATACAAAATACAGAAACCAAAAACAAAATACAGAAACCAAAATACAAAATATAGAATCCAAAATAGGACCCTCTGTGAGAACGGATGGCTCAGAACACAACCCAACCGGAGAGGATAATCTGAGAGATCCATCTGAGAGGGACGTATATTCTGAGAGATCACCTTTACAAGAATTATATCAGTAGTGGGATCGAGTGTTGGAGGAGATATTATCAAAGTATACGTCCTACTCAGATGGGTCTCTCACCGTTACTATTTTTTCCTGACAGCATGGTGGATGTGCTCCGTCCACAGATTCTTGCTCCGAGCCAAAACTTTGTCCTGGGGCTCAAGTGGACATCCTTGGTATAGAGCTCGAGTGAGAGGTTCCTGACAACATGGTGGTCTCCTTTATTAAAGTATCCGTGCTCGTCCCACAACCAATGTGGGATGAGCACGGATACTTTAACAAAGGAGGCCACCATGCTGTCAGGAACCTCTCATTCGAGCTCTACACCAAAGATGTTCACTTGAGCTCCGGGACAAAGTTTTGGCTCGGAGCAAGAATCTGTGGACGGAGCACATCCACCATGCTGTCAGGAAAATTTAGTAACGGTGAGAGACCCATCTGAGTAGGACGTATACTTTGATAATATCTCCTCCAATACTCGATCCCACTACTGATATAATTCTTGTAAAGGTGATCTCTGAGAGTATACATCCCTCTCAGATGGATCTCTCATATTATCCTCTCCGGTTGGGTTGTCGTATCATCATTGCCGAGGGATGAGGGTCGGAGGACAGTCGACTTTATCTACGGATACATAGTTTCTGCCTCGCCAGTCGAATGACTGCAGGGACTATGTCCTGATCACCATGTCGTAGTCCAATATAATCCAGAGATTGACATAGTACTAATTCATATATGTAGTCCAATACAAATAGTCTAATACAAAAACAACCCAATACAAATAGTCCAATACAAATAAGTACTAATAGCTAATGAGAACCATGTCGCTCACGCAAACGCTCAGTGATACGTTCACGCAACCACCTCAAAAAAGCGAGATTTTTGGCACGATGAGAGCTGTCGTCCCTTGCAAGGATTGCATGAAGAGTCCTCTCGGTCTCACTAGCTACCGGTGCTGGATGAATATAACTCCCGGTCTCACTAGCAACCGGTGCCACTTCCTCCTTAACTGTAGGAGGAGCCACCTCAGCATTCACTGTTTCCCTCAAACGATGTGCCGCTCCTCGGGTCATGGGTGCCATCTGGTAAGCAAGCTAATATAATTGTAACATAAGCAAGCTAACTAAAGGAACCATCATGTAATTTGAGTACATTTTCGAAAGCAGATAAAGTACAATAAATTCAATTTTTTACCAAGTAGCAGAACAGATGGCTCAGAACATAACCCTAAAATTTATTCTAGCATACATTAGTATGAATCATCTATGTTCTGTACATATGGTGTAGTATATGTTCTTATCGTATGTAGTATCTGAAGAATGTAACAGAATCAAGATGAACTCACATAATGTAATACTAAGACGTCATCTACTACTTAAATTTGTGAAATGATCGAAAAGAAAACCCTCGCTGGCTATATGAAACGTTTAGCGACGTCCGCCTAGGACGTCGCTAGACGTCGCTGATATATAATAAATAGCAACGCAACTTAAATTGCGTCGCGAAACGTCGCTATATCAGCGACGAGTACCGACAAACTTGCGACGCACTACCCCATTTAACAAAATGTAGACGCTAGACGTCGCTATTAGTCGTTGTTGGCGACTAACAGCGACGTCTTATATTAACGTCGCTAAAACCCCAAACATTAGCGACAAAATTTTACGGAGTCGCTAAATACGTCGCTGATTTGACTTATTTTGGTAGTGACCTATCAACACCACAGATGTGGATCGATAGAGAGATAAAAATAGTATGTGTCGAACACTAGATAGAACAATAGAAATGAATCGTACAGCAGACGTACGAGTCGCTATGGAACATTGAATATCGCAAAGGCGAGCGCCTTGGTGCGCAAGCCATAAGAACATGAGATAACTGTATCGACGAGTGCCCCAGTACATAAGTCATTTCGTGTCCCATGCACGAGTTAGCATGCTAGAACATTGAAAGACTATATCGGTGTGAGTGCCTCAGTGCACGAGCGATAGAATATTGAATACCTTATCGAGGCGTGCCTCAGTTGCACGAGTCGGAAGGATAGAACATAAACATAACGCGTTGAATACAAAGGCATAGAATATGGGAAACACGGCTTTGAGGCATGCATTGAATACACGATGCAAGAAAAGACGGCGAATGTGCGCAATTGCACGATATTTACAAAAGATGGCGTCGTTGCGACGAGAAGGACAGTTGTGGCATGGTGCCTTCGAAATGTTCGCGGCCTTCGGACGTTCGATGAGAACATTTGGGCGTTGTGCCAATTAAAATAGACATAAGCAAACTTGCTTGGTTGTATGAAAGATAAGATTGGTTGCATGGTCAAATGGACTTAAAGATATAAAAGCCCGTGCATGGGTATTCCCTCGAACGCGGCACGCCAGGGCGCTGGGACCATTCGGTAGAGGCTTCCTAAAGATCTCACCGACTAGGGGCGTCATTAGATTCAGCAGAGGTGGAAAGCTCAGTCCGAGATTCATCGGACCTTTGGACGTGACAGCACGGTTTGGCGAGGTGGCATATCGATTAATGCTTCCAGCTAGCTTGGAGGGAGTGTACGATATTTTTCACGTATCCCAGCTTCGACGCTACATTCCAGACCCAAGCCATGTGGTAGACTATTCTGAGCTGGAGGTGGACCGAGATTGACTTACGAGGAGCATCCAGTAGAGATCCTCGATCGTAGGGAGAAGCGTCTACGGAACCAGACAATTCCTCTTGTCCGCGTCATGTGGAGACACCACTCTTCGGGAGAGTCCACATGGGAGCGCGAGGATGAGATGCGAGAGCGCTACCCTATATTGTTCACTTGATTGTATTCTTGTATTTTGAATTCCCAAATTTCAATAAATATCTCGGGGTGTTTCGTGAATCAATTTTGGTTTACTTCAGAATTTCGATGGCGAAATTTTTTCAAGGGGGAGAGATTTGTAACTCCACTTTTCTGAAATATTGTAGAATTTCAATTTTATATTAAGTAACGATTTGGGAATATTTTTTCTATATTTAATATAGGTAAAGAGTTTGTTACCATTTGAATTTTTAAATTGGGCTTTAAGTCTTTATAAAAACAAAACCTATCTTTAGTTGGGCCCATTACTAAGCCCGCAACCCATGGCTTTAATCCTGAGGAGAAAGGAATTCTTCTTATTTACTGAAGTTCTTAGAGTTGGGGTTTTTCTAAATTCAAATCCTAACGGCCAGGGAGAGCGGCCATGTGCATCCCTTCTCCTCTCTAACAACCTGTCAGAGCCAATTTTCCCGCCAGTGGATTAACCCATTTCCTACGCCACTGCCACAATCCACCCTATAAAATCCTTTCTCATCTCTGTTGTTGAACAATTCTTCATTCATTTCCTCAATCCATCCTCTTCATTTGGTTCATCGACTTCTGGGAGCAATGGCAATGGCAGCCATGGCAATTCTCCTCCTCAACGATCGAGCTTTTGTTGAGACGAGCTAAATTCCAGTAAGTAATTGAGTTTTCTGATCGAATTTAATTTTGTGTTTCCAAACTCTAAATTCTTCTCCCTGATTGATCGAGCACTGTAGGGGATTCAAATTGTGAACGATCGATCAAACACCTTTCCCTTATCAAGAACAAGATCTACTGGTGAGCATTCAACCTAATGTTTTGAATCTAGATTATGATTTAGTTGATTTCAACTGTGGCTTTCTCCTTCTTAGAACCTTGTGTGTTAGATTAATGGATCGATTGTTCTTGGTTTTAGCTTGAGAAGTGAATCTGGGAATTATATCAGGTGATTTCGAGAGCATTATATTTTCTTTGGGCAGTTCCTAATACTTCAGTGCATCATATTGATTTTGTGTCCCATGTGTTTGTTTTAATGCCTGAACAGTATTTAGTCTGATTTTTGGGTCGTAGAGATTGTGTTCGATCCTTGAATCAACAGCTCCTTCAAGAACAACCAGGTAACTATGTTCTCCTTGTGAATAAATTATTTTCCTATTAAGAAGTAGCTCATGTGGTGGTTTGGTTCGAATGTTTATATTGCAGACATCATGGTTAATTGATGAATCTGGGATATATATTGTAGGCATCATGACTCTTTGATGAACCTGGAATGTATTCCAAGCATCATGGTTCATTTATGAACCTGATTATGCAGTATACTGGTTCACTGTTGAACCTGGGATGGCATGGGTAAATCATATCATGATTATGATTGGTATTTGCATATGCCATTTCTGGTGGAACATAAGAATAGCCATATGAGTTGGGAGGCATGTCAATATAGCAATGATTCAATCTGGTTTCATCAGTGTCCTGATCGAATATATATGTATCAGGAGCCCTTTCATCATTGTATTCATTGGGCACTTCCTATCTTACATATTGATTCGAGTGGTCAATCATATGCCAATGGATAATATGATTCCTGAAATACTTTTCGAGTGGCTACCTAGCAGCCATTGGAATTAAACTAGATAGCAGGGGGTGGTTTTGACCGGTGGAATCAGTCTCAGTCTCTTGGGAGTACTTGATTGGTTAAGCATCAATTTGGGATTTGTTGGGACCAATTTCATACAACCTATAATGTTTCAAGCTAGTTGAAATCTGAGGTTGTCCTATAGCTTTTTTAAGCATTAGTTTTACTATACATATGATTGGAGAGAATGATTTCCTATTTGCTGCATGCTGCAACTGAGAATTTCTGTTAGCATTAATACCTAGGAATGGGATTAAGTTCATTAATTCCTGAGAATTCTGTTAGCATTAATTCCTGGAAATAGGAATCTCAGTTCAGTTGGAATTAGAACTCATGTGCAGTGTTTTGCTGAGCTATGAGGTTCCTGTTGGACCTGGAGAGTAAACCCAGGTTTTGTTTGGACTGTGGAATGCAGGACACTTCATATTTTGAATATTTACTGCTCAAATGATATGAAGGATCTGTCACAAGTCTGAGCCATTCCCTGTTAAATTGAGGAGTGATGTGTTTACATGTACTGTTTTGTTAGCTCTTATTTCCTTACTCCTAGCTAAATCTTGTGTCATATTCTGGAATTAATTTGAGTGTTGATTTTGCAAGACAACCTATGGACATCAAGTCCTCTTGCATGACTGCTGTTTGGTTACACTTACACTGAAGCAAGGATAGTTAGGTTATTTTGCCATGTCAGTTTAGGCAGAGGGTAAATTCAGTTTATGATGATCACTGATATGTGGGGGCTTGGTTTATATAGGCAGCAGTATTGAGAGTTGTCTAGGCCTTGGTTGGCTTGTGATGAGTTGAAACTGGAAACCTTGTCATAGAGTTCCTGTTTAGTACTGGATTTCCTGTAGGACTGGTAGACTGACACCAAGGATTCAATCTAGTTTTGGCTTAACAAAGGTTACTGTTGTCCGGTTTAGGACTGGGCAGGACATAGAAACTCTTATGTACAGAGTGTATGTCATTGAACAGGTGACATACCCAGTCCTGTTTTGGGCTGATATAGTTACATTAGGACTGAATGTCCATTGTACTTTAGAACTGGAAGAATCTATGGTTCAGTGAACAAATTGCCTTGACCTTATGTCTTAGATGGTCATCCAGGATTCTTGAGTTTAAGTTGCCTTTTTGAACACTTGTCTCATATAAAATCATGTATTATACTGTTAAAGTATATAAGTACTTATTATTTAGGGTTCTTAATAGTTTATAATATAGTTAATAATTTTGATACTCTATAGGAAACCCTAGAACTAAGGTTTATATTAGAAATTAATCGTGATTAGAATCTTTTGATAACCAATTAGAATTAGCCTGTTTATTAACCCACTTGTATACATCATTGTTATATACAGGAGGATATCTAGCTCTTTTGCCTACTTGTACTTTCCTGGAGCAAGGCAAGTACACTCTACGGTCTTGTGCATTTCATTATATATCCTGTGCTTTCTTGATTGACACATTGCAACACGTCATGTACTTTCTGGTGTTCATGTTCCTTGTTCTTACTACTTGTACCTGGGGTGGGGAAATATACTATCTATGTGACCAATCCCAAGAAACAACCCAGGTGTGTTTAGCTTAGACCCCACATCGTGCACGCGGGTCCTAAGTCGTACCATTCATGTGCTTACCCCTAGCCGGTCACATACTTAGTTATATTTCAAATATAGTACACACATGCAGGAGATATACCTTGTACTTATTTCCTGTGATTCCATGATACCATATTCTTTCATGTGCTTACATATCATGTTCTTTCATGTTCTTACGTATCATGTTCTTTTATGTACTTTACACACTGTTTCTTTCATGTACTTATTCATATGTTTTTTCCTGTACTTTCCATGTTTCCTCGTACTTTCATATCATGATGTCTTGTTCATTACCTAGAATTGTACTTGCTCCGCTCCTGAATAGGATATGATGCAGGTATGCTTGCAGGACATTGTTCTATTCTATGGGCCAGAGCCCAAGATTTAGCTGAGCAGGATGAGGCTTAGCTTGAGGTTTCAGATTTAGACTGTTAGCTTTACTCTTAGATATTGTCTTTAGAATTCATGTACATTTCATTCTTGATGACTCGTACATTTATATACATAGAATTGTGGATTATGGTGATCATTCTGGGATACATTTTTAGATGCTGTGATTCTATACTTTCATGTTTATCTGGTTAATTTTCCCTAGCTTGGTACAGCTTACTTCGTCGTATCTAACGACGAAGGCTGGGCGTGTCCGACTCGTGTCCGATTATTCGGAAGCGAGTCGTGTCATATTTTTAGTGATGGCCCATACAGGTCCATCCTAATGGTACCTAGGTCTTAGTGTACTATTGGGGAACTTGATTACACTAGGAAAACTTGATCACAATATAGAAAAATCGGGAAATAAGGGTATATCAGGTATATCAGGTATTTTGATATTCTATAAACACTTGTTGTATTTAGGTCTAGGTTATTTTAACAGTTTTCTGTTTATCAGATAATTCAAGCACGCGACACCGGAACGGTTGATCCACCTATACTTGAGGTCTCCAAGCTTCCATCCCGCAGGTCGTCCCTACTATCCCCATGGGTAGTACGTTGTTGACGGAGATGATTGAAGAGTTCTTTGATACCGAGAGAGAGCAGGCCTTCCTTTTCCAATCCAGACTTGCAAATACATTTTTCGAGTTAGAAAGGACTTCTGATTTCCAGACGCTCAGACACTTGGACTTGTCCGACACCGAGCGCATATCTTGCACCAGGGAGCCGATCGAGAACCTGAAGCCGCTACTGAAGATCATCTCAGCATGTGAGGATTCGACTTCTCTGAAGATTAGAGCCACCAGCCAGGAGATCCAGAATGTAGCGCAGACAATGGAATAAAACCGGAAGCTGAAGCTCATGAAAGACATGAAGACTTATGATGAAGATATCAACTATCCTGGACCCGCAAAGCATCAACATTCAGACGGCGCTTTATCAGCCACATCATCAGAGGCAGATTCAGGCCTACATTCACTGAATGAAGGATTGACAGCAAGTCGTAGATTACAATGATCGAGGAGCATCAAGATCTCGGCAGCCATATATTCCTGTCAGAGCCCTGCACTTCAGCCCCAACAGGAGATCCAAATTCAGATTCAGCCGACGATGATTTGTATTTCTGTCGCAGCTCAGGACACCACTACGAAGAGTGCCGTAAAAGACGAAGGCTATGCTTGTACTGCTAATCGCCTGCCCACCAAGTCAAGGACTGCTGGAGACCATTGATCACACTACCCAAGGATGAACACGCTAGGACTACAGCAAGGGGACCAGCCTCTCTAGATTCGACAACCACATGGAGCACTACCGCAGGGATCAGCCTACGCCAGGACAATTGAAGGAGGTTAGAAAGATTTTCGTTCCGGAGGAATACGGAAGATAGACGAAAGATTTCTTTTGCATGGTTGGAAGAACCATGTATCTTGATTAGCAATCCAGTTTTTCTTAAAAATTTTTTAGCATGTATACCATTTCTTGGAACTTCTTGTTTTCTATTTTGGAATCTTGGTTGGTATTCGAAACTTAATTCGAGATATTGTTTCCTATTCGTTGATTGATACTCCTCCATCCATTCTTCGTAACCTTGCTCTTTTCGAGATTCTACTCAGGAATTTTGTTTCCTATTCATGACTAGTTACAATTTGTAAATTTTGTTTTCTTTCCGAAGTTCAGTTTTCTATTTGGGGCTTGTTGGAATTTGATTTTTTATTCAATACTTGTTTCTATTCACCATTCAAGACATCGTTTGAAAACTTCGGATTCGACCTGTTCCCTATGTGAGATTTTGTTTCCTACGTGGCTTGTTTTCTATTTGAAAATTGTTCCCTTCACAACTTTGCTTCGATCTTGTTCCCTATTTGAGATATCGCTTGTTCCATGGATATTGTTTTATTCACCCATTGATTATTTTTCCTACTCATACCATTTGAGATTTTAAGATCCTGTTCCCTATTTTGATACTTTGTTTTGTTCGTGATTTTGTCTCCCATTCAAGATTTACCAGACTTTGAATTTCAGTTCCTACTCGCGACTCGTTGAGACCATGTTTCCTATTCAAAATCTTGTTTCCTCGTTGAGATTTTTCTATTCGAAAATTTGTTCCTTATTCATGACTTTGTTAATACTTGATTTTCTATTGGAGAATTCGCTTTCAATTCAAGTTTTTGCTCGAGATTTTATTATTATTCAAAATTTTATTGAAACTTGTTTCTAGTGTGAAATTTTATTTCTTATTTTGAAACTTGTCTTCTATCTGATACCTTGCCTCAGTTCATCCTTCGAGACTCTATTATCCTTTCGGAATAATGTCTCATATATGGAATCTTGTTACCATTCCAGATATCAGTTGATATTCCGTCATAATTTAAACTTCTTCCTGTCTGAAATTTTAAATCTCCCTGGTTGTCCTTTTGTACTCACTGATTGGATCCCTTGTCGTCTCTTAGTACCTAATAAATCTTTGTATTCTAACAGTCAGGTAACTTTACCATTTCCGTGACTTGGACTACGGAAACTCATTTTGAACTCTTTGAAACTCTTTAAAAATCCTAGGGATAAAGTCGAGAGGCTATTCGATGATCTACTATGGCATGACAGTTGCGCGCTGCAGCCATTAGCTGGATTATGGAGACTGAGGGCTCACTGCAGCCAGTAGCGCACTGGCAAGGCAGGAACTTTAAGTTGAAGTAATTTCAGACAATCATAGGTTTTCGAGTACTGTCGAGACTTGTCATATTCTTCATGCCTTGATCTCTTGGGTTGCTTCGTCAATGATTATTGGAAAATGGATAAGGTTGACAGATTATTCGATGACATATTGTTATTTGAGTCACGGAGCCGAAAGTCCACTGCAGTCAGATATATACTGGCGGGATAGGGATTCTAGACGAAGTGATTTCGAATAGCTATATGTTCCTGGATATCATGGAAACTATATTCCTTTTCCTATAATTATTGGTTTTCGGAAATCACAAATCCTTGCATGTTCATCCTGATTTGATACTTTAACTCCTGAGTATTGCGTACGTCTCCTCAATCAACCCATGCTAAATTTTCCTTCTAGCATTTTATCGTTAGATCATTGAATTCCTCAAAATTATACATTGCCAAATTTTGATTCCATACTTCATTGTGTCTTGTCTAAACTTCGATCTTAAATCATGTCCATCTGACAATGATTTTCCTATCTTGTCCTGGTACACTTGTATTAAACTATCAATTTTGATCGTGCTTAATAGTTTGTGTCTTCATGATTTTGCTCCTCTAAGTTGTAATCGAAACTTCATTCCATTCGTGCCTATTTAATCCTTGATCATTGTTAGATCGTATTATTTTTCTTGTGTGTAATTATCGTATTTGATCTCAAAGGCTCAGAGCGTATCAGAGTAGCACAGGATCGACAGAAGCAATGGACGGACAGCAGCAGACGGACACTTGAGTTCGAGGTTGGAGACAGAGTATTCCCGAAGATCTCACCGACTAGGGGCGTCATCAGATTCGGCAGAGGCGGGAAGCTCAGTCCAAGATTCATCGGACCTTTCGACGTGACAGCACGGATTGGCGAGGTGGCATATCGATTAGCGCTTCTAGCTAGCTTGGAGGGAGTGCACGACGTTTTCCACGTATCCCAGCTTCGATGCTACATTCCAGACCCAAGCCATGTGGTAGACTATTCTGAGCTGGAGGTGGATCGAGATTGACTTACGAGGAGCATCCAGTAGAGATCCTCGATCGTAGGGAAAAGCGTCTACGGAACCAGACCATTCCTCTTGTCCGCGTCATGTGGAGACACCACTCTCCGGAAGGGTCCACATGGGAGCGCGAGGATGAGATGCGAGAGCACTACCCTACATTGTTCACTTGATTGTATTCTTGTATTTTGAATTTCCAAATTTTAATAAATATTTCGGGGTGTTTCGTGAATCAATTTTGGTTTACTTCAGAATTTCGAGGGCAAAATTTTTTCAAAGGGGAGAGATTTGTAACTCCACTTTTCTGAAATATTGTAGAATTTCAATTTTATATTAAGTAATGATTTGGGAATATTTTTTCTATATTTAATATAGGTAAAGAGTTTGTTACCATTTGAATTTTTAAATTGGGCTTTAAGTCTTTATAAAAACAAAACCTATCTTTAGTTGGGCCCATTACTAAGCCCGTAACCCATGGCTTTAATCCTGAGGAGAAAGGAATTCTTCTTATTTACTGAAGTTCTTAGAGTTGGGGTTTTTCTAAATTCAAATCCTAACGGCCAGGGAGAGCGGCCATGTACATCCCTTCTCCACTCTAATAACCTGTCAGAGCCAATTTTTCCGCCAGTGGATTAACCCATTTCCCACGCCATTGCCACAATCCACCCTATAAAATCCCTTCTCCTCTCCGTTGTTGAACAATTCTTCATTCATTTCCTCAACCCATCCTCTTCATTTGGTTCCTCGACTTCTGGGAGCAATGGCAATGGCAGCCATGGCAATTCTCCTCTTCAACGATCGAGCTTTTGTTGAGACGAGCTAAATTCCAGTAAGTAATTGAGTTTTTTGATCGAACTTAATTTTGTGTTTCCAAACTCTAAATTCTTCTCCCTAATTGATCGAGCACTGTAGGGGATTCAAATTGTGAACGATCAATCGAACACATTTCCCTTATCAAGAACAAGATCTACTAGTGAGCATTCAACCTAATGTTTTGAATCTAGATTGTGATTTAGTTGATTTCAACTGTGGCTTTCTCCTTCTTAGAACCTTGTGTGTTAGATCAATGGATCGATTGTTCTTGGTTTTAGCTTAAGAAGTGAATGTGAGAATTATATCAGGTGATTTCGAGAGCATTATATTTTCTTTGGGTAGTTCCTAATATTTTAGTACATCATATTGATTTCGTGTCCTATGTGTTTGTTTTAATGCTTGAACAGTATTTAGTCTGATTTTTGGGTCGTAGAGATTGTGTTCGATCCTTGAATCAACAGCTCCTTCAAGAACAACCAGGTAACTATGTTCTCCTTGTGAATAAATTGTTTTCCTATTAAGAAGTAGCTCGTGTGGTGATTTGGTTCGAATGCTTATATTGCAGACATCATGGTTAATTATTGAATCTGGGATATATATTGTAGGCATCATGACTCTTTGATGAACCTGGAATGTATTCCAAGCATCATGGTTCATTTATGAACCTGATTATGCAGTATACTGGTTCACTGTTGAACCTGGGATGGCATGGGTAAATCATATCATGATTATGATTGGTATTTGCATATGCCATTTCTGGTGGAACATAAGAACAGCCATGTGAGTTGGGAGGCATGTCAATATAGCAATGATTCAATCTGGTTTCATCAGTGTCCTGATCGAATACATATGTATCAGGAGCCCTTTCACTGTCTGGGTAGTTGTTGGACCTAAGACTGGTTGACTGGATCATTGTATTCATTGGGCACTTTCTATCTTACATATTGATTCTAGTGGTCAATCATATGCCAATGGATAATATGATTCCTGAAATACGTTTCGAGTGGCTACCTAGCAGCCATTGGAATTAAACTGGATAGCAGGGGGTGGTTTTGACTGGTGGAATCAGTCTCAGTCTCTTGGGAGTACTTGATTGGTTAAGCATCAATTTGGGATTTGTTGGGACCAATTTCATACAACCTATGATGTTTCAAGCTAGTTGAAATCAGAGGTTGTCCTATAGCTTTCTTAAGCATTGGTTTTACCATACATATGATTGGAGAGAATGATTTCCTATTTGCTGCATGCTGCAACTGAGAATTTATGTTAGCATTAATTCCTGGGAATGGGATTAAGTTCATTAATTCCTGAGAATTCTTTTAGCATTAATTCCTGGAAATGGGAATCTCAGTTCAGTTGGAATTAGAACTCATGTGCAGTATTTTGCTGAGCTATGAGGTTCCTGTTGGACCTGGGAGAGAAAACCCAGGTTTTGTTTGGACTGTGGAATGCAGGACACTTCATATTTTGAATATTTACTGCTCAAATGATATGAAGGATCTGTCACAAGTCTGAGCCATTCCCTGTTAAATTGAGGACTGATGTATTTACATGTACTGTTTTGTTAGCTCTTATTTCCTTACTCATAGCTAAATCTTTTGTCACCTTCTGGAATTAATTTGAGTGTTGATTTTGCAAGGCAACCTATGGGCATCAAGTCCTCTTACATGACTGCTGTTTGGTTACACTTACACTGCAGCAAGGATAGTTAGGTTATTTTGCCATGTCAGTTTAGGCAGAGGGTAAATTCAGTGTGTGCTGATCACTGATATGTGGGGGCTTGGTTTATATAGGCAGCAGTATTGAGAGTTGTCCAGGCCTTGGTTGGCTTGTGATGAGTTGAAACTGAAACCTTGTCATAGAGTTCCTGTTTAGCACTGGATTTCCTGTAGGACTGGTAGACTGACACCAAGGATTCAATCTAGTTTTGGCTTAACAAAGGTTACTGTTGTCCTGTTTAGGACTGGGTAGGACATAGAAACTCTTATGTACAGAGTGTATGTCATTGAACATGTGACATACCCAGTCCTGTTTTGGGCTGATATAGTTACATTAGGACTGAATGTCCATTGTACTTTAGAACTGGAAGAATCTATGGTTCAGTGAACAAATTGCCTTGACCTTATGTCTTAGATGGTCATCCAGGATTCTTGAGTTTAAGTTGCCTTTTTGAACACT
The DNA here is from genome assembly GCA_029216955.1 of Iris pallida. Lineage (NCBI taxonomy): Eukaryota > Viridiplantae > Streptophyta > Magnoliopsida > Asparagales > Iridaceae > Iris > Iris pallida. The sequence continues at coordinate 19,966,671 of JANAVB010025999.1, read as the reverse complement.
TATCTCATAGAAAATCATGTATTATATTGTTAAAGTATATAAGTACTTATTATTTAGGGTTCTTAATAGTTTATAATATAGTTAATAATTTTGATACTCTATAGGAAACCCTAGAACTAAGGTTTATATTAGAAATTAATCGTGATTAGAATCTTTTGATAACCAATTAGAATTATCCTGTTTATTAACCCACTTGTATACATCATTGTTATATACAGGAGGATATCTAGCTCTTTTGCCTACTTGTACTTTCTTGGAGCAAGGCAAGTACACTCTACGGTCTTGTGCATTTCATTATATATCATGTACTTTCTTGATTGACACATTGCAACACGTTATGTACTTTCTGGTGCTCATGTTCCTTATTCTTACTACTTGTACCTGGAGTGGGGAAATATACTATCTATGTGACCAATCCCAAGAAACAACTCAGGTGTGTTTAGCTTAGACCCCACATCGTGCACGCGGGTCCTAAGCCGTACCATTCATGTGCTTTCATGTGCTTACCCCTAGCTGGTCACATACTTAGTTATATTTCAAATATAGTACACACATGCAGGAGATATACCTTGTACTTATTTCCTGTGATTCCATGATACCATGTTCTTTCTTGTGCTTAGATATCATGTTCTTTCATGTTCTTACATACCATGTTCTTTCTTGTACTTTACACACTGTTTCTTTCATGTACTTATTCACATGTTGTTTCCTGTACTTTCCATGTTTCCTCGTACTTTCATATCGTGATGTCTTGTTCATTACCTAGAATTGTACTTGCTCCGCTCCTGAATAGGATATGTTGCAGGTATGCTTGCATGACATTGTTCTACTCTATGGGCCAGAGTCCAAGATTTAGCTGAGCAGGATGAGGCTTAGCTTGAGGTTTCAGGTTTAGACTGTTAGCTTTACTCTTAGATATTGTCTTTAGAATTCATGTACATTTCATTCTTGATGACTCGTACATTTATATACATAGAATTGTGGATTATGGTGATCATTCTGGGATACGTTTTTAGATGCTGTGATTTTATACTTTCATGGTTATCTGGTTAGTTTTCCCTAGCTTGGTACAACTTACTTCGTCGTATCTAACGACGAAGACTGGGCGTGTCTGACCCGTGTCCGATTATTCGGGAGCGGGTCGTGACACTTGCTGCGACTATTCCGGTAGCCTCTGATGTTGGTTAGCAACCGTATAGAGTTAACATCGTCTTATGTTTTGATTCGATAAGTATAAGTCCATTCTAGCCCAGAAAGCTAGTGACCTTCATATAGTTAAGGGCTATGGGTTTAGAAGTGCAAGGTATACATATATCCTGCATGGATGGATCCTGAATAGTGGACACTTATAACATGACAGGAAAAATGGATAGGCGTATTAACCTTACGTCGGTGCAAGGACGAGTGCGTCGACTTGGTAAGAAGTTGCGCCATAAAACAAACACGAGATTGCTTGCCTGTTTACTTATGCGAATTGAATAACATGCTTGCCATGCTTTACAGTCTTCGAATATGCCATGAACTCATCCTAAGGAGAACATAGAAAGAGAACTAAATTGTATGTTTGCATGAATCAATACAATACTAAATGTCAGTTTGTTAAGTGGGTTTTTGATCATTACATCGAGGACGAAAGTACTAATCCTCCACTAGTTTGCTAGCAGGTTCATGGATTGGTCTGCTCGCGGTGGAGCTTCGCTCTAACGCGGTGAGACTTGGAATGCCGAAGCGTATTAAAGCGTGCGATTGCATTGACGCTCGGATATGCAACAGGATTGATGCGGCCGAGATATAGAAAGCATGATGTATGGAACGATGAAATCCTTTGTGGGCAAGAGAGAACCTGAGTGTTGTAGCCAATCTGGCAAATTTCGTTGCGCTGTCGAAAGCCTTTGTAATCTGATTTCGAATATCAATAAAGAGAATTGTTTCGTATACTCTATGTTCCTTTCGTTGTTAATGTTTCAATTCAAAGATAACCATTTGAGAACTTGTCATCTTGCCTTGCACGAGCGCAACTCCAGGCTCGTGCGGCATCACACCCCCTGCAAGGACGATGATTCGGGTGATTCCGGGTCGGGGCGTGACATACCGAAACCACACTCTAGGCCTCAAGGCCAAGCTTTTCTAAGTGTCACGACCCGATCCCAACTATTTAGGTCTAGTCTGATCATGCCCAGCCTGCACCGTTGTTGAGACGGCGGCAGTAAGCTGTTCAGTAGCAGGCAACCATACAACAACACAGATACATTTGTCACAACTATTATATTCGGAATTGAAATTCTGTTTAATAAAAAATATTCAGAATACAACTGGAAAAGAAAATACAGAAATAAACTACTACTCCAAATAAAACAAAATGCAGGAATGAAACTAGCTAGACATCTGGTTCTGTCGCCTCAGGATCAGCGTCCTCCGGAGACGGCTCCGGTACCGTCGCAGGGTAGAGGACCGGATCATAATAGCTATTAAAGTATAGCTCGTCATCCTCAGTGTTACCTAAAATGTTGTCTCCAGTCAGGAGGGAGCAAAGTATAATCCATGCTAATTAAGACAGTTAATTAAGAAATTGAATCATGCAGTTCTAAACAAATTTAAAACATGTTTGTTACAGTAGAAATCAGTGTTTTGAATAGGTAATGACATATGACCGGCTTGGGTTTGTTACAGTAATGGATAAGGGGGTTTTGTTACAGTATGGCCATAATCATTACGCTATTCCCCAGTCCCCGATAGTTACAGTACAATACCCAGTGAGACTCGTGTTTGAAATGTGGTTTAGACATGCATTAAAACGATTAAATAAATAACTGCAAAATTTACATAAACTATACATGCCTCAAAGTAAAGTGACTGGAGGGGAAGAAGACTCCGAGATGGGACGTTTAGGGTTGTCCTCGAATTCCTACATTCGAGAGATAGACCCAAATGTCAGGCTAACCAACTTAGCTATACTAGTTGCAATCTCTATTTGCGTCCTAGTTAGATTTTAGTTATTTAATTAACTAACACAGAAAACGCGATTAATTATGTGCGTTGATTTAATACGAGGAAAAACGTCGTTTCTACCTTGGAATTGGGAAAAACTCGTCGTTCCTGATTATTACAAAAACTTGGTAATTTTTATATAATATAAAACTAATTTTCTTGCTTAGTGAGAAATACGTGATTTTTATTTAATATAGTAAACTTGTCAATTATTAGTGACAAAATAATAATTAATTTTTATACGAAATCACTTTAAACCATTTTAAATCGTTAAGCAATAAAACTCATAAAACCAGAAAGACAGAAAAATCCTAAGCTATTACAGTCACAGACCAGCCAGCTGGGCTTATGCCCATTTACAATTTATTTACATAAATTGAAATAAGAATAAACTGCCGTTAATCCTAACTGAAAAATATTAATAAATGTAAACGAAAATAAATACTAAAATATTGATAAATTCCAAGTCTCAGATAATGGTCAAGATCCTCAAATTTGGCTAATTGCCTCAACGTCCGGGCGGGGCCGGTATCATTTGCATTTAGCCGGGTCCACTGACCGATACGGTCGTCACCCAAAAATAAATATCCAAATAATTCCGAAAATCATTTTAAATTCATTTTGAAAACAATTCGGGATTTACGGAAAAATCGGGCAGCATCTCCTCTGTTTTTGGTCAACCCAAAAACTGAAAAATTGTCGCCGATAATTCCTGCAAGTCCCAAACCAGGGAGAAACCCACATTTTATATATATAACACATCCACAGCCAGTCCACAAAATAATCGGGACGACCCAAAATAGTTTCGGAAGTCCGATTCCCATTTCCACAAATACCAGAACGTTCCCGAAAAATTTCCAGAAACTAAAACACACCACAAATAAATTCCCGAAATATTCCGGGAATGCAAAGCAACTCACGGGACCTTTCCGAAAGTCCCGGAAAATACGACGTAGCTAATACCGAATTCCCAAAGGGAACCGGGGACCATTTTCATCATCGACAAATAATAAAATATAGCAGGACAGGGGGTTATACCTCGGGTTGCTCGGCTAGAGCTCTCAGATGATAATATAGAAAGAAGGAAAAGTCCAGAACAGCGACAAATCTCCAAAATCGGCGCTGGAGCCAACGTCGACGTCGAGAAATACCGCAAAATCAGAAATTAGGGCACGACAAGTTGTTGGCCAGAGAAGATCTGACCAGAGGCGTTGTCGGGGAAGCACGGGCGCTGGCCAAAGAGATCGGCCAACGGCTCGAAGGGTTCGCCGGACACGGGCTTGTCCGCGGGGAGAGGGCGGACAGCGCTGGACAGCCGCGTAAGGGACGTCCAAAAGGGATCGGCGGGTCTGACCCAGAGGGGGTCGCCCGGGCTTGGGGAAGCTCGGCGTCGGGGTGTGGGCCGCACGGGGGCGCGGGCCAGAGGGCTCGGCCGCGCAAGGGGTGGCCAAAGAGGGCGCCGGCGGGGCTGGCGCGGGGTGGCGCTGACGGGGCGGCTGGGTCGGCGTCGGCCGGAACAGCGCGGGGGCACGCGCACCGGTGGACGGTCGGAAACCGCGAAGGGGGCGCGGCGACGGGCTGCCGAGGTCGGGAAGGGGCCGGCCGAACGCTCGGGTGGAGCTCCAGCGAAGAACAGCCGCGGGGGTTAGGTGAGGGGAAGAAAAGGGTTTGAGGTTGGTGACATGAGAGTGTTTACTCTCTGAGAGTTCTCTGTGAAAGAAGAGAATGGAAAGTTGTGGAGAGTTGGTGAGGGGAAGGGAGGAGTTTATTCCTCTCGTGAAGAAGAGAAAAATGAGAGTGTTCCCTGTGAATGAGAGATCGTGAGTGAAAAGAGTGGGGGAGAAAGAAATTAATAAGGAAAAGTGGGGTTGGAAGTGTGTGGTCCAGAGAAGAGTGGGGAGAGAGAATAGGAATGGGGGTTTGCCAATTCGTGTGTGGGTTGCTGGTCCTACGGGACCAGCCATACTATTTTTTTTAATTAGTTATTAGAACCAAGTCAATTCCGATTTTTAAAAAGAATGGGATTTGGCTCAGGCCTGGGTCTGGGTTCCGACTCGGGTCTGGGTCCAAAATCCAAAAGTCAAAGTTTATTATATTTTGAAATTATTTTTCACCCAAAATTAATTAATAATAATAACATAATAATTAAAATTTTGAAAAATGTTAATTAATAACACAATTATTTATTTAAATAAAACTACAGAAAATGGGTTTCACAATCTTCCCTCCTTAGAAAATTTCGTCCTCAAAATTAAAGTAAGGTTAGGGATTACCTCAAGTCTCAAACAGGTACGGGTACTGCTCCCGCATCTGGTCTTCTCGCTCCCAGGTCGACTCGCCTGGAGAGTTGTGACGCCACATCACCCTGACTATTGGCGTCACGGTGTTCCTGGTCCTCTTCTCGCCTCGGTCCAAAATTGCCACTGGTTTCTCCGGCACTGTGAGGCTTGGTCCAATCTCCAGCTCTGAATGGTCCAGGATATGGCTTGGGTCTGGGATGTAGCGTCTCAGCTGCGAGACGTGGAAGACGTTGTGGATGCCTTCGAGACTTGGGGGTAGAGCTACCCGATAAGCCACTTCTCCAATCCTGTTAAGTATCTCAAATGGACCAATATACCTGGGGCTCAATTTTCCTGCTCTGCCGAAGCGAATTGTTCCTCTGGTAGGCGAGATCTTCACAAATACACTGTCGCCCTTTTCACACTCCAAGGGCCGTCTGCTGCAATCGGCCCAATGCTTCTGCCTGTCTTGTGCTATCCGAAGCTTGTCCCTGATCATTCTCACTTTCTCTACTGCTTCGGTCACCATCTTGGGTCCAAGCATCACTCGTTCTCCAACGTCGTCCCAAGCAAGAGGGGTACGGCAACGACGTCCATAGAGTGCCTCGAATGGTGTCATCCCGATGCTAGCTTGGTAGCTGTTGTTGTAAAAAAACTCTACCAAGTGCAAGTGGTCTTCCCAAGACCCTCCAAATTCCAGGACGCAAGATCTCAGCATATCTTCCAGCGTCTGGATGGTTCTCTCCGATTGCCCGTCAGTCTGAGGGTGGTAGGCGGTGCTGAACTTCAGTTGGGTCCCCAAGCTGTCATGCAAACTCTTCCAAAAATGTGAGGTAAATCTGGTATCTCTGTCAGATACAATACTTACCGGAACTCCATGAATCCGGTAGATGTGCCGCATGTACAGTGCTGCCAACTTCTCGGTGGATAAACCAACCTTGAAGGGGATAAAGTGAGCTGACTTTGTCAGTCGGTCCACTATAACCCAGATGGCATCCTTTCTTCCTTGGGATCGAGGCAGTCCCGATACGAAATCCATCATGATGTGCTCCCATTTCCACTCCGGAATGTCGAGCGGCTGCAATAATCCTGCTGGTCTCTGCCTGCTGGCTTTAACTTGCTGACAAATTAAACATCTTGCTACATACCTGGATACGTCCTTCTTTATTCCGTACCACCATACTACAGTCCGCATATCCCGGTACATCTTGTTGGCTCCAGGGTGTATAGAGTACTGCGACTGGTGCGCTTCTTGTATCAGTTCGTTCCTCAGTTCGCCAGTAGGTACGCACAGCCTCGTACCATTCTTCAATGCTTCGTCGCTGGCGATTGAGAATCCTTCCAGTGTTCTTGCCAGCACTTGGTCTCTGAGCTTGCAAAGCATCTCATCTTGGAATTGTGTCTCCTTGATCTTGTCCATAAGACTCGAACGCACTTGCAACTGCATCAATGATGGTTCAGCTCCTGGTACGATGGCTTCTCTTCCAAGCTTCTTCATTTCCGCCTCGGGCAGTACAACTTCCAATCCTAGCTTCTCCATGTCTTCCAGCAAATGGCGCTCCTTGGTCAGGAACATCGCCATTGGGTAACGGCTAAGTGCATCTGCAACAACATTAGCCTTACCCGGGTGGTACTGTAGGTTGATATCAAAGTCCTTCATTAGCTCCAGCCATCGTCTTTGTCTCATGTTCAGCTCCTTCTGAGTGAAAACATATTTCAGACTTTTGTGGTCTGAAAATATTTCCACTCGCTCTCCATACAGGTAGTGCTTCCAAAGCTTCAAGGCAAAAATCACCGCTGCAAGCTCCAGGTCATGTGTGGGGTAGTTCTTCTCATGAGTCCGCAATTGTCTAGATGCATAGGCAATCACTTTCCCATGTTGTTGAAGAATGCAGCCCAGTCCTTTTTTGGAAGCATCACTATAGATTGAGAATCCTCCGGTACCTGCGGGTAGCGCAAGTATCGGTGCAGTAGTGAGCCTCTTCTTCAGTTCCTCAAAAGCTGACTGGCACGCTTCAGACCATATGAACTCCTCGTTCTTCCTGGTAAGCTTCGTCATCGGCTCCGCAATCTTGGAAAAATCCTTTACGAACTTCCGGTAGTAGCCAGCCAGTCCCAAAAAGCTTCTGATTTCTGCAACCGAGCTTGGTGCAGTCCACTTCTCGATAGAAGCTATCTTCTTAGGATCCACCGAAATTCCTTTTTCTGTGACAACATGGCCCAAAAATTCTACCTTGTATAAAAAGAATTCACATTTGGATAGCTTACCATAGAGCTTCTCCTTCCTCAAGGTACTCAGCACTTTCCTCAAGTGCTCTTCATGCTCTTCCTCCGTCTTCGAGTAGATCAGTATGTCGTCGATAAAGACAACAACAAACTGGTCCAGATATTCATGGAAAACCTTGTTCATAAGGTTCATGAATACCGCAGGAGCATTTGTCAGTCCAAACGGCATGACCAAGAATTCAAACTGTCCATACTTGGTGTTGAACGCCGTCTTGGGAATATCTTCCTTCCTGACCTTGATTTGATGGTAGCCTGATCTGAGATCAATCTTAGAAAATACCTTGGCTCCACTCAGTTGATCAAACAGGTCGTCGATCCGGGGCAGGGGGTACTTGTTCTTGATGATGATGTTGTTCAGCGCCCGGTAGTCAATGCACATCCTCATAGTTCCATCCTTCTTGGGCACGAACAATACTGGTGCTCCCCAGGGTGAAGCTCCGTCTCTGATGAATCCTTGCGACTTCAGCTCATCGATCTGATCTTTCATCTCCTTAGCCTCCTTAGGGTTGACTCTGTAGCAACCCCGAGAAATAGGGAAAGAGCCGGGTACTAGATCGATGGTGAATTCCACACCTCGATCCGACGGCAATCCTGGAAGACTATCTGGGAAGACGTCCATAAATTCTGCAATAATAGGGTGAGGAGGCCCGGGTTCTTCGGTGATAGATGAGTAGGAAATACTCGTCATATCTTCCGGAGCCCGAGAGATTACAAACTCTGGTTCTCCTGGTGGGCTGAAGATTACACAACCTCGGTGACAGTCTATCAGCGCATGCTGTTCACTTAACCAGTCCATTCCTAGGACTACATCATAGTTGGGTAGGGGCATCACTAGTAAAGATGTTATAAACTGATGGCCAGATATGGTTATGGGACAATCACAAGCCTCAGTGATGGGTATAGGTCCACCACCGGTCATAACCCTATTAATCACTTTGCTAAGTCCCGAATCTATGTGGTGTGCAGTTATAAACTTGGATGAACTGAAACTATGTGATGCACCCGAATCAAATAATGCGAGAGCAGGATGTGAAAATACGAAAATAGAACCTGTGATAACATCTGCAGTTGGTTCCTGCTCTGGCTCCTGCTCGTCAGCTGCTAGGGCATAAGCTCGCCCAGTCTTCTATTGGTGCTGTCCAAATTGTTGTTGTTGAGTAGGCAGGGGAGCTCTCTGCTGGTTGGTTCCGGGCCGGTGGCCTGACTTGGGACAGTCCTTCACTTGGTGGGTGGCAGACCCACAGACTAGGCAGTGACCTAGCCTCTTCCTGCAGATATCCGACTGGTGGCCCGGCCTCTTGCAATAGTCGCAGATAGGGATCTGCTTCTGGTGTGCCCTGTCATTAGTCCTCGCCTGTTGATGATGCTGCTGGTGCGAGGGCCTGTTGTTGTTGTTGTTGGGCCTCTTCTGATTGCCCTGGAAGTTGCTAGTTCCAGGGTACTCCCGTTTGGATCGAGAAGGTTAGCTCTTCTCCACGTCCTGAGCTCGGATCAGGATCTTCTCATAAGTCTTCGCGCCACCTGCGATCACATGGGTACGAATCTCTTCTCGTAAACCATACCTGAATCGCTTGGCACGATCCTTCGGGTCAGCTACCAGGTTCTGGGCAAAACGGCTTAGTCGGCCGAACTCTGCCGCATACTCACTGACCGTCATGCTTCCCTGCTTCAGGTTTTGAAATTGCCTCTCCATGTCCCGCATCTCCGATGTCGAAAAGAACTTCCTTCGGAACAGCTTCTTGAAAGTGTCCCAGTTGAGTTGCTTGTCCTGGAGTCGGGGTTCATTCCGATACCAGATGCTCGCCACATCTTGTAGTAGGAGTCCTACAGCTTCTGCCATGAGGTCCTCTGGAAGTCGAGCGACGCTCAAGAGACGCTCCATATGATCTAGCCATTCATCGGCGTAGACGATACCCTCGGTTCCTTTGAAAGGTCGAGGATTTTGCTTCTTCAAAGTCTCTATGTCACCGACCTTCAAACATCATTATATCTTCCATCAGATTAAATGGCTATTAAAGTTGCATAAACTAACTCTAGAATTATGCTTACCTTAGCCGGTCTTGGTTTCGATTGAGACGCTTCTCTGCTCTCTAAAGCAGCCATCGCCAGTTTATGGGCATTCTCCATGCCTTCTCTCATTATCGCGTTCTGCTCGCGGTGGGCTTCTGCTTGGGCTTTCTGACCTTCAAGTACGCCTCGCAGCAGGCTGGCGAGGTCGGAGGAGTTATCGGGCACTGAGGCCACAGCTTGAGCAGCTACCGCTGCAGTGACCTGCACCTCAGCCCGAGAAGAGGTAGGGTTCGCCGCTTGATCTGTAGTTTCAGAAGCGGCGCCAGGTGCTGGTGATTCTTGGGGCTGGTCGGTCAATTACAAGAATGAAGTACGATCGGGAGATGGCACCGCATCACCAGTAGGGGTGGTCGTTCCCTTGGTCATGATCTGGAAGGTATAGGTGACAATACATAAGCAAGGTAGCCTGCCAGTCTATAATCAATCAAAAATATATAATAATAAAATATTTCGGTCCTATGTCGTGACAAATTGATGTTCTAGTGTTCTAATTGTTTCTAGATAGGTTTTCCTAAGTTGTTGTTGTCGTAGGACCTGCATGGGCCACCACTGAAAACATGTCACGATCCGATCCCAACTATTTTGGTCTAGTCTGATCATGCCCAGCCTGCACCGTTGTTGAGACGGCGGCAGTAAGCTGTTCAGTAGCAGGCAACCATACAACAATACAGATACATTTGTCACAACTATTATATTCGGAATTGAAATTCTGTTTAATAAAAATATTCAGAATACAACTGGAAAGGAAAATGCAGAAATAAACTACTACTCCAAATAAAACAAAATGCAGGAATGAAACTAGCTAGACATCTGGTTCTGTCGCCTCAGGATCAGCGTCCTCCGGAGACGGCTCCGGTACCGTCGCAGGGTAGAGGACCGGATCATAATAGCTATTAAAGTATAGCTCGTCATCCTCAGTGTTACCTAAAATGTTGTCTCCAGTCAGGAGGGAGCAAAGTATAATCCATGCTAATTAAGACAGTTAATTAAGAAATTGAATCATGCAGTTCTAAACAAATTTAAAACATGTTTGTTACAGTAGAAATCAGTGTTTTGAATAGGTAATGACATATGACCGGCTTGGGTTTGTTACAGTAATGGATAAGGGGGTTTTGTTACAGTATGGTCATAATTATTACGCTATTCCCCAGTCCCCGATAATTACAGTACAATACCCAGTGAGACTCGTGTTTGAAATATGGTTTAGACATGCATTAAAACGATTAAATAAATAACTGCAAAATTTACATAAACTATACTTGCCTCAAAGTAAAGTGACTGGAGGGGAAGAAGACTCCGAGACGGGACGTTTAGGGTTGTCCTCGAATTCCTACATTCGAAAAATAGATCCAACTGTCAGGCTAACCAACTTAGCTATACTAGTTGCAATCTCTATTTGCGTCCTAGTTAGATTTTAGTTATTTAATTAACTAACACAGAAAATGCGATTAATTATGTGCGGTTGATTTAATACGAGGAAAAACGTCGTTTCTACCTTGGAATTGGGAAAAATTCGTCGTTCCTGATTATTACGAAAACTTGGTAATTTTTATATAATATAAAACTAATTTTCTTGCTTAGTGAGAAATACGTGATTTTTATTTAATATAGTAAACTTGTCAATTATTAGTGACAAAATAATAATTAATTTTTATACGAAATCACTTTAAACCATTTTAAATCGTTAAGCAATAAAACTCATAAAACCAGAAAGACAGAAAAATCCTAAGTTATTACAGTCACAGACCAGCCAGCTGGGCTTATGCCCATTTACAATTTATTTACATAAATTGAAATAAGAATAAACTGCCGTTAATCCTAACTGAAAAATATTAATAAATGTAAACGAAAATAAATACTAAAATATTGATAAATTCCAAGTCTCAGATAATGGTCCTGATCCTCAAATTTGGCTAATTGTCTCAACGTCCGGGCGGGGCCGGTATCGTTTGCATTTAGCCGGGTCCACTGACCGATACGGTCGTCACCCAAAAATAAATATCCAAATAATTCCGAAAATCATTTTAAATTCATTTTGAAAACAATTCGGGATTTACGGAAAAATCGGGCAGCATCTCCTCTGTTTTTGGTCAACCCAAAAACTGAGAAATTGTCGCCGATAATTCCTGCAAGTCCCAAACCAGGGAGAAACCCACATTTTATATATATAACACATCCACAGCCAGTCCACAAAATAATCGGGACGACCCGAAATAGTTTCGGAAGTCCGATTCCCATTTCCACAAATACCAGAACGTTCCCGAAAAAATTCCAGAAACTAAAACACACCACAAATAAATTCCCAAAATATTCCGGGAATGCAAAGCAACTCACGGGACCTTTCCAAAAGTCCCAAAAAATACGACGTAGCTAAAACCGAATTCCCAAAGGGAACCGGGGACCATTTTCATCATCGACAAATAATAAAATATAGCGGGACAGGGGGTTATACCTCGGGTTGCTCGGCTAGAGCTCTCAGATGATAATATAGAAAGAAGGAAAAGTCCAGAACAGCGACAAATCTCCGAAATCGGCGCTGGAGCCAACGTCGACGTCGAGAAATACCGCAAAATCAGAAATTAGGGCACGATAAGTTGTTGGCTAGAGAAGATCTGACCAGAGGCGTTGTCGGGGAAGCGCGGGCGCTGGCCAAAGAGATCGGCCAACGGCTCGAAGGGTTCGCCGGACACGGGCTTGTCCGCGGGGAGAGGGCGGACAGCGCTGGACAGCCGCGCAAGGGGCGCCCAAAGGGGATCGGCGGGTCTGACCCGGAGGGGGTCGCCCGGGCTCGGGGAAGCTCGGCGTCGGGGTGTGGGCCGCACGGGGGCGCGGGCCAGAGGGCTCGGCCGTGCAAGAGGCGGCCAAAGAGGGCGCAGGCGGGGCTGGCGCGGGGTGGCGCTGACGGGGCGGCTGGGTCGGCGTGGGCCAGAACAGCGCGGGGGCGCACGCACCGGTGGACGGTCGGAAACCGCGAAGGGGGCGCGGCGACGGGCTGCCGCGGTCAGAAAGGGGCCGGCCGAACGCTCGGATGGAGCTCCGGCGGAGAACAACCGCGGGGGTTAGGTGAGGGGAAGAAAAGGGTTTGAGGTTGGTGAGATGAGAGTGTTTACTCTCTGAGAGTTCTCTGTGAAAGAAGAGAATGGGAAGTTGTGGAGAGTTGGTGAGGGGAAGGGAGGAGTTTATTCCTCTCGTGAAGAAGAGAAAAAGGAGAGTGTTCCCTGTGATTGAGAGATCGTGAGTGAAAATAGTGGGGGAGAAAGAAATTAATAAGGAAAATAGGGGTTGGAAGTGTGTGGTCCAGAGAAGAGTGGGGAGAGAGAATAGGAATGGGGGTTTGCCAATTCCTGTGTGGGTTGCTGGTCCTATGGGACCAGCCATACTATTTTTTTTTAATTAGTAATTAGAACCAAGTCAATTTCGATTTTTAAAAAGAATGGGATTGGGCTCAGGCCTGGGTCTGGGTTCGGACTCGGGTCTGGGTCCAAAATCCAAAAGTCCAAGTTTATTATATTTTGAAATTAATTTTTCATCCAAAATTAATTAATAATAATAACATAATAATTAAAAATTTGAAAAACGTTAATTAATAACACAATTATTTATTTAAATAAAACTACAGAAAATGGGTTTCACACTAAGCTTGAGGAAGAAGAAGGAGAGTGAAGAGGAAATGAAGAAGGAAAGAAAAGAGACAGGAGAGAGAAACTTAATGGGTATATATAAAAGGGGAAATTAATCATGACAGTTGGATCATGATCCATGTCACAATCTAAGTCAATCTTAGCCATCCAAAGAAAACTAAGTATCCATTGGATAATATAGTGTATCTATATTATTCACGAAAATATCTAAACACTATTCATCAAAATATCCAAAATACTATTTACAAAAATGTCGAAAATATTATTCACAAAAATATCTGAAATCGAAAATATCTAAAACGTGAAAATCTTTCCGGACGATATGCCGTCGGTGTACATCGGTACACACACCATCGGTATGCCGGTCAAGAAAAAAATCTATAATTTTAAATTTTTTTAAAGCGTTCCGAAAACCAAAGAGATATGAAATACAGTACAAAATATGTATCCATATATAAATACTGATACTGTGAGACAAGTCTCACATCATCGGCTCTAAGTTTCTTTTAAAGATCCAGCTACAACCTACGGGTTTACTACCTAAAGGTAGGTCTACTAGAAACCAAGTACTGTTCTCCATAATAGAGTTGTACTCATTATTAATAGCTTCTTTCCAGAAAGGGGCATCAGGAGAAGATATGGCTTCTTCATAAGTTGAGGGGTCACCCTCTATTAAAAATGTGAAGAATCCTTCTCCTAAATTCTTTTTAATCCTTTCTCTTTTACTCCTTCTAGGTTCTATGACTTGTTCAGGTTGTGGACTTGATATTTGAACCTGAGAACTAGCAGATTGAGTAAAAGTAGGGTTGGAGGAAGATGAAGAAGTTCTATCCTTAAAGCGAAGTATGTTCTCAAAGTAAACTGCATCTCTAGCTTCTATAATTGGGTTATTATGGATTTTATTTACTTTAGAATGGGTAAAAAAAATCTATTGGCATTACTATCTAGGGCATATCCTATGAACACAAACTCTACAGTCTTAGGTCCTATCTTCCTCTTTTTGGGTTCATGAATTTCTACCTTAGCTAGACATCCCCAAACTTTGAGGTAATTAATCCTAGGGGTTCGACATTTCCATAACTCATATGGTGTCTTGTCATTAGACTTACTCGGTTTCTTGTTAAGGATGTAACATGTTGATAATAAGGCTTCTTTCCAAAGATTATCAGGGGAACCTGAGTTGAGAAGCATGACATTTACCATGTCTAACAGAGTACGATTCTTTGTTTCAGCAACCACATTGAACTGTGGTGGGTAAGGAGCAGTTCCCTCATGAATAATTCAATGTTTTTCACAGAATTAGTCATTTCATTTGAGGTATACTCTCCACAATGATCTAATCTAAGAATCTTAATCTTTCTATCTAACTGGTTCTCGACTTCAGACTTATTGACCTTAAATCTATCTAGAACTTCATCTTTGGTCTTAAGAAGGTATGTGTAACAATATTTTCAATGATCATCTATAAAAAGTGATAAAGTAATTCCTACCGCCTCGGGTTCAAACTCTATTATAATCACAAACGTCACTATGGATGAGTTCTAGAAGTTCAGAATTCCTTTGGACATATTTGAAAGGTAGTCTAGCATGTTTGGCTTGAACACAAATCTCACATTTGTGTTTGCCATCTAAAGGAATCTTAGGAATAAGATCTAAGTTTATTATTCTTTTAATAGATCCTAAATTCACATGACCTAGTCTGTCATGCTAAATATTTGAGGATTCAATATTTACAACAATGAAGAAATGATTTAAAATTTTATTCATAGTACTTGAAATAAAAAGACCATCCTTTACAAATCCTTTTCCTATAAATAAGTTATTCTTAGAAAAAACTACTTTATTAGTCTCCATTACAAGAAGAAGTGAGTTTGTCTATCAAGCATGCTAATTTATGCTCAGTAGAGAAGACTGTATCTTTGGCTTAAACATGCCTAAGGTGTTCTTGGAATTTATGAATTTGGTCATTGATAGGTTTATTACTTACCATGACATATATGTTGAATGTGGAGGAATTGAATCATTCAATTCCAGCATTATCACAACCATATTCACCTTCCAAAGCATCTACTACCAAAATGTGACAGGTTAGCAACGTCCCGAAACATCGCTTATTACACTAAATAAGTCGCTAAAATAAATTAGCGACGCAATTAACAGGTCGCCGAAAACATGATCGCAGATTAAAAATTCATCCCTGTTCCTTGCAGATAAATAATTAGCTACGTATTTACGAAACGTCGCTAACACGTCGTAATATAAAAAATCAGCGACGTATATAGCGACGCAATAACGTTGTCTTTGATGACATGACAGCGGTTCAAAATAGCGACGTCAGGTTCAAAATAGCGATTTCATTTTCATATTAGCGACGTCAACGATACCAAAATAGCGACGTCTCGATACACGTTGGCGACGTATTTTTTCATCGCTGATCGTCGCAGAACGTCGCTTAATTTGCAGAAAAAATAAAAAAATAAAATACAATTTCTATAATTTCTAAAATTCTGCACACAAATGTCAATAGTTTCCAAACTACATTTCACACACATACACATATCACACACATACACTGTAAATACATCACACATATGAATAAATGATATCACACATATCACACACATATACTGTAAACACAGATGTTCGCCATCGAAAAAGTGGACACAAAAGGTTTTTTTAACTTTTGTATTTCGATTACAAACAACACAATATACAATGTAGGAGTTAGATGTAGTCCTTTGAGTACACTTTTGTTTTTATCTGGGAACTGTGTTGATGGAGCGAGTGGTAATGTGTTGACTCTGTTGACGATCTGACGACGATATTGAATTCTCTGAAGGTCTGGGTTGCTCTGGATGCCGGAGCGTTTTGAGGGAAAGAAGACGCAAAGTGTCTCTCCTGATCTTTAGATATGATCTGTGGATATATATCTGTATATATTATAGTGCCCCATTCCGTTCAGTTAATCGGAGGAATCGAAACGCCGACAGCGTTCGGATTTAGCCTTGCAACGGCTGATTGAAGACATCGCTCGGTCGAGGCGACCGCTCTCTCAGGTGGGGTAGTTTCAGTGAACTTGCCTCATCTTTGCCTTCACATAATAAATCGTATGTTTTCAACTTGCACAGGTAGGCTTGATAATAAAAGAGACGAATGCACATAGCTAAAGGGAATAATCCCGACGGGTCGAATTGAGTTAGAGTATGGAAAGGTCCAACGGTCGGCTTAGAGTTGGTGCACGGCGTGCTTTAAAAATGACACTCGATCCTTCGTCCCGCAGCTTGGGAGAAGGAAAGTTGGTTGAGTAGGCAAAGTTATAATCGTAACCCAAGTCATTGTCACGCCCCGCTCCCGTAGGAGCGATCGTCCTCGCTAAGGCGTGATGCCGCACGGACCTAGGTTGCGCCCGTGCAAGGCCAAGTCCAGAAATGGCCGATTCGAGCTAGGCCACAGAGTCGCACAGAGTGTCCCCATTTGCAGCGAAAAGTAAATGAACACGAATTAAAGCGAATTCAAACTCTTTATTGATATTCAAGAAGTTTACAAGCAGCGCTAGGCCGAGTTTATAAGTCGCTCAAGCTCTCTCTCTCTCTCTTTCTGAAATATAAAAGGGCGTGCCTAGTGGCTTACAACATGGAATGATTCATGGCGATGTTTCGATACATTATGTCCTGTATAGGGTGCTTCAGCTTCTTGCAACGTCCCAAGGCCCCGGAGTTGAGTCCGTGCCTTAACACGTTCGATGGAAGCTCCGCACCCGCCGGCGTCTCCTGCATCCTGCAAGCAGACTGTGGGGTTATCAGTACATTATTATGCACTGGTGGGGAGGCTAGCTCGTCCACAATGCTATCATTACCAAATACGTTCCATTTACTTTTGTGCATCTCTATCGTTCATTGTCTTTCTAATCTTGCCTTAGTATCAATTTCATGGCATATGTCATAACCTATCTCTCGTGTTGCCAAATTCAAGTGTCGCATAAAAATACATGTACGACTTACCCATACTTACCGTCCAGCCTTCCGTGTCGCATGTAAACCAAGTTAGTCAACAATTCATAAGAAAATAACTTAAGGTGTCTCATGTAACTTTCAATATCAAGGACGTGTCCCTGCCTCGGGTTCTAGTGCGTCGTAGGCGTGTTTTCAATTTCATTAGCACGAAGTATTCATTATCATTTGGTGTGATACATTTCAAGCCATTCAGTAGGCGATTGTTCATTTAACTTAGACTACTTTGATTTCAATACAAGGACTTGCACGTGGATAGCCACCAGCAAAGTCCACTTAATCTATATGCACCGGTCGTTGGCTTTACAAGCTATTTTGGACATTTCTCCTTGGTATTTCTCAACTTAGCATAGGGTGATGGCTGGTACACCCCGTTAAGTTC
Source organism: Iris pallida (assembly GCA_029216955.1). Classification (NCBI taxonomy): domain Eukaryota; kingdom Viridiplantae; phylum Streptophyta; class Magnoliopsida; order Asparagales; family Iridaceae; genus Iris; species Iris pallida. Next base: position 19,949,015 of record JANAVB010025999.1, on the reverse strand, counting down.
TTGAAATACCCTGCACTTACGTCTTTCGGTGCCCAAGCCCGCACCCAGGCAGCCCGTAAGCCCTAACTTTTAATTCTGCCTAGGCCGGCCACGGTATACTCCACACAACGCCCGTACCGCAGAATCACTGCACGGCCACGGTATTCCCTCCATCGCCCGTGCCGTTTGTCCACGACCATTTCGTATTGTCTTGTCATTTTCACTTAACGGCTATCTCCGAGCCGTAGGCTAACCCTTAGCCATAATGCGTTATCGACCAGGTTGGCGTCCGTGCAGCGTGGGTAGCGAGCCCAGTTGCACGTGCCCGTCACACCTGTCGCTAACCATTCTTTCTTTCTTATCTTTCATGTATTCTTTCTTTCACTTGTTCGTTCGTTCATAGATTCATTCATGTATTCATTCATTCATTCATTCATTTATTCGTTGATTTATTCATTCACACATTACGCAACTCCCAGAGTGGGAGTCGCCTTGGCGACCCATCGGTCCCATAGCCTTTCAATGTTGCTCTGTTCTACTCGGAACGACTATATTGATAGTCTTCCCGTTTCATTGTTGTAACCCATTCATTGTTTCATTGTTGGCCGCATAAGGAACATAAACGTAAGCTTCTGCCTTAGCACGAGCGTAGAGTGCGGTATGAGAGTTCGCATTTTCAATGTTCTAAACAAGCATGCAAGATGGGATTATTCCCTTAGCTAGGTGTATTGAGTCATTTATTAGCATGCACGGGGTTATCGCCTAGCGATTCTCGTGATAGTGTCCGTATTGTTATGTGTCTAGGCTAAATAAAGACGGGTTCATCGGAGCCATCCACTTTAGCGATATTCGCATCGGCCGAGCGATACTCCGAGCGCGCCTTTGAAAGTCTAAGTCTGGATTCATCTTGATGGCCAAATGTAAGCCTTGCATCGATTCTTCATCAGGTTGATGCCAACTCTTCGGGTCGACGGCTCGTTCGAGTCGTTGCACTTGCCGTTTGAATCGGCGTTCCGCTAGGGCGGAGCGGATCGTTACATAATACACCACTTAAAATAAGTCTCGTCCTCGAGACTTTCTGAGTGCAGGTCATCCTACCATTCCTTAACTCGTGTCGTCGTGTTTCTTGGACAATTTTATCGAACGGCTCTATCGTTCGATGGCATCGAACCATACTTGATATCTTTCTAAGTTTCGTGTCGCACGCGTTTGGTCGATTTTTATTGAATAGCCTTTCATTCATTTAGAGTTGATTGTACTTATTCAATTCTAGTGTTTCTTTGTCTTGGTTGCTATTTTTTGTGTCATGGGACGAAAATGGTTTCATGAGGCACGTTGTAATTCGTCAAATGCGAGGGTCGTAGGCTGAGGCAAACTCATTTTCATTTATCTTGGTCATCGAGATGACCCAATTCGCTTCTCAAGCGTTTGTGTCAACGAAATCAGTATGATTTCTTCTTAGCGGGGTCGACTAAGTCTAAGTAATTTCCGTCCGATTCAAGACCATGTATTGTACTATCATCGAGTATATCTTCCTATCAATGGTTCAATTCGTTATACCAACTTTTACTTTAAACGATATCGATTCCATACCATTCACTTATTTAGGGCTAATCTCGCCGTCGTTCATACACACTCTGCCTACTTGTTTTTTGATTCCGAGCCACGCTCGTACTAGTATCATTCCTTTCTTTTAACACGATTTCAAGTACTCGACACTCATCCATTCCTCAAGTCTCATTTGTGCTCAAGGTATCACTTGGCTGGATCGTGCACGCATTCCAAGCGTCCCCAAAATACATGCATTCAGCTAAGCCGCATGATCTAGAAATTTGTCATTCTCACTCGAGTCGTATCGTGCACATACTCTGGCATCCCTGAAATATATGCATGTCAGCCGAATCTCGTGAGCAGGGTTTCCTATATTCGTAATTCATGCTATCCATCCATGCCAATCCTCAAGATCAATCTTTCGATTGCTAACAATTTCAACAGGGCAACTCGCCTAACCGCTAGGCTATTTCTTTTCGAGGCTAAGTCAATGTCAGGATTGGAATCATAGTTCCCCAACAATAATGCCAATACTGACCCCAATCCTAGGGTCAAACCAAAGTCGGTAGTACGGGAGGTTTTCTACCCAAGCTCGCGTCATTCAGATTTCTAAACATCGAGCACGATCATATATTCGCATCAAGACATCGTTCCACATATTCGATTCCATTCAATTCACCAATTCTAACCAATTCATGTATTCGATCACGAGGTCGTCTAGCTTTTGACAATACGTTGCGTCCCAATCTCACGCGAGTCTGATTATCCACGGTGGTTCATGAATTACCATGCAACACTCCCGCAGAATAATCATTCTCATCGGGGCGTAACTCTTGTTTGAGTTTAGACTAACTCATTCTCGATACGCGGATTGGACCTTCTTAATCCTCAAGTTCAATCATCAAACACACTGATTCATTTTCGAGTTCACCTTCACGTCAAACCACAAGTCGAAGCAAACAAATTGCCACGCCATGCTAGTTCAATCACCCCTGCCGTATGAATCACCATACCAGCGCTGACGCGGAGTGATCGCCCTAATCGACGCGACGCATGTGCGAGGCTGGAGTTGCACTCGCATAAGACAAGAATGTCGACGTTGGGGTTATCGTCGAAGCAAATCCAATATTTCTTTTTCTATCCAAGCCAAGATCGATAGTCCATTCATCATTTTGTTCAACTAGAAATTCCTCGAGCCACGTCTATATTTTCCTTGACACGTTTCAATATTCCGAGTATAGCATCCGTCAGAACAATGACATTGGCACGATCGTCATTCGCCGAGTTAGAGTACCCCCGAGTTATCGTATATCGATCTTTGATACGCCTCAATACCATCGACGATATGCGTAACCTGACGATCTTCCTTTGCAACCAATTTCGAGTCGTGCGGCTGATGCTATTGTCCGAACTGGATATACTATATTTCTATTCGATTTAATTCACGATCAAGTTCGAGTGCTATTCCTCAAGCTAGTTTCAATATCGTTGTTCAAACTCAAGTCATAATTCATTTAAATCAATCCGAAATCGTACGCGCGATCCTCTAAGTCTTCTCGATCAAGACCATTCATTTTTATTCATCGTTTCGAACCATTTTCTAACTCGCGTTGCCCATTGACATCTCGTTTGGGACTTTTGAATTCACGGACAACTAAGCGTGACACGTTCTAAGGCTTTGCGCGATCGCATCGCCTCGCCGACATACTCGTTCTATCCGTAAATCCTTTAATCTCACTCGAACAATTTCTATGACGTCCATACACCACTCAGGGTTTGAGCCACTCAACCAGTCATCGACATTCATTCTTATTCTTCTCCGAACCTATCACATACACCAATCGAATTCAAGCCATACGATCTAGTCCTCAATCACGTTTGCGTCATGCGCTAAGACATCCTTCAGATTCGTTCGATGAATCTCTAGCGTAATCGCTCACGTCTCCTCGATGTACTAAGTCGTTCGTACTAATCCTCAAAATCCAAGCCAATTTTTTGAGTACGCCTAAGCGTTAACTCAATAGCGTTCCTATCGACAGACACTCAAAGTGTATCTTCGTTCTCGATCGAGCGATACTTGATATCGCTCGCAACCCGATTGCACCCAAAAGTCGAGGTGCGTGAAACACGGCATAACTTAGCCAAAAGGCCGTGTGCATAGCTATCCCGTGCGGACTATATTTGAGTTCGCATGCTCACTTATTCTCGTTCGAGCGATAATCGATCTCACTCACAACTCGTTTGCACCAGAAGGTCTAGGTGCGCGATACTCTACACGACTTAGCCAAAAGGTTGCGTGCATAACCATCCCGTTCGAACTATACTTCGGTCTCGTGTACTCGTTCGCTATTGTCAGCGTAAGGTTATTCAAGCACGTCTTGCATTTTGCTGACTCTTAGCATCGGTTCCTTCCAACTCAAGTCCGTCGTGGTGGCACAAAGTCCTTCGCCTATCGATCCCGTCCAACCGAGTACTCGTACGAGCTTTTGAAAATATTAGACTTATTGTATGGAACATCCCAAGGTACAACGAGAGAGAGCGTACACTTCTTTTGTTTCGAAACCGAGCTTTCAAAATTGAGAGATCGTCGTGAAGTCCAAGGACGTAAAGCTGTGCTCTGATACCAATCTGTCACGTCCCGCTCCCGTAGGAGTGATCGTCCTCGCTAAGGCGTGATGTCGCACGGGCCTAGGTTGCGCCTGTGCAAGGCCAAGTCCAGAAACGGCCGATTCGAGCTAGGCCACAGAGTCGCACAGAGTGTCCCCATTTGCAGCGGAAAGTAAATGAATACGAATTAAAGCGAATTCAAACTCTTTATTGATATTTAAGAAGTTTACAAGCGGCGCTAGGCCGAGTTTATAAGTCGCTCAATCTCTCTCTCTCTTTCTGAAATATAAAAGGGCGTGCCAAGTGGCTTACAACATGGAATGATTCATGGCGATGTTCCGATATATTATATCATGTATAGGGTGCTTCAGCTTCTTGTAACGTCCTAAGGCCCCGGAGTTGGCTCCGTACCTTAACACGTTCGATGGAAGCTCCGCACCCGCCGGCGTCTCCTGCATCCTGCAAGCAGACTGTGGGGTTATCAGTACATTGTTATGCAGTGGTGGGGAGGCTAGCGCGCCCATAATGCTATCATTACTAAACACGTTCCATTTACTTTTGTGCATCTCTATCGTTCATTGTCTTTCTAATCTTGCCTTAGTATCAATTTCATGGCATATGTCATAACCTATCATGTGTTGCCAAATTCAAGTGTCGCATGGAAATACATGTATCGACCTTCCCTGTCGCATGTAAACCAAGTTAGTCAATAATTCATAAGGAAATAACTTAACGTGTCTCATATAACTTTCAATATCAAGGGCGTGTTCCTGCCTCGGGTTCTAGCGCGTTGTTTTCAATTTCATTAGCACGGAGTATTCATTATCATTTGGTGTGATACATTTCAAGCCATTCAGTAGGCGATTGTTCATTTAACTTAGACTACTTTGATTTCAATGCAAGGACTTACACGTTGATAGCCACCAGCAAAGTCCACTTAATCTATATGCACCGGTCGCTAGCTTTACAAGCCATTTTGGACATTTCTCCTTGGTATTTCTCAACTTAGCATAGGGTGATGGCTGGTACACCCCGTTAAGTCTCTTGAAATACCCTGCACTTACGTCTCCCGGTGCCCGAGCCCGCACCCAGGAAGCCCGTAAGCCCCGACTTTTGATTCCGCCTAGGCCGGCCACGGTATACTCCACACAAGGCCCGTGCAGCAGAATCACTGCACGGCCACGATATTTCCTCCATCGTCGGTGCCGTTTGTCCACGACCATTTCGTATTGTCTTGTCATTTTCACTTAACGGCTATCTCCGAGCAGTAGGCTAACACTTAGCCATAATACGTTATCGACCAGGTTGGCGTCCGTGCAGCGCGGGTTGCGATCCCCGTTGCACGTGCCCGTCACACCTGTCGCTAACCATTCTTTTCCTTTCTTATCTTTCATGTATTCTTTCTTTCATTTTTTTCTTTCACTTGTTCGTTCGTTCATAGATTCATTCATGTATTCATTCATTCATTCATTTATTCGTTGATTCATTCATTCATGCATTACGCAACTCCCAGAGTGGGAGTCGCCTTGGCGACCCATCGGTCCATAGCCTTTCAATGTTGCTATACTCTACTCGGAACGACTATATTGATAATCTTCCCGTTTTATTTTTGTAACCCATTCATTGTTTTATTGTTGGCCGCATAAGGGACATAAACGTAAGCTTGTGCCTTAGCACAAACGTAGAGCGCGGTGCGAGAGTTCGCATTTTCTATGTTCTTTTCCATGTTCTAAACAAGCATGCAAGATGGGATTATTCCCTTAGCTAGGTGCGTTGAGTCATTTATTAGCATGCGCGGGGTTATCGCCTAGCGATTCTCGTGATAGTGTCCGTATTGTTATGTGTCTAGGCTAAGCAAAGACAGGTTCATCGGAGCCACCCACCTTTGTGATGTTCGCATCGGCCGAGAGATACTCCGAGCGTGCCTTTGAAAGTCTAAGTCTGGATTCATCTTGATGGCCAAATGTAAGCCTTGCATCGATTCTTCATCAGGTCGATGCCAACTCTTCGGGTCGATGGCTCGTTCGAGTCGTTGCACTTGCCGTTTAAATCGGCGTTCCGCTAGGGCGAAGCGGGTCGTTACAGTTATAGGCGTCGCCCGCATGATTGCTTCATAAAGCATGCACGGTCCCATCATCCAAGGCTTGGCATAGCCTTAGCTTGTCCATGAGTTAAGTTGCGTTGAGCGGCTTGTGACCTAAGTCTAGGCACCTGAGTGACTTGGTCGTTCAAGTTGGATACGTGCACGGCACGATCCGTTAAGGCGAAGCTTGACGCAGCCTTTGCTCGTCAAGTTGTTGCGAAGTTAAGTTTGACAAAGTTATGCCGGTCGACCTAAGATATTGCAAGCACCGTCCCGCTCTTTTATGGTTTGTCAAAGTTAAGTAGTCCTATGATCTCAAGGCCCGTCGACTTGGACAGGAGTGTCGCGTAAAGCACGATTGGCTTAAGGCACGATGCAGGAACTTAGTGTTTAAGGTAAGGACTACAATTGATTTCAAGTGAGTTTTGAGAAAGGACTATCAAATAGGCGTTTATGAGTTGAACCAAATAATAGGGTAACAAGGAAAGAATGCTCGCGACCGTGGATCGTCGAGGGGTCTCAAGGAAAGAATGCTCACGACCGTGGGTCGTCGAGGGGTCTCAAGCATAGAAGTCTTGAACTTGGTTCTGATACAGATGGTAACATTAGAAGAGGAATGACTGTGTGAGACGTCAGTTTGTGTCGAGTCTTGCATGGTTATTGGAGAACTTGTCGACAAGGGTGTAATGCATGTAGTTCGTATTACGTATCTTGGAATACATGTACGTATTTCCTCTTGTATTGCATATATCTTGGCTTGGCTCAGTTTATTTTTGGCTTGGTTCGGGTTGGGTTGCTTGGTTCATCATGGACCAAGAGAAAACCCCTACCTACCACCCCCATCATCCTTTATTAACCCATTCCTTCATTCTCTCTCTTTATTATTCTTCTTCTCCATATTTACTCTTCCACCTACCAGGAAAGAGAGCTAGGCAAGTGCAAACTTGCTTCATGATGGATCTCAAGTTTTATTGTTCCATTCTCTTCTTTACTTGATTCTAAGTCTCTTTAGAACTTGGCATCTTTGGATTTGATGGATGGATTCTTGTAGATCGAAGTATATAACTTTTTATTTTTCTTGGTTTTGATCTCTAAGACTTGGTTATTTTGAAAACTAATAGTTCTATGTTGTAGAGAATTCAATTTCATTCAGTTTTGGCTTTTGTTTTGCTTGATTTCGACTTCGAATGAGGAAGTTATGGCCATAGCAAGTTTTCTGAACTTTCATGGCTGAACTTGCTGTTTGGGGACGATGAACCCCATGCGCCGGGAGGCGATGCGCCGTGAAGTCCCGGCAACGCATTCTTTGACTCCGAGCGTGTCATGCGCGTAGGTTCCTTACGTGCATGTACTGAAGACGAAACGTGAGAATCCCATGCGCCGATTTGCGCAGAAATCCCATGCGCCGATTTGCGCAGGAATCCCAAGCGCCGATTTGTGCAGGAATTCCATACGCCGATTTGCGCAAGAATCCCATGCGCCGATTTGCGCAGGAATCCCATACGTCGATTGCGCAGGAATCCCATGCGCCGATTGCGCATGAATCCCATGCGCCGATTTGTGCAGAAATCCCATGCGCCGGAATTGCTCTATTTTACTGTTTTTGCCTGTTTAAGTTGTTTTGTAGCTAGAATTTTGAAAAAACTCAAAACATGATAGTTGTAGATCTTTTCCTTGGCTTCAAAAATATGTCACTTGTTATTTTATGCAAGTTTTTGTCATTCATGATAATGTAAGAATAGAACATGATAGTGGCCCGCTGTGGCGCACTCTTGACAAGTAAACTGACATAATATATCTCGACATGTTGTTATGAAAGCTAGCCTGACATGACGAGTATGAAGGACCTGGACACCGTGGACAATTGTGTTTGTACAAATAAACTGGTACTGTCTTGCATCATGTCTAGGATGGGGGTCCCTAAGTACCACGGTCAGGGATACCTACTGAAATTGACTAAGGCTAATTAACTAGAATGATTCAGTAGTCGTGAAGAGATTCCCAGCTACAAGCAATCCCGTTATCTGGATGCATTCAGTGGACTTGTAGCCTACCGACGAGTAGGGCACATTTTCAGCACACAGTCACGTGTTGTATTCTTCATAAATGTTCGACCTGGATAACCGGATGGTCTGTAGGGCTTGTGGCTGTTGGGATAATCTCATTGCATCTTGCTAGTAACTAGGCCTGTGATAACCTTAGTTAGTTAAAAGTATCAAGCCGTACTCTTGATTGGCCGTGATTGATTGGATGAAGTTTATTCCAGCTTAGTCTTATCCTGATCCTGTACAAGATTGTAACATGACATGATTTCTTGTATCGATAAATGATGGGATACCAAGTTCTGTTCAGATGAAGGGTTACAACCCCGGTCCTTGTTTGGTTTAAGGGTTGTAATTTGGCTATCTGAATAGTTCCGTGGTTATCTTATCATATATCGTCCTGCTTATTGTGCTTGCCTTAACAATAACGATCGGGGGTCCAGTTCTGTTCAGGCGAAGGGTTACAACCCTGGTCCTTGTTTGGTTTAAGGGTTGTAATCTGGCTCCCGGAGCAGTTCTGTGTCCTCTCTTCGTTTATTGTCTTATTGCAACCCCTTGTCATGCTCGTCATGTTTTACCTTTACTTTAATACCATGATTATTTATACTGGCCTTAGCAATAAAGATCAGGGGTCCAGTTCTGTTCAGGCGAAGGGTTACAACCCCGGTCCTTGTTTGGTTTAAGGATTGTAACCTGGCTCCCGGAGCAGTTATGTGTCCTCTCTTCGTTTATTGTCTTGTTACCTTATCAATAGTAATTGAGACGGGCTTATATTCAAGCGAAGGATTGCAAGTCCGGTCCTTGTTTGATTTAAGGGTTACAGTCTGGCTACTTGAATGGTTTCTCCGTGCTCAATATATTATTGTTATTTCAGTTATTATCAGTATCTTTAATTATCTTTACTATTTATTGTGGTATGCTGGTTTTAGTTCCTAAGTGAAGCCTCCTTTGTGGCACTTGCTCTTTTTGGGGTCTGACCCAGCTGGTTTTGTATGGCCAGATATCGGATCAGCACCAGAGGATCTACCGACCTTCTAGCCAGATGGTGACAACCAGGCGTAACCCTGGCAACGAGTGGGTTTTTTTGTCCTCCCACTTTATTGTAAAAATTATTCTTTTGAGGCGTTTAGCCGACGAGCACGTGTTAGCTCGTATTGTACCTTATTTACTGTCTGCCTACGGGCTGTAACATGATTGACAAATCCTAGGGTTGATCATGTATGACTGAACTCTTGCTAGTCCTGACATTTTGTACGACTAGCTTCATGATCATCCAATATATAATGTATGACACGCCTTGCTATTATATATTTGGTGCTCTGACATCTTGTAACTATTATTGCTTGCTTGAGATTGAGACAATAGGCTTGTTCATGACCATAGGAGACTGTTGGCTTGTAGTTAAACCCTCATATATCTAGACAGCCGTGACCGTATAGCGAGGTAGGTTGCACTTCAATATACGTAGCTGGCTATGTACGCCCCCGCTCTCCAGTATTCTGGTTCTAGGGCGTGATATGGTTTTAGTGGTGGCCCATGCAGGTCTTTTAAATCAATATGTGAGGGTTACCGAATAGATCAGTACTAGCCCTTGATCTCTACTCGTATCCTCTGAATCCCTGTAATCTTGACCTGATCCCATGCTTGTATCGTTGATCTGTCCTGGTCCTTCCTTATTGTTCCCTATGTCGTCTTCCTCAGCGGCATTGTTCCTGGACCTGCCGATCAGCAAGGCGAAGCACCTACCGCGGACCAGCAACAACCTAGAGATCAGGCCCAACATTCAGGAGTAGCCTCCAGAGTCATGCCTACTGGCGGAGAGCCACCAGTTCATTCCGTCCAGCCCGTAGAGCCTGATGATGGCACTTTGGTGGGTCTCATCAGGTCCCTATTAGCTTCCCAGGATCGTCACGGAGGTTCCTTGCACCAGGCAGTGGCAGATGCTTTGACCAGAGGAGGTCATCAGGGTAATAGCGAGGCCAACAGCTTCAAGCGCTTGAACCCTCCCTTCTTCGACGGTAGTGAAGATGCGATCACCGCAGATGCATGGCTTCAGGACACAGAGGTGATTCTAGAAGCAACCAGGACTCCAAAATTCGAGAAGGTGGCCGTGGTGCGCCTATAGTTAGTAGATCTTGCCCGCAGCTGGTGGGCAGCTCAGGTCGATGGATTAGTGGCCCCTATTTCATGGACAGTATTCAGGAAGAGATTCCAGACCAAGTATTTTCTGCAGGACGGTCGATGGATATGCGGCCGAGTTTTCGAGGCTTAGTCGGTTTGCTCCCACCTTGGTAGTGACCGAGTTCGATAGAGCCCAGCGGTTCCAGCAGGGGCTCCACCTAGAGATTTTATTGGCGGTGGAGCAGTTTGAGCATCAGACTTTTGATGCAGTGTTGAGAGCATCCAGGAGGCATAAATATACATCCCAGACGATCGTGGATAGGACCGAAGGTCGAAAGCGATCTCACGGTCAGATGAATCAGTCATCAGCACTAGCCCCGGCAGCCAGGGCTTTGACCATTGGAGCTCTGAGGCGGGCGACCTTAGTGACGTCGGTTCAGCATTCAACCCCGACACACCCTCAGCAGCAGAAGCAGAAGCAGTCTTGCGCAGTGGGATGTTCACACTGCGGGAAGCCAGGGCATGTGGTATCAGAGTGTCGCAGAGCACAGGATTTGTGCTTGGTTTGTGGTGCCCCGGACCACAGGGTTGGGAATTGCCCGAACAGGGGGAGTTCATCGGCCTTCTCTAGTCCTTCAGTTAGAGGACCAGCACCAGTCCAGCAGCAGCAACAGCTACAGTACCCGTTCCCGAGGCCATTGCCTACGCAGGCCCAGGCATTCCAGCAGCAGAGACCGCAGCAGTACGTCCAAGCCCAAGCCCTAATCTAGAGCAGGCAGAGAAATTTTCAACAGAGGGGACCTGCCCCTAGAGGACATGGTCAAGTGCTGGCTTTGACCATGGAAGAAGAAGGAATAGCACCAGGTGAGGTAGTGGCAGGTACTATTCTCGTCAACACCTTTCCAGCTTCAGTATTATTTGATTATGGTGCCTCGTATTCATTTATGTCTGCACGATTAGCGACACGGGTAGGACTGGAGCCCGAGTCATTATCATTAAGGCTCAATATACTTACTGGTAACGGACTTGTGAGAGTAGATAGAGTATTTTTCTCGTGTCGGATCATAGTTAGCGGTAGAGAATTCTCCGCTAGATTGATAGAGTTTCCGATGGTCGATTATGATGTGGTCTTAGGGATGGATTGGTTGAGGGACCAGTATGCTATGATAGACTGCCACATTGGCAGGATTATTTTTAGCATTCCAGGCGAGCCGAAGTTTTCCTTCTCCCGAGGCGAAGTTGAACCTTCTCCTCCAGTGTTGCGGATGGCAGTAGTAGTAGTACAGTTACCTCAGATAGTCGAAGAGTTTCCAGATGTTTTCCCCGAAGAGCTTCCAGGGATGCCGCCAGAACAGGAGATCGAGTTCACCATCGACTTGATTCCCGGAACAGCCCCAGTGTCAAAGAGAGTCTACAGTATGGTGCCATCAGAGCTGAAGATATTATACAAGATGATTGAAGAACTCAGAACCAAGGGATTCATTCGTGCTAGTGGATCGCCTTGGGAAGCCCCGATGCTTCTGGTGAAAAAAAAGGATGGTATGTCCAGATTATGTATAGATTATCGTACCTTGAACTCAGTGACAATCAAGAACAGATACCCTCTCCCGAGGATAGATGACTTGTTTGATCAACTCAAGGGGGCAGCAGTATTCTCGAAGATCGACTTACGGTCAGGATACCACTATATCAGAGTTAGAGAGCAGGACATCCCGAAGACAGCATTCAGATCGAGATATGGGCATTAGAAGTTTCTTGTGATGCCATTTGGAGCAACCAATGCGCCGGCAGTATTCATGGACCTCATAAATCGTATCTTTATGCCTTATTTGGATCAGTTCGTGATTGTGTTCCTATATGACATTCTGGTCTACAGTAAGAGTGAGGCAGAGCATGAGTATCATCTCAGAGTTGTTCTTCAGATTCTCCGAGAGCACCAGTTGTATGCCAAGTTCTGTAAATGCGAGTTCTGGCTCGATCGCATTTTGTACTTGGGTCATATCATCACCAGAGGAGGAGTAGAGGTGGATCCCCAGAAGATCGTGGCCATTGAAACATGGCCAGTGCCCAGCACGGTTGTAGAAGTCCGTAGTTTTCTTGGATTGGCCGGCTACTACCGACGATTTGTTTCGGACTTTGCTCGGATCTCAGCGCCATTAACCCAGTTGACCCGCAAGGATATGCAGTTTGCTTGGACAGCAGAGTGCCAGGATTCTTTTGAGAAGTTGAAGCGAGGCTTGATGACGGCACCCATTCTCACGCTCCCAGATGGAACCGGAGGATTCTCAGTGTGTTGTGATGCTTCAGGCAGAGGCTTAGGATGTGTTCTAATACAGCATGGAAAGGTAATAGCTTATACGTCACGACAACTTCATGATCATGAGAGGAATTACCCAACCCATGACTTGGAGCTGGCAGCTGTAGTGTTTGCACTTAAGTTGTGGAGGCACTACCTATACGGAGATAGGGTGGAAATATTCACCGACCACAAGAGCCTGAAGTATGTGTTCACCCAGAAGGATCTTAACATGTGTCAGAGAAGGTGGCTAGAGCTACTTATAGATTATGATGTCAACCTGCAGTATCACCCAGGAAAGGCCAACATCGTTGCAGATGCATTAAGCAGAAGAGCCGGAGTTTATTTCCTAACAACGCAACCAGAGCTGTTAGCCGATCTTCAGAAGATGGGTATAGAAGTTGTCCTCCCTTCCAGTGTGGCGTTGATGGCCAGCATACAAGTTCAGGCTACTATAGTCGAGAGGATCCGGATGGTGCAGTCAGCAGATTCCAAGCTTCAGCAACTCAGAATAGAGTGTGAGGCATGACGAAGACCAGAGTTATGTATCCATAAAGACGGTACACATCGACATGGAAAGCGTCTTTGTGTACCCAGTGGAGATATCAGACAGGAGATCATGACAGAGGCCCACAGTTTGCAGTATTCCATTCATCTCGACGGTACGAAGATGTACCGTGATATCCGCCAGCATTTTTGGTGGAATGGCATGAAGAGGGAGATAGCCCAGTTTGTCTCTCGATATTTGGTTTGTTAACAAGTTAAAGCCGAACATCAAAGGCCAGCTGGACTTCTTCAGTCCTTGCCAATTTCATAATGGAAGTGGGAGCATATAACCATGGATTTCGTGACTGGATTACCTAGATCCCCGGCTGGCAGAGATGCTATTTGGGTTATTATAGACAGGCTCACGAAGGTGGCTCATTTTCTCCCGTTCAGAGTCGGTCAGCCGACGGCTCAGCTAATAGAGATGTATCTCAGGCAGATCGTCAGGCTTCATGGTATACCAATCAGCATCACCTCGGACAGAGATTCAAGATTTACGTCGCACTTTTGGCAGCTTGCAAGAGAGTTTGGGAACACGCCTCCAGTTCAGCTCTGCTTATCACCCGCAGACTGATGGCCAGTCAGAACGTACGATCCAGACTCTCGAAGATATGTTGAGATCTTGTACACTCGACTTCGGTGGTTCGTAGGAAGATCACATGCACCTGGTAGAGTTCTCTTACAATAATAGTTTCCAAGCTAGTATCCAGATGGCACCATTCGAGGCACTGTATGGCAGGAAGTGCCGATCCCCGCTAGCATGGGACGATGTCGGAGAGAGACAGATGCTTGGTCCGAAAATGATTGCTCAGACCGTTGAAGTGGTCAGAAGAGTCAGAGATCATCTTCGAGTTGTCCAAGATTGCCAGCGTCAATGGGCCGATTCCTATCGATGACCCCTTGAATTCTCGGTCGGCGACCATGTATTCCTTAGGATTTTGCCTAACCGTGGCGTCATTCGTTTCGGCGTACGGGGGAAGCTTAGTCCTAGGTATATAGGGTCGTTCAATATTCTGGAGCGAGTAGATGATGTGTCCTATCGTCTCCTCTTCTGCCGTCGCTAAGAGAGGTACATGACGTATTCTATGTATCTCAACTACGATGGTATATCCCGAACCCGGGCCAAATCCTGGATCATTCGAAATTGGTTGTTGGTACCAACCTTTCGTATGAGGAGAGGCCCATGTCTATATTGGACAAGAGAGAAAAGATACTCAAGAACAAGACTATTAGTTTAGTCCGAGTTGCTTGGGGTCATCACTCTTTGGGTGAGTCAACGTGGGAGCGTGAGGATGATATCCGATCGCGATATCCCGACATGTTTGACTCGTAAAGGTATAATATCTTCCTTATGCCTTATGCTTTCAGTTCCTTCCTTGAATAAATGACTGCATGATAGACTGTTTTATTATAGCTTACGTTTATTATAGCTTGTCCTTACAATTTTAGGCTCTTGATTAAATTTCGAGGACGGAATTCTTTTAAGGAGGGTAGAGTTGTAATACCTGTAGTTCGTATTACGTATCTTGGAATACGTGTACATATTTCCTCTTGTATTGTATATATCTTGGCTTGGCTCCGTTTATTTTTGGCTTGGTTCGGGTTGGGTTGCTTGGTTCATCATGGACCAAGAGAAAACCCCTACCTACCACCCCCATCATCCTTTATTAACCCATTCCTTCATTCTCTCTCTTCATTATTCTTCTTCTTCTCCATATTTACTCTTCCACCTACCAGGAAAAAGAGCTAGGCAAGTGCAAACTTGCTTCATGATGGATCTCAAGTTTTATTGTTCCATTCTCTTCTTTACTTGATTCTAAGGCTCTTTAGAACTTGGCATCTTTGGATTTTATGGATGGATTCTTGTAGATCTAAGTTTGTAATTTTTCATTTTTCTTGGTTTTGATCTCTAAAACTTGGTTAATTTGAAAACTAATAGTTCTATGTTGTAGAGAATTCAATTTCATTCAGTTTTGGCTTTTGTTTCGCTTGATTTCGACTTCGGATGAGGAAGTTATGGCCATAGCAAGTTTTCAGAACTTTCATGGTTGAACTTGCTGTTTGGGGACGATGAACCCCATGCGCCGGGAGGCCATGCGCCGTGAAGTCCCGACAACGCATTCTTTGACTCTGAGCGTGTCATACGTGTAGGTTCCTTACGTGCATGTACAGAAGACGCAACGTGAGAATCCCATGCGCCGATTTGTGCAGGAATCCCATGCGCCGATTTGCGCAGGAATCCCATGCGCCGATTTGTGCAGTAATCCCATGCGCCGATTTGTGCAGGAATCCCATGCACCGATTTGTGTAGAAATCCCATACGCCGATTTGTGCAGGAATCCCATGCGTCGATTTGCGCAGGAATCCCATGTGCCGATTGCGCAAGAATCCCATGCGCCGATTGCGCAGGAATTCCATGCGCCGATTTGTGCAGGAATTCCATGCGCCGGAATTGCTCTATTTTACTGTTTTTGCCTGTTTAAGTTGTTTTGTAGCTAGAATCTTGAAAAAACTCAAAACATGAAAGTTGTAGATCTTTTGCTTGGCTTCAAGAATATGTCACTAGTTATTTTATGCAAGTTTTTCTCATTCATGATAATATAAGAATAGAACACGATAATGGTCCGCTGTGGTGCACTCTTGACAAGTAAACTGACATAATATATCTCGACATGCTGTTATGACAGCTAGCCTGACATGACGAGTATGAAGGACTTGGACACCGTAGACGATTGTGTTTGTACAAATAAACTGGTACTGTCTTGCATCATGTCTAGGATGGGGGTCCCTGAGTACCATGGCCAGGGATACCTACTGGATTTGACTAAGGCTAATTAACTAGAATGATTCAGTAGTCATGAAGAGATTCTCAGCTACAAGCAATCCCGTTATCTGGGCGCATTCAGTGGACTTGTAGCCTACCGATGAGTAGGGTACATTTCCAGCACATAGTCACGTGTTGTATTCTTCATAAACATTAGACCTGGATAACCGGATGGTCTGCAGGGCTTATGGCTGTTGGGATAATCTCATTGCATCTTGCTAGTAACTAGGCCTGTGATAACCCTAGTTAGTTAAAAGTATCAAGCCGTACTCTTGATTGGTCGTGATTGATTGGATGAAGTTTATTCCAGCTTAGTCTTATCCTGATCCTGTATAAGATTGTAACATGACATGATTTCTTGTATCGATAAATGATGGGATACCAAGTTCTGTTCAGATGAAGGGTTACAACCCCGGTCCTTGTTTGGTTTAAGGGTTGTAACTTGGCTATCTGAATAGTTCCATGGTTATCTTATCATATATCGTCCTACTTATTGTGCTTGCCTTAACAATAACGATCGAGGGTCCAGTTCTGTTCAGGCGAAGGGTTACAACCCCGGTCCTTGTTTGGTTTAAGGGTTGTAAGCTGGCTCCCGGAGCAGTTCTGTGTCCTCTCTTCGTTTATTGTCTTATTGCAACCCCTTGGCATGCTCGTCATGTTTTACCTTTACTTCAATACCATGATTATTTATACTGGCCTTAGCAATAATGATCAGGGGTCCAGTTCTGTTCAGGCGAAGGGTTACAACCCCGGTCCTTGTTTGGTTTAAGGGCTGTAACCTGGCTCCCGGAGCAGTTCTGTGTCCTTTCTTCGTTTATTGTCTTGTTACCTTATCAATAGTAATTGAGACGGGCTTCTATTCAAGCGAAGGATTGCAACCCCTGTCCTTGTTTGGTTTAAGGGTTGCAGTCTGGCTACTTGAATGGTTTCTCCGTGCTCAATATATTATTATTATTTCAGTTATTATCAGTATCTTTAATTATCTTTACTATTTATTCTGGTATGCTGGTTTTAGTTCCTAAGTGAAGCCTCCTTTGTGGCACTTGCTCTTTTTGGGGTCTGACCCAGCTGGTTTTGTATGGCCAGATATCGGAGCAGCACCAGAGGATCTACCGACCTTCCAGCCAGATGGTGACCACCAGGCGTAACCCTGGCAACGAGTGGGCTTCTTTTTGTCCTCCCACTTTATTGTAAAAATTATTCTTTTGAGACATTTAGCCGGCAAGCACGTGTTAGCTCGTATTGCACATTATTTACTGTCTGCCTACGGGCTGTAACATGATTGACAAATCCTCGGGTTGATCATGTATGACTGAACTCTTGCTAGTCCTAACATTTTGTACGACTAGCTTCATGATCATCAAATATGTAATGTATGGGACGTCTTGCTATTATATATTTGGTGCTCTGACATCTTGTAACTATTATTGCTTGCTTGAGATTGAGACAATAGGCTTGTTCATGACCATAGGAGATTGTTGGCTTGTAGTTAAACCATCATATATCTAGACAGCCGTGACCGTATAGCGAGGTGGGTTGCACTTCAATATACGTAGCTGGCTATGTACGCCCCCGTTCTCCAGTATTCTGGTTCTGGGGCGTGACATGGTTTTAGTGGTGGCCCATGCAGGTCTTGTAAATCAAGATATATGAGGATTACCGAATAGATGTCTCAATCAGTACTAGCCCTTGATCTCTACTCGTATCCTCTGAATCCCTGTAATCTTGACCTGATCTCATGCTTGTATCGTTGATCTGTCCTGGTCCTTCCTTATTGTTCCCTATGTCGTCTTCTTCAGCGACATTGTTCCTGGACCTGCCGATCAGCAAGGCGAAGCACCTCCCGCGGACCAGCAACAACCTGGAGATCAGGCCCAGCATTCAGGAGTAGCCTCCAGAGTCATGCCTACTAGCGAAGAGCCACCAGTTTAGCCCGTTCAGCCCGCAGAGCCTGATGATGGCACTTTGATGCGTCACATCAGGTCCCTATTAGCTTCCCAAGATCGTCGCGGAGATGCCTTGTACCAGGCGATGGCAGATGCTTTGACCAGAGGAGGTCATCAGGGTAATAGCGCGGCCAACAGCTTCAAGCGCTTGAACCCTCCCTTCTTCGACGACAGTGAAGATGCGATCACTGCAGATGCATGGCTTCAGGACACAGAGGTGATTCTAGAAGCAGCCAGGACTCCAGAAGCCGAGAAGGTGGCCGTGGTGCGCCTGTAGTTACTAGATCTTGCCCGCAGCTGGTGGGCAGCTCAGGTCGATGGATTAGTGGCCCCTATTTCATGGACAGTATTCAGGGAGAGATTCCAGACCAAGTATTTTTCGCAGGACGGTCGATGGATATGCGGCCGAGTTTTCGAGACTTAGTCGGTTTGCTCCCACCTTGGTAGCGACCGAGTTCGATAGAGCCCAGCGGTTCCAACAGGGGCTCCACCTAGAGATTTTATTGGCGGTGGAGCAGTTTGAGCATCAGACTTTTGATGCAGTGTTGAGAGCGGCCAGGAGGCATGAATATACATCCCAGAGGATCGTGGATAGGACCGGAGGTCGGAAGCGATCTCACGGTCAGATGAATCAGTCATCAGCGCCAGCCCGGCAGCCAGGCCTTTGACTATTGGAGCTCCGAGGCGGGCGGCCTTAGTGACGTCGGTTCAGCATTCAACCCCGACGCACCCTCAGCAGCAGAAGCAGAAGCAGTCTTCCGTAGTGGGATGTTCATACTGCGGGAAGCTAGGGCATGTGGTATCAGAGTATCGCAGAGCACAGGGTTTGTGCTTGGTTTGTGGTGCCCCGGACCACAGGGTTGGGAATTTCCTGAACAGGGGGAGTTCATTGGCCTTCTCTAGTCCTTCAGTTAGAGGACCAGCACCAGTCCAGCAGCAGCAGCTGCAGTACCCGTTCCCGAGGCCATTACCGACGCAGGCCCAGGCATTCCAGCAGCAGAGACCGCAGCAGTACGCCCAAGCCCAAGCCCTGATCCAGAGCAGGCAGAGGAATTTTCAATAGAGGGGACCTGCCCCTAGAGGACATAGTCAAGTGCTGGCTTTGACCATGGGAGAAGAAGGAATAGCACCAGGTGAGGTAGTGGCAGGTACTATTCTCGTCAACACCTTTCCAGCTTCAGTATTATTTGATTCTGGTGCCTCGCATTCATTTATGTCTGTACGATTCGCGACACAGGTAGGACTGGAGCCTGAGTCATTATCAGTAAGGCTCAATATACTTACTGGTAACGGATTTATGGGAGTAGATAGAGTATTTTTCTCGTGTCGGATCGTAGTTAGCGGTAGAGAATTCCCCGCTAGATTGATAGAGTTCCCGATGGCCGATTATGATGTGGTCTTAGGGATGGATTGGTTGAGGGGCCAGTATGCTATGATAGACTGCCACATTGGCAGGGTTATTTTTAGCATTCCAGGCGAGCCGAAGTTTTCCTTCTCCCGAGGCAAAGTTGAACCTTCTCCTCCAGTGTTGCGGATGGCAGTAGCAGTAGTATAGTTACCTCAGATAGTCGAAGAGTTTCTAGATATTTTCCCCGAAGAGCTTTCAGGGATGCCGCCAGAGCGGGAGATCGAGTTCACCATCAACTTGATTCCCGGAACAGCCCCAGTATCAGAGAGAGTCTACAGGATGGCACCATCAGAGCTGGAGATATTGTACAAAATGATTGAAGAACTCAGAACTAAGGGATTTATTCGTGCTAGTGGATCGCCTTGGGGAGCCCCGATGCTTCTGGTGAAAAAGAAGGATGGTATGTCCAGATTATGTGTAGATTATCGTACCTTGAACTCAGTGACAATCAAGAACAGATACCCTCTCCCGAGGATAGATGACTTGTTTGATCAACTCAAGGGACAGCAGTATTCTCGAAGATTGACTTGCTGTCAGGATACCACCAGATCAAAGTCAGAGAGCAGGACATCCCGAAAACAGCTTTCAGATCGAGATATGGGCATTGGGAGTTCCTTGTGATGCCATTTGGAGAAACCAATACGCCGGCAGTATTCATGGACCTCATGAATCGTATCTTTATGCCTTATTTGAATCAGTTCGTGATTATGTTCCTAGATGACATTCTGGTCTAGAGTAAGAGTGAGGAGGAGCATGAGCATCATCTCAGAGTTGTTCTTCAGATTCTCCGAGAGCACCAGTTGTATGCCAAGTTCAGTAAATGCGAGTTCTGGCTCGATCGCATTTCGTACTTGGGCCATATCATCACCAGATGAGGAGTAGAGGTGGATCTCCAGAAGATCGTGGCCATTGAAACATGGCCAGTGCCCAGCACGGTTGTAAAAGTCCGTAGTTTTCTTGGATTGGCCGGCTACTACCGGCGATTTATTTCGGACTTTGCTCGGATCTCAGCACAATTAACCCAGTTGACCCGCAAGGATATGCAGTTTGCTTGGACAGCAGAGTGTCAGGATTCTTTTGAGAAGTTGAAGCGAGGCTTGATGACGGCACCCATTCTCACGCTCCCAGATGGAACCGGAGGATTCTCAGTGTATTGTGATACTTCAGGCAGATGCTTAGGATGTGTTCTAATGCAGCATAGGAAGGTAATAACTTATGCATCACAATAACTTCGTGATCATGAGAAGAATTACCCAACCCATGACTTGGAGCTGGCAGCAGTAGTATTTGCACTTAAGTTGTGGAGGTACTACCTATACGAAGATAGGGTGGAATTTTTCACCGACCACAAGAGCCTGAAATATATGTTCACCCAGAAGGATCTTAACATACGTCAGAGAAGGTGGCTAGAGCTACTTGTAGATTATGATGTCAACCTGCAGTATCATCCAAGGAAGGCAAACATCGTTGCAGATGCATTAAGCAGAAGAGCCGGAGTTTATTTCCTAACAGCGCAACCAGAGCTGTTAGCCGATCTTCAGAAGATGGGTATAGAAGTTGTCCTTCCTTCCAGTGTGGCGTTGATGGCCAGCATGCAAGTTCAGGCTACTATAGTCGAGAGGATCCGGATGGCGCTGTCAGCAGATTCCAAGCTTCAGCGACTCAGAGAAGAGTGTGAGGCAGAACGAAGACCAGAGTTATGTATCCATAAAGACGGTACACTTCGACATGGAAAGCGTCTTTGTGTACCCAGTGGAGATATCAGACAGGAGATCATGACAGAGGCCCACAGTTCGCAGTATTTCATTCATCCCGGCGGTACGAAGATGTACCGTGATATCCGCCAGCATTTTTGGGGGAATGGCATGAAGAGGGAGATAGCCCGGTTTGTCTCTCGATGTTTGGTTTGTCAACAAGTTAAAGCCGAATATCAAAGGCCAGCTGGACTTCTTCAGCCCTTGTCAATTCTAGAATGGAAGTGAGAGCATATAACCATGGATTTCATGACTGGATTACCTAGATCCCCGGCTGGCAGAGATGCTATTTGGGTTATTATAGACAGGCTCACGAAGGTGGCTCATTTTCTCCCGTTCAGAGTCGGTTAGCCGACGGCTCAGCTAACAGAGATGTATCTCAAGCAGATCGTCAGGCTTTATGGTATACCAGTCAGTATCACCTCGGACAGAGATTCAAGATTTACGTCACACTTTTGGCAGCTTGCAAGAGAGTTTGGGAACTCGCCTCCAGTTCAGCTCCGCTTATCACCCGCAGACTGATGGCCAGTCAGAACGCACGATCCAGACTCTCGAAGATATGTAGAGATCTTGTACACTCGACTTCGGTGGTTCGTGGGAAGATCACATGCACCTGGTGGAGTTCTCTTACAACAATAGTTTCCAAGCTAGTATCCAGATGGCACCGTTCGAGGCACTATATGGTAGGAAGTGCCGATCCCGCTTGCATGGGACGATGTCGAAGAGAGACAGATGCATGGTCCGAAAATGATTGCTCAGACCGTTGAAGTGGTCAGAAGAGTCAGAGATCATCTTCGAGTTGTCCAAGATCGCGAGCGTCATTGGGCCGATTCCCATCGACGACCCCTTGAATTCTCGGTCGGCGACCATGTATTCCTTAGGATTTCGCCTAACCGTGGCGTCATTCGTTTCGACGTACGGGGGAAGCTTTGTCCTAGGTATATAGGGCCGTTCGATATTCTGGAGCGAGTAGGTGATGTGTCCTATCGTCTCGCTCTTCCGTCGTCGCTAAGAGAGGTGCATGACGTGTTCCATGTATCTCAACTACGACGGTATATCCCGGACCCGAGCCATATCCTGGATCATTCGAAATTGTTTGTTGGTACCAACCTTTCGTATGAGGAGAGGGCCGTGTCTATATTGGACAGGAGAGAGAAGATACTCAAGAACAAGACTATTAGTTTAGTCCGAGTTGCTTGGGGTCATCACTCTTTGGGTGAGTCAACGTGGGAGCGTGAGGATGATATCCGATCGCAATATCCCGACCTGTTTGACTTGTAAAGGTATAATGTCTTCCTTATGCCTTATGCTTTCAGTTCCTTGCTTGAATAAATGACTGCATAATAGACTGTTTGTTATAGCTTACGATTATTATAGCTTGTCCTTACAATTTTAGCCTCTTGATTAAATTTCGAGGACGAAATTCTTTTAAGGAGGGTAGCGTTGTAATGCCTTAGTTCGTATTACGTATCTTGGAATACGTGTACGTATTTCCTTTTGTATTGTATATCTCTTGGCTTGGCTCGGTTTATTTTTGGCTTGGTTGGGGTTGGATTGCTTGGTTCATCATGGACCAAGAGAAAACCCCTACCTACCACCCCCATCATCCTTTATTAACCCATTCCTTCATTCTCTCTCTTTATTATTATTCTTCTTCTCCATATTTACTCTTCCACCTACCAGGAAAGAGAGCTAGGCAAGTGCAAACTTGCTTCATGATGGATTTCAAGTTTTATTGCAACCCCGGTCCTTGTTTGGTTTAAGGGTTACAGTCTGGCTACTTGAATGGTTTTTTCGTACTCAATATATTATTGTTATTTCAGTTATTATCAGTATCTTTAATTATCTTTACTATTTATTGTGGTATGCTGGTTTTAGTTCCTAAGTGAAGCCTCCTTTGTGGCACTTGCTCTTTCTGTGGTCTGACCCAGCTGGTTTTGTATGGCCAGATATCGGAGCAGCACCAGAGGATCTACCGACCTTCCAGCCAAATGGTGACCACCAGGCGTAACCCTGACAACGAGTGGGTTTCTTTTTGTCCTCCAACTTTATTGTAAACATTATTCTTTTGAGGCATTTAGCCGGCGAGCACGTGTTAGCTCGTATTTCACCTTATTTACTGTCTACCTACGGGCTGTAACATGATTGACCAATCCTAGGGTTGATCATGTATGACTGAACACTTGCTAGTCCTGACATTTTGTACGACTAGCTTCATGATCATCCAATATGTAATGTATAGGACGCCTTGCTATTATATATTTGGTGCTCTGACATATTGTAACTATTATTGCTTGATTGAGATTGAGACAATAGGCTTGTTCATGACCATAGGAGACTGTTGGCTTGTAGTTAAACCCTCATATATCTAGACAGCCGTGACCGTATAGCGAGGTGGGTTGCACTTCAATATACGTAGCTGGCTATGTACGCTCCCGCTCTCTAGTATTCTGGTTCTGGGACGTGACAAAGGGCGAAGCTTTCCTCGAGCGACAACCCTGGGCCATAGGACCGACTCGGCCGATGAGAAAATAGGGTATAGCCGAGCTGGGAGTACGCTCCCGCTCAGGTTAGTCGGGGACTTTCAGCGGGGATCGCTACCTTACGCTGAAAGGATCTCGAATAACAAAGCTATACGTCTAGGTATAGCTTGTGATGCTAGTGACTAAAGTTCATATAGGTGGGTCGGCACGGGCGGCAAATTCGTGTGTGTGCCTTTGGACTGAGTTGAGTTGAACGTGTATGCAGTTAGAAGACACAATGACTGGGCCTAATATTTGGCTACAGCGAAGGCGGCGTGCTTCGGCACGAGAAGTGGCGTCGAGTGTTAAGTTGTTGGAATAGAGTTGCATGTGTTAGGCTTGAGCTGTTACGAGTTAAGTCGAGAAGGGCCGTAGGGCAATGTTGGGTGAAGTTACGTTGAGTAGCTGGGCACGACCTCGAAATGTGAGGCACGGCCGTGTTGTCAAAACTTAAGTATAGACAAGACTAAGCGAAGAGGAGCTGCCTCAGAGATATTGAAACACGAATTGAGTTCATGGTACGACTGAGTCGTTACGTCCCAGAGTTTGGCACGAAAGCCAGGTATGAGTCGGTGTGTTGACATTTCAAGCAAACAAGAAGGTCTTGAGGCAAGGATAAGGATGTTATCGGTGCGATAGCACGGTCACACGGAAATGGAGTCTATCGTATAGTTGTATCCCTGATTATGGTCGTAAGGCAAACACGACTTGATAGGTTAACGTTGTTGGCACGAGGAGGGTCTAGAGGCAAGATATGAGTTAACGTTTTCTGTTGTAAGCACGAAATGGTCCGTAGACACAAGTACGCAAAGGCATCTGTCATAAAACTGATCCTAAGGCAAGACTAGAAAGACAATTAATAAGAAGGGACTACGTTGCACATAAAGTAAATTAACGTGTTGGTTTCGTATGCGTGGGGGAGGAGCTCATTCCACCAGTACAGTTAAGTACTGACACCCACATAGTTTACATGCGCAGGCACAGGTAGAAGCTCGTGGCACGGAACTCGCTTGGATGCGTCGAGGCACGGAGTTCCTTGGCAATTTCGAGGCGTGCGACCGCATGGAGTAAAGATTTATACGGGACATAATGTATGGACGTCGCCTTCCAAAGTATCCGCTGGCTCAAGACTTTTAATTGAGAGATGAGAGAGAGCTGAGTGATTTATAATGTGAGACGAGTATATTTGAGTGATTATAATCTTGGCCTTGTGCCCCCGTTGTAACCTTGTTCAATATCAATAAAAAGAGCTTCTTTGAATAACTTATGTTTTGTTCTAAATTTCTACTGCATGTTCAATGTCTCTGCATGGGACTTCTATGCGACGACCCCGTCGCAGCCGCTGAAATCGGCCGTTATGGAACCCGCCTTGTACGAGCGCAATCTAGGCTCGTGCGGCATCACGCCTTAGCGAGGACGATCGCTCCTACGGGAGCGGGACGTGACATAATGGTATCAGAGCACGGCTTTACGTCCTTGGACTATCGATTGAATTCTTTAACTTCGTTATTTCTGCGAACTCTGAATGTTGCTTCCGCATGTTGATATCGTTGGTGCGCTCTCTCTCAAATGTCCCACAGGATATCTATACAATAAGTCTAACTATTTTGCAAAATATAGGAGAACAGTTTTTGGCAACAAATAAAAAATATAGTTTGTGTAAGCACGATTGGCTAAGTCGGGCTGGGCATATACACCAAAGTTGCGTCGACCTTAGAAAAGTCGAGTGCGGCATTCGTAATATTTCGAGCAAGAATGAGTTAGGCTCGATTGTGTAAATGTAGAATGACTGTCGATAGGGTGCTATCGAGCGACGATATCGTCGGTGCGATATAGATGAGCGTGCTTGGAAATTGAGGAATGGTTTGAACGAAAAATTTGAAGAAGTGGATTTTGATTCGAATGACAGTTGAGGATTTGATAAATGACTTCATCCCTGAGTGGTGTATACGATAGCCTCAGGGATGTCGATCGATCAATTGAAGAAAATTGATGTTGTGAATGATTTGAGGGATAACGATCGAACTTGAACTTGAATGTCGAGGAGATTATCCAGTCGGATGATAGCATCATTCGTACGACTCAGAATTCGTTGCAAATGAAGATCGTTAGGTTACGTATATCGTCGATGGTATTGAGGCGTATCAAAGATGATATGTGATAACTCGGGGGTACTCTGACTCGGTGAATGATGATCGTCCAAGTGTTATTGTTCGGTTGGATGCAATACTTAGGATTTTGATTGAGACGAATGTTGGATAAAAGTGATTGTGTCTTGATGGTTACGCGGATAACCACAGCGTCGACGATCTTGTCTTGTGCGAGCGCGACTCTAGCCTCGCACATGCGTTGTGTCGGATTTGGGACGATCGTTCTGCATGAGCACTGACATGGTGATTCATGTCGCGGAAATGATCGAACTCGAATAAACAAGATACGGCAACTTTGATTGTCTCGACTCGTCGGTTTGATGCGAAGGAAAATTTGAGGATGTTTGGACTTGTGATTGATGATTGAATAAACTTGAGGATTGTGTAGGTCTAATCTGCACATCGAGAATGATTTAGTCTAGACCAAAAACAAGAGTTATGCCCTGATGAGAATGATTATTCTGCGGGAGCGTTGCATGGTGATTGCCCACTGTGGATAATAGAACTCGCGTGAGATCGGAGTGTGGCATATTGTTAAGTCAGACGACTTTATGATCGATTACGTGAATTGGAATAGATGATTTCGGAAACATGAAATATGAATTATGGTTTAGCGATGAATTGTGTCATAACGTGCTTGACTTGAGAAAGAATGATTGGCGAACTTATGTCGAACGTGTTCGAAGAGATAAACTATGCAAAATGTCTTGATGAACGAACGATATTGATATGACATGGAATTGGTTGAAACATGAGTTATCGTAGGATGGCTTTACCGAACGACTCGGACCCCGTGCGACGAATATTGGGATGTGTGTAGGAAATCGATGCTCGATGTTTAGAAATCGGAGTGATACGAGCTTGGGTAGAAAATCTCGTACCATCGATTTGGTTTGACCTTAGGATGGGGTCAGTGTTGATATCGTTGTTATATCGTTGTTTGGGAACTATGATTCCAGTACTGACGGAAAGACATAGCCTAGCGGTTAGGCAGACGTCCGAGTACGAAGCGATAGAATTTATGGAGGCACCACTCGCGAGCACCGGTTGACATCCATGTATATCAGGGACGTCCGAATATGTGCACGATCCGACTCGAGTGGTGATGATGGATTCTCTATCACAAGGCTTGGCTGAAATGCATATATTTTGGAGACGCCTAGAATATATGTACGATCCAACTAAGTGATACGTTGAATCAAGTGAGACTTGAGAAACGGGAAAGTGTCTAGGATTTTAAGATCGTGAGTTTAGAAGGAAAGGATTGTGGGTAGCACGAGCGTGGCTCAGATTAAGGAAAACGCATAGGCGTAGCGTGTGCGAGAGTTCTTGAATGTTGAGTAAAAAGATAAGTCGATAAGTAAGTACTCAGTTAGTTTCGAGGACGAAACTTTTTCTGAGTGGTGTATGATGTAGTACCCCGTCCCGCTCAGTTAATCGGAGGAATCGAAATGCCAACGGCGTTCAGATTTAGCCTTGTAACGGCTGCTCGAAGACATCGCTCGGTCGAGGCGACCGCTCGCTCGGGTGGGGTAGTTTCGATGAACTTGCCTCATCTTTGCCTTCACATAATAAATCGCATATTTTTAACTTGCATAAGTAGGCTTGATAATAAAAGAGACGAATGCACATAGCTAAAGGGAATAATCCCGATGGGTCGAATTGAGTTAGAATATGGAAAGGTCCAACGGTCGGCTTAGAGTTGGTGCACGATATGCTTTGAAAATGACACTCGATCCTTCGTCCCGTGGCATGGAAGAAGGAAAGTTGGTTGAGTAGGCGAAGTTATAATCGTAGCCTAAGTCATAGACGTCGCCCGCATGAATGCTTCATAAAACATGCACGGTCCCATCGTCCAAGGCTTGGCATAGCCTTGGCTTGCCCATGAGTTAAGTTGCGTTGACCGGCTTGTGACCTAAGTCTAGGCACCCGTGTAACGCCCCAGTCCCAAAATACGTAGGACTAGAAACGTAGACATGCTAGCTGTATTCATACGAAGTACATAAGTCTCGTATGGATACATAAGATGTAAAATGAAGTAGAACCATACTAATCTCATCCACACAAAAATATATGAATAAATGATATCATATAATCAACCATAAAATTGTCATTTGGTACATGTAGTTGGGCGGAGACAAATCCACTACCAACGATGAAAAGAAATACATAACAAAAGAAAGATTTTTGGCGAGTAAAGCGAAGACGGTCCAAATGCAATCATCCTCGAAGAAATAGCGATGATCACGGCTAGAGCTAGAACACCTGCGAAAGATAATAGCACACACCTGGCGAGATAACCAGGTCCTCAGAGGGACGTAACAAGACACATAATATCATGCCAATAAACTGAATAAAGTTAGCTCAACAGAAAAGTATATGTGACTACACAAATAAAGGTCCTTAACCATTCTACATGAAATGCATTTTGAAGATAACGTTCTACACAAGGGCTCTCGAGACTAGAAACACGGCACGTTAGCGTTTCAACCAAGGCACTAGTGGCATCTAGAGAAAAGTAAATGTACGGCCCATTAGCACTCGAACGAGAACTAAGGGGCATCTAGAGAAAAATAAATGCACAGCCACTAGCTCTTGGGTGAGTTACTAACGGCAGCTAGAAGAAAGTAAATGCACGGCACATTTGTGTTTCAACCGAGGCACTAGTGGCATCTAGAGAAAAGTAAATAAATGCACGGCCACTAGCTCTCGACTGAGTCACAAATGGCAGCTAGAGAAAAGTAAAGGTGTGAAAGTCCCTGCGCCTAATAAATGTCTTCACCCTCCCCATGTACTACACGTGCTGTATCCACATCACGACTTTCTTAATAACTGCTAAGTCTTCTAGACAACCATAACTATTTAGCAGTTATTGTCTATCGCACGGCATGTGAGCATCGATGGCCAGTCGATACGTACTTCCGAGTTCTATATGAGACTCGTGACTCTGGATACACAAGTGTCATGGCCAATGAATACGACACAAACAAAGGTAGTCCCTTAACTCTAGGTCAAATGCAACTAAAATATAATAATTTGCAAGTACAATTTATATTTTCTAGAATAAGTAAAAAAACATGCATGATATTGAGCAAGAAATTAAACTGTAAAGGCAAGGTATCTTGTCTGGTAGTACGCCTGGTGTGCTGCAATGATGAATGTGGCACGATCTACAACTTCGGTGCAACCACTATGCAAGATGACCTCGGGTTGTGGCATGGACAGTTCCATCGGGTCTAGAATGGTCAGATTAGTTGGGGTTGACAGGGGGTTGTGCAGAATTTGTGAGGGAATAGGATAAAGGGAATAGGAGGATAATCAAAGAAAACCTGATAAACAATAAGATATAGAAAACTATTTATAATACTTTAAAAATTAAGATTTTATATTAAAATAGAATTTAATTGAATACTTGAAAATCCAGCAAAAACTCCAAGTTTTGTCAAAACTAATATTTTAGGATGAAACTTATATTTTTAGAAATCAAAATATTTTAAGTGAGGCCAAAAATATTCTAGAAAATAATTTAAGGCTAAAACCTATATTTTGTAAAACTATAGTTTAGTCAAATAATTTATTTAACTAGTTAAATATTACCGCCATATATACTAGTCCAAATTTTGTTATAAAATAGTTTTTAATAAATTATCTATCATATATATAGCTAATAAAATGGTGCAATACTTAGTGCTAATAATACAACATTAGTAAGGGTAATAATAATAATATTATTATTATTCAAAAATATTTGTCAACCTCTATTGCATACTGTAATACAAAGGACTTAATAGAAAATAACATAATTAAAATAACAACATTAATAATAATAATAATAATAATAATAGTAAACTTTATAATTAATGAATAATAATAATAATAATAATAATAATAATAATAATTAATGAAAACTATTCCTACAGTCTCTTCTCGGTTTGAGAGAGACCAAAATAAAATAAAAAAAGTAAAAAAAATAAGAAAAGAAGAGGTATCAGAAGAAGAAGTTTGGGGGTGAGAGAGAGAGCGGAAGGAGAGAGAAAAAGGGGGCTCGGGACGGATCGGTGATGGTTTTTCTCGGCGACGCACGGAGAAGGGAAAAGGAGGAGTGGGGGAGAGAGAGAGGCGAGAGATTCAAGAGTGGAGTGGGAGGCGGCGGAGCCCTTGCCGCTCGCCGGGGCTTCGGCGGGACGGAGCGCGGCTCGGCACCGTTGCTGAGAGTGGCAAGGAGGCTGGCAACGGCTAGGTCGAAAGAAAATGAAGGATGAGAGAAGCGGACGACGAGGTTGCATGCGGAAAGAGGCGGCCATCGCGGGGAAAACGGCGGCCGGAGAGGAGGGTTCTCGGTGGCCGCGGGCGGAGGAAGGCCAGGGCAGTGACGGAGCGAGGGTTCGACGCCGGCGGCTCACGGTGCGGTCGGGACGGCGGAAAAGGGTTTCGGAGGACGCGTGCGGCGGATCTTGCCGGAGATGACGCAGGCGGCGGGAGGTCGACGCCCGACTCATCGTAGCAGCGACTGAGGACAAGTAAGGGGTTTCTTTTAAATTTTTTTATTATGGCAGTGGTTTTGTCGGTGGGTGTTGCTGGTTTCGGGGAGGCTGGAGTTTGGCCGGGGCTTGGTCATAGTTTGTCGTGATGGCTGCGGGTGGTGGCGACTGAGAATGTGGTGTGGGGTTTTTCGGGTGGCCGCAATGAGTACGGGGTCTGGGTCTCGGAAGTTGGCCGGAGCCAGGGGCAATATGGTGGTGGCTGGATGGTTGTTTGGTGGTGTCGGGGACGGTGTTGATTTGGACGTGGCCGGAGAGGCGGGCGGTCCGGGTGACGGGGTGGTGCTGTGGTTGGTGATCGGGATGGATCGGATGGCCGAGGGGAGTCGGGCTGGTCGGAGGAAATTAGTTGGCCGGGGACAGGGTAGCCATGGTGTTGGCGGCCATGAACAGAGACCAGGGGTTAGGATCATGATTAGGGGTTTTTGCGTCGGGGATGGTCGGTGGTTAGGGACAGGATTATGGTTAGGAATTTATTGATGTCGGGGTGTGTCCGACACGGAGAAGGAGATAAATAATATACATGTAAAATAATAGAATAAAATTTTGGGCGGAGAACACGGACACGATGCACGCACGTTTGTAGAATTTTGGAGAAATAATGAATGATAGAAATTGGAGGAGTACCTGCCTATTTATAGGATGTAGGAATTCCCAATTAGATAGAAATTAGAAATATTTCAAACCCAAAGTAGATAATTCTCTACTTAATTAAAAACAATGAAATCAAATCCAAATCCAATTTTAAATCTAATTAAATTCTTTTGGTTTAAAATCAAATGGGATGAATCAAATTTTAAATATTTAACTATTTAAATAAATCCAAAATTTCAAATCAAGGTTTAAATCGCCATAATAATTTCTAAATATATTTTTCAAAAATACTAATAATAATAATTTCAAAAATTACATTATTATTTAGAAATAACTTAATGAAATATATATGTAAGCACAAATAATGCATACTTTTTCTAGTACACAATAAAATATTATTTATGATTAATAAATCTTAAAAACAAAAGGCTTTTTATAGCAAGAATAATAATTATATGTAATATTTTGAAAGTGTATAATAAAATAAAAAATATTTTTCTAAAATATGTACGCTCGCACATATTCGCACTCGACGAGCAAGAAAAATAAAATTTCGTCCGCG
Organism: Iris pallida; assembly: GCA_029216955.1. Classification (NCBI taxonomy): domain Eukaryota; kingdom Viridiplantae; phylum Streptophyta; class Magnoliopsida; order Asparagales; family Iridaceae; genus Iris; species Iris pallida. The sequence continues at coordinate 19,917,489 of JANAVB010025999.1, read as the reverse complement.
ACGTAAAATACGACTACGCGACGTACAATACAAAATTTTAAATCAGTACGAAAATTTAAATAAAAAAATGGTAGAAATTTAGGGGTTTTACAACCCGAGTGACTTGGTCGTTTAAGTTGGATGCGTGCACGGCACGATCCATTAAGGCGAAGCTTGACGCAGCCTTTGCTCGTCAAGTTGTTGCGAAGTTAAGTTAGGCAAAGTTATGTCGGTCGGCCTAAGATATTACAAGCACCGTCCCGCTCTTTCACGGTTTGTCAAAGTTAAGTAGTCCCACAATCTCAAGGCCCGTCGACTTGGACAGGAGTGTCGCGTAGAGCACGATTGGCTTAAAGCACGATGCACGGACTTAGTATTTAAGACAAGGACTACAACTGATTCCAAGTGAGTTTTGAGAAAGGACTATCAAATAGGCGTTCATGAGTTAAACCAAATGATAGGGTAACAAGAAAAGAATGCTCGCGACCGTGGGTCGTCGAGGGGTCTCAAGGAAAGAATGCTCATGACCGTGAGTCGTCGAGGGATCTCAAGGATAGAAGTCTTGAACTTGGTTTTGATAGAGATGGTAACATTGGAAGAGGAATAACTGTGTGAGACGTCAGTTTGTGTCGAGACTTGCATGGTCATTGGACAACTTGTCGACAAGGGCGAAGCTTTCCTCGAGGGGCAACCCTGGGCTATGGGACCGACTCGGCCTAGGAGGAAACAGGGTATAGCCGAGCTGGGAGTACGCTCCCGCTCAGGTTAGTCAGGGACTTTCAGCGGGGATCGCTACCTTGCGCTGAAAGGATCTCGAATAACAAAGCTATACGTCCATGTATAGCTTGTGATGCTAGTGACTAAAGTTCATATAGGTGGGTCGGCACGGGTGGCAAATCCGCGTGTGTGCCTTTGGATTGAGTTGAGTTGAACGTGTATGCAGTTAAAAGACACAATGATTGGACCTAATATTTGGCTACAGTGAAGGCGGCGTGATTCGGCACGAGATGTGGCGTCGAGTGTTAAGTCGTTGGAATAGAGTTGCATGATTTAGGCTTGAGCTGTTGGGAGTTAAGTCGAGAAGGGTCTAGGGCAAAGTTGGGTGAAGTTACGTTGAGTTGCTGGGCACGACCTCGAAATGTGAGGCACGACCGTGTTGTCAAAACTTAAGTATAGACAAGACTAAGCGAAGAGGAGCTGCCTCAGGGATATTGAAACACGAATTGAGTTCATGGCACGACTGAGTCGTTACGTCCCAGAGTTTGGCACGAAAGCCAGGTATGAGTCGATGTATTGACTAGCAAACAAGAAGGTCTTGAGGCAAGGATAAGGATGTTATCGGTACGATAGCACGGTCACACGAAAATGGAGTCTATCATGTAGTTGCATCCCTGATTATGGCTGTAAGGCAAATACGACTTGATAGGTTAACGTTGTTGGCCTGAGGAGGTCTAGAGGCAAGATATGAGTTAACGTCGTTGTTGTAAGCACGGAATGGTCTGCAGACGCAAATACGCAAAGGCGTCTGTCATAAAACTGATCCTAAGGCAAGACTAGAAAGACAATTGATAAGAAGGGACTACGTTGCACACAAAGTAAATTAATGTGTTGGTTTCGTATGGGCGGGCGAGGAGCTCATTCTACCAGTACAGTTGAGCACTGACATCCATATAGTTTACATGTGCAGGCACAGGTAGAAGCTCGTGGCGCGGAGCTCGCTTGGATGCGTCGAGGCACGAAGTTCCTTAGCGATTTCGAAACGTACGGCCGCATGGAGTAAAGACTTATACGAGACATAATGTATGGACGTCGCCTTTCAAAGCATCCGCTGGCTCAAGACTTGTAATTGAAAGATGGGAGAGAGCTGAGTGATTTGTAATATGAGACGAGTGTATTTGAGTGATTATAATCTAGTCCTTGCGCCCCCGTTGTAACCTTGTTCATTATCAATAAAAAGAGCTTCTTTGAATAACTTGTGTTTTGTTATAAATTTTTGTTGTATGATCAATGTCTCTGCATAGGACTTCTGTGCGACGACCCCGTCGCAGCCGCTGAAATCGGCCGTTATGGAACCCGCCTTGCACGAGCGCAATCTAGGCTCGTACGGCATCACGCCTTAGCGAGGACGATCGCTCCTACGGGAGCGGGGCGTGACATATATCTCTATATATATCTGTTTATCTCTCATTGAAGGAACGGTCCTTCTATTTATAGGTAGCAGGCTGAGTTGCCTCTGTACGCATATGTAGGACGCGACTGGATGTGGGATCTCTACGTGGCTGATGCTGGCGGAGGCGCATGGATGATATGCCTTGAATCTGTTTGAACTGCTGTATTGTACTGCGGTGGAGCTGACACATGGTAGTTGCAAGGATTCGGTTGTTGTTGAGATCTTGGGTGGTTAGCACCCATTCTTGAGCAGAATTGAGTCAAAAGACACGTAGCGCATGTTTGTGGTTTCAAAGATCTCAAATTTGGAGGAGAGTGACCTGTCTTGATGTGCCTAGAATCAGGCGCATGGAGAGGACTGAGCTGCTCTCTTTAGGGATCGGAAGCGAGTCCGGACGCATGGCTTTTGAGGTGCATGCAGGGCTTCACATAAGGATGCGCCTAGGATCAGGCGCATGGGATAAATTTGTCTATGAATTCGAGGAGTCATAGGCAAGTTCAGGCGCATGGATTTTGAGATACATGCAGAGACTCAGCTTCTGTTACTTGAGATCAGGAGTAAATCTGGAGGGCGCATGGCTTTTGAGGCGCATGTAGTCTTCTGGACGCATGGCTGGGAGGTGCATGCGAATGAACGATCGGCCATGTTGCAAAAACAGATGTAGCCGACCAAAAGTGTAATGATGGTGCTGATGTCAGCGACTCTTCATTCTCTGTAAAGGATGGCTGATTGGACGGCTCTTTGGAAGATGTGTTGTCGTCTTTGTCACTCAGCATTAAATGCTTGATGATAAAAAGTTTGAAAGGGGCGCATCGATTAATTTCAATCTGGGCGCATGGGTCTATGTCCCACTGGACGCATCAGTAGGGTACGCATGGTGTTGACGAGTACATCTGCTGTATGGCACATCCTCATTGGTCAGGCTTTGTTGGCTCTTTTGAGGCATTTAATGACTTCTTTGATGCTGAATTCGAAGGGACAGATTCATCACCATAAATGTAAGTTCATTGCACTGACTTCGAAAAAGTTGCCACTTGGCGCATGGGTTTGATTTGCCCTGGCCTATAAGTATCAGCGTGAAGAGAAGTTTTGTTTCTCGTTTCACTTTTCTTTCCAAACGGAGACGAACTCGACCGGTCCTCCTCTTTGGTGAGACGCTGCACTGTGGATTGCTGATCTCCTTGTTCAAAGAAGCTTTAACGATGAACTCCTTCATAAGACTGAGATGTGCCGGAAATGGACACGATAGTTTATGTTCTATCCCCTTACCGAGTTGAATGCATAGTTTGGGTTTGATGTGCCCAAGCCTCATTATAATGGAAACGCCCCAGGCTGGCAGATGCATATGTGCGTTGACGAGGAAGTGATTCGCTCTGACGGGGAAGAGTGATGCATTGGAAGACTAATGCGCTGGACAGAGACGATGCACCTAACTGAGACATCAGAGTGATGCGCCTAGTTGAGAGTAGGCTTTTACAAAGTCTTCAATTGGCATCATGTTTTCGAGATAATGTTGGACAAGTGCAGGAAATTGAAGTCGCTGGAACACAAACTTCCTTGGTGGTGGAGCCACTGTTTTGTGACAGTGGCAGTTGATGGTGACCGTAGCACAAGTATATCCCACGAGGGACGCATCGTGCTTAATGGTCAGCTCTCCTGATCTGTGTTTATGAGTGATAACAATACGCAAATCATGAGGGAAGAGTTTCACTTTTATACCCCCTTCAGGTGCATGGCGAGGACAAGTGCCGGGGTGGTCATGTGAATGTTGTACCCTCTGATCCAGTTCCAGCACATGAGATATGCCAGATCATTGGTGGGGGAGCAACATGTATTACGACTTGAATCCACTTCATGCGCATAACCCACGTGGGCGCATGGGTTCAAAGTCACAAGTTTTGTCGCGCACAACTTGGTTCCAAACGCAGAAGATGCACCCAAGCGAGACAGAGACTTTGAGAGTCGGCTTGTATCTAGTGCGAACACATCTGAGTCGACTCTGTACAGTTTACCATAGGCAACGTGCATGATTTTGAGCGCGCATCTCCGGTTCACTGCGGCCGTAGCACATTTGGGCGCATGGCCCGTGCTACCTTGGATTTCTTTGTACCAACCCGAGAAGGCGCATAGTACTCAAAATTTGACTCATCCTAGCTACGACAACGAGCGAAGGTGCATGGCTTGTGCTGTCTTGGATTTTTTTCGTAGTAGCCCAAGTTTTCCTTGCCAAGATGGCAAGTGAAGAACTTGCAGCCGATCCAGAAGACGAAGAGGCACTTTTGCAACTTTTTGTGGCTCGAACGGGCTCCCTGGAAACGTGCTCCCTTTTCTTTTTCCTTTTTTTGGTCCCCTTTTCAAAGGAGACAAAAGGGCTCTTTATATAGAGTGAAATGAGACTTCTCCTCTTCTCCTTTCTAATGTGGGATTAAAAGTAATATCCCTTTTTCATGCTTCTACAACAGACACATATAAGAAATATACACAGAACTAAGTACATGTCCAACAAGGTAAATATCATGCATAGTCAAATATAAATGATATGAAACAAAGTCAAATAAATATTAGACAGAGTCAAATAAAAAATGACCTAAGTGTACCCATGCCCATAGGGCCAATACATACAAAGATGACAAAAAAAACTACAGGATCACTACGACGGATCCGGAGGAGCGCTGCTGCGCATTTGGGATAATTTGTACGCATATTGCTGCTGTGTAAGCTGCACCACAGGGGCAGGAGGAGGCAGTCCAATGCCTAGAGTTGGCGCCGTCGATGATGCCAGAGGAGGAGGAGGCAGTACAATGTTTGGAGTCAGTGCCGTCGATGCTGACAACCAGGAGGGTGTATCTGGTCCAGCTCTCGCAGTCGCTCAACATGTGCAGAATGGGTACGCACCATCCTTTGAGAACTATCCTCAATAGATGCATGTATCTACGAAAGTAAGGCAGACATGGTCCTATATGATGCCTCCAGGTCGATCTGTCTGCAATCCGTAGACTCGACCGTCGTCTGCAAGCTGCCATCTATAGTCTACTGCAAAGTCCGGAGGTCCTGAATACTACGCTCGAGCACATCAATCCGTCCGATGATCGTCTGATCGTCGCTCTGCGGCACGGATCGGGGCTGCTCAGAAATCCTCTTTAGCAACTCGCCAGGCAGCTCAGCAAATTGACGACCAATCTCCTGAGCTCGTGACGACGTCTGCGAAGCTGGGGAGTGCACAGTGACAGAGGGGGCCCTGGATGACTCTGAAGCCAAATAGGCACCATTGGATCCTGTACCGTAGTATGTACCCTTCTGCAGACAACCAACGACGGCCATCATGAGCCTGTCCAACGATGGAGCTGTAGGCGACTGAGTGGAAGTACCAGCCCCTACCTCTGCTGCCGCACTGAAAACCGCCTCCTCTTGTAGCCTAACAAACTCTGCCTAAAAAAGTGTTTGCGAACGTCTAAGTATTTGCTAACGTCTATAAAGATATCTATTTCCATATTTTTTAAATTATAGTAAATTAAAGGGTGAGGAATATAACGTACATATGTCTGCGTGGCCCTCTCATCGATAAACTCACCGTGGCCCTCTCATCGATAAACTCACCGGCCCTCCGATGGATGACCAGGAAGACGGTCACCATGTTGGCGTCCTCACCCTTTTTTACCTGTTAAAATATATTATTTATTACTAATATTGAACACTTTATCCAACTATATTTCAAATAATGTATTTAAAGAAACGTACCAGACGACGGAAATGCTCCGTCATAGGAATTGAGCCACCATACCACTTACTTGCGCTCGACCGCGCCACCTTGGCCTTCTCGGATCGTTCCTGGTACCTGGGCTCGCCGAATCTCTCCTTCAATGTAGTCCACTGCTCATGCGTGATCCAACCATGGATCCGTTTTCTGGAGCAATCTCGAGACTTCTGATCGTGGATCGCATCACAGATGAGCTTGTCGACGACGACAGAAAACTGGGACTCGTCTTCGTCGCCCGGTATGGTGGTTAGAAATAGGTCCTCTACAAGAAGTAAAATAGAGAGAGTTATATAAAAACACAAATGATTATTAAAATTAAAAATAAACATATTTTTAACCATGAAGTGGGCCAACCAAAAGGCCTTCCTATCTTTGGGAGCATCTGAGTAGTTAATCCAAGGTCCACCATAGTAATGCCTTAGAAATAACCCCATCTGTCTCTGTACTACAGGAGTTCGATACCTATACAATAATAAATTCATGAATATATATGTATATATAATCATTTGAGAAATATATATTAACTAATTAACTTACTTCATAGGCTCGTCCGTCCAAATCTCCATACGCGGATCGAGGGTCGTCGCCCTCCATATGCGAAGCCTCACCAGGATCAGTCTGATCGACGTCCTCCATATGCTCGTCTCTCCCCATGGGGTCGTTGGCTGGAGGAATGCTGGACGAGGGATCAGTACTGGTCGTAGTCGTGAACCTCCTGGACTGCTCATCCCAGAAAAAGCAATGCCCTGCGCCATCGATGGACCGGGAACAATATGGTACAATAGAGTACTCGGAGATGAGGGTACAGAATCTGAATTCGCTACCGGCCGAGGCACATAGAACTGTCTATCATATGTACCTCCGCATCGTCCAGCTCTACCTGCCATACCTGTTAATAACATATGATGATAAACAAATACACATATTTATATGAAAAATATTACAGATTAATATGAAAAGTATCACATATTTATATAAAAAGCATCACATATTTATATGAAAAGCATCACAGATTTATGGAAAACATCATAGTCACAAAAGTAGGAGGAGCCACAAAAGTGTCACTACAGTATTCATCTTCTGAAAATACACAGATGTAATCCTCTTTTGAAAATTCATCTTCTTCGTTTAGCTCGTCATCTTCTTCTTTTTCTACCTCATCTTCACTTTCATCTACATCTTCCTCTTCGGATAATTCTACCTCTTCTACACAATTAGATGTGTAATGAGAAACTTCCGTTATGTCCACTTCTACAATATTTGTTACAAGAGGTAGTTCATCCTCTTGATAAGCTATATCGTCAACCTCAAAGGTATTTCTAGCTTTGGTCTTGCATACTGCCTACCAGTCTGACCATGTTGTTGTCACGCCCCGAGTCGACAAACCGTTCGTCCCTGGTGTTACTTTGCCGATTCGATCGTCCTCGCTAAGGCGTGATGCCGCACGAGCCTGGAGTTGCGCTCGTGCAAGACAAGATGACAAGTTCTCAAATGGTTATCTTTTGATTTTGATATAAATATGCCAAGTCAAAACTTCACAAATCACATCAGAATATAAGACGCAGTATAGGAAGATAGAAATACTTTTCATTCATAGCTTGCAACGAAGTGCAAGTCGTAATTTACATTGGATGCCGTTGCGGCTACATTGATTGAAAACATAAGGAAATACATTCGACAAGTTGCCTGAACTAACGCTTGTCGTCCCATATATTCGCCCCTTTATACATAAGCCGTCGACTTGAATTGGCTTCAAAATACTTCAGCATAGGAAGAGCTTCAAAATGCCTCTCCGTACTTCAGCTCCAGTTTAGTTGAGCGCGCCCGTCGTACCTGAGGAAATTGGGAGAATGGGATTAGCACACTTGCTAAGTGGACGAGATGAACCCACTCGTCTAAACCGACTCTGATTTTTAGGGTAGGCATGCTTTAGAGTTGTCTTTCTATTAGAACTAAATGAATTCAGTTCATATTCGATAGCCATCTTTGCATAATAAAGCATACAGTGAACCATAGCAGTTTATCATATTTTTTACCACGGCCGTGCTCGTCCCTGCATAAAAACAGAGATAATATTCACACCTGCATAAGACAATAGGTGAGCATGCTACTATCTTATATGCGGTCATTGATGATACACATCACATGGGACTATCTCAACGGCATTTCGGCCCGCTCAGTCTAGGTTGCAAGCCTGACTGACGGTCCCGCAATGCATCAGTGCCGAAGCACGATTATTCATTCCCCCTAGGTTGAGTCGATTCCGATGCCCCGGATATCGATTCGAGGAAAATATCAACTTGTGCACAAGCTGTCCATGACCATGCCAATGCGTGAACAGTTTATATATGCAACCAGTTTTGTATAGCGCGGACAGTATTGAACGACATTATCATTTTTCCCAACTCATGCAACGTTTCATTTTCCCCAAGTAGTACTCTGATTTAGCGTCCCGTAGGCACCAAATTGTCCGAGGCATCATAACCCACGATCGACGTTTCATAATATTTTGCAGCACGTAAAATAGTCTATCTTTTTACTAGAACCTTAAACTTTCTGATTTATGTGATAGACTTGTATTTTCAGAGTAAATTTCTCTAAATCGATATGTTTTCCCGAGTTCTTGGACTTAGTGGATTGGCATGCAATTAACTTGGCATCGTTCGATTTGAATGAATTCGAAGCAAGGAATAAGTTTGCGGGACAGAGTAGAAAAGAAGGGACCGAATCACCCACCGATCACTTTGCTTTGTGCAGGTCGTCGAAGCGCTATGCAATGTCAATCCTTAGTTACGCGAGCTCCTGCAATGCATCAACACTTTGTTAGATTTCCTTCTTTTCCTCTTGCATCAAAATTTATAATTGCATCCATGAAAACGACGCGAAAGCACTTCAATCAAGCCCAGCGGCAAAGCTCCAAGAAAACCATACAGCGGTCCGGTCCCGTCGAAGGGACTCTTATAGAGAGCTCACTCGCCGAGATGCAGCCCGCTGCATCTAGGACTTATTCCATAGAAGTCGTTCCATTAGTTGGATCGATTCTCGTAACTTTCGTCCAAATCGATTTGAATCGATGCCGCAAGACGTTAACGTTTACCAAGCTTAGCGATCGAGTCAGATGGCCATCTAAGTTTCCGGCCGATCTGACTCGGCGCTAGCATATTATGAAGTTCCGTCGCCTATCGAAAGCGAGGCGCTACATAATATACCACTAAAAAAAAGTTTCGTCCCGAAACTTAAGAACAAGGGTCTGACCTTAATTTAGACAAACAACGCGGGGTACTTCTCTTTCATCTCCGCCTCCATCTCCCACGTTGACTCCTCGACTGAATGGTTCCGCCAAAGCACGCGGACCAAGGACATCGACCAATTTCGCAGCACCTTCTCCTTGCGGTCCAAAATTTGAATAGGCTCCTCCGAGTAAGACAAGTCAGTACGCAGCTCCAACTGATCGAAGCTAACCACATGACTTGGATCGTGCACGTATTTTCGTAGTTGTGAAACGTGGAAAATATCGTACACATCAGCTAAGGCAGGAGGTAGTGCAATCCGATAAACAACCGTCGCAACTCGCTCAATGATCTCGAATGGGCCTACAAATCTCGGGCTCAACTTGCCGTTAACGTCGAACCGCATCACACCGCGCATGGGAGTTACTTTTAGAAACACATGGTCCCCGACCAAGAACTCTAGCGGACGTCGACGAAGATCTGCATAGCTCTTTTGTCGACTTTACGCGATGCGGAGTCTATCTCGAATCAAGCAGACCTTTTCGACGGCCTGCTCCACCAGTTCCGGTCCAAGCACTTGTCGCTCTCCGACTTCATTCCAGCATATCGGCGAACGGTACTTCCTCCCGTAGAGCGCTTCGTATGGAGCCATCTGAATGCTCGACTGATAACTATTGTTATACGCAAATTCCGCAAGCGGCAAATGCGTATCCCTACTAGTCTTTAGGTCGATCGCATACAGACGCAACATATCTTCTAAGATCTGATTGACCCTCTCTATCTGACCATCTGTTTGGGGATGGTACGCCGAACTGAAGTTCAGTTTGGTCCCCATCGCCGCTTGGAGGCTCGTCCAGAAACGCGATAGGAATCGCCCGTCTCTGTCCGAAATTATAGAGGCTGGTACCCCGTGCAGTCGAACAATCTCATCGACGTAGATTTGTGCTAACCGATCGACGCTCCATCCTACTTTAATTACGATGAAGTGAGCCGACTTGGTCAATCTATCAACAATGACCCAAATCGTGTCATTCCCCCGCGGCGTCTTTGGAAATCCCACAATGAAATCCATCGAGATATTGTCCCACTTCCACTCGGAAATAGGGATGTTCTGCAGCTCGCCGCCTGGCCGTTGGTGTTCCGCCTTCACCTGCTGACACGCCATGCATTGCGATACGAACGTAGCCACGTCTTTCTTCATGCCGTGCCACCAAAAGTTTGTGCGCAAGTCCTTGTACATCTTGGTACTTCTAGGATGTAACGAGTACTTCGCATAGTACATCTCCGTCAGAATTTCTTTTCTGAGTTCGGCAGTTTCAGGAATACAGAGCCTTCCCTTTAGTCGCATCGTCCCGTCTTCGTCTTCTGCAAAGTCAGTCGTCCTTCCCGTTAAAATCAGCTCGCACATTTTCTTCAGGAATGAGTCGTCCCCCTATGCGGTCTTTATCTTACTAAGCAGGCTCGATCCTAACTTCAGTTGAGCTAGGTGCAGGTGTCGATACTCAATTCCGAGCTAGGTGCAAGCCTGACTGACGGTTCCGCAATGCATCAGTGCCGAAGCACGATTATTCATTCCCCCTAGGTCGAGTCGATTTCGATGCCCCGGATATCGATTCGAGGAAAATATCAACTTGTGCACAAGCTGTCCATGACCATGCCAATGCGTGAACAGTTTATATATGCAACCAGTTTTGTATAGCGCGGACAGTATTGAACGACATTATCATTTCCCCCAACTCATGCAACGTTTCATTTTCCCCAAGCCGTACTCCGATTTAGCGTCCCGTAGGCACCAAATTGTCCGAGGCATCATAACCCACGATCGACGTTTCATAATATTTTGCAGCACGTAAAATAGTCTATCTTTTTACTAGAACCTTAAACTTTCTGGTTTATGTGATAGACTTGTATTTTCAGAGTGAATTTCTCTAAATCGATATGTTTTCCCGAGTTCTTCGACTTAGTGGATTGGCATGCAATTAACTTGGTATCGTTCGATTTGAATGAATTCGAAGCAAGGAATAAGTTTGCGGGACAGAGTAGAAAAGAAGGGGCCGAATCACCCACCGATCACTTTGCTTTGTGCAGGTCTTCGAAGCGCTATGCAACGTCAATCCTTAGTTACGCGAGCTCCTGCAATGCATCAACACTTTGTTAGATTTCCTTCTTTTCCCCTTGCATCAAAATTTGTAATTGCATCCATGAAAATGACGCGAAAGCACTTCAATCAAGCCCAGCGGCAAAGCTCCAAGAAAACCATACAGTGGTCTGGTCCCGTCGAAGGGACTCTTATAGAGAGATCACTCGCCGAGACGCAGCCCGCTGCATCTAGGACTTATTCCAACAGAAGTCGTTCCATTAGTTGGATCGATTCTCGTAACTTCCGTCCAAATCGATTTGAATCGATGCCGCAAGGCGTTAACGTTTACCAAGCTTAGCGATCGAGTCAGATGGCCATCTAAGTTCCCGACCGATCTGACTCGGCGCTAGCATATTATGAAGTTCCATCGCCTATCGAAAGCGGGGCGCTACAGTTGTTCCCTGTTTAGGATAATTTATAAAGTACACGAGCTGAGCCTGACTTGATAGGACAAATGGTTTATAGGCTTGATATCGACGCCGATAGTTTATATCCACAAGGCCATGCTTGTCTATTTTTCAACCTTGATCTTCGATCGGATCGAACCAATCACACCTGAATAACACAATCTTAGCAAGCTCTATTCCAAAACTAAATGTCAACTCCACAATCTCCCATAGGACGCCATAGAAATCGTTGTCCGCATCAACATCTTTGTAGTTCGAAGATCTGATACACAAACAACTATTTTTGGTGGAATCGAGATCCAGGAAGTTGTCCATGATCGGACAAGTTGTTGACTTGAACCGAAATCCATTCACATAGTAGCTTGGCCAGGTTTTTACAGCATAAATTGGTCCCTTGGCTAGAGTTCTAATAGACTCATTCTCAAGTCTTGCGTGTGGACGATCGACCTACACAACATAAGAAATTAATTTTATTCTCAAGTGCAGATACAAAAAGGTAATTACAGAGTCCTCCTTACATATGCACTCAACCATGAAGGAAAATAATGCCTCATTTCTTGTTCTAGTTCTTCTTTTGTTATGTGTGGCCTACTCGACCTCACATCATCATTAAATGTACTGAAAACAACAAAACATCATTAAATATGCTGAAAACAATACTATTAAAATGACTTACCCCTGTATTAATTACTTATCCCTCGAGCTTCTCTACTTCATCCTCGTCACAGTTGAGTAATACATACACCTGAGCACCCCTTAGCTCGTCATTGTTCAGATGTATGTTCTTCATTTTATCCGATGGCTTTCCTGGAGCACTGAATACCTTCAGTATTGTATCATTGTATCATTAGAATCCTGAGCTCCGTCGTCATTTCTAGGATCTCTCGTTATATTAGTTGTAACATGAGGCTTGATCGAACAGAAGTTTGTAATCTCCTTGAAAACATAGGCTTCACAAATAGAACCATAGACCCGTGCTTTATTTTTTTACCTTCTTTTTAGGTGGTTCAGGTGTCGCTTGAACGAGTACATCCATCGATATTTGACAGGTCTACCAACACGTGCCTCATAGGAAAGATGAATCAGCAAATTCTCCATAGAGTCGAAGAATCCAGGAGGGTACACCTTCTCCAGCTTGCACGGTGTTACCACAATGTCCTTCTCTTGATTTTTTAGAAGGTCGACGAGCAATTTCTTAGAACAAAGATCCCTGAAGAATATGCTAAGCTCGGTCAATGGATCTCAAACTCCCTACGGTAAGAATTCTCGAAATACAATCGGAATTAACATCTCCATGAATACGTGGCAGTCGTGGCTCTTCATACTTGTCAGCTTGTTCTCCTTCAGATCGACGCATCTTCTCAGATTCGACATGTATCCGTCTGAAAGTTTTAGACCCTAGATCCACCGACAAAGTCTCACTTTGTCCTCCTTGTCCGGTGAGAAAATTGACTTCGACAGGAACTGTTTTCTATTCTCCTCTATCAAATACAACGCAGGACGTTTGCATATTTCTTGTAAGTCCAACCTGGCCTTGGGATTGTCTTTCATTTTTTTTTTACGTCTATCATAGTATTAATTATGTTATCAAAAACATTTTTCTCAATATGCATGATATCAAGATTATGTCTAATCAGATTGGTACTCCAATATGGCAGGTCCCAAAATATGCTCCTCTTCGTCCAGTTATGATCTCGACCAAATCTAAGTCACTTGTACCCCGTTGTAGGATCTTCGATAGCACTTGGAAAATCTATGACCTCCTTTCATATCGTGTTTTCGCACCACCTTGGCGGTGGATCACCCTTCTAAGAATGTCGGCACGGAATCCTTCTGAACGGATGATCTTTCGACAGAAATTGTCGATGACAATCAAAGAACACAATTTTCCTCCGTGTTTCAAACGAAAAGCCTTAGTACGGTCCATGCAATACGGACACGAGAGACGGCCATGAGTTCTCCATCCAGATTACATTCCATAGGCCGAAAAGTTGTTGATGGTCCAGATAAGGGTTGCCCTTATCTGAAAATTTTGCTTCCTGGAAACATCATACGTGTTGGCGCCTACTTTCCATAACTGATTCAACTCATCTATCAACGATTGTAAGTACACATCAATGTTCCTCTTGGGATTGTTTGGACCAGGAATAATAACGGTTAGAAACATGCACTGAGTCTTCATGCATATCCAAGGCGGTAGATTGTACGGAGTGACAATCACAGGCCAACACGAATACTGGAATCCCGAAAGACCAAAAGGAGTAAAACCGTCAGAAGATAGCCCTAACCTTATATTACGCAGATTTGAAGCAAAATTAGGATACACTCGATCAAACAGCTTCCATACTTCTCCATCGGATGGGTGATCCAATACTCCTTCAATCTGTTCTCGCCTGTGCCAGCTCATATTTTCGACAATCTCTTTTACCATAAATAATCTCTGCAACCGCGGTGTTAAAGGCAAGTAGTGCATTGAATCGGTCGGTCTTCTTACACTAGTAGACCTTCTTGTACTAGTTGCCTTATAGCGATCAGCACCATAAAATCTGCACACATCTGCGTCCATGTCGTCTTTGTAGTACAGCATGCACCCGTTGCGACAAGAATCAATTTTCTCGTATCCTATCCAGAGCGATCTCACCATCCTCTTAGACCGGTAGAAGTCTTTAGGTAACTTAGCACCCGCCGGCAAGATATCTATAATCAACTCCATCACTCGATTGTAGCATTCTTGCGACATATTAAAATTTGACTTAATGCTCAACAGTCTTTTAACCACCTCCAACGACAAATGATCCTCACAACCATGATACAGTGGAGTCCTTGCATTCTCCAGTAATTCCATGAACTTTGCAGCATCGTTATTCGGTGCCTCCTTAGCTGCATCATGTTTATCTGGAACGAAACTAGGCCCCGCAGCATCGAAAACCATGTTGACGCGCCCGTCGTCATATGCATGATTATTCGAAATGAAACTAGGCCCCACATGCATATACAGCTCTACATAAGGCTCTGGCTCTGATGCTAAAGACACAAGTAATTATTCAAAATGAAACCCCTCGTGTACAAATGATATGTCACTTCCACTTCTGAATGATATTTCACGTTACGACATTTCACATACGGACACTTAATTTTGGTGTCGTCCATGTACTGAGGAAACGCCTTGGCAAACTGCAGAAACTGCTCTACTTCTGCTATGTATTTATCTCGCACACCACACATGTCATCAGGACGACGATTGTACATCCATGAATGACACCGCAAGTAGTAATTCATATCCATTTGAAAATAATTCTGCAAAGATGGACACACATTATCCAATAGCACAAATTCGTATAT
The DNA here is from genome assembly GCA_029216955.1 of Iris pallida. NCBI lineage: Eukaryota > Viridiplantae > Streptophyta > Magnoliopsida > Asparagales > Iridaceae > Iris > Iris pallida. The sequence goes on along the minus strand of JANAVB010025999.1, from coordinate 19,902,464 downwards.
TATATCTTATTATCTTAGTGATATTTATCTTATCTAATCCAAGGCCCTTATCTATTTGTACATAACCCAGACATAAACTGAACAGAACTATAGTATAGTTGATGCTTAAGAGTGTGCACTGCACCACTGAAATGAACTCTATAGATATTCAGTGACTGAATCTTGTGCAACAAGTAGGCTGCGGAATATGCAACCTACAGTGCCTGTACAATTGTACAGTTCCTGGACTGCGATTGTGTGTACCCTGTGCACACAACTCAACCTCTGTACACTCCCTCTAGCTTTTAACACAAACACACAACTAAGCACTCATACAACACATATTAAAAACACACTCATGTATCAAGCTTTGATACACTTTAATAAATACACTCACACTTATATATACTAGCACAACACTAAGGTGTATATATGCATATATACACACATCAATACTAACGTAGATTGTGCTCAATACTACACTAGCAGCCATACTCCTCTACGCACATAAACCTATCTATCTATATACATGTATACACTATTATATATAAACACACACTACATATGTTAATGCATAGGATACACATATACAATACACATATACAATATTGACACATTCACTTCATTTTCAATACCAATTGGTATCAATGAAACACAACATATTCTCAATAGGATACCAACTATAGGTAAATCAATCTCCAAATGACAATCACCAATTGAAATCACACAATGCCCAAGCGCACAACACAATTTTATGATATTTCACCGAATACTTGGTGTGCACTAGAGACATACACAAGCTTCTCCCTATGATACATGTTGGATACTCTCAATACACTATGATACTACCCTCAATAACACATAAAAAATATTATAATTATAATTTATAATATAAAATACATATATAAATATTAGACCTAGCATAAGTGTCATCGTATAAATATATAAAATACAGTGAATGTGTCATCGTGTCAGCGTGTCATCGTGTTAGCAACAGTGTTTGTGTCAGTGTTGTGTCAGAGCAGTGTTAGTGTCCAAAATTTAGAAATTTAGGGTTTAGGGTTTACCTGAGAGGGAAGAGGTGGTCGTCGGCGGGGAGAGGGGGGTCGACGGCGTGGAGAGAGAGGGGGGATCGGTCGTCGACTGAGAGATGGAGAGAGAGGGGGCCGGTCGTCAGTGGGGGGTCGTCGAGCACGAAAGAAGGAGTCGACGGCGGGGGAGAGGAGGGAAGACGGCGGGGAAACCTATTTTCGTCGGTGGTCGTCGAGAGAGGAGGGGGAGAGAGAGAGAATTTACGAAATGGGGGGGGGGGGGAAAGAAATTTCGTTCTGACCTTAGTTAAAATTTTAGCGACGTAACATAGATATGGCACTAAACGTCGCTAAAAAAAGCATACGGCAACGTGGTTTATATTATGTCGCTAAACGCCGCCATATTAACGACGAACAACGACTTTTAGCGTCGAATTTTTTTCAAAACTAAGTTTTCGTCGCTAAGCGTCGGTGTACGTCGCTAAGTTAAAATATTAGCGACGTATAAGAACGGGGTCGCTAATTCTGTCGCTAGTATGAGTTATTTTGGTAGTGATCCCAAAGTTCTTTAGCGCTTTTATATTCAAAAAATATGTCATAGAGAGGCTTAGACATAGTGCTTAAGATTCCGTGGGGACAGTGGTAGGCTATTTCCTTAGGGGTCTTGGGTTTGGAGGAAGATAAGGACTTGGTTACCCGTATGTCAGACTCGATCTCCTCAGAATCCTTTGTGATGGGTGTGGAACCATCAATAACAGAAATCAGACCTAAAGTGGTAAGCCAAAACTTCATTTGGCTCAGTCATCTTTTGAAATAGGTGTCATTAAACTTTGAAGGTTTGGCATTTAAGGTCTCTTCCTTGACAAACATGTTTTCTAAAAGTCTGTAAAAACTTATATTTACTCAATAAGATGGCTTAGGCTAAAATTAACAATTCAAATAATTTTAGTAATAGACCTTTAGAATTTTAGTTTTTCAAGTTTTGATAGGATTGGATTAGCTGTAGGGGCCGGATCCCAGCAAGTGAAGCTTCACTAGGAGCATATTTAAGTACCGGTCGCTTAGACAATTTTCTGCCTTGTTGACAGAAGGGTCCTTCCGGCTTGTACCCAAACAAATCTCGACTTTAGAACTTTAAAATTAAAGAAATTTACTAAATCAATAGACTGTTTATTTTAGCCTAAACTAAAATATTGAGTAGAGGAAACTAGAATTGACAAAAAAGTTACTAATACAATATTTCTTATGAAAATTGTCAATTTCTAAAACAGTCATATGAAATGAGAACTAATAACAGCAGTCTTAGAATTATGTAGCAACAAAAGTTATATGACTGATAACAATATACATGTTACTAATACAACAACTATTTGACCAATAGAAACAAGAAATGCTATATGACTGATAACAATACATATGTTACTACAACAAAATTATATATATATATATATATATATATATATATATATATATATATATATTTGGAATAAGGGTGAATTTATTCCTCGCATATAGCGGAAAAGGTATTAAAGTACAACATCACAACTCTCTTGCCCCAAATAATAATTATGGGGCCATTACAGATACATCGAATTCTATATTATGAAGAATTCCAATCGGGGGGTAGCTAAGCCCTCAAAGATGCGTCTGTTCCTCTCCTTCCAGATGTGCCAAACAACCGCAGCAAGACGAACTCTGTCTCTTCTAGCCCATCCCGGGTCACGGCCTCCACTGTCTCGAATTCAGCTGAGAATGCTCCGGATGTCACGGTCCCCCCCAACTCCTCCTCTCAGCTGAGCACACTGCTCAGTCCAAATGTGCCATGTCACCGGACACACAAAGAACATGTGCCCTATGGATTCATTCTCAACTTTACAGAGCACACATTTAGCATCCGGGATCTGCATCCCAAACCGGAGGAGTCTATCTCTCGTCATCAATCTACCCCACAGCAGCCGATAAGAGCCATTATATATATATATATATATATATATATATATATATATATATATATATATATATATATATATATATATATATATATATATATGGATGGGAATTAAAATAGTGTTCTTAACTATTTATTTTCTGTTACTGCTCGTCTTAAGGCTACTTACGGTTTGTTGTCAAATAGTAAATGCATAGGCCTCGTTTGGTTCGCGGAATGGAAGGGAAAGGAAATCAATTTCTTGTCATTTCCTTTCCTTTGGGAAACTTTAATTCATATTAATTTTTTTTTTCCGATGTTTGACAATGCCAAGAAATTTGGAAAGGAAAGTGAATACTTAAATGTGGGAAAGTGATTCCTTCCTTGGATGGATGGAATCACTTTTCCCCCTAATTTTCCTTCCATTGGAAATCACTTTCCTTTCCTCCTCATTTTCTTGGGCGCCCAAACATAGAAAAGTAATCACTTTTCTTTTCCAACCGGGAGATTCCGCGAACCAAACGAGGCCTAAATGGTGAGAATGTTTGGATGGTATCAACAAAAGCACAAACTTTATGAGCCGAAAGCACAAACTTGAGCACAAGAAATATGCCGGTTAAAGACAAAGGACTGATACTAAAATGTGAGCAACCTCTGTTGAACAAACAGAAGTTCAATTCAACAATGTTAATTCTGCTATATATAACAGCATACTGTAAAACATTATAGTTGATAGAGATGAGCAAAATATTCATGTTACAATACTTGGTATGGAGTACATGATAGACAAGCATAATTACTCTCAAAAGATGGTAACAAAGCTAAAATAGCGAAACGTAAGGTCGTTAAGCTAAACCACAAGTGACAGCTTAGCATGAAAACATGTCCAAAAAAACAGAATATGTTTTACTAGAGAAAACAGAAAATTATTTTTACTTAAAGTAGTTAATAGTATGGAAGATTTTCATATATATTATGTTAATATTAAAAAAAAAAAAAAAAAAAAACTCTTAGATTGTGAATATAGAGAATGGGTATAGAAAATGTTCTTGAGAAGATGGCTACCCTATTCTCCCTGCAGGGGCCAGTAGGAGCAGTCTCCCTACAGCCAGAGAGGAAGTTGTTGGCGAACACTGGGAAGCAACACTTTCCTCTCTTCTATTTTATCCAAGCTCTGGAAATTCTCGTCGATGACCCAAGTCTTTGATCTGGATTTGGACGCCGGCTCCTTCCTGGTTCGGCTGGACTCTCCCAGTGCGGTCGATCGAGTATTCCTGGATGCACCATGGAGTATAAATGATGACCTTTTAGCGATCGAGAGATGCGATCCTGACAAACTCCCCGAGGAATACAAGTTTACGCTTGCGGACTTCTGGGTGCAACTTCACCGCCTCCCCTCCCTAAATTTCTGAACTGCAAAGCAGTGAGGCGCATTGCGGCAACCCTAGGAGTACCAAGAGGGTGTGATCATGGAGATGAAGTTAAGTGGAAGACGTTCTGGACAGCTAGTAGACCCAAGATTGCGTCCCCGACCTGGGCTAGTATGCTAAAGGTCAGAAGCGACATGGGAAGCAATGTATGTTGGAAGATCGGAGGAGGCTGGACTAGCATCTACGATGATCCTTGGATCCCCAACATACCGGGCCATAGGATCAAGGTGACTGATCGACAACCTTCGGGACCTACTATGGCTAGAGAGCTCATGGACCCAATTAATAGGACGTGGAAATCGGACCTCATTTCGTCGCTCTTCTCGCCTATGGAGTGCCAAGCCATTGCTAGAATCTCCCTACAAGATGAAGATGGGATGGACTCACTCCTATGGACTAGCTCCAAGAATGGGGAGTTTATGAAGTGTTTTAAAAATCTCTATTTTTGAACCGATCGTTTATGAAGTGTTTTAAAAATCTCTATTTGTTAATTTTTTTTAGGCATTCGTTTTGGTAAGCTAAAAAATCTTCCAAAATAGGGGAATGTAATTTTGAGTGTTTTTATAAACACGACAAATCGATAAATTTGAAAAAATTTATTATTTTATTTCATTTATATCCTCACAAAAACTATAGAATTATAACTAGTAATACTCTAATACATTTTTCTTTCTCATATGTCTTTCTTTTCTTATTTATTCCAAACTATGACTACTTTTTCTCAGTAATTTCTTAAATCTTTCAGTCCTATTTTTATCCACGCATTTCTATTATTTCATATGTTTATATTATTTTGATGAACTTTAATTTTTTTAAACTACGGCTACTTTTTCGGGTAAAATTCTTAAAATTATTCCCTCCTGCTTTCATATAGACATTTTTATATTTCATGTGTTTATATTATTTCATGTATTTCTATTAATTTGTTTATATATTGACATATAGGTAAAAAATTTAGTGTAAAAAAACTTTCAGAAATCGCTCGTTAATGAAATACTAAGTATTAGTTGGACTGATTTAAAAGCCGTTAGTTAAAACCACAAAAAATCGAATCCCTTTTAACCACTCATAATCGTACTCTAAATCACCTCATAACCGCTACTTCTACAATTGCTAAACAGACCCTTAGTAGTTTAACTTGCCTAACTGCACGGACCCTTAGTAGTTTAACTTGCCTAACTGCACGGTGATGCCACTTTACCTCACTTCATGGAAGTCCAACAAGAGTAAGCTTAACACTCATTCTTCGTTCTTCAAGTGAAGTTTGTGCCCATCTAACCTCCAAGGTGTGGTGTTTGGACGAAGGTTTTATATTTCTAGGAATCCACTTCCTATTGGATTTCCTATGTGAAAGAAATCCAACATTCACATACCGATGTTTGGTTAGGTTGAGAATATGTAGCCATAAAAATTCAATATTCTCATTCTCATGTTTGGTTCAAACACGAATAAAAACATTAATTTATTTAATTTTCCACAAATACCCTTTCATTAATTTCATGTTGCTGTTGTTACATAAATTCAACTGGTGGTATTGAGGATATTACCATCCAAAAGAAATGTAATTTGTGCATCCAACCAATATTTCAGGAGAGCAATTTTTGTTTTTCAATCAGGAACTTGGGTTTTACTTTTTCACATTTGTGGAAAACTAAAAACTCTCATCTTCCTTCCTAATTCTTGATACTAGACTTATCAAACATGGATAAAGAATATAAAATACATTCCCAAGTCTCCAAAAGTTGAACCAAATAGCACCTAAGGCCTCATTTGGTTCGCGAAAAGGAAAGGAAATCAATTCCTAGTGTTTCTTTCCTTTGAGAAATTATAATTTTTATCGATTTTTCTTTTCGGTGTTTGGAAATGCTAAGAAAATTGAAAAAGAAAGTGAATGCTTAAAGATGGAAAAGTGAATTCTTGCTTGGATGGATGAAACCATTTTCTTCCCTAATTTCCTTTCCGATGTAAATAACTTTCATTTTCTCCTCAATTCCTCTGTCACCCACCTGTCAATTGGCCCGAGCCGGCCCAGCCTGGCAAGAGTCCGGCCCGAAAAATTGGCCCATGTGTTGGCCCGGACCGATTAATCGTAGGCCCGGCCCGGCCCCATATATTTGGTCATGCCGGGCTACATATACCGGCCCAACCCACCCAAATAAACAAGAATCAAGTAGTTTCTATATCAAAAAAGATTGTTATTAATATTTAGAAAAATTAATCATGTTATGTTAATCTACGTAAATATATGTGATTGTTGAAAAACATATATGAAAACATGTTGGATGTTCAATCTTTTGTGTTTAAAAATTGATTATAATTAATATACAAATTTTTTGAGAAGAAGAACGAAAATGAATGTCCAAATTTCACGTGCCAATCAAGACCCGGCACGGCGTAGCCCGGCCCGACCCCACCCGACCCGAAGCCAACTGTGCCGTGGTTCACATGCCGGGCTGGGTCAAGATTTTCAACCCTTGGCCCGGGCCGGGCCGGCCCACTACAGTTCATGGGCCCAAGAGGCCCGGGTCGGCCCCCCCAATTTTCATGCCGGGCCGGTCCGGCCCACTTGAGAGGTCTAGTCACCCAAATATAGGAAAGTAATGACTTTCCGTTTTCAATCCCATGATTCCTCAAACCAAACCATGCCTAAAGGTAAGAGTCTTTAATTTGTTCAAATATTTTTTTGGAACAATTTAGCAAATACCCCATTCCAAATGTTAAAAGTAGCATATACTCCAACTATATTTTTTTTATCTAGCAAATATCCCACTTCTATGTAAAACAGAAGGAAAAAAAATTCTAAAAAGTGAGAGTATATCTTAATTTTTTTACTATTCCATACTAAAAATGGAGGCATTTGGTAGTTAAAAAAATTATTAGGAGTATGTGCTAGTTTCAACATTTGAAATGAGAATATTTGCTAAATTATTTCTATTTTTTTATTTTCAAAGTGGGCTAAAATTGAGAATTCCAATGATTTGTTCGGCCAGCGGAACCCGCCTGACCCGACCCGACCCGACCCGATAGAAAACTAACTCTAACCTTCATATAGGCAATAAAATTAGGGTTTCGCCTAGGGTTTTTGCTCGTCTTCTTCGCCATGGATGCAATCAACGAACCCCCAATCGAAACCCTAACGAGGTGAATAAAAGTACCAGATATTTTGATTTTCCTAATATTTATGCAAATTAGTCCTTACCAATCAGATTTTATCCCAAAATTTAGGGATGCTCCGCAGCTGGTTTCTCTATTGAAGGAGATGAAGGACGGATTGGATGCCGTGAGGAGCAAAGTGCAAGCCCTAACCCTAAAGGTGAGATTTGGGTTTTTATCGGATTCTTATTTTCGTCCTTTTCTGCTGTCAAAACTGAATCTTTTCTATTAAAGTCCACTAAATTGTGAAAATGAGAAAATTTGCAAAATTTCTGTCGGTTTTGGACAGAAGTAAGCAAATTGCAGCTAGAACATTAAAAAGGCAAACTGGGTATTTCTCTAATTCTTCTATCTTCATATGGTGTAAAGATAGAATCTTTTCTATTAGAATCGAGAATATTGTGGAAAATTAGGACTTAGTTGTGAATGGGCTTTGCTCTGTTTCTTCTTTCAGTATATGTTTGCTGTCAGAAATGCAATTTTCACACTTATTAATTTATATAAGCAAGTAAACTTGAGTCTGGAGCACAAAAGAAAAATTATTTTGTTATCTAAACTCTCTTTTAATCATCACATCCTGTTAAAAATTGGAACTTTACCAATAATCATGGACATGTTATTATTAAACTGTAAGACTATTACTATATTTTAGTCCTCTCAATATCTTGTTGCATGGACACCAAAATCGATGATATGTTGCATATGCGCTTTTTAGGTGCCAATAGATGTACATGACTTTGATTTTGGAGTGTCCTTGTGTAATTCAGAGTGACCATATCATGACCGACATGTGTCCGACAAGACAAGACAAACGCATCAACGATTTTCGGGGTGTCATGTTAGAGCTCAGTATTCATATGCGGTGAAAATTACAACTTCGCAATTCATGATGTATAGAGTAAGCAAATTTTCATGTTGAACATTAAAACGCAAGTTGCCATTCTCTAATCCTTCTTTCAATTTTCATATGCTGTTAAAAGTTGAACTTTACCACTAATCATGGACAGCTTTTAGCAAATTGTAAGACTATTAGTAAATGTTATTAATCCTCCTAGTATCTAGTTGCACGGACACGAATACGGTATGATATGATGTCATTGATATGGACACGGAAACGGGGCAAAACATTGATTTTAATGTGTCGTGGCATATTCATGAGAGCCTAGGTAATGTCCGCTACGTGTGTCTGACAATACACAACACGGACATGGCACGATTTTGGAGTTGCCTTGTCGGGGTGTCATGTTAGAGCTCAGTATTCATATGCTGTGAAAATTACGACTTTGCAATTCATGATGTATATGAGTAAGCAAATTTTCATGTTAAACATTAAAAGGCAAGTTGCCATTCTCTAATCCTTCTTTCAATTTTCATATGCTGTTAAAAGTTGAAACTTTACTACTAATCATGGACAGCTTTTAGCAAATTGTATGACTATTAGTAAATGTTATTAATCCTCCTAGTATCTATGTTGCACGGACACGAATACGGTATGATATGATATCATTGATATGGACACGGAAACAGGGCAAAACTTTGATTTTAATGTGTCGTGGCATATTCATGAGAGCCTAGGTAATGTCCGCTACGTGTGTCTGACAACACACAACACGAACATGGCACGATTTCGGAGTTGCCTTGTCGGGGTGTCATGTTAGAGCTCAGTATTCATATGCTGTGAAAATTACAACTTTGCAATTCATGATGTATATGCGTAAGCAAATTTTCATGTTGAACATTAAAAGGCAAGTTGCCATTCTCTAATCCTCCTTTCAATTTTCATATGCTGTTAAAAGTTGAAACTTTACCACTAATCGTGGACAACTTTTAGCAAATTTTAAGACTATTAGTAAATGTTATTAATCCTCCTAGTATCTATGTTGCACGGACACGAATACGGTATGATATGATATCATTGATATGGACACAGAAACAGGGCAAAACATTGATTTTAATGTGTCGTGGCATATTCATGAGAGCCTAGGTAATGTCCACTACGTGTGTCTGACAACACACAACACGCACATGGCACGATTTCGGAGTTGCCTTGTCGGGGTGTCATGTTAGAGCTCAGTATTCATATGCTGTGAAAATTACAACTTTGCAATTCATGATGTATATGAGTAAGCAAATTTTCATGTTGAACATTAAAAGGCAAGTTGCCATTGTCTAATCCTTCTTTCAATTTTCATATGCTGTTAAAAGTTGAAACTTTACCACTAATCATTGACAGCTTTTAGCAAATTTTAAGACTATTAGTAAATGTTATTAATCCTCCTAGTATCTATGTTGCGCGGACACGAATACGGTATGATATGATATGGACACGGACACAGGCAAAACATTGATTTTAATGTGTCGTGGCATATTCATGAGAGCCTATGTAATGTCCGCTATGTGTGTCTGACAACGCACAACACGGACATGGCACAATTTCGGAGTTGCCTTGCTTCATAGATCAGAAGTCGTGCCGTGAAAATCGCAAAATTTCATTCATGACATATAGAAGGAAAGTTGGTCTCTATGTAATCCTTCCTTCAATTTTGACATGCTGTTAAAATTGAAAATTTACCGTTTATTATGGTTAGAATCAGTAAATGTTATCTCACTGTTCATTTATGTAAAATTTACAACTTTTCAATTCATGATATAGAGAACTAAGAAACTGCATCCCAAATCTTAATGGAAAATCATGTCTTTCTTTAAACATTCTATCAATCTTCATGTCCTGTAAACTTTGAAGCTTTCCACCATGGAAAGAATCAAGAAATGGTAAAATCCAACGCTAAATGATGTGTTTATTGTAAGGTTCGCACTATCGTATCGGAATCGGTATCGGACAACCCTTCGTCACAAGTATACGATTCAGTGGGAAATAATATGAGTCAGGATCGGATGTATTGGTAGTATTGACGGGTTCGGATCGAAGTATCAGAATTTTTGGTATTGGAAATGAATTAATTATTAAAAATTTAGAAAAATATTTTACACATTTATGCATAATTTTAAGTATTTCTGTGTTGTTTCTTAATAGTTTTGAAATTGAATGAGATAATAGTTACAATTTATCAATAATGTAACATTGTCAGTGAATCATTGCGTTGACACAATTTTCCATATTTTTTGTTCAATTTTCTATGCCGAATTGATTATCGGTCAACATAGAAGCGGTCGGCATCGTATCGGGACATGCCAAACCGTACCGTATCGGCCACTACTGCAAACAATGTTTCTCTAGTCCTCTTTTTCATATGCTAAATTGCAAATCTTATTTTGATATGTATCGGTGAAATGGTGCTGACAATTTTCTTTCCCTTCAGGTGAAGGAAAACCAGCTCTTAACTGCAGATGGTATGAGTTATTTAGAGACCAAACATTTGCTTCTATTGAGTTATTGCCAGTCTATAGTCTACTACTTACTTCGCAAAGCAAAGGGCTTATCCATCGAGGGCCATCCTGTAGTCCGGAGCCTTGTAGAGATTAGACTGTTTCTAGAAAAGGTATGTTTCTATTCTCTTCATATCTTTACTGGAAACTCTGTTCTCTTATTTTCTTGTTGGTCTTTGAATTCTCCACTAGATTCGCCCAATAGATAAGAAGATGGAGTACCAGGTTCAGAAGCTCATGAAGGCTGCCGGAAATATTGGTCCAGAGAAAGAAGTAGGAGCCAAGGGGAAGAAGAAAGAAGAATCTCTAGATGAGGAGGACCCGTTGAAGTACCGTCCGAACCCAGACATGCTTATTAGCAAAACTAGCTTGGCTGAACAGGTGACCACAACTCTTCATCATTAATTTTATAAGCTTTTTTATACTCTCAATATGTTTGCCTATTATAATGTCTCGCGCTTGTGTTTCCATTTGATTGTTATGGTTCAATTCTATAAACTTGTTCAGAATGAGTTATAGATATTTCCTCGTTCATTAGAAGAATATATTGATTGACTTCTCAGGCTTTGAGTTTCAATGAAGCCTGTAGTGCGAGCTGTACATGATTATATTGGTTATATTATATAGAGGTATACAAAGCCGAGTTCTAACCTTCAAGTACTGTGTTACATCTTAGGATGGTGGTGTATACCGTCCTCCCAAGTTTGCTCCTACGACCATGGATGAGGAGAACGTCGATAAGATGACAAAAGAAGAAAAACATGCAAAACGATGGGAGAAAGAACAGTTACGACGGTATAAGCGGAGTTCCCATCTGAAAGAAATTATGGATGACTTTCAAGATAAGCCAGAAGAGGTTGGTTAGTTTATTTCTTTTTAATGCTGCAATTGACTTTTTTATTCTTGTAAATAATTATTAGTTTAATTTCATCTGCAGGTGGAAGATATTATTGGACCTGATAGCAGAGAGTTTTCAAGGTACCGAGCAAGCAGAGAGGAGGAAGAGCGGCTGGAAGAGGAAAATTTCACTCGTGCTCCTGTTACAAAACGAAAGAAAAAATTAGAGAGGCACTTACTGAAATCAAGAAATGGGTATGTCAATTTTATGAGTTTGTATTATAGTTGGATGTTATGACTTGCATGACCAAAGCTACAGGTTGGCAGAAGCCTTGATTTTGAAATGCCGGATGTAGATGCTTTACAAATTGAGCCTCTTCCTCTAACTACAACAAACAACACTAAAATATTACTCATAGACCTTGAATGATAATTTTGAGCTTGCACTGTGCTACTGTCCAATTACTACTGGTTTTAGTTCACATTTCATTTGACATGACATTACATCTAATCGTTCTAGGCTGTGACACTCACCCTCCCAAAATCAGTGTTGAGTCTGTGTCATGTCATGTTGGGCATTTACTTGACATGACACATACACTCCAAAATAGTAAAATACACGGACACCAAAATGTCTCATATCTGATTTTAGTTCACATTTCATATTGATGTCTGTGCAACATAACATTTTTCTATGGATTTACTCTGAACTGAAAGATGATAAACCTTGTGTAGAAGCATATTGAAATGTGGCATCAGGATTACTTAAGGAAAATATGAATATAGGACTTGCCTGCGGACAATGCTTAAGAAAGTAATGCAATACATTCAGAACAGGTATACAGTGACCCTTTGAAAAACAGAAAATCCATGGACCTTTGCCGCACTGGCACATGGTTCCCTCTTGCTTGGCAGCTGGGGGTGGGGGTGGGATCTAAATGTATGGAATCTTATTCCCATTATCGATAGTCTACCTGGTTGTGACGTGGAGCCAATGGTCTCCCTTGGTCTTTTTATTAAGTTGATGGAGTACTTAATTTATTCTGTTTTCCCACTTATGCCCATCTTAAGATGGTTGAATATCGGAAAATAGCCCTATGTTTAAAGAAAAATGATCTCAAGATGATACTATTCAAAATATCTCCCGCGTAACCACTATATCAGCCATTATACGGGTTTCAAAGGCAAACCGATATGGTTTGCTTAACCGGTTTAAAAAAAAGAACTGCTAATTGAACCATGCAAGCCCATCATTCACTGGCCGATATTTTATAGGGCTCGTCAAGCAAAGTTATATTAAGCAATTCTCATATGCACATGATCCATGTTTGATTACGTATTAGTAGTGATTACTTGGCCGATGGCCACTTAAATTTTTGATTAATTGGCTACTCGGTAATCAAATTACGCTACATATTACTCGGTCTATTAATCGTCCGTAAAGTCATTTTAATGTTTATATCGATGCATATATCGGCTGATCTTTGATGTGGGCGGACCACACACAGGACGAGCAGGCGTGAGGGCGGACCCGGGGGCGGGCACGGGTACGAGCGCAGGCACGGGCGGTGATGGAGGCGTCATCACGTACACACGTCGCAGGAGACGTGGAGGAGCTAATTGAGCCTATGTTCTATTTTTAGGCATTTTCCTATTTTAGTAAGGAAGGAGGATTTAGACTTTGTCCGTCCACTAAAGTTGGGAGTTTGTTCTTTTCTCACAAAAAGATCATTATCTTTCTCTGTTTCTCTTTTCTACAAATCTTTTTTGTGAATCGAATAGGTCGATTCACATCAATTGGTATCAGAGCTCTCTACGATCCATGGCGTCCGGCACAAGGAACACGATCGAGGAGAAGATCCAGGGGCTTCGGGAGGATTTCAACATCGAGATCGAAAGTTTGAAGGCCGCAATCAAAGATCAAGCGTCCACACAGGAGGATCTCCAGACCGAGGTACGAAGCATGCGGAAGGAGATGACGTCGATTCCGGCAATGATGAAGTTGTTGCAAGACATCTCAAAGAAGGTGACCGGTGCCGGGTCGACAAGCCAAACGGGGGCGGCAGCGACACAAAACCAAGGCGGGCCGGCCATTGGTGCGGCATCGTCAGGGGTGGGGCCAGCCGGCGGACTGGCCGAGGGAGGTCGCGGGTCAGGCGGGCCAGGCGGACCAGGCGGGCCGGTGGGACCGGGCGGGTGCCTGCGCGGACCGGGCGGACCGGTCGAGCCGGGCGGGTTCGGCGGACCAGGCGGGTCCGGCGGCTGGGACGGGTTCAGCGGGCTGAATCCGGGAGGGAGCCAGGGCCAATGGCCGTTGGCTATTGATCGCGGGCCGGGGCCGGCCGACCGACAGGGCCAGTGGCCGGGGGCCGTCGAACCCCAGGGTCACTGGTCGATCGGCGCCGACTACATGGGCCATGGCGGGGCTCCGTCACAGACAGGGAGGGGATTAGCGCCAGCCGTCAACGAATGGGGAGAGCATGACAACCCAGCAACCCCTCCTTGGGGTGCGCTACGACCGTCCATCCTCCAGGGGGGGCGGACAGGAGGGACATGGACCGGGGGAGGCGCCCCCGGGGGTAGCAATTTCTTTGGAGAAACGGCTCATGCTCAGGGCCAGGAGCGGTATGGAGGAGATGGGGCACCCTACGAGGCCCACCGACGAGACGCAGGTCGGTGGGGAGGAGGTTGAGTCAGAGACGACGGACATCAGGGAGATCTCAGCACGGACCGACGATTGAAGAAGCTGAAGCTACCCACGTTTGAGGGTACGGGTCCGGACGAGTGGATCTTTCGAGCGGAACGCTACTTCGAAGTTATGGAGTTGACAGAGGCGGAGGTACTCAGGTGCATCGGTATCTACTTCGAGGGCCCGGCCCTGGCGTGGTATCGGTGGAGATCGGCGAGGACCCCGTTCCGTAGATGGGAGGAGCTGACTGCATATCTCTTAGACCGATTCCAGGAGACAGCCGGGGGAGACTTCTACGAGCAGTGGTCTTCTCTGCGACAGGAGGGATCGGTCTGGGACTTTGTAGCAAAGTTCGAGATGTTGTCCGGACGTGTCAGAGGCGTGTCGGATGAGTTGCAGATTGGGATGTTTATGAAGGGTTTGAAACCCTCCATACGAGCAGAGCTCCGGTTGCAGAGTCCGCAGTGCTTAGAAGATCTCCTCCGCCTGGCTCACAAGGCGGAAGAGAAATTGACGGAGGAGAAGCGTCTTAAAGGCGCTTGGGGAGCATCGGGACAGCGCAGTCATACTGGCTCCATACCCCCACGACCAACAGCGGGGGCGCAGACACCAGTACCACCGAGGACTGCAGGCGGGGCGGGAGCCACCATAGTACCGGGGAGACGTCTGTCAGATGCGGATATGAAGGCACGAAGAGCAGCTGGATTGTGCTTCAGATGTGACGAGAGATTCACTCCCGGTCATCGGTGTCCGAGCAAGTTGCTGCAGATCGTGATCTTGCCCGATGAAGAGGAGGACCCGACGGAGGGGGAAACCACCATAGCTGCTGAGACAGAGGAGGAGCGAGATCAGGTACACATGGATGTCACGGAAGTGACCCTCAACTCCGTGGTGGGGTTCACCCCGAACCACACCATGAAGTTGGTAGGGACACTGGGGGAGCAGGGAGTGACGGTACTGATCGACAGTGGGGCCACCCACAACTTCATCTCTCAGCGATTGGTCGAGCAGCTGGGGTTAGAGCTGAGCATGGCGGAGAAGTTCACAGTATTGCTGGGCACCGGAAAGACGGAGGAGAGCAAGGGTCTATGCAAGGGGGTGTCGCTCACACTACAGGGTTATCAGCTGGCGGAGGACTTCTTACCCTTAGAGCTGGGCAGCGTCGATATCATATTGGGGGTCCAGTGGCTGAAGAAGCTCGGGGAGATGAAGGTGAACTGGAAGCTGCTACGGATGGAGTTCCGGGAGGACGGTCAGACGGTGGTGTTGAGGGGGGATCCGACTCTCTGTTGTTCCCTAGTGGCCTTCAAGGCCATTACGCGTGCTTTGCGGACAGGAGGAGAGGGGTACTTAGTGGAGTTCCAGGGGGTGTCCGTCGAGGGCACGGCACAGGGTGAGACATCCGTGGAGATAGAGGCAGTGTTGGAGCAGTATTCAGAGGTCTTCCAGAGTCCGCAGGGGTTACCGCCGAGCTGAGGACATGAGCACGCGATAGTACTACGAGGAGAGGGGGCACCGGTGAGCGTGCGCCCCTACAGGTACCCGCATCTGCAGAAGGACGAGATAGAGCGGATGGTGCAGGAGATGCTACAGGCCGGGGTGATCCAGCCCAGTGTGAGCCCTTTTTCATCACCAGTACTTTTGGTGAAGAAGAAGGACGGGAGTTGGAGATTCTGCGTCGATTACCGGGCGCTGAATAAGAAGACGGTGGCTGACAAATTTCCCATTCCTGTAATCGACGAGCTGCTAGATGAGCTACATGGAGCGACAGTCTTCTCGAAGATTGACCTCAGAGCAGGCTACCATCAGATTCGGATGCGGCCAGAGGACGTACCGAAGACCGCCTTCAGGACACATGAGGGGCACTACGAGTTCTTGGTCATGCCTTTTGGCTTGACCAACGCGCCATCGACCTTCCAGGCTCTGATGAACAAGGTATTTCAGCCTTACCTTCGGAGGTTCATCTTGGTCTTTTTCGACGATATCCTGGTGTACAGCAGGAGCAGGGAGGAGCACGTGGGCCACCTGGAGGTGGTATTTAGGGAGCTGTTGAAGCATCAGCTATATGCCAACCAAAAGAAGTGCAGTTTCGGTTTGGCACAGGTGGAGTATCTGGGGCACGTGGTATCCGCAGAGGGGGTGTCGGCAGACAGGACGAAGATAGCAGCAATGCTGGATTGGCCAGTGCCCACTACACTACGAGCACTGCGAGGCTTCTTGGGGTTGACGGGCTACTACAGGAAGTTCGTCAGAGGATACGGCACTATCGCACGGGCCCTCACGGAGCAGTTAAAGAAGGAAGGTTTTCATTGGGGGGAGGAAGCCACCAAAGCCTTCGAGGCCTTGAAGGTGGCTATGACGACGGCGCCAGTACTTGCTTTACCAGATTTCAGTAAGGCGTTTGTGGTGGAAACGGACGCCTCAGGATATGGTCTAGGGGCAGTACTCATGCAGGAGGGGCGACCCATTGCTTTAGTCAGGTGCTTTCTGCTAGAGCCCAGCTAAAGTCAGTCTACGAGAGGGAGTTGATGGCCATCGTACTAGCAGTGCTGAAGTGGAGGCCTTATCTAATGGGGCGGGAGTTTGTGGTCCGGACCGACCAGAAGAGCCTCAAGTACCTACTCGAGCAGCGACACGTGACAGAGGAGCACCAGCGTTGGTTGTCCAAGTTGGTGGGCTACCAGTTCACGATCGAGTACCGACCGGGGATGGAGAACAAGGCTGCTGATGCTTTGTCGTGACGGGAGGAGGTGGTGGATTTGAGGGCTCTATCCCGACCCAGAGGACATGATTGGGAGCCGATGCTACAGGAGGCTGAGCGTGACGCGGGGTTACAGCACATCAGGCAGCAGATAGAGAGCGGCGAGAACGGTCCTGCGGGATATACGGTAGTGGGACGACGACTGCTTTATCAGGGGAGGATGGTGATACCGAGGACTTCGGCCTTCATTCCGGCATTGTTTCAGGAGTTTCATAGCTCGGTGATGGGAGGGACTCGGGCGTTCAGCAGACCTATCAGAGGATGGCCAGGG
This sequence comes from Iris pallida, assembly GCA_029216955.1. Lineage (NCBI taxonomy): Eukaryota > Viridiplantae > Streptophyta > Magnoliopsida > Asparagales > Iridaceae > Iris > Iris pallida. The sequence continues at coordinate 19,884,999 of JANAVB010025999.1, read as the reverse complement.
AGGTGTTTTGGCCAGGGATGCAGAGGTGTATCGCCCGACTGGTCGCTGCTTGTGACGTTTGCCAGCGTCACAAGTACATGTCTATGGCACCTGCAGGGCTATTGCAGCCACTGACTCTGCCCGAGAGAGTGTGGGAGGACGTCACCATGGACTTCATCGACGGGCTACCACGTTCAGAGGGATACACGGTGATCATGGTGGTGGTGGACAGGCTGAGTAAATATGCTCATTTTATTCCTTTGAAGCATCCTTACACAGCTATGTCTGTAGCGACGACTTTCATGAGGGAGGTGGTACGACTGCATGGGATACCAGCTTCCATACAAGGTTCACAATATCGGTATCGGAATCGGTATCGGACTATTCCTATGAGTATTGGTATCGGCGATATCGGTAGCATCGGCGGTATCGTATCGGAGTATCGGACTTTGGTATCGGAAAAAAAATAATTATTAACAAATTATTTACATTTAAAAACATATATTTTATACATTTAGGCATAATTTTAAGTATTTTCAGTGTTATTTCTTAGTAGTTTTGAAATTAAATGAAATAGTAGTCACCCTTACCGATTGGTTTACATACAATAGATGTGATTTTCACACACACACACACACACACACAATAGATGTGATTTTCTTCTTTTACATGCTTCTACAACCTTGTTATGCTTTAAACCCTTGTTGATTTGTCTTTTTTGTTTAATTTTCTTTGCCGAATTGACCGAAACAAAGACCCCCAATGTCGGTATCGGTCAATATTTGGTATCGGTCGGTATCGGATCGGAACATGCCAAACCGTATCGGTATCGGCCGTATCGGATCGGTATCGGCCGATACTTTAAACCATGCTTCCATAGTCTCTGATAGGGACAAGGTGTTCATGAGTATCTTTTGGAGGGAGTTGTTTAGGGTGCAGGGTACGGCCCTGAAGAGGAGCACCGCTTACCATCCTCAGACGGACGGCCAGACGGAGGTCGTCAACCGCAGCGTGGAGACTTATTTGCGGTGCTTCGCCTCTGATTCTCCCCGGCAGTGGCACCGATGGTTGGCATGGGCAGAGTATTGGTACAATACGTCTTATCATTCGAGAGCGGGAACAACCCCTTTCAGGGTGTTGTACGGGCGAGATCCCCCGCCTTTGGTCCGGTTTGGCGATACTCAGACTCCGGTGGGACAGGTGGAGGATTACATGGAGGCGAGGGATGGTATTCTAGAGGAGTTGCGGAGGCATTTACTACGAGCTCAGCAGGTGATGCGAGCGCAGGCGGACAGACATCGACGGGACGTAAGCTTCCAGGTGGGAGATATGGTTTATCTCAAGCTACGTCCCTACAGGCAGAGATCGATGGCGAGGAGGCAGAATGAGAAACTGGCGGCTCGTTATTTTGGTCCATATCAAATCGAGGTCCGGATTGGGCAGGTGGCATATAGGTTGAGGCTACTGGATATGTCGGTGATTCACCCCGTTTTTCACGTTTCTCAGCTGAGGAGGGCGATCGGGGATCATGCAGTATCACACACTCTTCCTCCTACACTCACGGAGGATATGGAGGTACAGTTAGAGCCTTTGGAGGTATGGGCAGTTCGGCAGGGACCGGGACAGACGAGGGAGGTTCTGATTCACTGGGTCGGACTACCTGATTGTGACGCGACTTGGGAGGACTATGCGGGGTTCCAGGCGCAGTTTCCAGATTTCCACCTTGAGGACAAGGTGGCTCTTTTAGGAGGGGGTATTGATGTGGGCGGACCACACACAGGACGAGCAGGCGTGAGGGCGGACCCGGGGGCGGGCACGGGTACGAGCGCAGGCACGGGCGGTGATGGAGGCGTCATCACGTACACACGTCGCAGGAGACGTGGAGGAGCTAATTGAGCCTATGTTCTATTTTTAGTCATTTTCCTATTTTAGTAAGGAAGGATTATTTTGGTCTTTCACCAATAATAACCCTTCCTTAATAGTCATTTTCCTATTTTAGTAAGGAAGGATTATTTTGGTCTTTCACCAATAATAACCTTTCCTTAATAGTCATTTTCCTATTTAAGTCAGGAAGGATTATTTTTGGTCTTTCACCAATAATAACCCTTCCTTAATTAAGCCAAGGATTATTTTGGTCTTTCACCAATAATAACCCTTCCTTAATTAAGCCTTTGTTTTTCCCTATATAAACTAGGGTTAGCCATCTTTTATTTTCCATGCTTGTATTGAGAAGAAACTCTCAAGTATCAATAAGAAGGATTTAGACTTTGTCCGTCCACTAAAGTTGGGAGTTTGTTCTTTTCTCACAAAAAGATCATTATCTTTCTCTGTTTCTCTTTTCTACAAATCTTTTTTGTGAATCGAATAGGTCGATTCACATCAATCTTCTATTAAACCTCCTACAAAAGAACCTAACTGCAAAAGTGAAAGAATTGGTACTTCCCTCTCTGACGAGTCGGCAACAATTGAGGCGCTTGCCTTTTTTTTTCTTTTTCTTTTCCTTTCTTAAAACAATTTGACTTTTGACTTCATCAATAATTATAATTGTTTATGGATATATATTAATGTTCTGATTCTTGTTATATATCTCATATAGGATATGAATAAGTATCTTATACCTCCATTGGGTCATATCTCCTTATATGTTCGATATCAACTTTCCAGTATGGGGATCACCCAACTGGTATGGCTTTCAATCATGGGGATCACACAACTGGTCAGGAACCTTGCAAAAGGATAATAAGTTAATAACCTAGGTTGCATAGACATGGGCACTAATATGGGCTCAATCTAGATTCAGAATATAGCATTTTAGAAATTTTAGGGATAGGGATACGACATGGATGCGATTATATGTATTTAACTATTGTTTTTGATACTATCTAGGTTCCAATAAGTTGTAGAAATGGTTAAGGGTAAAGAAATGTCACTTTCTCATAGCTCAATTATGTTTGGCACAATAACAACCACGCTAAAACACTTTCAACTATGTTTTGGGTCCCTTAGGAGCACACATGCTAGCCATATTCAACATGAGTGTCGAGGAAGTACTGTCCATTATGTGTCGGATGCAGACAAAGATACGGTCCTCCTGAGGAGTATTGCAACATAGGTGAGAACCTTATTGTAGTCCTAATGGGTGAATATAATCCTGCTCTTAAGTTGTTTATTTAGGAATGAGTACCAGGCCTCCTGGTGGTGTCCACTACTTTCTAAAGTACTATGCTCTGCAAAAAACAAAGTATTATATATATATATAGAGAGAGAGAGAATAAGGGAGGTAGGGTGCCACCTCACGGGGGGTGTCTACTTGTCACCCCCCATGCTATCATCAGGCACATGGGTGCATGATGATAGCATGTGGGGGGTGACAAGTAGACACCCTCCATAGGGTGGCACCTCACCTCCCTCATCCTCTCTCTCTCTCTCTCTCTCTCTCTATATATATATATATATATATATATATATATATTAAATGCTATATTGCACGGATATGGATATGGTTACAGACACGATATGAATACATGATACGACATTTTCAAATAGGCACAAAGATTACTTACCTATGTGGCACAAGTATAGACACGACATGGATACAAACATCATTTTAACGTGTCCATGTATCATAGATCAAATAATTTCCAAGCTGACAAGCTTGTTACATGTCATGTCCCGCTTTAAAAATACGAGAACCCGAGTAAGTCGCAAGCATCACGCAACTTACGAATATCCTGGTATCCATACCCATGAATTTTGCTTGTGATTATAGTATAGAGTAAAGGGGTAACTGCTAATTTATTTACAATACCTGAGAAAACATCTTCTAATTATACACTAACAGCTATAAATACCCCGACAGTCTATCTTCCAAAAAACATAATATACATATAACAGCTAAACTAAAAGCAGTTGATGCCAAAATGCGATCTTCTGCTATCGTCCATGGATTCAGTCTTCGGTCTTTTCCATGTTGTAAAGATGCAAGGATTCTTATGGCATTCCTTCCTCACCTACCGAATAAACACTAGATCATCAAACACATACAAACCCATGTTCAAGGATGGTGGAAACTAAAAATGAAATATAATATGGATGTGAATCGAATATGATTCAAGAGAGAAATTTAAGTTCAATGAATTAAAGTTAGTATTATTGCTTAAGTTCTAGTTTCTACACTTACTACTATCCTTAAAGTCTGCTTAAAATTACAATACACAAACAACCATATACTTACCTATATGGTATGCAATTTTAGAGAATAAATTGGGTCACACTTGGCTATTTTCTCAGCAATAATGCCATTTTTCGGGATCAAGTTGTTGCTAGATAGCACAACGGTTAGGCTGGCTCCACATAGGTTTTTGACAGAAGATATATTAATTATTAAACTTAATGATAATTAATTGAATTAAGTATTGATCCAATACAAGATTAGTTTGGCTGGCACGAGTCTAGCATAGGTCACTGTTCTAAAAGGCGGTCTAGGCGGCCGCCTAGACCCCCCACGCCCGACTATGTATGTTTTGGGGTTTTATGGACTTCTTCTGCAATTTTCAGTAGGTTCTGTTTTTGGATTTTTTTTAATTTATTTTTGAACCGCCATGTTCTAGGCGCCGCCCTAGGAGACTGCCTATGCGGGATAGTCGCTAGGCAGCGGGTGCCCGCTTGATTAGCTCCTAGCGCTTTTGATAACCTGGCATAGGAAAGTGAGTTAAGCCTCATAGCGTCTTTCACAAGGCTCTATGAAGAAGATACACTGATAAGATTTTGTTGTTTATATTGTGGAGATTTCATCCAATATGACCTTTATGTTCTCTCTCTTCACAATGATGCAATCTAATATTCCAAACAATCATATTTATAGTCATTCTATTTATATCTTATTCAGAATCAAGTACGTGTCTTGATCCCTGTGCACGAGCACCATGAGATACAACACGACATTAGGAAGTTTTTGCTATAGCGAGTACTTTATATACTTAATAATCAGACTTGATAAATTTAGTTTTGCGTATAAGTCCGTGTGTTTGTTTTCTACGCGATTTTTATCCATATATCGTCCCCTACATATTTTTAAAGTTATCATGAGTCCGTCTCTAGTTCTAATTAGTTCCTGTTTGAACACATGACTAACCTACCTAGCTACGGATTTTTAACGCTCGACAATTTTCGGATCGTAATGTGTTCTACTTCTCTCGAAATGTTAAATTTTTTTTTTTCCAACAGTCTCCTTTGTATTTCTTGATATGAAAACATGTCAATACAATAATATCAAGACCCGGAGCAACCCTCCATTGAATTCATTGGTATAAAATATAAATCCCCTCGGTGGACAAACACACACCGAAAGTCCATATATATGTGTGTGTGTGTGTGTGTGTGTGTGCAAGAATTCTTGCCGGAGTAACTTGTTGTGTCGGGCATGTGCATCAACTGCAATAGTTGTAAAGACAAAACAAGTCCTTAGAATTTTGAAATATAAGTATAGGATGTCGTGTCCCAATTTGGTCATGCAATTACTAGTAATTATAGAAATTCTAAATCAGTTCTAGAGTCAATTTACATGGTTATAATTTAGTAAATGCTGAATTTTTATAAATTAACTCAAAAATTGAGCCGAAAAGTAGATTTTGTGGGTTTCACATACTGTCCATAACCTATGATACTAAGTGCGGGTTAATGTGTGATGTTTCATGCATTAAAGTCTTGACATCAAATTAATTAATCAATGTGTATGCTAGATTTTTGTGAAATAGTTGAAAATCGACCGTGTCATCTAATATTTGGCTTCGACATGACATTTGATTCTTACTAAGAGGATTGATAGTTTAGGTGTTAGTCAAAAGGTTTCGAGTTGTCATTATCGACTCACTTAAGATAAAAAATTTAGTTTTTGCCTTGACTTGTGCTAGATTGGTCTGAAGTTCACTTTTGTGTCCGACACACGAGGCTCACCTACCCAAAATAGGATATCAAAATGTGATATCGAAACCTTATCATGACTAGAACAATACTATTCTAGATTTCATTCTGAATAATGGGCTAAATTTTAACCCGACACAGCCTATACTCAGCACTAATGAATAACGATATGTGCGATATCAATCTATCCCAATCGGTGATACCTACAATTAATTTATTCCTACGTTGCTTGTATCTTAAAATAGCCCCAAAAGACACTCCGGAGCCGCGAAACAGTATTGTATGCGTCCATAATTCATCCAGAGTCTACCTAGGATACCTGTGGTCCTAAATATTACCAAATAACTCTAATTATTCAGTAAAAGACCCAATACTCAATCCAAATTATTTGGGAAAATTTCATTTTTTAGGTCATGATAAAATACTCTATTTCGGAGAGCCATATGTTCTAAGTAAGATTAACCCTTAAATAACTAATTATATGGAACAACCAAGCTTACCAATCATGAATCATATATTTACACACGCACACACACACAAGGACGTCTAATGATAACAGACCTATAGACCTTGAACTAGTTTGTTCATAGGATTACTTCTAAATTTAGAGACGGTGTCCATACTCTATGTTCACAAATACAACAAAACTTGTGAAATATAAAACCTAGGTTAACATATCAAAGAGGTTTCAAGTTTTGACCAAGGTTCACAATATTCGTATCAGAATCGGTATGAGACCATTCGTATGAGTATCGGTATCGACGGTATCGGATTGGAGTATCAGATTTTTGGTATCGGAAAACAAATAATTATTAATAAATATTAACATTTTAGAAAATATATTTTATACATTTATGCATAATTTTAAGTATTTTTATACTTGTTTCTTAGTATTTTTGAAATTGAATGAAATAATAGTTACCCCTTGCAGCTTGCTGATTGGTTTACATGTAATGGATAATTTTTCTTCTTTTACATGCTTTTACAACCTTACTATGCTTTTACACCCTTGCTTACTAGTCTTTTTCATTCAATTTTTCTTTGTCAATTGACCGAAAAAGAGACCCCCAATGTCGGTATCAGTCAGTTCGGGTATCGGATCGGGACATGTCAAACCGTATCGGTATTGGCCGTATTGGATCGGTATCGGCTGATACTGCAAACTTTGTATTTGACATGGAATTTCTAATTTGAAATCAAGATTTTAGAATTTAACAAACATAGGGTAAAATGAAAAAAAAATTGTAATTGAAATTACAAAGGTGGAGAGGACTTGTCTTGCTTTGGAAAATTATTTGAACCAGAATCCTCTTCTCTTCTTCTCCTCCTCTTTCCTCTCCCTTCTTTCTCTTCTTCTCCTTACTTCCTTCCTTCTTATTTTTTCTTTACTGGAGGTAGCTGGCCACCAAATGGAGGTGATGCTGGCCTTGCCGGCCAAGGGGGTCAGGCAGCAGCAATAGGGAGGGGAGAGAGAGGGTGGAGAGAGAGAGAGGGGGGGGGGGGGGGGGGAGCGAGGGGGAGGGAAGTTGGTGGGGGCTGCTGGTACTTCTTCTCCCTCTCATTCTTTAAATCTCTCTTCTCAAGCTCTATCTTCCTCTCTAATGGCTCTCTCTTAGCTCTCTCTCTCTTTTTTTAAGAAGGGGAAGGATGAATAGGGTAGGGTAATTACTAGTTTACCCTTTGGGATTCATGCAAGTGTTCATAACATGACACTTTTCCCCTTAGGTGACTACTAAAAAAATGAAATAAGCAATTTGATGGAGGGTTTTTATTCAAAAAGAAATGGTAAATAAAAAATACAAGAAAAATATTAATCATAATTTACATGGAAATAATGTAAGGTGTAATAATAATAAAAAAAGTGAAAGGCACTTTCCCCTTATGTTATCTGCCAATTTAATGAATATTATGTTCATCAAACTCTTTCCATGAACAAGGAATTGAAACACCTATGATGGACATTTACCCTAGTCATGTTTTTATCTGCAAGTTTAATAAAACCCATGCTGAAATTGTTTGGTATTCTCTTCTTTTGCTATTAACTAGTGGATTCTTGTTTTCTTAGCATTGTTACATCTATATAATGGTAGCCCCATTTCTCAGTGTTCTTTCTCCATCTTCTCCTGCTTATTCTTGGGACTAATGTCACTTAATTCATGATTCCACAGATTGGCTGGCTTGACGGATGGTTTTGATGAAGCATTTGGAATGTTCTCTCGCACAGAGAAGGATAATGACAACGATGATGTCAAAATGAGTGCTAGTAGAGGACGAAAAAAATTTAAGCCGAAGGTATATTGTGTTTGTTAAAATAATCTAAATATACAACTTTTAACCCTTACTACTACTATAGAGTTTTGGTGCAAGTGGCTGACTTTAATGTGGTACCAGAGCAACCAAAACCACTGTCCAAATCCTCTGACGCACATTTTAAGCAGATATTATAAAAAATACTGCTGGTGAATGTAGTTATGCTCATAAAAATTGGCCTTTGACCTCTGAGGGCGTGTTAGAATAATATAAATAGATAACCGTCAACGTTCACCCTAAATTCTAGAGTTGTTGTGAGGGTTGTGGGTTATATATTTATGTTATTCTAACAGTGTTCTGTTAAGTCATTATCCAGTTCAATCATGTATAATATTACATCTTACATCTCTTATAATGTTTAAAAATCTGACATATTTTCAGATACTGCTCTAGCTTTACTTTTCTGACTATCTTTCACTGTTGTACTACAATATCATCTTTGACATCCAAGTTTTATTTCTCAAAATATAGAAAAAAGATCCATGTTTAGGTGCTTTTTTTTCTTGCTCTCATTCCACTTTTTATTTTCATGTATCTCGCGAAAATCAAATCGCGAAAATCAAAATCATGATATAGTTGGCTATTAAATCTCAATAATTTTATGACACGAAGCATTCATCCAAATATAATGAAACTTGAGGCACAATATGCATGCAATTGCAAGATATTAAGCAATGGTAATCAGTAGATAGCAATTCTGGTGAAATTGATTGAGCTTTGATTTTGTATAAAATAAAAAGGAACAGAACTGTTTCTGTTTCCTTGACGCTCTAGAATAATATTTGCAGTAGAGGCTGGATCTTAGTTCCCTGCAGGGTTTAATTATGTCTATTGCGTTGACTTAAAACTTCCTCTGTGTCAACATAAATGCCAGCAAATGTAGGAAAAGATAATTGGATATCTAGGCTATGTATCGATAGGGGTGTGAACAAGACGAGCTATTTGTGAGCCGGCTTGAGGTCGCTCACTGAGAAGCTGGTGAGCCAAGCTTTTCGAGCTCACGAGTATGAGTTTGAGCCTAAGCTTGTCTGGTAAAGGAGTCTGAGCTCAAGCTTTAGAGGTTTTCGACTCGCTAGATTTGTGAGCCGACACGTATGTAAAATTTTACTTAGTTGTCCTAGCCTCCTAGGTTCACCTGTGATGAAGGCCACTGAGACAAAAGCGACTGACGATCGAGGAAACAAACTAAGGGGCTGGGCAGCTAAATAAAAAATAAAATGCCATTTTATATAAATATGTATGATTCATAAATCTTTTACTTCGAAATTAGGTTTGTCTAAAATTGAAGCCCATCAAGGTTCCTAATTTTAACAAGCGGTTCGCAAGCTGAGCTCTTGAGCTTGATATTTTCTTAAATAGCACAAGCCAAACAAGGGGGTTGCTCAGTCAAAGCTCGGCTCATTAACATCCCTATGTACAGGGGCAAGGGTTAATGGAAGGATTGAGAGTCTTATTTCCCAAGGAGTTAGCCTTGCTTTGGGCATTTGACAACAGGTAAGGGGCGATGTGTTTTTTGTAGCCTGATCAGAAGTTGATGGGAGAGATGCTTTTAGATTGAAGATTTGCAACCAACCAACCATTTTGTGTCTATTTCCGTTTCTTACCAACCAAAAAAAAGGAGTTTCAATATGAGTTTGAGAGTTCCGGAAAGTAGACTTACTTGAGCATTTTTCATCTTTTAACAACTTAATGTTTAATGGGTCAAAACAGAACTGCAAGTTGATAGTTGACACAAACAGTAGAACCAAATTGAGACAGTGCTTTGGGCAGTTAAGCTGCACAACCTCTGGTTAGGTGTGACCGTGTGAGTAACCCTAGTTGGCGGCAGTCGTACATATTTGAGTGTTTCTTCAATTTGGGTTTTCTCTAAACCAAATGGTATGCTTAATATTAGGTTTAGGATGGCTATACAGAAGATTTAGACAGTTTTATTATAGGGCTAATTAGAGTTTAGACCCAGGATTTGATACCAGCGTAGAGTTTAAGTCCTGACTTGTCCAATTAGAAAGTTTGGACCCTAGATTTTTATTATTTGTTTTATTTTTCCCATTATACCCTCCCTCCTATGCTTGACAATGAAACCTTCATAAATAGACTAGGGAGGGTATAATGGGAAAAATAAAACAAATAATAAAAATTCAGGGTCCAAACTTTCCAATTTGACAAGTCAGGTCTTAAACTCTAAAGCTGGTATAAAATCCATGGTCTAAACTCTATTAGCCCTTTATTATAATATACTTAACCGAGTACTTGCCCTAGTAATCAGTAGCAGTCTAGGCCAGGGTAAATTCATGTACTCCGACTGATTAATTAGTCATGGCGATTACCTTCCAGGTAAAGATTCATTAGGCTGGTTTTGTTAATTGGCCTGTTTAATCAGTTAGAAGGTCAAATTTTACAGTCAAAGTGCCCTCATAACTCTCTTCCTCTTCCCCATTTCTTTTCTTTTACTTTACAAATAAAATAATATTTATATAGTATACTATAGTTCTCCTTTGGATTTAGGAGTCATATTTTTTCTTAGATTTAGTTTGTGGTGGATTGTAACCATACGAGGAATTTGAGTGAGTTGTAAACCTCACACTTTTCCTTAGGCAGAGAGGATCCATTAAGGCCTGGTTTGGGATGGCTGCTGCCTTACAAAAAGTGGCAGAGAAGCAGCTTTTGATAGCAGCCTCCCAACTGCTTTCAAAAGCTGCCCCAAAATTGAACCGACTTTCCAAAAGTTTATTGATAAAGCAGTTGTTGTCAAACATCTTTGGGGCTGCTTTTCAAAATATAGCGGCCAAGATAAGCAATCTCAAACCAACCTAAGAGTATTTGGAAAACTTCCCTCTAGATTTAGAATTAAATGTTTCATTTCTAATCCGGATAATGAAGTTTCAACAAGTAGATTAGTTTTCATTTGGCGCATACACAGGAGGCCTGTTATTTGCATATTATAATGCTGAATGGCACGTTTATGGTACTACTTTATGTTATCTATATCCTCCTGAGCTGAATAGATCTGATATAATGAGCATATTAATACGTTAATACGTTATATTCATTCATTCTTTTTTGCTGATGTATGTCTTATGTTTACCTTTTTTGCTGACGTAACAGAGGAGGCACTAAGGGACCAGCTTCTGCCGGTATGATGTGAGCTTTTACTTCTTTGGTTTTATGTATTTGTCTGGAATTGTGAAATCAAATGGTAAAGGAGGTAGTGAAACTGTGAGTGTTTGTTATCGCACATTGGGAAAGTAGAGTAACAACCTTTAATCAGGTTATATGCATGACGTTCTATAGTTTTCTCCATAATCGTAACTGTTGCATTTATGTTGTATCTTTTCGATAATCCATTAGTGCAACTGTTGTATCTTTAATATTCTATACATGTGTTATCTCTCCGGTATATCTGGACACTGAATGGAATGCCCTTTTCTCAATGCTGATATGCCCGCAAAGGTGCAAGTGTATCACCTTTTTACCCTTTCTATCTCGAGTTGTAAGGTGAAGTATGCTTACTCATTTAGTTAATTTGTAGACAGAGAGCAAGAATGTACCCGATTAAGTAAACATGTAGGATAGACGTGAGGATGCTCCCAGTCCTTGTACTCATGACAACCGGGGATAGTTTAATAGCCTGTTTCATACCTAATTTTAAGTTAGTATTTATGTAGTAGTTCTAGATACTATTTGTGCAGCTGCTTTAGTTTTCCCTCTTCAGATTTACAAAAAAAAGAATCAGTTTAGTATTTTCTGTAATCCTTCATCCTATAAGTAAGATATTTTTTTTTATCCCTCACCCTCTCCTTGGATCCTGCATTAGTGAGCGTGACCTAAGTTGCATGGACACGGATACGACACAACGCAGTTAATGGTGACACGAACATGGCACCTATTTTGATGCCAAACTGCTTTACCCTTTACCCTATTGCATAATTTAGAAATTTGAAATACCTTACCCTATAAGGTAGGTGGCTTCCTGGTGTCACGAGCTAGGACTCATGGACACTCCAAAAATATAGGCCGTGTCTTGTCGAATTCATATTTGGATTCCACATTTGATCTAAGGTAAGGGGTAGGTGTGAGGTTCTTACTCTACACCGCATCTAAACCTACCGTGAAACCATATTTCCAATTTGGGATAAAATGTGGACTATTGTAGAGTGTGAAAATTATGACACGCTGACATAAGACTCAGTCAAAGTCACACGCTCAAAGACATACGCTCAGTTAAAGCCATACGCTCAAGGCCATACGCTCAGCCAAAGGCCGTACGCTCAGTGAATATTTTATTATTTCCTGAGATGACAGCGCAGCATGTAATTTAATAAAGGATGAATCTGACACTTCGTCTTTCGTGCAAAGACAGCTGTCCGATGAAAACTAGCCGTCGTATAGGTTTTTGAAGAGTCAGTTTTGTCTTTTACGAGGACAGCTCAGCAGCCCTCATAAATACAAAGGCCATCATTACTGTCAGTTTTGACAGTCTGTCAGCCATCATATCCGCAGTCACGACGATCGAGAAGATTTTGTCAGTTATTGGAAGATACGGCGTATCAAAGAAGATTGATGATGGCCACGTGTCTACTTATTCAAACATGCCACGTGTCTACTTATTCAAACATACGACTCAACCAAGTGAGCGTATGGATTCCATACGGCTCCTTGCCAACCAAGTGAGCGTATGGATTCCATACGGCTCCTTGCCAACTAAGTGAGCGTATGGACTTCATACGGCTCCTTGTCAATCAAGTGAGCGTATAGATTCCACACGACTCCTTGTCAATAATGTGAGCGTATCAGCTTTATATGGTTCTACGCTGTCCAAGTCAGTGTGTACAAGACATGTGCCTTCAAAAGCTAGCGTATGACTCTTCTTCAAAGACAACGTATCACAGCAGTTATATCCAAGATGATTTTCAACGTGCAGTCAACACACGTTCTCACGTGTCCTGCACTCAGTTACCCACTTATTCAGAAGTTATGCAACGTGGCATGAACCATCAATCTCTCCTGAATATGCTCCACTACTTTCAACCACACACTAATGTGTCTTCATCAGAATTTGTCACGCGTCCCTGCAGTTATGCACACGTCCAGTAACTACCTGAGCGTATGCTTGAGGATAGTTATCCTGAACTCTATAAAAAAGAGTTTCTTCATCTTCATCAAGGACTACAGTCATTGTCAGAGAGAACAGATAGATTGTCCAGTTGCTGTCCAAGTTCTTCGAAGTTCGAGATAAAGTGAATTTATTTATGGAAAACAACTATAAGTACTGATCTACTCCATTATTATTGGTTAACTTCCTCGGCTTCAAATCTGAAGCAACTTTTGTACGAGTGATTCTCTCATGTCATGCACCTCTGTAAAAGCTACCACAACATCCATATTTACGGTCTAGGATTGCAGGAAGGGATTGGAATATTGCTGTACCACAATATCAGGGGTCTTCTGCTATGCTTACCTTTTGGAAAGGCAAAAGTAAATTTCATGGTACACTTGTCAATGACATTTCAGGGGACACATCCCTAGGGTTGCCAAGAGCACATTTGTTAGTTTCTTGGTGATCGGATTTGGAAAGTGAAAGCAACTTCTTAGATTGGCAGATACATCTGAAATATAGGCTTGATATGTTGGTGCGGACGTCTGATGGTTCGACCAATATTGATATAACGTTGAAATAGTGGAAGTTTCGTAACTGGGTTTTAAACTGCCATTTTAGTCAACTCCGGGTTTTGTAAACCAATATCCTTCCTGGCCAAACAAAAGAAAGAAGACCAAAATCCCTATTCTAAGTGTACAAGACCAAAGCACCATTTGGTGTGCATTCTCAATGTCATGAGTTTCAATTATAATTAGAAATCACTGCCAAACTTTAGTGAGTAAACCCTAGAATTTGCAGACCACAATAGCATTTTCTTTATAACACAATCTGACCAGTTCAATGTTTTCTAAAACAAGAGCCCATGAGTTTGATATATCCGAACATCCATTTTTGAAGGAAGTCCTATACGAAAAATCTGAACAAGCATTTTACTCCTATTCTTCAGCTGAAGAAATGAAATGAAATGTTTGAATGATACATCTATATTATTCTTTTACCAACTCTAGTTAAGTTCTCCACTCAGCTCTTGCAACCTTTTATGTCCCTCCAGAAGAGTCCTCGATGTGGTCCAACATTCACATTTATACAAACTTAACAATGTTGGTCGACTCGTTTTGCTACAGTTGCTTCTGTACCATGTCGGTCCTATGTGCTTGGATGCTAGTTCTCTCAACAAACTTACCAGCATGTATTATTCAACTTATGCTTGCTTTTACTGGCAGTGCAGGGACCATAGCACTCGGCTGTCCTCGTCTTAATCCTGAATTATGTAAAAGGAGTGGCAGATCGGGCCATCTAGCGTGGCAAGTCCTTTCGTTCTTTCCCAGGAACTGAATTCAAAATGTGACGGGTGGCTGCAATCATACCGGTACCTAAGTATCGGATTCTGTCGAGTAAGCGGATGCCAGCTATGGCTTAGCCCAGTTGTACTATTTGTCTAATTTACCTTCCTTGGTCAAAAGGACAAAACCAAAGGAAAGAGTCTTGGTAACTAATTTTTCTGGATTGAGTAGTTGTATAAGTTTGGGATTTTACTATTTTGATATTCTCAAATTCAAGTTAACGGTCTTGATTTGCCGTTCTTGAAAACTCTGATTAGAGATGAAGATTACATCACGCCCATTATTTTGTCTCGTTTGGAAAGATTGGCTATAGTGTCAATATCAAGTTAAAAGGCACATTGTTCACTTCCTTGAACCCAGCTATCATAAGTAGCAAAGGAGTAATCCTTCCAAAAATTCTGGTTCTTGTTCATTGATATGGACTTTGCATGCCTTCCACCGAGATTTCCTTTGTCCTCTTTTCGTGAAAGTAGCTCGTCCCTGGTGCGTAATCCTTGTAAAAGCGATTCTTGTAATTCCTAATTGAGTATATAATTGGTAGTTGCATCACAATTCGTTCGTTTGGAAGACTAAATGAATGATATATGATGTGGAAAGCATACGTGACCGACAGGATTCGAGCCCGCAACCGTAATTAAGTAAAACATTTCACTTGTCTAAACCCCATGATTAAAAGTATTAAACTATTTCTTTGTCTCACAGCTGGAAATAGTTCAATCCATGCCTGTTGTCCTACCAAAGCTGTAAAATGCATGGAAGAAGATTCATGCAGTCTGCATGAGAACAACAATGAGGGATGGATCGACAGTACCAAGAAATATCCTTTCGTCACATCACTTCAACTGTTCAACTACTACTACTACTACAGTACTACTATCTCTCTCTTCTTCTACTACTCATATATACTACATTACTACAGCAGTACTGCTGCTACTTTCTCCCAACTCTCTCGCTCTCTACTACTACAATTACTACTAATATACTCTCTTTTATGCCTGTAATAGTAATGATAACTGTAGTAGTAGCAGTAGAGAGAGAGAGAGAGTAGTAGCAGTAGTACAACTGTAAGTAGTAGGGAGTGTGTAAGTCGTAATGTAGTACATATATCCTTGGGGATGTAGCCTGTTAGGCACGTCGGGGTCCCATGGGGATGAGCACGGTTTGAATCTTCCTTGGCATTGTTCGTCGGCCCAGAAAAAATGACCAAAAAATGTAGTACAAATGAGAGAGAGAGAGATAGAGAGAGAGAAAGTAGTAGATAGATATAGAGAGACAAAGAAGATTATATATATATATATATATATATATATATATATATATATATATATATATATATATTACAATTTAATACTTTCAACTATTCAAATTTTTCAACTTAATACCCTCAACTTGAGAGTTATCAACTTGATAAATTAAAATATGAAAATGACGAAACTACTTCCGCTCCTCCCCTCTCTTTCTTCCCCTCTCCTAACCTTGCATTCGGCTGCAAACCACCCCCCTCCCACCGTGCCCCCAACCTTGCCCCTCTCTCCGCGGCGGCAACAACGACAACGCACGACGGAAAGAGGGAGGGGGGCGGGGTACGGTGGTGGGGGGCGGGGCGGCACGGTGGTGTTGCAGTCGGGAAGGGAAGAGGGGGGGGGGGGGGGGGGGGGGGGGGGGAGGGAAGGGTGGTGCAACCGAGGGGAAGGAGTTTGTGGGATTTGATTGGGCTGAAAAATATTTTTTATTTTTTTAGAACATCAAATTGATACCTATTAAAATTAAAATTTTAAATAGTTGAAAGTATCAAATTATAATTTAGTCCTACATTTTGATCTGAGTGCTGAGGGCCTCAAGTCGTTTTCTTGGAAAAGGTGGTGATAGGAATCCTTTCCTTTCTATTTGATGGACACGCAATGGCCGTGCCCACTTGAGTGTCTTCTTGTGAGTGATCCTATAGAGCTGAACTGCCACACTCACAGTCCCTTGTTACTCTCCCTCCATTGAGTCCTACAACAGCAGCCTGCCTGTAGTACTCATGGGTCCTACAATAATTGCTCACATCAATTATTCCCCTTCGCTCTTCACCTCACATTTCCCCTCAATATCTTCACTTGGATGTACATATAGTAGTAGTAGTAGCAGTAGTAGTTACATTGCTCATTTCCAAACATTCAATGAGGGATTGTAACATATATGTCTGTCGAATGAATCTCCACGAAACCTTGATTGCTTCACATTAAGATCCCGTTTGATTCACTATAATGTAATAGTAGTCATAATATAATTAAATAATTTTTTTAATTTAATTATATTATGACTACGATTTTATTACAATGTACAAAATGAGACCTAAATTTTTTTTTTCCACCAAGAACATTGTTAGAGTTTTATTTGTTCTTTTTTCTTCTGGCCATTAATTGTATTTCAAAACTGATCGCAATGCCGTACTTACATTTTGCAATAATTGCGATGTAGGGTGAAAATGGTAGCAAGAAAGTTTTTCTTTTTTTTTTTGATAAAGACCGCTATGAGAAAGATGGGAAAGGAATTGTCCAATCTTAACAAAAATATTTTTTTTTAAAAACAACAAAAATAATGGATATGTTCATCGAGTGTACCCCAACACCAGAGATACGACAGTACGTTTACATAATCTGTTCTGATTTGTTAGCTGTATATAGCAAATTTCACAACACTCTTCTAAACTGCTTAATCACTCTAATCATCGAGTGTGATATTTTAGAATCGCTTTTCATTCTAAACTACTTGTCGGTGGGTTGGGATGGGATGGGATGGGAGAAATAAATACAAATAAAGTATTAGAAATTTTGAGTGGTATTCCACTTTTGTTTACCATATTTACAGTACACCCTACAAGTTTACAACAATATAAGATACCTCACACTTTTGACGTTTTTCGTCCAATATGGATGGTCAACTAGGTTGATCCAAATTTTTTGACAAAAATACCCCTGACCTGTTGTCTTCTTCATCGTGTCTCTCGCCCCCCCCCCCCCCCCCCTTCGCTGCTGCCGCCCCCCCCCCCCCTCGCTGCTGCCCCCCCCCCCCCCCCCCTCCCCCTCCCCCTCCCCCTCCCCCTCCCCGACCTCGCTGCCCCCGTCCCCGATCCCGACGGAGTACTCCAACTCCTCCGAAGAGAAGCAACAGAAGAAGAACGAAATCAAGGCCGTCCCCATAGAGGAGCCGCGACCGCCGGCTGCTGCGGCGGTCAGGACGTCGAGCTGCGGCGGTCAGGACGTCGAGCTGCGCCAAGGAGGAAGTCGACGCGATACTCATCCAGTGCGGCCGCCTCAGCCGCAGCTCCTCCGGAAATGCCACCAACGGCGGCAGGAAATACTCGGGCTCGAAGAGGAGCTACGACTTCGACAACGACAAGAGCAGTACCAGCAAGGACGAGGACGAGGATTGGGAGGCGAAGCCGGTCTCGAGGCTTTCTCCGCGCCGGAGGTCGCCCGGCAGGGAGAGGGACGGGGGGAGTAGGGAGCACCACAAGCGGTCGGGGAGCCGGGAGGGGCAGAGGCGGCACGGGCAGCCCGAGGTTGAGTAGGTCGCCCGACAGGAGATCGGATGGGCCGGGTTCCTCTTCCTCGGCCAGCGACAAGCCAAGGCAGCATCCGCAGCAGCCGAAAAAGTTGGTCTCGCTGCCAGCGAGAGAGAAAGGGGCAGCGAAGAGGAATGCCGCCGCTCCTTCGAGGTCGAATCCTCAGTCGCTAAGCCGGAGCTCCTCTAGGAAGGGGGAGGAGTCCCCCCTAAGAAAAAACTCCATGGCCGAGGTCGACGTGAACTCCCTCCGGCCGAGCCAGAAGGCTACGAAGAGTAGGGAAGGAGAGGACGCTCTCCGAAAGCCTAGTCCGATCACAAGCCGAGGCTCTCCATCCTCGACGCGGTCGCCGAGGGGGGTCGGCGAGGTCGGGGATGGAGGGCGGCGAGGTCGGGGAGGTCGGAGAGGGAGGGCGGCGAGGTCGGGGAGGGGGGGGGCAGCGCTAGGGCCCGACGACGGGGGGCGGCGGAGGCACGCCGACGGCGGGGAGGGTACAGACACTGAAAACATAGGGGGATACGGAAAAGAAGACAGATATATTTTGGTAAAAAAAATGGTCAAATGAGTTGACCGTAAGTTGGGGATGGAAGTATTAGGAAATTAGATCTTCAAGGGCAGTTAATGTAAATCTTTGTCACATGAATCTATTATTTGGCAAGTCAAATGTTAAAGATCCTAAGACTATATACGAAAATTTTCATGCAAAGCACTGAAAACTTTTAAAACTCCACTGAAAGCACAAAATTCCAAAAAAAATTATTGGAAGCACAAGAACGCCCTTACTATGGGCGTTATGTACTTTTTTTTATTTTAAAATATTTTTCTTTTTACGGATCCTAACTCCGTTAGAGTACGTGGATGTGGGATTAAATAAATATAAGTAAAATGTAGGAAACGTCCTTCCTAAGGGCATTTTCCTTATATTATTTATTTTTTCGCGCTGGCTTGACGCGTTGTAGTGGGATGTAAATGATTGATGGGATATAAAGTGGTGCGTTGATGGGATATAAAATGTAAAATGATCGGAGTTGACGGACCACCGGAAGTGCGAACGGGCGGGGACGGGGACGGGGACGGAAAATGCATTATTTAACGGGGATGGGGATTCAAACACTACTCGGGGATGGGGATGGAGATGGGGATGGGGGATATGGTCCCCGACCCCTACCCGCCCCATTGCCATCCCTAATTGTGAACATGTATTTTTTGTTTAAATAATTTATTTGGTAATTTTTATGGTAATTTTTATGCTTATTTTTTTGTTACAGATGACTAGTCCAAATGATGAAAAAAAATTCGGTGGTCCGTCAACTCCGGCCATTTTACATTTTATATCCCATCAACGCACCACTTTATATCTCATCAATCATTTACGTCCCACTACAGCGCGTCAAGTCAGCGCGAAAAAAATAAATAATATAAGAAAAACGCCCTTAGGAAGGACGTTTCCTATATTTTATTTATATTTATTTAATCCTACATCCACGTACTCTAACGGAGTTAGGATCCGTAAAAAAATATATTTTAAAATAAAAAAATGTACATAACGTCCATAGTAAGGACGTTTTTGTGCTTCCAATGAATTTTTTTTGGAATTTTGTGGTTTCAGCCGAGTTTTAAAAGTTTTTAGTGCTTTGCACGAAAATTTCCGGACTATATATATATAACTTGTTCACTGAATTTTGCATATATAGAGGACACGTGTGTGACAAATGAGGACAAGAAAACTTTGTACCGAAGCCATAGCTGTTCTCAAAATTCTTCAAACAAACAATAAAGCTGACATAGACGAAGAACTCGAACATATTTGAAAATGACAAACGAGAGACCAACTATCACATTCTCCTTACTCTTTTTTTACAACATTCATTAAACAATTGATTTTAACACAAAATATGGTCTTCCATTAAGCTCCTGCCCAAGAGAGAGCGACACTTAATTGCCTTACTAATCACATCATTAATAAATAAAAAATCCTTCACTTTTTGTTTTTGTTTTTAATGAATAATTTACATTATTGGACTTGAACCGGTCCGGTTCACCCGAAGAACCCGGTCTGGCTCCAGACCGCATCCCGGACCCGGCTCATATCCCGGCCCTTGAGGGTCCTGCCCACCCCTACGAACACAGACGTGGTCACGCTCCTCCCGTGCTCCCGGGCCAGGTACTCGTGCGGCGGGACCCACTCCGTCTCGCCGGCCGAGCCGTCGACTGGGTCGTCCGGGCCGGCCCGGCCCATCCTGGACCAGTCGGCGGGCACGTCGACTGGCGCGGAGGCAGCCGCGACGTGCCTCGTCTCGTGGCGCCGGTGCACAACCCCGCCGTCGCCGATGTTTTCGAACGCGAGCGAGAGGCCGCCCAATTGCCGCCTAACACCGTCGTCCTCGTCATCGACCTGGCCGGACCGGCGGCTGGACCTGGCGGTCCGGACCGCCCGCAGCGGCTCGTCGGCGGCGGGCCACACGTCTTCCTCGCCAAACTCGGGTCCGACGCTCCGTCCGCCGTGGTCGTACCCGTAGGTGGTGCCGAGCAGGCGGTCGCGGCGGTCCGACGTGGCATGCTTCCGGCCTCCCTTGGCCATCGATCGTTCGGGAGCTTGGCCGATGCCGCCGGAGAATGATGACGTGGCAATCAGAGTGGCGGCTCCGAGGGTCCGGGAGGAGCTGCTGCTCTTCTTCTCATTCCTTTCCTTTCATCGGGAAAATGATCAATAATAATAAAAATTGTGGACGCATATTTATAGCGTCCCAGCCACTTCGACGCGGGACCCACGCATCACGTGACGTCACGTGGGCGGGGGTCCATGGGCTGCGTGGGCTTTTGGGACGTGAGGAGTGGGACCCAGGAGTCCGAGCCTTGTTGGGCTGCCCACATGTCATTGACGAAGGCTTGTTCCCTCCTGGCGAGGACCAACGATCGGCGTGGCAAATTGCGTTTTGGCTTCCTGACGGGCGTAGTCGTGCACTTTGGATGGTTGCGGAGGGCGTGGGGCCCACTTGAGGGCGTGGGGCCCACTTGAGGGCCGGGGGCCCACTTACGGTTTTGTCCTCGTCATTAGGAACAAAACCCTACCACCAATCTTTACTAGTTCCCAATCTCTCTCTTGCTCAAAAAAAAAAAAGGATAAAAAAAAATCTCTCTCTTGCTCAAGACATTTGCAAGTGTTTGGGTTCAATGCACTTTGTGACAGTTAGGAGGGGATGGGAATTTTATTTAAATCTAATTGTCAATATTTACCGGCACATGGTTTTGAAAAGTTATAGAGCAATCTTTCCCATCTTATAGGAGGGGATGGAAATTTGTTCTTTGTGGAACTTTGTATATATGTTTAGATAATATTATAAAATTAGTTTAAATATTGAATATATTTAATTTAAATTTGTTATATATATGTTTATAAAATTTTGAATACATGTTAAAAAATTGTAAGAAATTTTATAAGTAATTTTTAAAATTAGTTATAAATTTTTTATATCATTTATATATGATATATTTAAGACACGTATGGTAGTACTTAATTATAAGAATATTATTATTATTTATTAATTAGTGCATGATTATCTTTGAGTCGTTTTCAAGCCTTCTATTGTTCAAATAATAGGGCTTGAATGGTAGTAGGAATGTTCAATCTTCTATTGTTCAAATAATTTATTTTTTTAAGCCTACTATTATTGTTCAAATAATAGTAGGAATGTTCAATCTTCT
Source organism: Iris pallida (assembly GCA_029216955.1). Lineage (NCBI taxonomy): Eukaryota > Viridiplantae > Streptophyta > Magnoliopsida > Asparagales > Iridaceae > Iris > Iris pallida. The sequence continues at coordinate 19,863,092 of JANAVB010025999.1, read as the reverse complement.
ATTGTTCAAATAATTTATTTTTTAAGATATTCGGTACAACGTTGGGGATTTTGTGCTTATATGTCTTTCGGATTTACGGTTTTCAACTTCTACTATTTTGTAAATAGAAAAAATAATATGCTCATATAGTTCGATCTACTGATTTGCTGTCACTCAACCAAAGGGTCATCCGAATTGGGTATTGCTGAAACAATTTTATTCAGTACAAATTTGAGTAGAAAAATAGTACCAAAAATTATGTCACATGGGCTGCGGAGCACATAACCGTCGGTTTCATCGAAACCGCAGAGTAACTTAAGTTACTTAACACGGCTCTCCCAACATGGCCCACAGGTGGGACCCAAGGAATATGCGGGAGGGCCCTGCGGATTCATTGGATTGCTATTGCTTTGCTGGAGGGAAATAATGAATCAGAATCTTACCAGCTGCTTCCAACCCATTTTTAAGTACTATTTTAATTAGGACCTCCTCCTGATCCTTGTTAGCAATTCGACAAACCAAAAAAATTCGGAACAACAAAAGTATCGACACAATATAAAAAAAATACGGTCAAAAATTCGTCTAACGAAAAACATTCGGATTAGATTTAATTCGTATTTAGTACGTTTCATATGAACAAATTTGTCACTAAAAATTCGACATATATACAGAGCCCATCCATCTCCACTCCTTCATACAACGATTCAGTGTAAGAATAAGAAGAGGTTGGGTGAACAATATATAATGAAAATAAAGTAAAAGTAGGATGAAAAATCGAAATATTTTCCTTTGATGCAAAGACTCTTGGATTTTTTTTTTTTGGTTATTGTGAGACTTTTTCTTCTTTTCTTTTGATAATTTTTTATAATTGTGCCAGTCTTAATATCTAATAGCAGCAAGAGTCAAGAAAGTCAAGACTATTGGGTTACTCGGTCACATTTTTTTGGCCGAATATTTTAAAAATTCGTACGGTACGTGTTTAAAACTCCACAGGCATAAAATTCGCGTACAAATAAGAATTTTTCAAATGTACGCAAGTTTTATACGTTTATGTAAGATACGAAAAAATTCGCGTATAATACGCGTTCTATTCGGGTGATTGCTAACAAGGCTCCTGACCTTAAAATATGTTTACTGCAATGTTTTAAAAACCGGACCAGAGATCGATCCGGTCAGGACAGAGTTGGATCATATCGGTCCAACCAGTGAATTAATTCGGATTGAACCAGTTATATAGACTTAAAAGTTATAACCTTACATTGAACATATTACATAGTACATAATTACAAACTAATTAAGAAGCAAACATATTAATTTTGATTGCATGTAAAGTCCAAAACAAAGAAATAAAAATGTTAAAAAAATACTCTGAATGAGGATTGTAAATATACCTAGCATAATCATTGAAATATAAATGAAAACTTAAATAGATCTTTGAAATATATACGTACCAAGTTCTTTCAAAAAAAAAAATATGTACCAAATTGCAAACAAAAATAGATGATCGATGAAATAAAAAAAACATAAAGGTTAGGAAAATAATGAGAAGAAAAAAGAAGGAAGTCAACTAATTAACTATTCAAACTAATAAAATTGCAGTTTAAAATAAAGCAAAAATTAACCTGGTTTACTTCAAGATTTTGATGATGAAAAATTGATTTGATAAACTTTGACTGTGAGCTGCTAGCTTACTATGTTTCATGAGCTACTGCTAGTGCTAGTAGCATAGTACTATTGGTTTTGATTCTTTTGAATCGATGAGTTGCTGCTACTAAGGTATTTGTTAGAGAGAAACGTTGAAAGAAAATTAAGGAGATTGAAAGACAAAATTTTGAAAACAAACTTTCAAATTAGAGTGACTTTTCAGTTCTCTCTTAGTTGTGTTATTCTTGGAAATTGATGGTTTTAATTAGCTTTTAATAATAAAAATTGGAAAAAAAAAATCAGGATCAAACCGGTTCAAAACTCAGAACTCCTTTCTTCCTCACTAGCGTTCGCCTCACTCCGCTCGTCTTGTCTCCATTCTGATTGATTCGCTTCTTCGCGCAAGCGCTTGGTTCGTCCCTTGGTGCATTGCATTTCGTGATCCGACACAGTTCAATGGTCTAACTGCCCGGGTTGACCGGTTTATACAAATGAAGCCGATTTTGAAAAAAAATACAAACGTAAAACTACGGTAAAACTACTGGTTCACGGGTGACCGGTTCAACCGGCCGTTCCAGTCCGGTCCGGATTTTAAAACATTGGTCTATTGTCATACGTGAAGTGTGTACCTCAAACTAATTGTTTTTTTTAGGGTTGGAAACTAATTGATCCGTTCCATGTGATGATATTAGTTTGTTCTTAATTGAGGTTAAGTGTGTGTGGAGGGCGTGGGGTGGGGTGGGGTGGGGTGGGGTGGGGTGGGGGTGAGTAAAACTTTGATACATAAGGGGGTATCAAAATTTTGATATCCCCTATTTATGACAGGTGGGCCCTCCTTCAAAGTTTATGTATATTTATATGTTACACGTTTTATGAAGAGGAAGGAGGCCCACCTATCATACATAGAAGGCATCAAAATTTTGATATCTTCTTCTGTATCAAATTTTTTTCCGGATGGGGGTTTACTGTTTAGGGTTTTACAACTTGATCTTGTATATAGTTGGTGTGGGTCCGTGATTCATGGAAGGAACATAAAGTTGCATGGTTAAGCATATATAGATCAACCCTTTTTTTTTCCTCGCAGCAAAAGAGTTAAGGTATATCTAGGTTTTCTATTGGACATCAACTAAGGGTTCATACTTATCTCGTGGTACAGTTGCAGCAGACCTATTCTCCATACTAATGTCTCATACCCCTAGAGACGTTCGCGAAACCATGTAGGCGCTGACAAAAACGGAACCAGGAATCTTAAGTTGAGGTGGGCTGGAGTGAGTTAGGATGGATTAGATATAGATTCTCGCAAAAAAAAAAAAAAAACCAAAAAATAAATTCAACCTAATTTTTATTCGTGTCTAATAGGATAGTTAAGAGAAAAAGATTACATCGGAATAGATGGCAAACGGGCAACAAGCTGCGCTGCCAGTCCTTTCTGGATCACAAAACCAATCCTCTTAAACACTACATCCATAGACCTGGGAGGCATGACATTACTGTGCATAACTTTTTGGACTCTCTTAAGAAGCTCCGCAACATCTGGTGCTAGAAATGTCAAATGCGAACGGAATGAAAACGTGTCGATTGTCGGTGCACGCTTTGATCCTACAGTAAAGTTTCCGCTCCCCAAGCCCACTGGTGGGATTGGAGACCACCCTAGCCCTTGCCTGGGGTCCACCCCTGGGCACTGGGGTGGGTTTCAATCAAAACAAAAAATTTATATTTAGCATTTTTTTTTTCACATCAGTCAGTCAACATCTAGTCCGTTGTAGCTCACTTCAATCTATGTCGAACTCCAATTTGTGGTTCCGCCCTTTGTCAGGGATATGTAAGTTGGTCGGAGATTGATTTTTTTTTTCCCTCTCTGCTGAGTGTATTTTCCTCCATTTCTTCTATATCCTCCTGAACTCCTCTGACTCGAAAAAGAAATGTTAGGTCCACCTTCATTTGAGGTCCCACATTTTTGTTTCTGCTTCCACATGAGTACAAATATGAGTGAAATCAATATCATTTGGACAGAGACCTCTATTGAAATGCATAATCTTGTTAGTGTGAAGCACCATGTTGTACAAATATGTACAAAGATATGTAAACGGACAAAGTACTGAAATAGGTAGAAATGTAGTATCTATGTTGTATGGGTACGAAGACAGACACGGATACGACCATTATTTTATCATATATATAGCCAAACTCAAGACGTTAAATGACGAACGATATGTTGAGCAAGAGTTAACCTTTCGATAAATGTACCTTCATCTTCTTACATACCAAGCCAACTATCGATATACATAATCGTTATGTTAACTACCATTAGTTTTGTATTTAATATGTCTGGCAATACGCACATGAGTTTGTACACGTTGTATTGCATATTTTTTGCACCCACTGTCTTCAACTTCCAAGATTTTTTGTAAACGGTAGGAATGATACGTCTCTTTGTCTCAATCCACTGATGTTTCGCCGTCTAGTCAAAATTTTATGCTTCTCCTTAGTAAACCACAAGGATCACTCGATTTTGGCCATTAACTACCATTATTATTTGAAAAACTTAACAGTGCACTAAACGCATAATTGTTAGAGAAATATGAATTTACCCCTTTCTCAAATCTTCACCCCATTCTTACCAATCTATGCCATCAAACATGGAAACCTTAGTTAGTACTCTATACATATACCTTTTTTTAGAGCATCTCCAACCCTATTGTGAGTTTGGAAAAAAATGGTTACCACATAGAAATGACAAGCATTTTTTTCAAAAGTACTTCTTCAATGCAAATGTGAAATAAATTGTGAAGTTAACATGACAAGGAGAATGTGAAGTTGGTTGTCTAAATATAGACAATGCACTTCACAATAATTTTATGTCCACATCATCAATTATGAATATATATATATATATATATATATATATATATATATATATATATATATATATATATATATATAAAAGAAGAAGTAAAAAAGTTGTCTTGGAAGTTAAAAAAATAATAATTTTATTGTCTTCTCAAACTTTTGTATTGGAGAACATATATTTTATCTCATTGTCTTGTGTGAATGTCATCTTGCTACATAGAAAAGATATTGTCTTATGTCTCATGCCACATAGAATTCACAACACAAAATAAGACAATAGGGTTGGAGATGCTCTTATGTATGCAATCTTGCAGTGGCACTTTATCAATGAGAAGCTAATGACTAAGTCTACTTGTACCAATGTCCTTTCCCTGTAAAAACTCTTAATTTTCAGAAAGTGACCCATCCTCGGTTTCCGAAAGGTGACGGTTATGATGTAATTGTACCGGGGGAATCTACCATCAAAGGTTGCATGACACTTTCTTCTATATGTACCCAACCAAATAACAGATTGTTGGTTTTGAAAAATATTAAAATTAGTTACGATTTTTATTTCTTTCAAAATAGAAAAATTCGAACTATACAATTAATATCACATATATAAATATGTATATTTTGAAAGAAAAAAAATCAATATATGTCTTTTAAAGCAAAACTTTAATAATTGAACAACTAGTTCAACTTTTAACCCAATTCTGAAATACAACAAACAAATATATAAAAAAATTATATATTTTTAATATAATTTAACTACAATATCAACTTTGGGTCCAGCCAAAACTGTCCAACCGAATAAATCGAATCATTTATCGGTTCGGTTCGGTTTACAAGCTTTTGATGCTATTGTTTACAACCTTATTTTAAGCCATACAAGGAGCTAAGTAGTGCATATACGTTCAGAAGGTTCATGGTTGCAGATCGCTCTAAGAGGGTGTTTGATTCAAATTTTGGAGGTCTGAAAATGAGTTTTGAATTCCTTACCGGCCTATGTTTGGTATGTCTAGGATTCAGAATTAGAGATGAATAAGAGGAGCTTCATATTTTCATTGATGTGAAAAATCTATTCCAAGTCTCCTCTTGGGAATAGTTTTGCATTCCTAGAAATGTTGTTTGAGTATTTTGTTTGGACGCTAATACCCTTCATTTACTTTCAAAATTACAACTTTTATATCAATTATGTAAATGATAATAGTAGCATCATAAAATTAATGAAAGAGTATTTATGCAAATTTAAACAAATCAAGATTCCTATCCATGTGTGAATAAAACATAGGAATGAAATAATTGAATTTTTTGGACTACATATTTCCAATCTAACCAAACATGATTATATGTATGTTTAATTCCTTTTCCATTAACGAAATGAATAGGAAATGGATTCCAAAGTCCATCCAAATGAGCCCTAAGCTTCCTTTGGTTCACGGAATCATCGGGTTGGGAAAGGAAAGTGATTACTTTCCTATGTTTGGGTACCAAAAGAATTGAGGAAGAAATTAATTTCCAATGGAAGAAAAATTAGAAAAAAAAATTGATTCTATTCATCCAAACAAGGAATCACTTTCCCACATTGAAGTATTTACTTTTTTTTTCAAATTCGTTGGCATTTTCAAACATCGGAAAGAAACATCAATAGAATTTCCAAAAAAAAAAAAGAAATGTCAAAGAATTGGTTTTCTTTCTCTTCTATTCCGTGAACCAAACGGACCTAAAAGTATAGAGTAAACTAAAGAGACAAAAACCAGTTACCACTCACCAGATTATTGCACATGCAACTTATCTCTCACAAACGAGATTTGGTGTATGTGGCATATATTTTACAGAATTTTTTGAAAAAGATAAAAAAATATATATTATATAATGGACACGATACCAAAATTTTGGAAAAAGTAACTTGTCGTCAAGTTGGCGGCGATATGACTGTATTATCACTCATGTCAACAGTCAACTACGTTGGTGATATAGCTGCGTTATTTTTTTTTTCTCTTTCATGACAGTTTTTGGTGACGAACTTTTTAAGCATTCATATCGCCCACTGTGTTGGCTACATGACCACATCTGCTGTTGTGGCTGAGCCAAAATGGCGATTTGGCTGCCAACAATTTTTTAGTGATGAAATTCTCAGCATACTTCCGTACGCCAACTATGTTCGGGACTTAGCATACATCCATGCATCATTCTGGTACACATTCATAAACTTGCTTCAGACATCTAGCTACCTAAATGAAGGTAATTTCTAAAGACATTCTACATTTTATTTATTTTATGGTAGTCTATTAGTACTGTCAACAAAGTTTGCAGTCCTAACATTAATGAGGACTGCCAACTTCGTTCACAGTCACATTAATATTCAAATTCTTTAGAACTGTCAACTTTGTTGTCAGTATTACTTTATGTTAGGACTGTCAACAAATTGACAGTCCTAGAACTAGACTGTTCTGGAAAAAAATGTGGAGTGCATTTAGAAATTATCTAAATCAAATGGTTTCAAGACTCGGATCAAATCTCTTATTGCAACGGCATGTGGATCTAACCGGTTTCTTTAAAACGTTACTCAATCATCACAATGTTGTGCTCTTACGAACCAACTCATCTCGTGGGTTCAACTATTAGAAAGTAAACCCAGCTGCATAATTTTCTTGGCTCACAGTCAGCAACCCCTAAATTTAGGAAGGACAGAGACCCAGATGAACAGCAATGACAAATGAGAACTTCTTATGTTACTTGTAGAATACTTACAAGTTTTGATAGGGATGAACAAGTGAGGTCTCCCCCTTATTTATAGTACCTATAGGACTTACATGAAAATATCAAAAAACTTCAGAAATCGACATATTCCAGAAATTATTCTAGCTAAAAAAGAAAGAAAACTTTTAGTACATCCAGAAAGATCATGACACATCTAGACGGCTCTGAAGCTTCCTAGAAGATTTTCGGATCCTCTGGAAGATTCTAGAATCTTCTACAAAGTTCCACCATCTTCTAGAATGTTCTGAAAGCTTTCTGCATAACCATGGTCCGTGAAAATGTTATACAACTTTGCCTTTTGGACGTTACAACCTGCTATGTGCAGATTGAACAAATGCCTAGACTAATCTAGTTTCACTGAATATATATATATATATATATATATATATATATATATATATTCCGAATAGCTACCAAAATATTCATAATTCTGAGAAACTACAGGCTCTCTACCGATGAATTACATGAAATATAAGTCGTCCAACATTTCTTTCCTTCGGTTACAGTGATGAAGATTTTCTCTCCAGCGGAAATCAGCAATCAGACTCTCTCCAATTCCGGAAACGATCGCGGTGGTGCCAGTGCTAAATCTTTTGCTTGAGGGCTTGGCGCAGCTGAACCTTTTGGCTCTCCATTCTCGCCTCCAGAAGCTTTGCCTTCAAGCTGTACTTCTGCGCGCCGCGCGGCCACTCGATGCACCCCTTCTTCATTCCCCGGTCGATACGTCGGTCAACGGAGCCCGGCGAGCTCCACTGTCCGACGCTCGGTGAGCTTAACCCCGCCTCCCCCGACTTCATATCCGGCGGGGACACGGTCTCGAACAGGTGTTTCTTGTAAACCTCGCCGTTGTTCGGGCACGACGACCTCCACAGCCTAGTTACGGAAGAACCCTTCTTCTTCTTCGACTGCCTTGTCGTCGACGAAAAGACCTCACTGATCTCGCTGTTCACCTTCCCGTTATCCCCGTTCTCGTCCCAGTCCGTCCCGCTGACCGACGCGTTGCTCTCTTCGCGTATCCCGTTATTAACGGACGGGTCGCTGCCGTCAACGGAATTGCTCGAACCCTGCTCCTCGACACGACTTACGGTTTCCCAACCACTATCGTCGTCTGTATTCCCGTGTCCATCGATCATCCCATTGCCATTGGCGAAACAAGCTTCAATCTCCCTCTCATTGGATCCTTCTCTTGGCTGCAGCTCTTCGAAGACCGAAAAGATGTCTTCCGAAGCAGGAGGGGGCTGGTACGAGAACTCGATCTCCCGAACCATAACCGTGTCCGCAGCCTCTTTGAGCGACTCGGCTCGTCTCTTCTCCTCCGCGTCGGGATTCAAGCTGCCTTTCGCTTTCAAGAAGGCCTCTATCTCCGATTGCAGCTTAACCATCTGCGAATACTTGTCTTCGAGAGTCAGCTTTGCATCGACCAACTTCATCTGCACCCTCTCCTCGCGCCATACCTCCGCCATCTGCAACATCTTCCTCTCTTCGTCCACTTCCTCGCGGCTCCTCATCGACTCCGCCTTCAGCGCTTCGACCTCGGCCTTGTCCTCCCCAATCTCCTTCGCCAGCTCGTCGCAAACCTCCTCCATAAGCTCGCGGGCCTTCTTCTCCTTCTCGTAGTCCTGCAAGAACCTCTTTGCCGACATCTTGGCCTCGGCAAGCTCGTTCACAATCTTGGAGTTCACGATTTCCAGCCTCTGCCGGTTCTTCCTCTCTCTACGGAGGTCGTCCTTGATAGAATCGATTACTGCTCGGATCTTCTCGTGCTCTCTTCTCCGCCAGGATTCCTTCTCCTCTGACAGTTTTCTCAAGAAGTGGTCAAGCTGCTTCTTCGATGACTGACGCTCGTTCTCGAGTTCCGTGATCCGGCTCCGAGCTTGCTCGAGCGCAGACTGGAGAGTGGAGACCTTAGAGACGGACGGTGCCTGTTTGTCTTCAAGAAGCTTTAAGCGGCCATAGAATCCAGGATCCCATTTGGTTGCTCTCTCCATTGAGGGGTTGGGGAATGCTTCAGATGTTTGATGCTGATTCAAAGAGAGTAACAAATCAGTTCAGTTCTATGAACATTTTAGTTAGAAAATGTCGGGGCAGTACCTTTTGTAAAGTGCCACTCCTTGGGTTATTGAGCAAATTTGGAGCATGGAGAGCAGTGTTGGTATGGAGCACGGAGCTAGGCTGATCATAGACATTAGGCTGCAACCAAAGAACAAGGCAAGCAAAAGTTTAAACAACATATAATCAAAAGGTTCACAGTATCGGTATCGGAATCGGTATCGGACTGTTCCCTATAAGTATTGGTATCAGCGGTATCGGATCAGAGTATCAGATTTTTTGGTATCGGAAAACAAATAATTATTAATAAGTTATTTATATTTAAAAACATATATTTTATACATTTAGGCATAATTTTAAATATTTTCAGTGTTATTTTTTAATAGTTTTGAAATTAAATGAAATAGTAGTCACCCTTACCGATTGTTTCCATAAAATAGATTGATTTTCTTCTTTTACATGCTTTTACAATTTTATTATGCTTTAAATCCTTGCTGATTTGTTTTTTCGTTTAATTTTTTTTGCCGAATTGACCGGAAAAGAGAGACCCAATGTCGGTATCTGTCGGTATCGGGTATCGGTCGGTATGGGATCGGGACATGTCAAACCGTATCGGTAACGGCCGTATCAGATCGGTATCGGCCGATACTTTAAACCAGACTCTAGAAAGACTGCTAGCAAATGAATATATGAGCATCTATTGATCATGTAGTAGGATTCGTGCTACTATATATTCAAACAAGCTTCATCCATTCAGTTGGATAACTTATATTTCTGAATAAAATGAGAAAATTGATCAAATTTATGGTTATTCCTACTGAAACCCCTAGTATTTTGATGACAAATTTTGAAGAAAAATGGTTCACATTTACAGCAAGATGAGTATATTCTCTTGGTCAAGAGAAGTAAAATCCCCAGATCAATGATGATTATAGCCTTTATAAGAAAGCTACTTAAACACAAACTTCTTGAAACACTCTGTCCATCTATGCAGTTAGACATCTAAATAGTCAGAATAGATCCAAAACAGTTCAATCTCGACGACAAGTTTTGCATTATACTGAGAATGTACACAATACATGCACAAGACTGAGCCCCTAAAATTATCCATCCATTGACTTGGCAATTCAATCAAAATGCAGGCTCTACAAAAGACAAGGAAGAGGGATAAACTTTTAGAAGAATCAACAAGAGATGAATCAATTTGTGCATATATCAATACATTCCATAGAGCGAACCAAAATCTGAGGGAACTAACAGCCCTTCACTTCCTGTTCCTTGTTTAAAATGGAAAAAGTCATCACAACCCTACTAAGATCTACTATTTGACTGACAAATCCCACAAAATGCAAGCTCCTTACAAAGTTCCCGTACGTTTATAGAATTTCCTTCATATTGTGTTGGTAATTTCCATACGCTGCATAAGAAGTTAACGGGGGCAAAGAAAACACTCCAAATTCCGACTTCCCGATGAAAATTTGTTCGTGCAAGACTACAAAATCCAATTATCTCAACAAGTTAGCACACTGCCGATTTCTTATGGCAATTTGAACACGTCAAAACTAAGAAAAGTAAACTTTAGCTCCTTCTCCGAGCAAAACTGTTCATCACAACCCTCATTAGTCATTACATATCAGAAGTTTGACTTCGTCTCTATGACTCCAACTTTCCAATAAGATTACACAAGTTCACTTCCCTTACCCTTCATCACAAGTCTTTTACTTATCCATCTCAGCAAAATCCAAAACATTTACAAAGAAATGCTATGTAACTCCAATCTTGAACATAATGCAACCTTTCCAAAGGAATTAGAAGTATGCATAACTAATTGAACACTAAAAAGTAATCCTTACTAAACCATGCCACCAAAATTCAAAATTCCCTAAAGCACAAAACTCAACGTTTTCATCTTATGTCACAGTTTGATACCGAGCAACCACAAAAATTAATGGATAAAAATCTACTCAATGTTAGCCTCCTTTCAGGAAGCCCAACAAAATTCCAAAATTTCACCTATCCATCTAATACACTTCCAAATTTCCCATAAGTTTCCAACAACCTAAATAATTGTCCCCTTCTTAAAGAAGGATACCTTACAAAGATTCCAACTTTACGTACCTATCTATGGTGCATAAGATGCTCCATTAAAGATTTGACAAAGTTCTTAAGATCGCATGCCGACCTGACAACAAGCCTCTATATTAGTGCTAATTCCCTAATAAAAATAGTTACAAGCATGAGAGTACCATGCCATAAAACCTAGATGGCTTACTTGCGAATAGATGAACTACCTTTTGTGCAGAAATTTAAGTTGAAGTGGCAAAAGACGCACCCTAGAAGTTCCCCTAGGCCTACACTACAACGAGACTAGACAAAGGGCGAGTTTGGTTCCCATTTGAAATAGAGTGTTTGTCGTTTATGTAGCCATTTTGGCCAAAACGAAATACAAAACCTCGTTTGGCTCCCACCTTTGTTGTTTTCACCATACAAAATTGGTTGAGAACGACTGACACCAAACCCTCTTTGGAGCACCATTTGGCGCTTGTCATTTGAAATTGAGAGTTTACCACTTCAAGTGGGAACCAAACTAGCCCTAAGAGGTAAGACGATACAATTCGCTATAAGGAATCACAATCACGTCTATTGAAGAATGACATATATTGGAGAGAGTCCAAAATCTATGTTTCACCAACCTATTTCATTCATTCACTAAGAGGATACATATAACATACACCCAAATGCCCTGAGGCACAATATGTCAAACCCAATACCGGTGGCCAAAATGGACGCAACACCACTTACAACAGCATTTTACTAGACCATTTCCTCTCTTTTTCTCTTCACTAAGTGACACAAAGTCGCAAGCGAACAACAACAGTCTATTTTCAGCATCAAAACTTTCAACCGACCATTCGAATTGCATCATTTCATGGACCGGATTTGTAAACGCTGCGACATTATTTGCATTGTATTTGCAATACCAATTATAGCAACAAATGTTGTATGCAACAATGTTTCATGGTATTTCCTTCTTTCTAAAAAAAACATATAAAATATCCCTTACCAATGTGATCATAATGCAACCAAGCCACCGATTTCTCCACAATTTACAGTGAAGGACCCTGCATTTCTTATGGAAAGTACTATAAAGATCCAATCTTTACAAACTCTAACATCCAGAAATTTCTTAAAAAAAGAAAATGACATTTCTCCACAAAAATCCAAACTTTGGCCCACAAATCTCATAATAGCCCAAACTTCTCCACCAAATCACACAATGCACCCCAAAGAAGTTAAAAATTAGCAAAAAAGACGAAAATAATGTAGCATTTAGGGTTTCGCCATACCTCAAATCCCATCCAGATGCCGGCGGCGAGCTTCCTCGCCGAGACCGCGGCCGCCGCCGCGTGAGGCGGATCCTTATCGGATCCGGGTGCCGACGACGAGCCATTCTCGGGATCCGGGTCGGAGAGCTTCCACTTGAGGAGCGGGGTGATGGCCCCCCCGCCGCTCCTCCTCCCCCCGCTGGAGGGCCTTCTGAGCCGGACCCGGGGGCTCCGGATCCGCCGGTGCTTCTGGCTCGGGTTCGGGTTGCGGGTCGGGTCCGGAGGGAGGTGGGGGGCGGCGGCGGCGGCGGTGGCGGTGGGTTTCTTCATGGACTCACTTCAAGAAGTGAGGAGTAGAAGAAGACATTGTAGAGAGTGTGTGAGAGTAAAGATCCGTTCTTGGAGGCTGTGGATGTGTGAAAGAAAAAGAATAGATATGTAAATATATCTTCTTGTTGTGTAGTAACCAAATGTGAGTGAGAAACTAAAAATAGTGAGGAGGTTTGTCTAGAGGTAGTAAATAGTGGGAAAAAAAAAAATAGAAGGGAGAATATGCAATATACACCCCTCTTATAAATCAAGTTTTGCATAACATACACATAGCAATGTCGGACATATCAACAACTATGACATATAAATCTTGAGGTGAAATTATAGGTTACTAGTAAATACACGTGCATTGCACGTATAATATCTTATAATAAGAATATTATTCAATTATAGCCAAATATTTCTTCTAACTCATATGCTTAAGGTGAGATGTATTATTCTTGTTTGGTTGAGTTCAATTTTTCATGTTGAACATATAAAATAAATTTAAACTTTTTCAACAATTTTTTTACGTAATTTGATTTTTTTTAAATTAAATGGTTGATGATATACACACAACTTAGACGGCTCAATCATGAGCTGTTTTGAAGCCCCCTTATAATAGTAGAGATATGGTGGTTTGGTTTGTTGTCTTGATGCTTTCCTACGTGATTTTGGACATATTACATGATCTCGAAAAACTGTTTCAGAGTTAAAGTCTTATAAACTCTAAAATAAGGTTGAGGATATTTTTGTGTGTTATTACTGTGATGACATGTGATTAGAGCTGTCAAGACGGGCCGACGGGACGGGCCGGCCCGTAACCCACCATTCGGCGGGGCGGGACGGGCCGACCCACCATTTTGGCGGGCTGAAAAAATTTCAATCCAGCCCAACCCACCGGCGGGCCGCGGGCTAGGCGGGCCCGTCCGCTTAATTTTTTTTAATTTTTTTACTTGTTTTAGTTTCTTAAAAGGAAAAAAAAATCATATATATAATATTTTCTACGCACTCTCATATGCATCAAATTACAAGTAAAATACAAGAAACATTATAATAGTAGATATTTCTTTAAAAATCCTTCATTCATGTAAATAAATGACGAAATTTAATATTTCATTCGTCGTTACTTGCATTAAATGAGAATTTTTATCATTTATTATACATATCTCATATATGTGCTAAATGAAAAAATAGACGGTGGGCCAACCCACTTGGCCCGCGAGCTAGCCCAACGCGGGGCGGGCTACTGGTGGGACGGGCCGCCTAGGCCCGCCTGTTTGGTGGGCTCCTAAATGCTCGGCCCAACCCACCTTTTTGGCAGACGGGGCGGGCCGGCCCAACGGGCTTAGCCCATTTTGACAGCTCTACATGTGATCTTCATTGCATCATAAATTACTGATAACTTTGTATGTGTTTTTTTTTATATAATGTTTCATATGAAATCATAATATTGAGCCTATTATTTAATCTAGAGAGCTGATTCATAGTTAACTTCTAAAGTGACCTAATACAAAGTTAGTATATATCTAATTAAATCCTACAGCGAGATTAAAAACTAATAATTATTAACCTATTTAATTTTTCTTATGTTCCTCTACAGTTTACAATTATTTGCTTATTTCTAAATTTAGTTGGTTATAGTCAAATTACTATTTTAATTCTAAGCTCTTAAATTGTGGTATTTTAGGGACTCATTTATGATATATCTGTACTTCATCAATATTTACTAGGATAACAACTTGGCATAACATTTAAAGCAAAACATTTTACTCACAAAAATACAATCTTCATAATTTTATTTTTATTTATTTATTTATTTATTTATTTTTTTGAAGAAGGATCTTCATAATTTTTTTAAATTTTAGACTTGCATCTTCATAAATTATTTCCTAGCATGACCAAACGTAGGAAGAAAGAAAGGAAGCATTAAATTATATTTTTTAAGTTTACCTAATTCTACTAACTACAATTACTAATGCCATAAGTATTTTATATAAAAGAAGACTATTTAAAGTAAAATCTTACACCATATGTTTTATTCATATACTTAAATTTTCTTTTTCATATTCTTAAATATATATATCTATAATGCGAAATCCTTAAATGAGAGGATGTTTTATGCAAAAACCTTTGTTGGGATGGAAGCAATTCGTTAGTGCATGCAATGGATCTATAGCCGTGTACTTTAGCCGCACGTTCATTAATACAGCACAATCCGCGTAGAAATTCGTATGCGACATCAAATCCCACCGTTCATATCTACAAACTTCGTATAAATCAGGAATATATAAATAGTATATCTTGTGATTATTTTGTAAACCCTACTTTTTTACACATCAATCTTTTTTTTTATTGAGCTTTCTAATAGCTATATGCATGCACGCATAAAAAAAAAAAATTTAATACATATTTAATCACCTTCAATCTTAATTATAATTATGGAATATTTTCTAAGCAATGGGCCGAAAAAACCAACATACAAAACTAGATAGTCCCTTTGAATTTTTTTTACGTAATTACTTTAATAAATAATTTAATTAATATAGACAGAGAAGAATATTTGGAAGAAAACTTTCAGGATGATCATAAATTTTCTTGTTATATAGTTGTATAAATTAATATAGATAGATAAAGCACATATTTGAAGAAGAAAGAAGAAAAAGTACGGTGAAGGTATAATTTTTTTATTATATAATATAATAGATATTGCTGGCCATGCATTGATTTGGATATTTTGCTCGTGATATTTTTTTCTTTCTTTTTCTGTTCACAATCCATCTTAACACAATTCACTCAGACTAACTCTCCTATCATCA
The DNA here is from genome assembly GCA_029216955.1 of Iris pallida. Lineage (NCBI taxonomy): Eukaryota > Viridiplantae > Streptophyta > Magnoliopsida > Asparagales > Iridaceae > Iris > Iris pallida. The sequence continues at coordinate 19,847,371 of JANAVB010025999.1, read as the reverse complement.
TTCAATTTTGAATATAACAGTATTTCAAAGGAAAATACTATATCAACAATCAAATTCTTACAACCTTCTTACAAGCTCTCCTACCCTTACACATGGATCCCACCGGATCCCACTTCCCCTCTCACCCTCCTGCTACATGGGCTTCATTCGACCCCACCACTTTCTCCCTCCTCCCAATCAAAGTCCGACACGTGACGGTTGTAAATGAATTGTAAGCATTTGGTTGTAGGCATAGCAAAGCTCTAACGGTCCATGAATATCTAACCAAGGGTTAAAAAATTTATTATCATAATAATGTACATAATTGATCAAGATATTGGTGAAAATACTTGCATGCATACACACATTTATGCAAACTAAAAAATTGCTACATTTTCTCAATAGCAAACACATCTACACAAAATGCATGTGTTCATTTATAAATATGTCTAGTTAATTAAGCCCTTCATGTGAGTGGCTATCCCAAGGCCAAACAAGGTATCCAAAGTCGATTTATATAAGGTTCGTCATAGATTAATCTCCCAACTCCATATCATATATCTCCAAACAAGCAAATTGCAGTTAGTCCCCACCAAAAGAATACACCTAATTGGCTTATTCAGTGTTTGACTATCTATCTATGCCTTGAATGAGACCTGAAATAAGAATACAAAGCCAAACTGTTCCCTTTCATGGAACATGGCACAATGCAAGGGATGTGATATTAGTCCCCACCTCTCTTATCAACATCCTCCCTGGAAGAGGCATTGAATAATTTAAAAGGAGCTAGCCAAAATATTTGCCAATTTTAGGTTTATATATATATATATATATATATATATATATATATATATATATATATATATAGGAAAAGAAAGAGTCATTTACAACCAGTATATACGACACCGTGACCAGGTCAGCTACATATCCCAAATACACAAAATTTTCATTATACTCTACCAACTACAACATCATCTATCGCTAAATAATTCTTCTGTGTCACGCCCCGCTCCCGTAGGAGCGATCGTCCTCGCTAAGGCGTGATGTCGCACGAGCCTAGATTGCGCTCGTGCAAGGCAGGTTCCATAACAGCCGATTTCAGTGGCTGCGACGGGATCGTCGCACAGAAGTCCCATGCAGAGACATTGAATAATAGCAGCGGAAATTAGAACAAAACACAAGTTATTCAAAAGAAGCTCTTTATTGATATTGAAACAAAGGTTACAATGGGACGCAAGGCCAAGATTACAATCACTCAAGCTCACACTTCTCACATTACAGGTCACTTAGCTCTCTCTCATCTCTCAGTACAAGCCTTGAACCAGCGGATGCTTCGGAAGGCGACGTCCATACATTATGTCCCGTATAAGTCTTGACTCCACGCGGCCGCACGCTACGAATCGCCAAGGAAATCTATGCCTTGACGCATCCAAGCGAGCTCCTCATTACGAGCTTCTACATGTGCCTGCACATGAAAACTATGTGGGTGTCAGTACTCAACTGTACTGGTGGAATGAGCTCCTCGCCCACCCATACAAAACTAACACGTTTGATTTACTTTGTGCAACATAGTCCCTTTATGGTTGTCTTTCTACTCTTACCTTAGGATCAGTTTTAGGACAGACTCCTTGGCATATTCTGTGTCTCTAGACCATCCCGTGCTTGCACCAACAACGTTAATCTATCAAGTCGTGCTTGCCTTTTGGCACATAATCAGAGACGCGAACTACGCGATAGTACCCAATTTTCTGGTGACCGTGCTACAAATCTATCGTGTCGTGCCTTGCTACTCGGTGTGACTTAACCATATCGCCGTCTCGTAGCCCTTGCTACTTTAATTACCAACTGACCCAATTAAGACTTGTGGACTAAATGTCACTCGACCGACTTTGTCTTGCGGCATTTCCTGACTTAAACTAAAGATAACTCAAATCCAACTTATGCAACTTATATGCCGACAACTTAAGACTTGATGCTATATCTCATGCCGAAGCACGTCGCCTACGTTGAAAGCAAATCTTAGGCCCAACATTGTGTTCTAACTGTACACACACATTCAACTCAACTCAATCCAAAGGCACACATGCGGGTTGCCGCCATGCCGACTCATCTATATGAATTGCTCACTAACTCCCAGAGCCATCTTGGACTCCATAGCTAGTTAGGCGGCCGCACTTCCAGCGCGAGTAGCGAGCTCCGCTGGAAGTCTCTGCACTAACCTGTGCAGTCATCCAGCACTGCTTAACATGTCTCTATCGTAACGGTCTCGTGGGCCGCCCGGGTTGCCGTTCGAGAGACAATGTAACACCTAGTTTTCCAGATGTGGGTAATTTTGAAATTTTGTAATTATAATTATTATTTATTGATAATTATTTCATATTATAATTTTTGGTGATTTTTAATCATTTTTAAACTATTTAAAATTATGACTTGTGATTTTGACATTTTACTATTATTTGGTTTTAATTTCGAGAAATTTGTCACCCCCAGTTTTCAGGAACAGGAGTAATTTTGTCATTTTGTATTTTTAAAATATTATTGAAATTTATTTTATTATTTATGATATTATTTTGGGGTTATTTGAGTCGGGTTCGAATTTCAGCTCAATCCGACTTGAAACGGGGACCCGGGGGTAGTGTTGACTTTAGTGGACCCACACATTAGTTAGCCATGGCCCATATGATAGAAATATTTTAGTTAGAGGTTAGACTAATTATTATGGATAAGTTAGTGTGATTAGAGACTTTAGAATGACTAATTTAGCCCCAACCAATTAGCCCTTTCCTAATACTAATAGAATAGGTTAGTGGGGGCATTTTGGACCTTACCATAATAGGACAAATAGCCCCATATGGCCAGCCACTTTGGGAGAGGATAGGCTCAAGTTCATTTCATTATTCTCATCCACACTCTCTCTCTCTCTTGTTCTTCCCCAAATTTCTAGAGAGCAATCCCTAGCAATTTCTCCACCAAATCCTTCCATTTTGCCACCAAATCTTCTTCTTTCCTTCTCCATTCTAGCCAAGGAGGAAGCTACCCAAGTTTGGGAGGATTCGGAGCTCGTTCGTGTCCTTTTGGAATCTCTACGTGTCGGTGTCGCTCCGGGAAGACTTTTCTTCGATTCGATCTACCGGGAGGTATAAATTCCTTCTTCTTTTCATTTCCTCATACATATAGGTCTATTTTGAACCCATAGGAATGACCCCCATGGTTGTATCTCCATTTGTGTCCATTTCGTGTCCATTTGGAGGTCATAGGAGTGTCCTTTATGTTGTGGTTGTGTCCATGTGAGAAAACCCCAAATTTGGACACACTATGTGTTGTTGTTATATATGAATGAATTATTACATGTTTAATCTCATATTTTTGTATTGGAGATGTGTTCTATAGTGTCTCATATATATATATATATATATATATATATATATATATATATATATATATATATATATATATATATATATATATATATTAGTGTAGAGAGTGAGTTCTTGATATATTATGTTATATACTTGTGTTCTTTTGTCTCAAACTATCCAAATTCGTCATAATTTTTATCCAGTTTTTAGTAGCTAGAGTAACTTAGAAATGCCATAACTTTTAGCTCATAACTACAATTTATCTTCCGTTTTTTTTAAAAGAACCCTATCGAAGTTAGCTTTCCAAATATATATTTTAATAAGCCAAATTCTTTCTGTAACTTTCTGTAGAAATATTTGAGTGTCAGCTGTACGAAAGACGAACGCGTTTTGGTATTTTCGCGATTCCGGGAGCTTCCGGACACGAAAATGCGATCCGTTTGAAGTTTCGGAAAGCTAACATGAAGTACTATAACATACTTTAATCCTAGAATTTAGTGAATGTCCAATTGGTACAGTATTGGTTTTAAGTAAAAGAGTAAATATACGATATATGCATTTTGTGTAACCTATGAGCCTATGTAGTATGAATATTAAATGAATATAGAGTATGTAATGCATGATATGTTAGATGAATGAAATGATATATATATGATATATATCCTATTTACATTAATGTATATATATGGTTGAATGCAAGCATGTAGGAATGCAATTAATGTAATATATGTAAGCAATGCATAAATGCATGAATGAAAGAATGATATACAATGCATGCATGAAAGTATATAATGAATGCTAGATATGAATGCAAGGTATATATGTAATGATAGATACGAATGCATAATGTATAAATATTGTAAATGCAATATCAGATTTCATATGTAGACATAGAACCAATGTATAGCTGATATTTAGATTGAATGTTAGTTCATTTTAGGTTGTTCGAACACTGAACTGTCCATGTAAGCATATATACCTTCCTTTTCCTATTGCCAAGCCAATTTTAGTTTTCAATATAGTGGAATGTCTATGAATGTAATGTTAACCTTCAACCCCTTAATTCGAAATGTTAGTTAATTTCAGTATTAGACAATGCATGAGCTGTATGCATATGGGATGTTGGCTTAATGGCATATTTCAGATAACATGGTTCATTTTATGTGGTTAGTTACACCAGTTTATGGGATAGCTCACTTTAGTTTATATGCAAATGTGGAACTAAACTGAGAATGAACTTCACCCTCTGCACAAGGACACCCCACTCTATATCAACCACCATGCCATGTAACCCTTCTCTAAATGATTGCTATAATATATATAGATTTATGTAAAGTATAGATGCATGTTAGTTATAACTTAAATAGTCTCTACTCTAATGTATATAGATGTATACTTGTAGCCATGCATGTTAAGTATAATACATGTGTAATGTAGATGGGTTAGCTTTGTGCCATGTGTAGTGTAAACTCATAACTAGTGTTGATTTCTCTTTTCATATACACCTCCATGTTCACACACACACACACACACACATAGTTTTACATGTTAGTTCTTTTCTCTTATATATATATATATATATATATATATATATATATATATATATATATATATATATATATATATAATGTTGAATATGCATGAATGTGATGTATCTTGATATGTGGCTTGTGTTGGCTTGTATAGCCTTGGATTTGTATGGTGTGTACTAGCTAGGGTAGACTGGTTAGGCCTAGTGAGACTTCATTGAGTTTATGTTGACCCAGTTGACCTAGCTTTGACTAGATAGTTGACTAGAGTTGACCAAGTGTTGACTTTAGCCTAGTTTGACCTAGACAACATGTAGATGCATTGTAGCAGTCTATTTCCTTATTTTAGATATGTTGTAACTTATTTTGCTCTGATTAGGAGACAGACACCTCTCCTCAGGCAGTACATTTACTTCAGACATTCAGATACGAGATGAGTACATTCTCTGATCATTTCATACTTGTCACAAATTATATTCTCGCTCTAGATTACTTTTACTTGATGCTGTCACGTTATCATCACGGATTGGTACTATACGGATATCTTCTTGGGATGTTATCCCCCTTAGCGGACGCATCGAATACTTTATGACATGTGTTTCATGTACATCATGTATTCCTTGCTTCTGCGTTATTCATGTACACTCATGTTCTCTCATGTTCTTTCATGTACGTTCATGTCACTACACCATATTGGACAATTTCTAATGGACCCTCTTTTCAGTTTCTAACGGCCTTATCAGGTTAGAAATTACCAACTATGTTAAACCGTTAGTATATACAATAAGTCTGTTACAAATAATACATTTTCCCCCAAAATTATTCTGAAATTTTTTGGCGGACAGAAGGAAACACACAAAAAAATTTGGCGCTCTAATTCCCACCAATCCCCCTCCAATTTCCCTATAAACATACACCCAACCATTGCTTCTGTCTCTCTCTCTCTCTCATTCATAAATCAAAAAAAATCTGGTGTGCGAGTCCAACGAGTAAGGCGACGGATCTACAGTAACATTCTTCACCAACAACCTCGACGAGTACGGCAAGTCATTTTCGACGAGTCCGACAAGTACGACAAGGTCTTTGAAGGTTTCCTACGAGTACGAGTCGTCGACTGTCCAACAACCCCGAAGGATTTCAAGCGGCGGTCGGCTGTGGCGGGCTCGTCGGTTGGTCAACAACCCCTTTTGGAGGTTAGAAAAAAAAACCCTAGATTTTTGTGTCTAATAATTCAATTTTTCTTATCAAATTTATTCTGCAAATTGAATGTCTAACTTGATGGAACTTCAGACTGTTACATGCTCTTTAATTTCCACAATCCTAGCAAATTTTGACTAACTTCATAGGGTACAATTTTTTCATGTTAAATTGCTAAAACTTTTATATTTCCAATTTTCTAAATATTAATTATATTCATTTTAATTGTTGGATTTTGACTTTCATAATCATCGGAATTATGTGTTTGTTTAAATTACATCGAACATCATGCTTGTCCTAATAAACGAAGCCATTGACAATGATGAGAGCCTTGCCAAATTTCCCAGTTGCTAATATATAGTTTATTTGTCCGCTACATCTTTCTTGGTGTTAAGATTAAGATGTGTTCTCTCTACATCTTTTTGGGGAATAAGATAAAGGTTTGATCAACATTCCATTGAATCCAGAAGATAAGGATTCCAAAAGAACAAATTTGGAAGTCAACATTTGATATAAATTAGTACATACATGTTTTGGAATACTGTTAAGGGCTCCTGCCACCCAAGTGTGCAGCACTTGTAACTTAGAAAGCGGAAAGCACAGTATCAATATGAGATTGTTAGCCTAGATATATCCATGTCATAGCAGAAGATGAGTTACCACTTCCTTGAATCTTAGCAGCTAGTCTTGCTTCTATAAATATTATAGAGCCCTTCTATCTATCACAACGCCCTAACATTTCAATAACAATGTATTATTATTTGTCCGCCTACATCACGAAAGTAAAAGAAAATTCACATGCAAAAACACGAGGTAGTCATTTTAGAACACTAATATCTGAAAAATGATTTATACGTAACCAAAAAGTGAAAATAAAGTTGTTTATGATCTTCAACTGTATAGCAACTAAGAAGATAATAGACGATTGGGTAATGTCAAAAAAATGGAAGATTCAGATCTTAGGAACAAATAAAATCAAGATGGAAAGAGAGGAAGAAAAATAATGACCTACAGATTCTCAGGCATATGATACTTGATTACTATTTACTGCTTTTTATTTAATTAAATATCATGATGGTTATAGTTATAAATAAGTTTCTTAGAATAAATAGAATCGGTTAAAATATCACTCTAGAAGATGGTTCTGCAGCAGATTATAGTTGATGTTGCAAACCTTTCTTTGCCTAGCCTGTGACAGAGCAGACTCAAGTTGGTGTTCCAATTGTTGCATTTCTTTCACACTCAACATGTTTTAACATATCACCTTCATTGATTTGTGTCCTTAAATACTTTCAGGTGATAAAGTGGATGTTAAGCAAAGGGCAAGGTACTACAATGGGAACATATGACCAGTTAATACGTACTTTGGAAAAGGACAACAGGGCTGAAGAAGCTCATAAAATGTGGGAAAAGAAATTTTTTTGCAAAGAACAACAGGAAGTTTATTCTTTAACCATTTTTTGCAAAGAACAACAGGAAGTTTATTCTTTAACCATTTTTTGCAAAGAACAACAGGAAGTTTGTTTCATCTCCATGATCAAATTTACTATACAAGCTGACATGATTAATTTAAATTAGTAACCTAGGAGATACTGTGGGGTTTACTACCCCTCTGCAGTATGTTTAAACAGGTTTTAGAGGAAAGCAGAAATTAGTGAGTCTTGCGGAGTTGCAGGTATTGGTGATATGGTTGGTACAAAGATTATGTGATCTTCAGAGTCGGTTGTTTTTGCCTATCCTACCCTCATGGTAGCAACTGTATTGTTTACTATTCCTTAACCAAGAGATGGTTGTTTGGGATTGCGGCTATGTCCTCTGCAAATCGTGTAAGCAAAATAGCTAAGAACTGATATGTTTATTCACAATTGTGATGAGATAGCATGTGAAACCATGTTAAACTAGGGGGCTAACCAGGTAGTCTCGGGGGAAAGGGTGGTACTCCAAATGAGATAAATAATGTCCTTTTAATATAGTATGAATTACATATGTTGTAATTTTATCAAGCTTGCATCAACTTTCACTACAAATATTCTGCAAATTTTCACTTTATTTTTTGTTCCAGTTGAGCGGAGCAGCAGGTGCGCTTTCACTGAAGGGTACTCCATATTTGATGGCTCCTGAGGTAGTTTGTCAATCCCAGTATTTATCATCTTTTATTACTAATGATGAATCTGAAAGTTTAAGATACTTCCTTTGCCTACATTTTTTTTATTTCTTCCTATTTTTCTTTGATACTTTGTTTAGACATTGGAAAGGTACCAAGTTATGCTTGATGCATTTAGTGTTTCCATGCAATTAACTTGATGAATAAATGCACTTCAAGCCATGTGATTTTGCGTAAAAAAGAAGTGGCCTTGCTGGAAAGGCTAGCTTTTCATTATTTCCTACAACAATTCATTGCCAATTATTCGTTTGAATATTTCATTGAATAGAAACATGTCCATGAACATAAATGAGATACATTTGACAATGCAATCTACAGTGGCGGAGCATAAGCTGGGCTTTCCCGGGCTGTAGCCCGGGCTTCTAAACAACTAAATACTAGGAGGTACCAATACATTGTTACATGTAAGTCTTAGCATAATTGATTGAGTCAGTGGGTGTTTATATAAAAGGAACAGGTTCGATTCCTGTAGGTGTTAGTTGTGTAATTTTTGCAGATTTTTTTTATTTTTTGAGTTATCAGATGATTTTTTTTCACTTAACCACCTCTAATTTTTTTTTTCTGGCTCTGCCCTTGGCAGTCTATACCATTATAGCGAAATAAACCAACTCATTCTTCGCCATATTACTCGCTATAGAATATCCTGACAATATATCCCTGAGTTTCAAGTAATTGCAAGTTATGTGCCTATATGTCTACCTTGTTAGAATACAATATCTGGCATTCACAGGACTTTCTGCACCGTTGCTTTCGTAGAAATCTGGCAGACAGACCAACATCAATCATGTTACTCGATCACCCTTTTATAAGGAACTCCCACCATCTCAAAATTCATGATTATATTCAGGCGTACTGTGGTATGGACTTTGACATGGGGGCAGTACTGTGGTATGGACTTTGACATGGGTATTGAAATATCATGCCATGGACTCACATTTTCACCGAGGTACGTCATTTTAATTACATATAAGTTATAATACTACATCAAGTGCTTGCGAAATCCTATAAACAAATGAGCTGGGCCATTTTAGAGCGTCTGGAGTTGTACCAATTACCAAGGTGATATATTTAAGAGCTGGGCCATTTTAGAGCTCAATTTTGATCATTTTAGAGCTGGGCCATTTTAGAGCTCAATTTTGATCATTTTACAGCTCAATTTTGTTGAGCTGGGCCATTTTAGAGTACCACTGATGAGCTGGGCCATTTTAGAGCTCAATTTTGATCATTTTACAACCTATAAACAAATGTACGTGTTGAGCTATGCGATACTAGATTTTACTTGCATATGATATATTTAAGTATCCTATTAAGCTGAAAGAAGAAACTTACAGGAGGGATACAGGAAATCCAATGTTGAGAGCTTAGATGAAAGTTAACATCTCATATTTTGGGTTCAACTAGACTTGTGTCTAATTATCTTTGCTCTTCTTGCTTATAAGAGTGTATGTTAAAATTAAAAGTGTGGAGATTAGTGCTTGTTGGACAGAAAACCTGAGCAAATTGTAAGGAAACTTTGAGAAGTTTGTTTGGATATTCTTAAGGCCTTTGTTTAATTGGTAGGGAATTAAGGAAACAGATCAAATTATGAAGCAAATAAGCATATATTATCAATTATCACTGATACCTTGAAATTCTGCATTATTTTAAGTAGCCACCACAGAACTAAAGATCCAAACAGGTCCTTATAGGGTCGGGTCAGGGCACTTGCAGGTCGAGCCACATATGCTAAACCTGAACCTGTCCCGTTTATGCATGAACAGCTCAATTTCCACTCTGACTCAACCTGGAAATGAAACAGGGACCAGAGGCCATCTATCAGGTTTAAAAGATGGGCAGGAGCAACACCATTCAGTTGAAGATGGGAACAAGTTCATGGCAAACACATTAGGGACTGCAGCGCTGATTGCATTTTACATCCTTGGAGGTTTTGTTATATCAAAAGATCAGGATTGGAAGTTTTGATAGTAGGCCATCTATCAGGTTTAAAAGCTGGACCATCTGTACTTGCAACACAATCTGGATGCCGGTCGCTGAGGTCTTCAAACATGCCGTCACGAGCTTCAAAGTTCATCACTGGAATCTTTTCAGTCCTAGGAGTTGATAGAACGAAAATGAATTGGTAATACCTTTTCTCTTACACTGGCCGCTAGTGGGGAAGTGGTATAAATACTATACATGCTTTGGATGAACCTTCTGTGAAAGAATAGTGTTTACTGTTTGCATTCGTGAAGTTGTCTAGTTGTTTCTGGAAATAAACTTATTTTTACCTGTGTTTTGTGGAGCTTTTTCACCTTCATCAAAAATTTCCCTCCCCTGGTTACTAACAATAAGACGACATTCTGTAGAAAGAAAAAGCTATCACAAGGCAGGCTCTGTAAGGACCACCTTCCACATAATTCCTTCAGTATTGGTTAGGCTTGAACCTTGAATTTTGGTAGGATGAACTTTGATCTTCTTCCTAACAACTCGATTGATATTTCACTGGGTCTCATTTTGATCAAAGTATAAGTTTCCTCCTGAACTGTGTCCAGATTAAAATACAGTTGCAACTTATTTTGTTTGGGAGCATGTTTCAATCTCATTCCATATATGACTTGTTCGAATGCTCTGCATTCTAATTCCGACCTTTCAAACCCACTATTGCAATATCTCCTGCACATTTATTCCTATTATATTATTATGATCGGTAATGTGGCCTGAAACTTTTCATAACGTGCGGTAATATGCTTATGTTATTGAGTTAATGACTTTGAACATTGCTTGTATGTTTGGTTGGGAAGTCTTCCCATGTGTTTGGATTTTTTCTTGATCCGTGTGGATAAGCAACTTTTCATACAATCACCTTGCCTAATAAAGGAGTAGCAAATACCTGTCGACTACTATGTCTGTGTAGAAAATGATTTTTGAGATGTTCGTATTTTGCAATGATAACACAATGACCTAAAATGCTGGAAGGTTGAGACTCTGATGCAATACTGATTGTTGGGTATTTATACCTTAGAAGTATGCCTTAGGCAGTAGCTGGTAAACCCTTAGATCATACATTTTTAGTGTATATGTTCAAATATATTCAGATGATTTGATGTTGATATAATTGTTTTTTCATTTGTTCATTGATACAGTTCATATATGCTAAAAATTTTTTAGACATGTTCTCTGATACGGTTTATATCATTTTGTACAAACACACTAATTAAATTATTTTATTTTGTTCTCGGTTATCAATTTATACAAACATGTGCACATAAATGATTAAATATATTTATCTTCTTCTCTCAGGAACTACATGGAAAATGAAGGTTATGTGAATGTGGGAGGGATGTGCTCCGGTCGAGTTTGTTACTTATTTTGGCTTTATTTGTATAATTATCAGTTTTGATAGTAGGTCTCTGGGTCGTCTATCACATGCAACATGATTCAGTAGGTTGAGTAAGAATCCAATATCGCTAAGAAGTTTTTTTTTAAACTTTTACATGCAAAGAGGATTGAATAATTAAGTTGCTCTAATGCATCACTTTGAAGGCTATCCGAAGATGTCCTAAGTTAAAGAAAGTCGGAACCCAGCAGCATAGATGTTGGACACAAGTCTTCCTGCCACAGAATATAATATTTTTGTAGATTATGCAGATATATTTTCCAACTCTTCTCTATACAGGTAAGTTATGATCGAAACATCACCAATTTTCAAATATTATTAGCAACTGAATTCCCCTTATACGAATATGTAACAGAGAAAACATGAAAATGCTGGACGAGCTCAGCGAAGCACATCCGGAATCAGAAGACCTATATTTCCCAAGAAAGGATATATGTATTCAAAGGATATTTGTATTCAAATATTATCTATGCGAGAAATCCATTAATGAATTTTTTTTGTTATCATAGATAAAATCCAGTGTTGGCTCATATCAGGATGCATATTCATCCTTTTTTTGGTCTACCACAATTCTTTTTGTATTATACAATTGTCTTTAGCAGGTTCGACTGCATTTTCTATGTTCTATACATCTCTATCAGTTATTAATGGTATTAAATTCTAAATTTTTTTCCCCATATCTGTAGATATACTAACAGTACCTTCCTGTTAGTATTTAGCTCTAAAAATTATTTTTTTTTACGTGTTTTAAATATACTAACGGTCATAGCCCGTTAGTATCCAATTCCATACACTTCTATACACCTGTTAGAAAAATAATCACTAACGGCTCTAGCTGTTAGAATACTTGAAATACTAACGGACTTGATCCGTTAGAATAGTAGTTAGTAATATTACCCACGCCTAAATACTCACGGAATTTAACTGTTAGAATTAATTATTGTAACATGTTTAAGCCGTTAGAATACATGTGTTTTGGTGTAGTGTGTACTCTCATGTTCTTTCATGTACGCTCATGTTTCCTCATGTGTCTCTTGTATAACCAAAATATCATGTCCGTAACATAACTTGAATAGATTCTTGTATATTGATTGTGGGTAGGGGTGAGTATAAATGGTCATGTGATTTACCCATCATGTACACTCTGTTACTTCCATGTTTTATCATGTACAACCTAAGCCAATTACATGCCATCTCGTACTCTAAATCACTAGTCACTTACAGTTCTTACTTATCATGTATATATTTCCAGTTATCAAATATCTCTCCTGTTTTCATGTACATCTTCTTACAGCGTTTCATGTATCTTACTCTATTGCCTGCTTTATATTTCCTGACATGATATAAACTGCATGAGATGTATTGTGCTCGCTCCCGTCCTGACTGGACCTGTTGAAAATTTTACAGTGGATGATGAGGAACCCTGCACCCTTACTTGGAGTTTGCCTAGTTGACACTCGCGACCTGGACCCCTGGGGAGGTTCAGGCAGCTGCTCAGGATGATACCTTGTATAGTGTAGATAGCTTAGACTGTTCCTTCTTTTCATGCTTAGCTGTTGTCTTTATTTTCAGAGTTGTATATTTTAGAGATGAGGAGACTTGTATTCCATTTCTGCTGTACCTCAGTTGAGGATTTCTTATCTATTTCCACCGTGCTACATTCTACCTTAGATTGTGATTGAGTTGTACCTCGGTGTTGGCCTCCTTCTGGAGAGTATATTTCATGTTATGTAGTTATAGTTCATGACCTAGAACAGCGTTCTACCGTCGACACTGCGGCGTAGGCTGGGCGTTGTTACGTTCTCGTACCCTCACGGTGGGTGCGGGTCGTGACAGACAAACCCACCTTGTCGACAAGTTGTCCATGACCATGCAAGACTCGACTCAAACTGACGTCTCAAATAGTCATTCTACCTTCAGTGTTACCATCTCTTTCAGGGCCAAGTTCAATACTTCTCATATTTGAGACCGCCTCGACGACCTATAGTCGCGAGCATTCTTCTTTCTTCTGAGACCGTCTCGACGACCTATAGTCGTGAGCATTCTTCTTTCTTGTCCTATCATTTCATTCAACTCAGAAACAACTATTTGAATCCCCTTTTTCCAAACTCAATGAATCAACTGTAATCCGTGCCTTAAAATACTAAGTTCGTGACATCATGTCTTAAACCAACTTGAACTCTATACGACACCACCGCCCAAGTTATACTCTATATGACGGGCCATGAAACCATAAGACTAAGTTGTTATTCCCAGCCGTAGAACTCGTAGGACCGTGCTTGCTACTACTCCGATAGCCTAACACAACTTGCCTAACTTAACTTTGCAACAACTTGACGAGCAAAAGTTGCGTCAAGCTTCGCCTTGATGGAACGAGCCATGCACGTGTCCGGTTTGAACAAACAAGTTATTTGGTTGCCTAGACTTATGCCACAAGCTGTGCAATATATCTTAACCAATGGGGAGGGCTAAGACTATGCCAAGCCTTGGGCAATGGATCGTGTATGCTTTATCAAGCATTCATGCGGGTGACGCCTATGACTTAGGCTACGTTCATATCTTCGCCTTCTCAACCAACTTTTCTTCTTCCAAGCCACGGAACGAAGGATCGAGTGTTATTTTCAAAGCACGCCGTGCACCAACTCTAATCCAACCGTTGGACCTTTCCATATTCTAATTCAATTCGACTCGTCGGAATTATTTTCTTATCTATGTGAATTCGTCTCTTTTATTAGCAAGCCTACTTGTGCAAGTTGAAAATATGTGATTTATTATGTGAAGGCTAAGATGAGGCAAGTTCACCGAAACTACCCCACCTGAGCGAGGAGTCGCCTTGATCGATTGACGTCTTCGAGTAGCCGTTGCAAGGCTAAGTCCGAACGTCGTCGGCATTCCAATTCCTCCGATTGGCTGAGCGGGACGGGGCACTACATTCTGGAATGGTGTCCTTTAGTATTTCATGAAATGTGGGAGGTCTTGTCGCAAGCATCTTCTTTAGATTACCCTCCTTTCCATGCTCGTTCTTTTATCTCCTCTTGGCTTCCCATATTGGGTTGGTTGTGTCAAGCTTCTATTTTAACATATTAAAAATGTTTTGCAGCGAAGTTAATACCTCTAGCTCCAACTCTTTGGCTTTAGATTCCTCAGTCATTTTAGGCTAGTGAGCAATGTTCCCCTTGTTATATGGCATGTTGTAGAAGCTCCTTAACTCACCAGCCTGCCTCAAAAGAGGCGCAACACTCAGTACTAGGTAGGCGGACAATCGCTGTAGTAGTCCCTTCTTCTGTAGATCGAGCACCCTTTGGATCCTGTCCAAGTCCATTCAACGTAAGTCTGGTTGTCCTCATGAATCTCGTCAGGCGAGGGATAACTTCCTGGTGACAACGGGGCCAAAAAATAGGTTAGCCTGGCTTGGAGAAACACATACACACACACACACACACACACACACACACAGGTCTAGCCCTTTTGGAGGCACACCACCAAGCTCCAATATCAACGCACTCACCATTGTGCTGATGCAAGAGTGAATACTTATCATCCTTTAATGTCATGTTAATGTGATATTCATACATGATCTGTGTTTCTGCACCATTCAGCCTACCGACCCTATCTATATGAAGGCCATACGTTTTTCGACACCATTAATGACTATTATATGGCCAGTGCGATGCGTCCTTTCAACCTGGGTTGTGTACCCTACTGGAGGTCCCATAATGCCTTGTGCCGAAGCACAAATCTCACTTCCCCCTAGGATGGACGGTTCCCGGTGATATCGTCTCAAGGAAGCCACGCATTGTGCACAATTTGTCCATGGCCATACAATATGCGTGAACAATTTATAAAACTATAAGACATAAGCATGATAATGGATATATATCAGTATTCACTTCTCAACTCGTGTTTCCATACTTTCTCTCTCGTAACATTTTAGCATCTCGTCCTATCATATCGCATCTTAACATCTTGTGCTATCATCACATATCCGATTAGTGGTTCAATCGGCATTTATGCCCAACTCAATGTTCCAATAAACGACCCGAAGGTCCCGAACATTTTCGAGGCAATATGTCGCATTCAACAGTTTTGTGGCATTTGTGCCACGAGTGTTCACTTTGCGTATGAAGCCACATTTCATGAGTCACGTGCACATATACACGCCTCGATATAATTATTCAGTGTCTTTGAATCGTGCATTCGATGCACGCCTCTCTACAATATTTCAATGTTCTATGACTTAACATTCATTGTTCTATGATTTGCGCCCTTCATGCATGCCTAGATGTTTTAAGAAGCTTAGTGTTCATTTCCTTCTGAGTCATGAACTTGAAGCACGTCTCGATATAGTTTTTTTCGATGTTATATGATTTAGTGTTCGTTACCCTCTAACTCGTACACAGGGGCACTTGTCGATATAGTGATTCAATGTTATATGGCTTGTGCACTTGATGCACTCGCTGATGTATCTGTTTTGATGTTTTATAGTTACTTGTGCATTTGATGCGCATTTCGATTCATTTGTTCAATGTTCGAGGATCAATATTCTATCTTAATGTTCGACTCAAACAATACGATTCTACTTATCAGAGCCACGCCCATGGACTCTATAATGTAATTAACTTATCATACGAAGTTATACTTTTATTAAGGCATGGTGGAGCAAGAAAGAAGTGACAGAGTCCTCCCACATTTGCCGATTCGCTTATCGTTTCGTCGAATCGATACAGCTCAATTCCTTAACTTCGTTCCACGGCCAACTCATCCGACTTAGCCATTCGAGCACTTTGTGCTCCTTTGAACTACCTGATTGATTCTACCCATCTGCCTATGTCCCAGCTCGTTGCAAGGCGGTACTTTGAACTTTGGCGGACTTCATTGCAAATAAGTCAAAATGTCGACCTCGAATAATTCAGTGTAAAAGCCTGCACATGAAACCAACTCAATTAGACTTCATTTGAATTAACTTAACACTTGCAACGATTCGAATCGACTCAATATATTTTTGGTCAACTTAACTTCTTTGAGTCAACAACTCAGTGTAATACACCGTACGGAACGGAGCATTACATTGCAGAAGGTGGATCCATCCTCTCTTCAATGTCAATAGAAGAATAAGAGGGGAGAGGAGATGAGTAGAACACCACTTAGGATAATGAATTAGAGGAGAAGTAGGAGATGCCCCTATTCATGAACTTACGCACCATCTCCCATGGCTGCACACAGGAACACATAAAGACCCTTACCATCTTCATTGAGTCGTCTGCGCACTCACTAGACTGTGTCTACCAGAAGGTGACTGTAACTCCACTTCCCCATTTATTTTTGAGAATTTAGAGCATCTAAATAATCATCACAAGTTTTGAATTGAGTATTTATAATTTTAGTAAATATTTTGAATAATGATAATTGAATATTTTGGAGGAAAATTATTGAGGAGCAGGAATTTAAATTTGGAAGTTTGTTATAATAAACTTGGGACCCACACTCATTCACTTTTCTAACTAATTTCTGAACTCAGTGAAATTATTGAAAATGAGGAGGGTGATTTTGAAAGATTGTTAGAGCAGGAGGGACTAATAGAAAATAAATCGTAGCGGGGTTTTTTTTTTGTAAAATTCACTTTTGTTTTCTTTTTAACCGAAGTTGAGAAGAGAGAGAGTGTACTCATTCTCTCATTCTTAGAGCCTTTTCTCAGCTCTTCCCTAATCCTTCGACCAACAAATCTTCGACGACGAAGGCTGATGGCGACGAGTTCAGGCGGCGACTTCGTTTCCTTTTCGGCCAAGCACGGCCTCTTGGTGACAGCAAGAGCGGACCGACTTCTCTTCGACGAAGGACCTGTTCGAGCGTGGCGACCCTGTCCGAGTGACGAACGGCGACGAGATGAGCAGGCGCACCACCGCTGACGGTGTCAGCATCCTCTCTAGCGATGAAGACGACGTACGAAGGGGTCTTCTCACGGCGGATGGGCGGATTACTCCGGCGAGCTTTTTTTCTCGTCCGATCTGTGTTCATTCCAGATCTGTATTCGTGTCCGGAGCTGTGTCCGATTCCTTATGGACACGTGGGCTTCTTCAATTGTTCTGGGCACAGGACATATCAGGATTATGCGATCGAAATTATGGTGATCGACCGGTGATTCCTACTCCACTCTAGACAACTTAACCTGGTGAGTATCGATTCCCTTATTTCGTTTTGGATGCGTTATTGTGTACATGGATGGGTTCTTGAGTGTGGTTTCTTCTCTGTTCTTAGCTTGGAATGATCAGGAAGGAATTGAGAACTGGATCAGTTGAGTTGGTGGTAGTAGCAAGTGTTGGAATTAATACGAACAAGTCTCGACTCAATTCTGGACACGAGGGAGCCGTGTCTGTATCAGTGGGTGTGTTTCAGTTCAGAGCAAACTCTTTTTCCTCCAGGTACTATTCTACTATGTTGGATGTTGTGTATTTAATTCTTAGTTAGAATTTAATAGAGGTTGGACGGGGACGTGATTTGGAATGCAGGATGTTGACGAATGGTGTCCGATTTTTTCTTAGTATCTAATGGTGATTGTATCCGTGTCCAATTCTGTGGGTGATGTATGGTTGTCTGTAGCAGTAGACTGTCTGGGATGAGGAGCAGCAAGTAGCAGCTATTGAGTTTAGTATTGGCCAAGCCAGGTTGTGTTGGAGTAGAGTGTCGTGTGCGTGCCGAGCCGTGTTGTGTGCGTATCCAGGTGCTGATCGAATGCATGTCTGGGATGGGGAACTATAGTTGCGTGACTGCAAATTTGAATCTATTAACTTTGATTGTATATTCTTTCATTTAATTTGTATATTCCTTCTTTGAATTATAATCCTCTCTTAGCTTTCAAATGTTTTGTGTATAGAATCGGACCTTAGGAGAGTGCAAGTTTTCATTTGAATTCAAACTGAGTTCAACAAGGGTTGGTTAGTTATAGCAGTTGTATGTATGGTTACATGTCTGTAGTGCATTGCATTATTATACAG
Source organism: Iris pallida (assembly GCA_029216955.1). Lineage (NCBI taxonomy): Eukaryota > Viridiplantae > Streptophyta > Magnoliopsida > Asparagales > Iridaceae > Iris > Iris pallida. The sequence goes on along the minus strand of JANAVB010025999.1, from coordinate 19,828,775 downwards.
TTATAGAGAGTTTTGATCTCAAGTTTCAATACTGGCCATAACTAAAGGATTTGGAGAGAACTGCAATGTGTGTGAATTCTTGTTGAGAGGTTAGTTATTGCAGGAAACTCTTGGTCTCTTTGAATGTTGAGTTGGGAGAGCAGCGTTATAGCTTGCAGATGATGGGACTCATCTTATTGTTGATTCCATATTTGAATATTGTGTGGTGAATTGCTAGAGTAGCTTAAGTAGTGAAATTCTACCCTCTACAACTGCCAAGTCTATAGGAGTTGCCATATGTTGAGTTCAACATAACTCTGGAGCTTAAGTTGGGTATAATTGCAGGATATAAGTTGAAGTTGTATAAACTAGGTCGGGCATAAGTTTTGTAAGTTAGTGGGGTCAGGAGACTCTCCAACCTTGTTAAATACTTGTTAGCACAACTATAGTAAACTCTTAGATATACATTATGTGTACTTTTATCATACAATAAAATTTTATAGTAATTCCTACAGGGAGGGTTTAAGTAAGTTTTGCTTAATTTATGCTAGATAGATTTCACTTAATTTTTAGAGTCTATGCAAATATTTTGGAATACCATGTAAATATACTCTAGATATAACAGAATAAGGTGCGTAAATTGAATATTTGGATTAATAAGTAAATAGATGAGACAAAAGTTGTTAAGTCAACTACTTGATTAGGAATTATATTTAATCAATTGTACCAATTTAACAGAAGGATTTCCAGCTTTACTACCCTTTCTCGATCACCCGGAGCAAGGCAAGTATACTCCTCGGACTTGTTCATTTCTCATGTCTTGCATATTCATTCCTGTATCTCCTGGTTGACACGATGTATCACAGTATTGTCTGGTTTCATGTTTCATGGATTACTTGTGTCTGGGAGGGGAAATACTACAGTTGTGTGATCAAACCCTGTTACTATTCATGTGAATAACTTAGGTCCTGCATCGTACACACAGGACCAAAGCCGTACCATTTAATGTTCATTGAATCTACCCAAGCCGATCACATAATTTGGATGTATTTCAATCTTGTACAGTTCAGGATTCAGGTTGTATTTCATATTCAGGTTGTATTTCATGTTCAGGACTCATATCATGTTCCATGTATTTACTTTCAGTATTTCCTGTTCATTTTCATGTCTTATCTCATTTCTTGTACTTTATATATATATTTCCTGTTCTTGTTCATACCATGATGTTCATGTTCATTTCCTTGGATATACTTAGCTCCGCTCCCGACTTGGATATGTTGTAGGTGTACTTGCAGGGTATTGTTCTACCTTATGGGCCAGAGCCCGAGATATTAGCCAAGCAGGATGAGACTTAGCTTAAGGCTTCAGGTTTAGACTGTTTTGCTTACTCCTAGATATTGTTCTTAGAATTCATAATGTAGTTCATTCTTGTTGTCTCTAGTACTTTTATGACATTATGATCGGTGGATTTCGGTGATCATTCTGGGAACATTTATAGATGCGGTGATTGTATATATTCATGATTATCTGGTTAGATTCCCTAGAGATTGGTACATCTTACTTCATCGTGTCTAGTGATGAAGGCTGGGCGTGTCCGACTCGTGTTCGATTATTCGGGAGCGGGGCGTGACATATTTTTAGTGGTGGTCTATGCAGGTCTGTCCTAATAGTATATAGGTATTAGAATACTATTGGAGGACTTGATTTAAACTAGGGAAACTTGATCACAGCATAGAAAAGATCGGGAAATAAGGGTATATCAGATATATTAGGTATATTGATATCAATAAACACTTGTTTTTTTAGGATTAGGACATTTTAACAGTTTTCTGTTTTTCAGATAATTCAAGCACGTGACACCAGAATGGTTGATCCACCTGCACTTGAGGGCTTCGAGCTTCCACTACCTTCTATCACTCTACTATCCCTATGGGTAGCATGTAGTTTACGGAGATGTTTGAATAGTCCCTTGACAACCAGAGGGAGCATGCCATCCTTTCCAAGTCAGACTTGTGGATACACTCTTCGAGCCAGGAAAGACTTCTGATTACCAAACTCTCGGATCTTTGGATTTCCTCGACACCGAGCGCATATCTTGCACCGAGGAGCAGATCGAGACCCTGGAGCCGCACTGAAGATCATCCAAGTCTTGGAGGGTTTGACTCCTCTGAAGATTGGAGCCACTAGCCAGGAGATCCAGAATATAACACAGACCATGGAACGAGACGGGAAGCTGAAACACATGAGAGACATGAAGACTTATGACGAAGACAGCAACTACCCCAAACCCGCAAAGCGTTGCTATACTCAGACATCGCTTCTTCAGCCGCATCATCAGATTCAGACAATAACCAATGGTGCTTTTTGCCGCCATCCAGGACATCGCTTTGAGGAGTGCCGCAAAAGACGGAGGCTATGCTTGTTCTACGGATCGATTGCCCCAATAAGTCAAGGATTGCCCAGAGACCGTTGATCACACTGCCTAAAGACAAACACGGGGAGCACCAGGACTACAGCAAGGGGGCTATGCTTTTTCTATTTTTCACTGTGTAAACCCCTTGATCAATTTCCACCATGTTAAAAATTTCTTTATTAATTTTATTTATTTAATTATCATTCTTTTAAACTAGACACTTATTTCTTTTTCCTATACACCTATATATGTAAATATAGGTAATTGCATAAAATGGGTTTTTCTTGATGGAAGAAAGTATAGGGACCCTAATGATATTTTCAGGATTTAAGAATAAAGTGATAGGTGTTAGTCCACTTGAACACCTGTAAATGATATGCCACTTGAACCAATATAAATGATAAGTGTTAGTCCATATGGGTGTATTGAAGAAGAGCTACTCTTCTTGCAAAGACCCAAGCCTAAGGTGGTTAAGTGTAAAGTGTCCTAGCCTAAATCTGGAATTGCCTCTCTCTAATTCCCTGCGAAACCGATCTTCTAAACCCCCATTAGATTATTCGATCCCAGCTGAACATATTAGTTAGATAGGATCTTTTCAAATAAGGTTTTAAAAACCAAGGCTAAACTCTAATGGATTCAAATAAACCGACCCTCACATACCATAGGTAAACTGATTTCAAATCCTAGCCGGATCCTTCACATTGGTTAGGATTCAAAAACTCAAATAGAAGTTTAAACACCAGAGGATAAACACTATCAATTTAAATTTAGCAGACCCCTTATCCTTCCCATACATATATATATATATATATATATATATATATATATATAGTCTGTTTGAGAATTCCTAAGTTTCTGTTCGAGTAAAAAAAGGAAATGAGAGAAGCTTGGGTTCAACTATTTCGATCCTCCTTCGTCGACTTCGAGACCTGAGCGCAGATCATGTCACAACAACATGGGTAAGTCTCCTTCCTTTATTTAAAGTTTGTCTTCAGTTGGTAACAACGAGTATTTGTAAAACCCTAAAGAATATTGGTAGATGAGAAGTATCGGATGGATACTCCTGAAACATAATCAATATCCAATACTCGAAGATCTTGAAATAGCCAAACCGTATCATGGTTCTTCTTTATAATGAAGATGTTTATACAGGGGAACCCGAGTATCAGGTCCTACCCGATCCAAGGGGAAATAGGGAGCATTGCCATATAAAAAAATTTGAGTGGAACTTTTAGGGGTATTGGTTCAGGTCGTATCAGTCACCATGTATTCACCTAGGTCGATTTTAGGATGAAAAAATACCCGTACAACCAGAGGCTGATAACTGGCTGAACCATGGTGTCGAGGGTTTAATACCAAAGCAACCAAGGCCTTAGTAAATCTGAGATCAGTTTAGGATCCCATACACACCAAGATACGAGAAGATGGTATCAGGGCTTGAAGAGAAGTGTTAGGTTGATGGGGTAACAGGTGATTTGGGTGACCCAACTATAATGACCAGGGGGATCGAATCACCAAATCTGAGAATATAAATCCTGAACACAGGACACTGCTTCTATTTTGTGGAGATAATGTGTGATACAGGCAAACCAAGTCACTCCATGAATCCTGATACAAGAATAAATGTCTCCAAAAACTTAATATCTTGTATCAGTATCATCATTGCACTGATGATTCAGAACCAGTCCTTACAAGGAAATCGCTTGGTGCCTTCATTAACAGAATAGCCATGTGTTCCATACTTGAACCTATTTGACTCAATCCCTGTTGAGACTCATGTATCAAACACATGAATTATCAGACCTAGGGACCCATCTCACATCCTGAAAACCAAAGGATACCAGGATTACTCCTGTGTATCAATTGAGATTCCACAATACTGATTTTAGTACACTGGAACATGGTGTATCCCATAACCGAAGTACCCAAGTGATAACCAGCTAGTGCAACAACCAAAGGGAAATGGTGGCATGGCCAAGTTCAAATATAGGAATGATATCACAATAGCTAGAGTGGTTGTTTGCAGTTGAACTCAGAAGCTACCCTAAGCTTCAAGACTACCTACATGATGACTCAAGTTAACTGGGTAGGTAGACCCTTAAGGATTGAATCCCAAACCCTTGTGTAAGAGGATGGGTATAAGGCCAGCAATGAAGCTGATACCATTCCTGGTAACTGAACACCTAAGTAAGCCTGCAGGCCCATCCCCTATATCAGGATATGCAATAGCCTTGGAATAAATGAGTCAGGCCCTGTAATGGTAGACTGTGTGATTACTTTGAGTCAGGAAACCATTTATGAAGCAATTTAGGCTTGCTCCTTCCTAGGGTTTAAATTCAACTGTTGTCATAAGAAGATGGGGTAGACACTAAATCAAATAAGTCAAATTGTAATTATAACACAAACCTTTATATTGAGTTGTACCTTGACTCTGTGGTTCTTTAAATAGGGTATTTGGATAGTGCCAGCAGCCCGGGACGCCAGGTGAGTACAGTTTATTGTTTGTTTTCAGTATTGATCTTTACTATACATCAGTGTTTAGTAGATAGATATGTGATTTCAGTCTTTTATGTTGATTTGTTTCTTTGTGGTGTCGGGGGAAGTGAAGTACCAACGATGTGTGATCTGACCTTAGACCGTGTAGACCGTGATCATTATTACATTTATATCTTGTAGACCGTGTAGACCGTGATTATTATTGCTTTTAAACTGTGTAGATCGCGATTATTATTTTGTAGACAGTGTTTCTTTATTGCAACATTAACTGTAGACCGTGTAACTTTAAACCGTGTAGACCGTGTCGCATAATTATCCCGAGACCGATCACATATCAAAGGTACTTCAGTCGATCATTTGGTGAGTATTTATTGTACTTCATTTTTTGTTCTTATTTATTCAGTTTTATTGTCTTTCTTTATTTTTTATGAATCATATGTCAAAAGGCTAACCCCTGTTATATAGTCATTTCATATATTGGAACTGCACTCAGTGAATTGTACTCGTTCCATCATGACTGGGTAACCAAATAAATTTTAGGTGATGGAGATTAGGTCGTGTGTCCTGAGCAGTATGGGCCGTACTTGGGAGATGAGTTAGAGGCGAACTTTGCTTATCAGGAGGATTATGCAGCATCGGATGCCGCTGCTCTATCTTAGATATTTAGTTAGTGCTGAGACCTTGTATTGGATTTATGAGTTGATTTGAGACATGTAGTGGAGATTACTTGATTTTAGATTTCATACATTATGAGACGATTCTATCTCTATCTATTGATGCTGAGTTGAGTTGGAGTTGTTATAGTTCCTTGTGATATATTTTACTATGTGGTTGTTCATCATATTGTTACAACATTCTACCGCCGACCCTGCGGCATAGGCTGGGCGTGTACTCGGTTCCTGTCCAAATATTGGCTGCGGGTCGTGACACATTTTTATGGTAGCCCATGCAGGTCGACGTTTTGCAAGGCCAGCGAAACCGTGGTAGTACTTAAGTTAGTCGTACTACTGTGGGCCTGTGACTAGGACTAGGAATAGGAACCTAAGGACTATCTTCGTGAGTTGAAAATTGCGTCATTGACTCCTATATTCGATTTCAAATACCTTTATGCATTCTGTTTGAATCGTTCTATTGTCTAATGGTTTTCTTTCTTTTCAGCCAATGGACTCGCAGGACAGGAACAACGCCGTACTGAACACCCCACCAACAGTTGGCGGGTTTTTCACCTACGAGACTCCTCCGACTCACGGAGACCAGCTTACTCACCAGGGCGGACCGGCTCCGCCACAGTACTCGAGGTTCCGCAGGGATGACATTCCACCTCCACCACAGTTTCCCCTACAGACTCCAGCACCAGCACCCATTCCTCCTCCGGCACCAGCAGTTTATCCACCACCAGCGATGCACCCAGCCCCAGCCATGTATCCAGCTCTTATGATGCAGCAGGCACCCTACATGTACCTACCACCTCCTATGCATCCCGTTCCAGCGATGTATCTGCCATCTGCTCTGCCCCCGCCACCGGCACTGGACACCCTTACCCTCCTAGGGATTTTCCAGCAGCAGGCCAACATCTTTTGCGATACCTTGTGAGAGGCCCTCCAGCAGAGGAAGGCTCCCCGATAGCAACCTGGGACGTTCAAACACTTCATGGACTTTAGGTCTGTCACGAGCCGTACCCGGATATACGAGTACGAATACGTGGGCAACGCCCAGTCTACGCCGTAGTATCGGCGGTAGAGCGCTGTCAAGTATACTATACTAACTACAACATCTAAGGATCCATAACTAGAATGTACTCATGTCACATCACGAAAACTAAGGAAGATAAGATAAGAATTAATAACACTATCACTAGAACAACTATAATAAATAATAATCATAAGACAGAAAATAAAGAAGGAAAATAAGACAATCTAAGAATAACTACCAGGCAACTCACATAGAAGAATAGTGAGATCCACCTCAGCTAGCAACATCATGAAGTCCAATACTGAGGGCACAACTACTCCTAAAATTTTATCAACATATCCATTCAGGATGGAACGAGCACAAATCTCAAATAACAGTTCTAGTTAGACGATATTAAAAATGTAGCAGTAAATAGAGAGAATATACGATGGTAAAATAATGTGTACATGAATTATGGTAAGGCATGTCAAGACTGTAACTGAGTGTAAGAACAAGAAAACAGTATATATCATGTACAAAAATTTGGAACTATATCTATGTGAGTTTAGTATTAGTTTCAACATGTGATCGGCTTAGAACTTGATACAATGTTTGGCCTGGCTAATCATACGTGAGTGTATGATTAACACTATACAATGATGATACAATAATCTGTGGGGTATTGATCACATATCTACGCTAACACCCCCATTCCTGACTAATATAGTGGATCCAGTCATGACACGTCATGACACGTGATTCTCTGAAAATGTAGCTAGCCTTCGCAGGAATCCTGTCTATACAATACACAAGGAACTAGGAAGACTTGCACAAGGCATACCATATATAAGAGGAATAACATCTTATGACGGGATCCAGACAAATACCAATCTGTGTGAACAATGTGTCAAGAGAACAAGGATATCTACACTAAATACTAGAAACAAAGACGATATCATAAAACAGAAATATTATCAGAGAATGTACTCGCCTGTGATCTGGTGGAATATGTCAACTGGTCCAAGAACAGTGCCTCGAGGACCTATAGGTGGAATACTGTATCAATATAAGGGTTTGGAAGTAAAATCAAGTCATACTAAGTCAAACTAGATAAAGACAAGTCAAAGCAAATCAAACTAGGTCAATCTAAGTCAATGGTCGACTTACAGTTGACTTTTGGTCAATTGGTCAACTCTGGTCTACTCTAGGTCAAACTTAACTAATGTTGACTAATAGTTGACTTTGGGTCAACTGGTCAACTTCGGTCAAGTTCTGGTCAATCCTAGGCTACGGTTGACTTCCGGTTGACTTTGGTCAAAAATAGTCAACTGTGGTCAACCAAGGTCAAAACTAGTCTAACCTAGGTCAAATGTTGACTCTACTTCGACGTTCAGTTAAAGTAGTCAACCATGGTCAAACTGGGTCAAAGCTAGTCTCTACAAACATCTACAGGGTCAACACATTCAATTTCAGTGGTTGTGAAATCACTGGAATCGATGGATCTCAAATACCACAAAAGGAGAAAGATTATAATAATAGGGTAAAAAGCTACAAATGTTGTCGGATGGTGAAACAACCACCACCAACGTGTCCAGAATGGTCAAATCAGCTAGAATAGCCTGTCCATAAGTCCAATTTGGACACAGGGGCAAAAAGGATAATTTCGGGCCAAAATGATGTCCACCGTTGGACACACTTTGCACCAAAAAATGTGCCAAAATAAATGTGCACAAAACCTAACAAATTATATGTTCAAAAATCCAGAATAACGATACGAACTCAACGGTATATCCGAAATTGGATTCCGATGAGCCAACTCAAAATGACCCGCTGACCCGGATATTGGTATCCGACTTGCACCGAAATACTTGCCGGAACCAATGTCCACTAAAACCTAGCAAATTATATATCTAAGAGTCCATAATGACGATACGAACTCAACGGTATATCCAGAATTGGATTCCGATGAGCCGATCTCAAAGTGACCAGTCGACTCAGAAAGTGGGACCCGCTTTGCACCGAAATACGTGACAGGGCCCACATTCTCCAAATCAAGCAAACTTTATATGAAAACATGCCAGAACGACGCCACGAGTCTACTGGTAGTGTCAGAAATTGAATCCGGAATCCTGGGTTCAAAAATGGAATTTAACAAGTGCAACACTAAGAATTCGAACGGCCAACTTTGGCGTCGAATTCGACCGACCTAACAAGCTCAAACTGAAATGAAATCTAAAGGGAGACAGGAAGAGGGTTATACCAGCTATTCACTGAAACTGGTAGCGCGCAAAACGGAGCTACGACGACGAAGATACGAACCCGCGAAGTTGGCGTCACAAAACTGTCCAAAAATAGTTCAATTTAAAACGTCAACTTGGTGGCCAGTTTTGAAATATTAAACGACGAAATTAACAGGTAAAATTTGAGAGGAGTGAAAGTGGATATATCAAGATTGTGACGGAGCAAATAAATCGCCGATCCAACGGTCGGATTGTCCAAAAAATCGGTATGAATTTGCTGTCTCGGGCGCGAATTCTGTGTTCCGTTCCTGCGCGCGTCACGGCGGGATCTCGTGCAAAATGCACGGATCGCCTAGACGGCGCGTCGGAGAGGTAGGAGGCGGCCAAGGTGTGCTCGCCAGGGGTTCGCACGCAGCCTGGGGGCTCGGCGGCGGCGGCGCGTGGCCGGCGGCGCCATGCTGCGACTGCAGCTACTGTTGCGCTGCCACTGCTGCTGCAATTTTGCGCTGCTGCGTGCATAGCCAGGGCGGCGGTGGCACAGCCCAGCGGTGGCGTGCGGCGGCGGTTGGTCTCACGGTGGGAGGGGGTGGTGATCGGTGGTTTTGGTGAATGGTGATGGTGGTTTTGATACTGGAGAAGAAGAATAAGGAGGAGATGAAGAAAAATGTGAAGAAGAAAATGATGGAGGGGTGGTCATTCACGTACAGGTGAGGGGTGATGGTGAGAGGAAGAGAGAGATTTTTATTATATGTGTGTGTGTATAATAAGTTAATAGAAAGAGAGAGTGAGTGAGAATAGATATTTAGAGAGAGAGAGAGAGAATATATATTTAGAGAGAGAGAGAGAGAGAGAGAATAGGCCGGCCACATGGGGGGTGTTGTGTGCTGGCATGGTGAGTTGGGGTGAGGTGTGTGTTGTGTTTTATTGGAGGAGAGAGAGAGAATTAGATATATATATATATACACAAGAGATATTTAAGATATTTAATAAGTAGAGAGAGAAAGAAATATTTTCAAAATAGGAAAATCTTGTGGGGTAATTGAGCAGTCATGAGAGGGCAACATGAAGCTTGGGTTCGGGTTCGATAGAGCCGGGTCGGGCCAAAATCGGACAGGGTGCAATATTTGAATTAAAAATAGGGATTTATAATTATGGATAAATAAATAACATGCGGGGACCCAAATAAATGGGACACAAATGGCAGGCGGGTAGTAGGCTTCATGTGGGCCATATCCATATTTGGGGTCGGCTAGGTTGGGTCGATGTCGGATCCCGAAATTAAATTGGAAATTAAATCAGGTTTAGCGGTAAATAATTAATTAGCCAAAATTGATCCGAAAGTTGTGCGAAGAAAATGAAGAACAAAATGGAGTGTCTGAGTGGGACACGAAGGTCATGGGTGAAGAGCGTCTCGAGTAGATCAAACATGACAAGTTGGTTTCGAGAAGATGACTAGTCTGGTGCTCCTAAATTAAAAGTCATGGTAACGCGCATATGATGATCTAGAAAAAGAGTGGGAATTCAATTAATAATTAAATGGTCTAATATTGACTCGAACTTGCGTGAAGCAAAAAGAGCACAAGGGAACAAGTTCGAGTGGGACACAAAATATCACTGTGAAGATAATCTCGTCTACTACAAACTTCAAGAAGGAAGTTTCCAGAGACTGGCATCCCTGATGCTCTAGAATTCCAAGTCACGGTAAAGAGCATTTAATGATCACAATTAATTAAATCTAAATTAATTATCGAGAATAAATTATTTAGAAAAATTCGAAAATAAACCCCAAAAATTCAGGGGGCTTACATCCTACCCACCTTATAAAAAAATTGTCCTCGAAATTAAAGGTTGGTAGTGGGGTTAAAATATGATAGAAGGTTTAGGCAATATTTTATGCACGGTCCAAGAATGACGAGTTTGCACGATCAAGAAAATCGATTTACAATTGTTCAGGCACGATGAGGGATTTGGCACGATAGAATCATGATATGAACAAAATTATATGTGAATGATTTCAGGAATAAGTCAAGTCATTGGGAAACGATTTTAGAGACGATTAAGAGAATCGAAGATATACATGAAGTTCAAGTACGGGGTGATCTGTAGGACTTAGGTTGATGGAAATCAACCTGAAAGTCGCACATGCTTGATCAAGATGAAAAGCTAACCATGACCAAAACAAGGTTTGGCATAGTTGAGATAAAATTCCAGACACAAAACAAAAATCGAAGTCAATGTCTTATAGGCCCGATCAAAGATTAAGGAGGATGATTAATAAAATCATGAAATACGATCCAAGTTCGAACGCGATTAAAATAGTCTAAGTTCACTCGGCATGATTTGAGGGTTAAGATTATCAAGATCATGAAAATCAAAGTTGGATAGTCATAATCTAAAACAGGGCTAAGAGAAGCAAATGGAGAGAAAAATTTAAGAATAACACGATTGAGAGATAGATTTGATAGAAATCAGATTATAGATCACATAAGCACGATCAAGATCCAAGTTCAGTTACGAAAGACGATAAAATCATGAATTCGGAATCAAGGTCCTAAAAGCACAATTTAGGAAGGAACCCAAGTCACAAGGAATTTGAAGTCATATAGAGTCTAGTCAGCAACCAAGACTCTTTGGCACGATAAACAAGACGACCAAAATTGATTGGTCATGGACAGAAGGGAATCAAAATCTTAATAGTATCAAAATTTTAGAAATAACTAAGATATAAACATTTCAAAATTTTCAGAATTTTCAAGTGTAGATGATAGATACAGATATGAGATAGTTGATTTGTGTAATCAAGACATAGCTAAACTAGTCAAAGAAAATGATGGCAAGATGAGGAAATCATCATACGATGGGAGAGAAAATAATGATAAACAAGAAATAATGGTAGAAATTATCTTGCTCAATTGGTAAAAGAAGTGAATCAATTTAAGATACGACCTGATAACCATATACGTCTATCCCAAATCATGTTGCCAGAATTCTCGCCACGCTAGTAAGCATAGCGGTAATAAACAATGAAGTCCATAACTATGGTATACACCCTATAATCATGTCATCTAGATTCTTTACCACGCCAACCGGTATGGCTGCAAGAGAATCTAAATGACATAACTAGGATAGTATATCCAAATCAGGCTCCATGTCCTTGTCTCGCTAGCTAATATGACTGCGATGAATTCTAAACTCCATAAATAAAGTAGACACTTACTGTTCTCATCGTCCTCGTCCAAAATATATTTATCAGGATATCTTAACTCAATTCTTAAAAGAATTATCCAAAACAAAATCAAAGGTCAACAACGAATATTAAGATTTAAAATTCATCAACAAGTCAAGGGTAAGTTAATAGAAACAACGGAAACAACTTCCGAGATAGGGTTCAGAGGAAAATCTCAGAAAAAGTCCCGAGGGTACTACCTAGGTCAAGATAGAAAATAGTGGAATATAATCTAAAACAAACCTCGACCATGATACGAGGTTGGTAAATCATATTCTTCCCCCAACCTAGATGATATACAAGTCCAACTTATACCTTCCCTCTGGGGTCCACAAACTCATCCTAAAGAATAATAAAGTATGATAACTAAGAGATATCTCAGGAATCAGGACGGATAGAAACGAATGGGAATAAATTCGAAGAGTTTCGAAATAAGATTCCCAGGGGTCATCCCTAGAATCTACCAAGAGTTCCTAATATGTGACTGAGTACCAAATCTTAAAATATTCCATGACTCAACCTTAATCCTAGGGCAGGCTCACAGTAGTACAGATAAGCTCAAGTACTACCACGACTTCGCATTAATTGTAAAGACTGACCTGCATGGGCCACCACTAAAAACGTGTCACGACCCGCACTCGGATATACGGGTACGAATACGTGGGCCACGTCCAGCCTACGCCGCAGTATCGGCGGTAGAACGCTGTCAAGTATACTATACTAACTACAACATCTAAGGATTCATAACTAGAATGTACTCATGTTACGTCATGAAAACTAAGGAAGATAAGACAAAAACTAATAACACTATCACTAGAACAACTAGAATCTATAATGATCATAAGACATGAAATAAAGAAGGAAAATAAGACAATCTAAGGATAACTACCAGGCAACTCACATAGAAAAATAGTGAGATCCACCTCAGCTAGCAACATCATAAAGTCCAATACTGAGGGCACAACTACTCCTAAAATTTTATCAACATATCCAGTCAGGATGGAACGAGCACAAATCTCAAATAACAGTTCTAGTTAGACGATATTGAAAATGTAGCAGTAAATAGAGAGAATATAGCAGTAAAATAATGTGTACATGAATCATGGTAAGGCATGTCAAGACTGTAACTGAGTGTAAGAACAAGAAAACAGTATATATCATGTACAAAAATCTGGAACTATATCTATATGAGTTTAGTATTAGTTTCAACATGTGATTGACTTAGAACTTGATACAATGTTTGGCCTAGCTAATCATACGTGAGTGTATGATTAACACTATACAATGATGATACAATAATCTGTAGGGTATTGATCATATATCTACGCTAACACCCCCATCCCTGACTAATATAGTGGATCCAGTCATGACACGTCATGACACGTGATTCTCTGAGAAGGTAGCTAGCCTTCGCAGGAATCCTCTCTATACAATGCACAAGGAACTAGGAAGACTTGCACAAGGCATACCATATATAAGAGGAATAACATCTTATGGCAGGATCCAGACAAGTACCAATCCGTGTGAACAATGTGTCAAGAGAACAAGGATATCTACACTAAATACTAGAAACAAAGACGATATCATAAAACAGAAATATTATCAGAGAATGTACTCGTTTGTGATCTGATAGAATATGTCAAGTGGTCCAAGAACAGTGCCTCGAGGACCTATAGGTGGAATACTGTATCAATATAAGGGTTTGGAAGTAAAATCAAGTCATACTAAGTCAAACTAGGTCAAGACAAGTCAAAGCAAATCAAACTAGGTCAATCTAAGTCAATGGTCGACTTACAGTTGACTTTTGGCCAACTGGTCAACTCTGGTCAACTCTAGGTCAAACTTGACTAACGTTAACTAACAGTTGACTTTGGATCAACTGGTCAACTTCGGTCAAGTTCTGGTCAATCCTAGGCTACGGTTGACTTCCGGTTGACTTTGGTCAAAAATAGTCAACTGTGGTCAACCAAGGTCAAAACTAGTCTAACCTAGGTCAAATGTTGACTCTACTTCGACGTTCAGTCAAAGTAGTCAACCATGGTCAAACTGGGTCAAAGCTAGTCTCTACAAACATCTACAGGGTCAACACATTCAATTTCAGTGGTTGTGAAATCATTGGAATCGATGGATCTCAAATACCACAAAAGGAGAAAGATTATAATAATAGGGTAAAAACCAACAGATATTGTCGGATGGTGAAATAACCACCACCAACGTGTCCAGAATGGTCAAATCAGCTAGAATAGCCTGTCCATAAGTCCAATTTGGACACAGGGGCAAAAAGGGTAATTTTTGGCCAAAATGATGTCCGCCGTTGGACACACTTTGCACCAAAAAATGTGTCGAAATAAAAGTGCACAAAATCTAACAAATTATATGTCAACGAATCCAGAATGACGATACGAACTCAACGGTATATCCGAAATTGGATTCCGATGAGCCGAACTCAAAATGACCCGCTGACCCGGATATTGGTATCCGACTTGCACCGAAATGCGTGCCGGAACCAATGTCCACTAAAACCTAGCAAATTATATATTAACGAGTCCAGAATGACGATACGAACTCAACTGTATATCCAGAATTGGATTCCGATGAGCCGATCTCAAAGTGACCCGTTGACTCAGAAAGTGGGACCCGCTTTGCATCGAAATGCATGCCAGGGCCCACGTTCTCCAAATCAAGCAAACTTTATATGAAAACATGCCAGAACGATGCCACGAGTCTAGTGGTGGTTTCAGAAATTGAATCCGGAGTCCCGGGTTCAAAAATGGAATTTAACAAGTGCAATACTAAGAATTCGAACGGCCAATTTTGGCGTCGAATTCGACCGACCTAACAAGCTCAAACTGAAATAAAATCTAAAGGGGGCAGGAAGAGGGTTATACCAGCTGTGCACCAAAACTGGTAGCGCACAAAATGGAGCTGCGACGACGAAGATACGAACCCGCGAAGTTGGCGTCACGAAACTGTCCAAAAACAGTTCAATTTAAAACGTCAAATTGGTGGCCAGTTTTGAGGTATCAAACGACGAAATTAACGGGTGAAATTTGAGAGGAGTGAAGGTGGATATATCGAGATTGTGACAGAGCAAAGAAATCGCAGATCCAATGGTCGGATTGACCAAAAAATCGGTACGAATTTGCTGTCTCGGACGCGAATTCTGTGTTACGTTTCTGCGCGCGTCACGGTGGGATCTCGTGCAAAACGCATGGATCGCCTAGACGGCACGTCGGGGAGGCAGGAGGCGGCCAAGGGATGCTCGCCAGGGGTTCACGCGTGGCCTGGGGGCTCGCCGACGGCGGCTGCTGGCCACGGCGGCGCCATGCAGCGACTGCAGCTGCTGTTGTGCTGCCACTGCTGCTGCCATTTTGCGCTGCTGCACGCGTAGCCAGGGCGGCGGTGGCGCAGCCCAGCGGTGGCGCACGGCGACGGTTGGTCTCAGGTGGGAGGAGGTGGTGATCGATGGTTTTGGTGAATGGTGATGGTGGTTTTGATAATGGAGAAGAAGAAGAAGGAGGAGATGAAGAAAAATGTGAAGAAAAAAATGATGGGGGGGTGGTCGTTCACGTACAGGTGAGGGGTGATGGTGAGAGGAAGAGAGAAATATTATTTATAATATGTGTGTGTGTATAATAAGTTAATAGAAAGAGAGAGTGAGTGAGAATAGATATTTAGAGAGAGAGAGAGAGAGAGAGAGAGAGAGAATAGATATTTAGAGAAAGAGAGAGAGAGAGAGAGAGAGAGAGAGAGAGAGAGAGAGAGAGAGAGAGAGAATAGGCCGGCCACATGGGGGCGGGTGTTGTGTGCTGGCATGGTGAGTTGGGGTGAGGTGTGTGTTGTGTTTTAATGGAAGAGAGAGAGAATTATATATATATATATATATATATATATATATATATATATATATATATATATATATATATATATATATATATATATATATATATATACACACACATGAGATATTTAAGATATTTAATAAGTAGAGAGAAAGAAATATTTTCAAAATAGGAAAATCTTGTGGGGTAATTGAGCAGTCATGAGAGGGCAACATGGAGCTTGGGTTCGGGTTCGGTAGAGCCGGGTCAGGCCAAAATCGGACGGGGTACAATATTTGAATTAAAAATAGGGATTTATAATTATGGATAAATAAATAACATGCAGGGACTCAAATAAATGGAACACAAGTGGCAGACGGGTAGTAGGCTTCATGTGGACCATGTCCATATTTGGGGTCGGCTAGGTTGGGTCGATGTCGGATCCCGAAATTAAATTGGAAATTAAATCAGGTTTTACGGTAGATAATTAATTGGCCTAAATTGACCCAAAAGTTGTGCGAAGAAAATGAAGCACAAAATGGAGTGTCTGAGTGGGACACGAAGGTCATGGGTGAAGAGCGTCTCGAGTTGATCAAACATAACAAGTTGGTTTCGAGAAGATGACTAGTCTGGTGCTCCTAAATTAAAAGTCATGGTAACGCGCATATGATGATCTAGAAAAAGAGTGGGAATTCAATTAATAATTAAATGGTCTAATATTGACCCGAACTTGTGCGAAGCAAAAAGAGCACAAGGAAACAAGTTCAAGTGGGACACGATATATCACTGTGAAGATAATCTCGTCTACTACAAACTTCAAGAAGGAAGTTTCCAGAGACTGGCATCCCTGATGCTCTAGAATTCCAAGTCACGGTAAAGAGCATTTAATGATCAAAATTAATTAAATCAAAATTAATTATCGAGAATAAATTATTTAGAAAAAATCAAAAATAAATCCCCAAAATTCAGGGGGCTTACAAGGCCCATAGAGTTTCATGGGACAGAGGGGATTATCTACGCCGATGAATGGCTGGAGAACGTGAAGAGGTATCTGAAGATGGCCCGAGTCCCAGAAGATCTGAAGATCGAGTCAGTCAGTGGACAGCTTTTCAACATCGCACGGACATGGTACCAAGGCGAGCCCCAATTTTCTGCTCCAGACATAACTTGGGAGGAGTTCAAGCGACTGTTCAAGAAGAAGTTCTTTTCATATGTGGCACGAGAGGCGCTAGTGAGCCAGTTTGAGCATCTTGAGCAAGGCAATCTTACCGTTGACGAGTATACATCAGAATTTTCTCGCCTTAGTCACTTTGCGAAAAACTTAGTCAGCACCCCGGAAGACAAGGCACGACGGTTCAGAAAAGGATTATCGCACGAGATTCGGTTAGCCATCGCCACCAGCCGAGCTACTACCTATGAAGAGATTCTGGAGGTCGCCCAAGCAGTGGAGGAAGAACTGAACTACAGGCCGAAGAGGAGTCGAGACACTTTTGGCGGAGGCAGCCATCAACAAACACAGGCGAAGCGTCCACAGTTGCAGCCAAGGACCTTCCAGCACCAGCAATAATTCCCAGACACAGCAGACACAGAGGCAGTTCCAGCAGAGCCCGCATTGTGCATTTTGTGGAAAGGCCGGACACATTTGGGACGATTGCAGAGCAAGACTTGGATCGTATTTATACTGCGGATCACCTTCACATCAGCTGAAATATTACGTAGTGGCTCCCAACCGAGCAGGACGTGAGGCAGCTCCAGCGCAAAGAGGACCAGCCACCACACAGCCTCGAGATCCACCGATGCCCACTCAGCAGCAGCGGTTTGCCCAGCACCAGCACAGAGGAGCACCCCAGCAGGGCCGAGCTTTTACTATGACTATTGAGGAGCCCGAGCCCACACCAGATGTGATAGCAGGTTCCATACTTCTTGATTCTCTCCCCGCTATAGCTTTGTTTGATTCCGGTGCATCCCATAGTTTTATCTCTGTAGCTTTTGTATTCAAGCATAGTATAGCATCTGTATCCTTGGGCGGTAGTTGTAAAATTATGATAGGCGGAGGCGTTATCCTAGTTAAAGATATTTGCATGAAGCGGCGCATCACCTTGGGAGGTAGGGAGTTGTGCGCCAACTTACTCGTAATGCCACTACCGAGTTTCGACATTGTTCTTGATATGGATTGGTTGAGTAAGAATTTTGCCAGTATAGACTGCCACCGAGGATGTGTTGTATTCAGTCCTCCGGGGGTACCGGCATTCGAGTTTATGAGAGGAGCAGTCGAGCAGCAATACGGAGCTATTTACGGAGCTATGATCGAGGGAGAGGAGATCCCACATCCCATCATCATGGAGTTCATGGATGTTTTTTCGGAGGACTTGCCGGAATTGTCGCCAGACAGAGACATCGAGTTTGCCATTGATCTAGTGCCAGGCGCAGTACCAACGGCACAACTGGTGTATCGGATTAACAACAAGGAGGCTGAAAAATTGAAGAAGCAGATCGATGAATTGCTAGAGAAGGGGTTTATTAGAGAGAGTTCGTTACCATGGGGATCCCATGTCCTCTTTATGCCGAAGAAAGATAGTACGGTGCGAATGTGCATCGACTACCGAACCTTGAATAATAACACTATCAAGAACAAATATTCGCTGCCGATGATAGACGATCTCTTTGATTAGTTGACCGGCGCGCGGGTATTCTCCAAGATAGATTTGAGGTCGGGATACCATCAGTTGAAAGTGAAGAAAGAAGATATACCGAAGACTGTCTTTCGGACCAAGTACGGGCAATACGAGTTCATGGTGATGTCGTTCGGGTTGACTAATGCCCTGGCAGTCTTCATGAACTTGACGAACAAGGTATTCCATCCATACCTTGATAAGTTCGTAGTGGTATTTATCGATGACATACTCATTTATTCGAAAATACCGGAGGAGCACGAAGGACATCTGAGGATCGTGCTAGAGACCCTCAGGAAAGAGAAGCTCTATGGAAAACTCTCGAAATACAAGTTCTTTTTGGACATTGTGGAGTTCCTTGGTCATGTGGTGATTGGCGACGGTATATCCATCGATCCGAAGAAGGTTACAGCTGTGGAAGCATGGACTACTCCAACTATGGTGGCAGAGATACGAAGCTTCTTGGGGTTAGCAGGGTATTATCGAAAGTTCGTGCAGGATTTTGCTCGGATTGCAGAGCCACTCACTAGGCTTACTCGAAAGGATGTAGAGTTCGTGTGGACGGAGGACTGCTAGGTTGCTTTCGATGAGTTGAAGAAGAGACTGAAGACAGCCCCTATCTTAGCCTTGCCTTCAGGATTGGGAGGTTTCACCATCTATAGTGATGCCTCGGGCAAGGGACTGGGTTGTGTCCTAGAGCAGAACAAGAGAGTGATAGCTTATGCGTCTCGACAGTTGAGACCGCATGAGAAGAACTATCCCACTCACGACCTAGAGTTGGCAGCCGTGATCTTCGCCTTGAAGCTGTGGAGACATTATCTGTACGGAGAGCGAGTGGAAATTTTCACTGACCACAAAAGCTTGAAGTACGTCTTCACGTAAAATGAGTTGAACATGAGGCAGCGCAGATGGCTTGAGCTGATGAGTGACTATGACATATCTCTTCAGTATCATCCGGGAAAAGCCAACATTATTGCGGATGCTTTGAGCAGGTATCCCGTAGCAATGTGCTTGACTCGAGATCGTCACTTATTAGCGGACTTGGAGAGTTTGGGCATCGAGATCGTCATTCCAGAAGCCGAATTACAGATGATGGGCATGCAGATTCAGTCAGGATTGATGGACAGGATTCGGGAGGCACAACACCAGGATGAGCAGATGAAGAGCATCATAGCACAAGCATGAGCTGGATTGCTAGATAATTTCACTATTACGGAGGATGGTTCGTTGAGGCACGGGACGAGACTTTGTGTACCTAGTGGGGAGCTTAGAGAAAGAAGTTATGCAGGAGGCACACCGCTCCCAGTATTCTCTACATCCAGGAGCCAATAAGATATACAAGGATCTACGCAACCACGTGTGGTGGTATGGAATGAAACAGAAAGTGGTCCGTTTTATTTCTAGGTGCCTCGTATGTCAGCAGGTCAAAGCCAAGAGACAGAGACCAGGAGGATTGTTACAGCCGCTACCGATACCCGAGTGGAAGTGGGAACACATCACTATGGATTTTGTTTCCGGTCTTCCATGTCATCGGGCGAAAAGGATGCAATTTGGGTCATCGTTGACCGGTTGACCAAATCGGCCCACTTTATTCTATTTAAAATAGGGTTGTCTATGGAGAAGCTGGCGGAGCTCTATGTGAAGCAGATAGTCCAGTTGCACGAGGTTCCGATAAGTATCGTGTCAGACCGTGACAGCAGGTTCATATCTCATTTTTTGAGGAGCTTACAGGCCAGTTTGGGCACAGCGCTCAAGTTCAACACTGCTTATCATCCGCAGACGGATGGACAGTCGGAACGGACCATTCAGACGCTCGAGGATATGCTGCGGACATGCGTGCTAGATTTTGGCGGCTCATGGGAGGACCACCGTCATTTCGTGGAGTTCTCCTATAACAACAGCTACCAAGCTAGTATTGAGATATCCCCTTTCGAAGCGTTGTATGGTCGGAGATGTCGTACCCCGCTGTCTTGGGACGATGTGGGAGAGCGTATACTATTGGGACCGGAGATGGTAGTAGATGCTGTGGAGAAGTTCAAGATGATTAGAGAGCGGCTTCGCGTGGCTCAGGACAGGCAGAAGCACTGGGCCGACAGTCACCGTAGGCCGTTAGAGTTTGAGGTATAAAATTTTCTTATGAATTAATTGCGTGCATAGTTATAAGTTTCGTGTTAACATTTTGTGCATCTAGGTCGGTAACTTGGTGTTTTTGAAAATTTCTCCGACACGTGGCACTATCTGTTTCGGTAAAGACGGTAAACTTAGTCCACGTTTCATTGAGCCGTTTGAGATACTCGAGAAAATCGGTGCGGTAGCATACCGATTAGCCTTGCCGCCTGCACTGGAAGGAGTGCACAACGTGTTCCACATATCCCAACTGCGACGATACGTGGCGGATCCCAGTCATGTCTTGGACCATTCAGAGATCGAGGTGGGACCGAGTCTTAGTTACGAGGAACAGCCAGTGGAGTTCTTGGACCGCAGGAAGAAGGTACTGAGGAATCAAGTGATTCCCTTGGTTCGTGTCGCATGGAGGCACCACTCCCCGGACGAGTCCACATGGGAGAGGGAAGACGAGATGCGCGAACGCTACCCGTACCTCTTTGAGGACTGAGGTATTTTTTTTCCACACCGCATTTCAGCTGAATTTCGAGGACGAAATTAATCTAAGAGGGGTAGACTTGTAAACCCCTTGATCAATTTCCACCATGTTAAATTTTTTTTTTATTAATTTTTTATTTAATTATCATTCTTTTAAACTAGACACTTATTTCTTTTTCCTATACACCTATATATGTAAATATAGGTAATTGCATAAAATGGGTTTTTCTTGATGGAAGAAAGTATAGGGACCCTAATGATATTTTCAGGATTTAAGAATAAAGTGATAGGTGTTAGTCCACTTGAACACCTGTAAATGATATGCCACTTGAACCAATATAAATGATAAGTGTTAGTCCATATGGGTGTATTGAAGAAGAGCTACTCTTCTTGCAAAGACCCAAGCCTAAGGTGGTTAAGTGTAAAGTGTCCTAGCCTAAATCTGGAATTGCCTCTCTCTAATTCCCTGCGAAACCGATCTTCTAAACCCCATTAGATTATTCGATCCCAGCTGAACATATTAGTTAGATAGGATCTTTTCAAATAAGGTTTTAAAAACCAAGGCTAAACTCTAATGGATTCAAATAAACCGACCCTCACATACCATAGGTAAACTGATTTCAAATCCTAGCCGGATCCTTCACATTGGTTAGGATTCAAAAACTCAAATAGAAGTTTAAACACCAGAGGATAAACACTATCAATTTAAATTTAGCAGACCCCTTATCCTTCCCATACATATATATATATATAGTCTGTTTGAGAATTCCTGAGTTTCTGTTCGAGTAAAAAAAGGAAAGGAAAGAAGCTTGGGTTCAACTATTTCGATCCTCCTTCGTCGACTTCGAGACCTGAGCGCAGATCCTGTCACAACAACATAGGTAAGTCTCCTTCCTTTATTTAAAGTTTGTCTTCAGTTGGTAACAACGAGTATTTGTAAAACCCTAAAGAATATTGGTAGATGAGAAGTATCGGATGGATACTCCTGAAACATAATCAATATCCAATACTCGAAGATCTTGAAATAGCCAAACCGTATCATGGTTCTTCTTTATAATGAAGATGTTTATACAGGGGAACCCGAGTATCAGGTCCTACCCGACCCAAGGAGAAATAGGGAGCATTGCCATATAAAAAAATTTGAGTGGAACTTTTAGGGGTATTGGTTCAGGTCGTATCAGTCACCATGTATTCACCTAGGTCGATTTTAGGATGAAAAAATACCCGTACAACCAGAGGCTGATAACTGGCTGAACCATGGTGTCGAGGGTTTAATACCAAAGCAACCAAGGCCTTAGTAAATTTGAGATCAGTTTAGGATCCCATACACACCAAGATACGAGAAGATGGTATCAGGGCTTGAAGAGAAGTGTTAGGTTGATGGGGTAACAGGTGATTTGGGTGACCCAACTATAATGACCAGGGGGATCGAATCACCAAATCTGAGAATATAAATCCTGAACACAGGACACTGCTCCTATTTTGTGGAGATAATGTGTGATATAGGCAAACCAAGTCACTCCATAAATCCTGATACTAGAATAAATGTCTCCAAAAACTTAATATCTTGTATCAGTATCATCATTGCACTGATGATTCAGAACCAGTCCTCACAAGGAAATCGCTTGGTGCCTTCATTAACAGAATAGCCATGTGTTCCATACTTGAACCTATTTGACTCAGTCCCTGTTGAGACCCATGTATCAAACACATGAATTATCAGACCTAGGGACCCATCTCACATCCTAAAAACCAAGGGATACCAGGATTACTCCTGTGTATCAATTGAGATTCCACAATACTGATTTTAGTACACTGGAACAGGGTGTATCCCATAACCCAAGTACCCAAGTGATAACCAGCTAGTGCAACAACCAGAGGGAAATGGTGGCATGGCCAAGTTCAAATATAGGAATGATATCACAATAGCTATAGTGGTTGTTTGCAATTGAACTCAGAAGCTACCCTAAGTTTCAAGACTACCTATATGATGACTCAAGTTAACTGGGTAGGTAGACCCTTGAGGATTGAATCCCAAACCCTTGTGTAAGAGGATGGGTATAAGGCCAGCAATGAGGCTGATACCATTCCTGGTAACTGAACACCTAAGTAAGCCTGCAGGCCCATCCCCTATATCAGGATATGCAATAGCCTTGGAATAAATGAGTCAGGCCCTGTAATGGTAGACTGTGTGATTACTTTGAGTCAGAAAACCATTCATGAAGCAATTTAGGCTTGCTCCTTCCTAGGGTTTAAATTCAACTGTTGGCATAAGAAGATGGGGTAGATACTAAACCAAATAAGTCAAATTGTAATTAGAACACAAACCTTCATATTGAGTTGTATCTTGACTCCGTGGTTCTTTAAATAGGGTATTTGGATCTCGACTTGGACACCGACCAGTGCCAGCAGCCCGGGACGCCAGGCGAGTACAGTTTATTATTTGTTTTCAGTATTGATCTTTACTATACATCAGTGTTTAATTGATAGATATGTGATTTCAGTCTTTTATTTGATTTGTTTCTCTATGGTGTCGGGGGAAGTGAAGTACCAACGATGTGTGATCTGACCTTAGAGCGTGTAGACCGTGATCATTATTGCATTTATATCCTGTAGACCGTGTAGACTGTGATTATTATTGCTTTTAAACTGTGTAGATCGTGATTATTATTTTGTAGACAGTGTTTCTTTATTGCAACATTAACTGTAGACCGTGTAACTTTAGACCGTGTAGACCGTGTCGCATAATTATCCCAAGACCGATCACATATCAAAGATACTTCAGTCGGTCATTTGGTAAGTATTTATTGTACTTCATTTTTTGTTCTTATTTATTCTGTTTTATTGTATTTCTTTATTTTTTATGAATCATATGTCAAAAGGCTAACCCCTGTTATATAGTCATTTTTATATATTGGAACTGCACTCAGTGAATTTTACTCGTTCCATCCTGACTGGGTAACCAAACAAATTTTAGGTCATGGAGATGAGGTCGTGTGTCCTGAGCAGTATGGCCCGTACTTGGGAGATGAGTTAGAGGCAGACTTTGCTTATTAGGAGGATTATGCAACATTGGATCCTGCTGCTCTATCTTAGATATTTAGTTAGTGCTGAAACCTTGTATTGGATTTATGAGTTGATTTGAGACATGTAGTGGAGATTACTTGATTTTAGATTTCATACATTATGAGACGATTCTATCTCTATCTATTGATGCTGAGTTGAGTTGGAGTTGTTATAGTTCCTTGTGATATATTTTACTGCGTGGTTGTTCATCATATTGTTACAGCGTTCTACCGTCGAACCTGCGGCGTAGGCTGGGCGTGTACACGGTTCCTACCCAAATATTGGGTGCGGGTCGTGACAACTGTATACCTTATTGGAGAATTCGTTTTCAATTCAAGTTTTTGCTCGAGATTTTATTGTTATTCGAGATTTTATTGAAATTTGTTTCCAGTACGGGATTTTATTTCTTATTTTAAAACTTGTCTCCTATCTGATACCTTGCTTTAGTTCATCCTTCGAGACTCTGTTATCTCTTCGGGATAATGTCCTATATATGGAATCTTGTTACCATTCCAGATATCAGTTGAAATTCCGTCATAATTTGAAACTTCGCTCCCTGTCTGAAATTTTAAATCTCCCTGGTTGCCTTTGTACTCACTGATTGGATCCCTTGTCGTCTCTTAGTACCTAATAAACTCTTGTATTCTAATAGTCAGATAACCTTACCATCTTCTTGACTTGGACTATTGAAACTCATTTTGATTTCTTGAAATTTTCTATGGATAAAGTTGAAAGACTATTCGATGACCTACTAGGATGTGACAGTTGTGTGCTGCAGTCGTTATCTGGATTATGGAGACCGAAAGTTCACTGCAACCAGCAGCACACTGGCGGGGCAGGAACTCTAAGTTGAAGTGATTTCAAAAATTCATAGGTTTCGGGTATTATGGAGACTTGTCCTAAAATCTTCATGTCGTGATCTCTTGGGTTGCTTCGTTGATGATTGTTGGAAAATGGAAATAGTGCATAGAATATTCGGTAACATATCGTTATTTGAGTCATGGAGCCGAAGTTCACTGCAGCCAGGTATACCCTGGCAGGGTAGGGATTCTGAGTAAAGTAATTTTAAATATCTATATGTTTCCGGATACCATAGAAACTATATTCCTTTTTCTATGATTATTGGTTTTCGAGAATCACAAATCCTTGCACGTTATTCTGATTTGATACTGTACCTCCTAAGTATTTCGTACGTTTCCTCAATAAACCCTTGCTAACTTCTCTTTAGCATTTTATCGTTAGATCATTGAATTCCTCAAAATTATACATTGCCAGAGTTTGATTCCATACTTCGTTTGTGTCTTGTCTAAACTTCGACCTTAAATCATGACTATCTGACAATGATTTTCCTATCTTGTCCTAGTCCACTTGTGTTAAAATATCAAAAAAAATTCTTCGCACTTAATAGTTGTGTCTTCATGATTTTGCTCCTCTAAGTTGTAATTGGAACTTCATTCTATCTCGTACCTATTTGATTTTTGATCATTGATCGTGTTATTCTAACTTCTTGTGTGTACTTGATCTCAAGGCCCAGAGCGTCATGGATCGACAAAAGCACTAGATGGACAACAGCAGATGGCCACCAGAGTTCGCAGTTGGAAGCAGAGTGTTTCTGAAGAATCTCGTCGGCCAGAGGCACCATTCGTTTTGGCAGAGGCAGGAAGCTCAGTCCGAGGTACATCGGGCCTTCGACGTGACGACGCAGATTGGTGAGGTGGCATACTGACTGGCACTTCCAGCTAGCTTGGAGGGAGTGCACGATGTCTTTCATATGTCCCAGCTTCGACGGTACATTCCGGACCCGAGCCATGTGGAGGACTTTTCAGAGCTAGAGGTGGGTCCGAGATTGACTTACGAAGAGTAGCCAGTGGAGATCCTTGATCGGAGGGAGAAGCGCCTGCAGAACCAGACTTTTCCACTTGTCCGCGTCATGTGGAGACACCACCCTCCGGGAGAACCCACATGGGAGCGCGAAGACGAGATGCGGGAGTGTTACCGTAGTTTGTTTGCTTGATTGTATTCTTGTTTTCAAAATTTTAAATTCAATAAATGACTCGTGTTGAAACAATTTATCGAGATTTTATTTTGGCTTGTCTCTCGAATTTCGAGGACGAAATTATTTTAAGGGGGAGATTTGTAACTCCACTTTCCCATTTATTTTTGAGAATTTAAAGCTTCTAATAATCATCACAAGTTTTGAATTGAGTATTTATAATTTTAGTAAATATTTTGAATAATGATAATTAGATATTTTGGAGGGAAATTATTGAGGAGCAGGAATTTAAAATTTAAAGTTTGTTATAACAAACTTGGGACTCACACTCATTCACTTTTCTAGCTAATTTCTGAACTTAGAGAAATTATTGAAAAGGAGGAGGGTGATTTTGAAAGATTGTTAGAGCAGAAGGGACTAATAGAAAATAAATTGTAGCGGGGGGGGGGGGGGGGTTTATAAAATTTACTTTTGTTTTCTTTTTAACCGAAGTTGAGAAGAGAGAGAGTACTCATTCTCTCATTCTTAGAGCCTTTTCTCAGCTCTTCCCTAATCTTTCGACCAGTAAATCTCCGACGAAGAAGGCCGATGGCGACGAGTTCAGGCGGCGACTTCGTTTCCTTTTCGGCCAAGCGCGGCCTCTTGGTGACAGCAAGAGCGGACCGACTTCTCTTCGGCGAAGGACCTGTTCGAGCGCGGCGACCCTGTCCGAGTGACGGACGGCAATGAGATGAGTAGGCGCACCACCGCTGACGGTGTCAGCATCCTCCCTAGCGATGACGACGACGTACAAAAGGGTCTCCTGATGGCAGATGGGCGGATTACTCCGGCGAGCTTTTTTTTTCCCCCAATCTGTGTTCATTCCATATCTGTATTCGTGTCCGGAGCTGTGTCCGATTCCTTATGGACACATGGGCTTCTTCAATTGTTCTGGGCACAGGACATATCAGGATTGTGTGATCAGAATTATGGTGATCGACCGGTGATTCCTACTCCACTTTAGACAACTTAACCTGGTGAGTATCGATTCCCTTATTTCATTTTGGATGCGTTATTGTGTACATGGATGGGTTCTTGAGTGTGGTTTTTTCCTCTGTTCTTAGCTTGGAATGATCAGGAAGGAATTGAAAACTGGATCAGATGAGTTGGTGGTAGTAGCAAGTGTTGGAATGAATTCGAACAAGTCTCGACTCAATTTCGGACACGAGGGAGCCGTGTCTGTATCAGTGGGTGTGTTTCAGTTCAGAGCAAACTCTTTTTCCTCCAGGTACTATTCTACTATGTTGGATGTTGTGTATTTAATTCTTAGTTAGAATTTAATAGAGGTTGGACGGGGACGCGATTTGGAATGCAGGATGTTGACGAATGGTGTCCGATTTTTCCTTAGTATCTAATGGTGATTGTATCCGTGTCCGATTCTGTGGGTGCTGTGTGGTTGTCTGTAGCAGTAGACTGTATAGGATGAGGAGCAGCAAGTAGCAGCTATTGAGTTTAGTATTGGCCAAGCCAGGTTGTGTTGGAGTAGAGTGTCGTGTACGTGCCGAGCCGTGTTGTGTGCGTATCCAGGTGCTGATCGAATGCGTGTCTAGGATGGGGAACTATAGTTGCGTGTCTTCAAATTTGAATCTATTAACTTTGATTGTATATTCTTTCATTTAATTTGTATATTCCTTCTTTGAATTGTAATCCTCTCTTAGCTTTCAAATGTTTTGTGTATGGAATCGGACCTTAGGAGAGTGCATGTTTTCATTTGAATTCAAACTGAGTTCAACAAGGGTTGGTTAGTTATAGCATTTGTATGTATGGTTACATGTCTGTAGTGCATTGCATTATTATACACTTATAGAGAGTTTTGATCTCAAGTTTCAATCCTGGTCATAACTAAAGGATTTGGAGAGAACTGCAATGTGTGTGAATTCTTGTTGGAAGGTTAGTTATTGCAGGAAACTCTTGGTCTCTTTGAATGTTGAGTTGGGAGAGCAGCGTTATAGCTTGCAGATGATGGGACTCATCTTATTGTTGATTCCATATTTGAATACTGTGTGGTGAATTGCTAGAGTAGCTTAAGTAGTGAAATTCTACCCTCCACAACTGCCAAGTCTATAGGAGTTGCCATCTGTTGAGTTCAACATAACTCTAGAGCTTAAGTTGGGTATAATTGCAGGATATAAGTTGAAGTTGTATAAACTAGGTCGGGCATAAGTTTTGTAAGTAAGTGGGGTCAGGAGACTCTCCAACCTTGTTAAATACTTGTTAGCACAACTCTAGTAAACTCTTAGATATACATTATGTGTACTTTTATCATACAATAAAATTTTATAGTATTTCCTACAGGGAGGGTTTAAGTAAGTTTTGCTTAAATTATGCTAGATAGATTTCACTTAATTTTTAGAGTCTATGCAAATATTTTGGAATACCATGTAAATATGCTCTAGATATAACAGAATAAGGTGTGTAAATTGAATATTTGGATTAATAAGTAAATAGATGAGACAAAAGTTGTTAAGTCAACTACTTGATTAGAAATTATATTTACTCAATTGTACCAATTTAACATGAGGATTTCCAGCTTTACTATCCTTTCTCGATCACCCGGAGCAAGGCAAGTATACTCTTCGGACTTGTTCATTTCTCATGTCTTGCATATTCATTCATGTATCTCCTGGTTGACACGATGTATCACGGTATTGTATGGTTTCATGTTTCATGGATTACTTGTGTCTGGGAGGGAAAATACTACAGTTGTGTGATCAAACCCTGTTACTATTCATGTGAACAGCTTAGGTCCCGCATCGTGCACGCGGGATCAAAGCCGTACCATGATCATGTTCATTGAATCTACCCAAGCCGATCACATAATCTGGATGTATTTCAATCTTGCACAGTTCATGATTCAGGTTGTATTTCAAATTCATGTTGTATTTCATGTTCAGGACTCATATCATGTTCCCTGTATTTACTTTCAGTATTTCCTGTTCCATGTCTTGTCTCATTTCTTGTACTTTATATATATTTTCTGTTCTTGTTCATACCATGATGTTCATGTTCATTTCCTTGGATATACTTAGCTCCGCTCCTGACTAGGATATGTTGCAGGTGTTCTTGCAGGGTATTGTTCTACCTTATGGGCCAGAGCCCGAGATATTAGCCAAGCAGGATGAGACTTAGCTTGAGGCTTCAGGTTTAGACTGTTTTGCTTACTCCTAGATATTGTTCTTAGAATTCATAGTGTAGTTCATTCTTGTTGTCTCTAGTACTTTTATGACATTATGATCGATGGATTTCGGTGATCATTCTGGGAACGTTTTATAGATGCTGTGATTGTATATATTCATGATTATCTGGTTAGATTTCCTAGAGATTGGTACAGCTTAGTTCAACGTGTCTAGCGATGAAGGCTGGACGTGTCCGACTCGTGTCCGATTATTCGGGAGCGGGTCGTGACAGTGACTAGTGCAAACCCCCTTCTGACATAGACCCCGACTCTCCGATATGCAGAAGAAGTTAGGCTTGCATCTAGGTTTATATATATATATATATATATATATATATATATATATATATATATATATATATAAAATAAAATTTATTTATGGGGACATCTCCATTTTTTTCTATTATACCCGTGTAGTACAGATAATAATGAGGATAACATAGAGAAATGTAAAGAAAGTAACAGATGCACATAGAGAAATGTAAAGAAAGTAACAGATGCACTTATGTAAGGTACTTCCAAAACTCTTCCTATAGCTAGATAATGCATATATGTTCTAAATCTCAATTATTTGACATGACTTAGCAACTAATATCAATATTGAAACTTTTCAAATGTTCCATGAACCGTTACGTGCCATCTTATCCCAATAGTTCCAATGTGCCTTAAATAAAAGGTTATTGCGTAGGCCATTCTTTTGTTAAAAAAGAGAGGCTGGTCATGGGTCTGGGGATGCCGACAGCTCCTTTTTGTGTGATGATCATTCTGTTCTTGTGAAGTGAAAAACAAAGACGTCGGTACTGAAATCTATCACCGTCCCCACCCCTCCACCACCACCACCACCCCTACCATTGATATATATATATATATCTAGCCATTATAATCATGCACTTATTATCACCTCCTTTTCTCCTTAGACTATCATTTCCTTTGCAGACTATTGCATACATGGGTATTGTGACCAGGGATGGCACTGGCAATGAATGGTGTAGTAGTCACTATAGTAGTATTCCTATTCCAGGAATTCACCATGAGAGTATCCTACATTTTCTTGACCAGGTAATGAAGGAGGATATTAGTTGTAATGTCAAACGATGTTAGTATAGCAAAATGGATTTGCAACTGGAATTTGACCTCCTGCCGAACAAAGTGATTTCAAGGTGTTTGCTGGGCCGTGCGGCCCGGAATCCGACCTGGACCGACCCGGTCAACGTTGGTCTGGGTCGGCCTGAGCCCGGTCAACGGACCGGCTCTGTCCGGCCCACAGGGAATACGTGTCCGGATTGGATCTGACAAGACGATCCAATAGTCCAGTCAGATCCGATTTAAAAAACCGGTTCATACCGGTTCAGTCGTTGGAATTCGGTCGACCCGGTCCAGTTCTGAACAATCAGATCAACCTGTACGTATAGTGTTGGTGGAGTATTTTGTTAATTTATCCCTCCAACTACCATATATATTTTTGGATGCTATCTTTGCCAAAATATCCCCATTATTATGGCTATTTTGTAGCCGTTTAAGAAGTATTTTGGTCATTTGCTAAAAATGACCAAAAGACCCTTATACAACTATATTTTAGGGATGCTATGGGTAATTTGGCACCCAAAAAATTCTATAAATATGACATAATTCATCAAAATTAACCACAACAAATTTTTTTCCATCTCTTGTAATATTTGGAAACAAATAAATTTATGAAGACTGAAGTAACGTCTGTCTAGAGACTGATGTTACAACTTTCTGAAGATTGAAGTACAAGAGTCTAAAATAAAGTTTTCCGGAGCTTGTGCAAATTTTTTTGGAGGCTTCAATTGATGTTTCAAGTATTTTTTAATATTTAAAACTAGTTTTTCCTCTCTCTCTCTCTCTCTCTCTTGATTTGGAAATTTTCTTTCCTCTCTCTCTCATTTTTCTTGAAAAAAATCTTCTCTTTTTTATTATTTTTTAAAAAATGTGGATCATGATGTTGTTGCTAGTTCTAAACACACATGTTAATGTGTTTCAGAAAAATACTATAATTACTATCATAATTTTGATTATGCTAATAATTTTACCGAAGATTTTGTGCCACCGATTACAAATGTCACCTCCAGAAGTAAGATGTACTACTAATTTTTTTTTTTTACATTTTGTGAGAGTAAATCATATTATGAATAAAATTAAGTACAATTAATCCTTGTTATATTAAAGTTTCTAGATCTATTTCTAGAGCAGAAGTTGTCAAATTTTTTTAAAAAGAAAAGGGAACTTTGAGAAATTTTTTTACATATTAGTAAATTTGCTTAAACTTCTGATATATGGACTGCTAAAAATAATACCCCTTTATTTTATCACAATACATTATTTAGACGAAAAATAGATTTTGCAAAAAAGAATTATTTGACTAAGACTTTGGAATGTTCACATACTGGTTATGCAATCAGTAGAGCTATATTGCAAGTTTTACATGAATATGATATTCACAATAAACAAATTCAGTTTTTTTTGATAACGCTAGTAGTCAAACTTCTTGTATTTGTATTTTTAAAATCCCAATTTTGGCCTATAGAAGGACAAGTTTTTCATGTTAGATATGATTGTCATATTATTACTTTAATGTACAAGAATGCATTCAGTTTTTTTAAGCAGATTTATAAAATATTAGATCATGTCTTATTAGTTTGAATAATAATAATGCAAGTAGACAACATGATTTTAAAATGTTATGTGGACAATATGGTATGACATTTACGAGATTTGTTAAGGATACACCACTTATTTGGAATTCTACTTATTTAATGTTAAAATCTTGTTAAAATTAATGATGTTATTACAAATTATAGTTATGTTGATCCAAGTTTTGATTATTCAAGTAACTGAAAATAATTGGTTAGTTGCTTGTTTAATTTATGAATTGTTAGAATTATTTTACAATGATAAATCTATTTTATCTGGAGTTTATTATCCAACTTATCCTTTAGTTGTGACTGAAATTATTAACATGTCTATTTATTTTCTAAATATAGAAATGCTTCCAGTTTGATTATGTTGTTTCAAAAATGGAGACAAAATTTCTAAAATATTGGCATGATATACTTCTTTTTATATTGTTTGTCTTCGATTTTTGATCCTGTAATTAAATTAGATGATGTCTTTATGTTGTTTGATGATTTTAATGCCAATATGGATGTTGAGATAGGTATCTTAGAAGTAGAAATTAAAGATATCTTTGGTTTAATGTCTAAGATAATCTTTTATACCAACTCAAGAATTGTCCTTGTATTTAAATTCTTATGAAGAAGATAATGATGATTCTGGATCGTATTTTTTAATTTTAGAATAGTGAAAAAGACACGAAAAAACTTATCATATACTTTCGTCTTAGCACATGTCTAATGGTCTCTGTATCCACGGCAACATCAAAATCTTATTTTAGTGGTGGTTCAAGAATGCTAAGTAAGAAGATGAGCATGATGCTTCAATATATTCTAGAAGGCCGCATATGCGTTCAAGATTGGGTTCATGATTGGGTTCATGCGAAAAAATAAACTCAACAATTAAGAGATGAAGTGGCGACATTAATGAGCTGGACTTTCAGTCTCTTACTATGGACGACAGTCACGACACTACTGGAGGTAGAGGAGCTGAACAATAAACTAGACGGAAGATAGAAGACTTGTGAATTTATTATAAATTTTATCAATTTAAAAGATTTACTTTCATTTTTTGTAAGTTATATAAAATGTTATATAAGATTTTAATTTTAATTATATTAGTAAAATTTTATATTTCATATTTTTGGGAATTTTTTTGAATCCCCGAATTTTAATTTTTTTTGATCTATTTTATATATAACGGTTCAACCCTGAACCGGTTCTGAACTGGCCCGGACCTAGCCTGGTTTGGCCCGACCCAGTCCCGACCGAGTTTAGGACCGGGCTGAGCCCGCAGTCCTCTCCGGTTCAAGCCCGATCCAAGTGAGGTCCGGTCAAACCCGGTCAACACTTGGCCCGGGTCGGTCCGGCCGAGTCCGTTACACACCGATAAGAAGATTGAGGGGGAACAACTAATTATTGTTAATCATCCATACTCCAATAAATGAGTTTATGGGCCCCCGGCCCAGGTCTAATGGCTAGGAGACTATTTATAACGCTGCAATCGAGACGAGTCCAACTTGGCATTTTAAGGTTCGAATCCTTTGTGGCTTGAAGTTATCTAATCGAGCTCGAGCTTGCAAGGTCGAGCAGAGCTCGGGGTTGTTCCATTCCTTGAAAACTTTGTCTAGGACTTCTACTTGAGTAGGCTCGCAACTCGGTGTTGGATTAGAGATGTGTGGATGATGTCGACCATCGATCCCACAAAGACCACAACCTATTGAACGAGACCAAGTATAGATTAAATGCATAATATGGGATGACTATAGTCACCTGGACAAATCTTAATCTTTTCATTAGACGAAGAGATTGCGAATACAATAATGCCATAATAAGTGGGATCTGAGATGTCCTTAACATCGTCATACAATGATATCGTTGGTTGCGACGACAATGCGACTATATAGAAACATAGATATAAAATTGGTCAAATAATCCAATTCCTTACAAGACACTTTCATCTAAGTAATGGTTGTCCCCTTTCGAAGGTGACGATTTCGACTTAACGGAGTAGACATCGCTCCTTTAGAAATTATTTCTCTTTGAAGTGCAAGAACCTAAGAGTCCTAAATTTCTTAAAGTTTTTTTTTTTTTTTCTTAGCCACTTCTTTATAGGTAGCTAAGGAACCCTAATAATCATTAGAAAACAATGACTTAGGCCCTAAGTTAGCCCAAACAAACTTGCACTAGTTGAAAATTCATCAGAATACCTGAATCCAGCACAAACTACTTCGATTAGAATTCCAGTTTGCCTAGGCCAAAATTCCTATTTTTGATCATTTTTGTGAAGGAAATTCTAGAGTTCCAGTAAAATTTTGATCCATATTGTTTGGGTCAGGCCAAAATTTGACAAATTCTCGGTCCCACTGATTTGGTCTTTTTCAATTCCGACCGACTCCATAACGCTCCTCCACCGATTTTACTAGCTCTTAATACTTCCATCCGCCTCAAATCGTGCTGGATTTCCAACACACTTCCCCTCCAATCCGATGAAAGGGTGTTGCCTCCCATGGTTTCTCAATCGGACTCCATAATTGTCGTCCTGAGATAGAGTTATATCACTCCTTTCCATCATCAACCTTACATCACTCAGGTTGCGCTACATCTGTTATCTCCAAAAGATTGACCATAATGTTGACGCTAATTGCCATGTGTAGCATCTCCCGAGTCAAGGAGATCTCTCCAAGATCAATGATTAAACCAAGACAAAAGTCCCTAGCCACCAACCTTATTTTCGTGTTTGCTCTCCCAATTTTCGTGTTCTTCGTAAAAAATGCTCATGTTCCTAATAGTTTTCCATACGGTTAAAGGTGACGAACATTCCCACTATTATGCTCATAATGATAGCTTCATATACATCCTCATCCTCCAACAGAGTAAGCCCAGGCTTGAAGCATATCGAAATATTACAACTCTCACTGATAGGCCGGCCCTGGCCCAGGGCGGCCAAGACGACCGTCCAGGACCCCACAGAATATGAGGGCCCAAAAAACTAATTTAAATATATATATTAGTAATCTTGTATCTAAAATAGAACTAATATGTCCTCTTTTAACATAAAATAATTCTGGTGTAGTGGTTAGTATCTTAAACTTGTACACAAGATGTCTTAGGTTAAATTATTAGTTGTTAACATTTTTTAAAATTTACTTTTGTTTCAATTTTTTAATATTACATACAAGACCTATTTTAAAATTTTGCATGGGCCCCCATGAACTCAGGACCAGCCCTGCCCATTGAACTGTGCGAATAGAAATGTATAGTGAGTCGGTTGCACCCTATGTGTAAGCCCCGTCTTTCAGTATCCGTGTTTTGTGCATGACCCGTATGCTATATTGTATTCTTGATTTCTCGTGCCTTCAATATCGATATTGTATCATGTACTTGTGTGCCTCGGGTGCATGTGTCCGGTATACGTACCGATATGACTAGAATGTATTTCATGTCCAATTTTGATATCGTGGTTTTCTTGGGTCAACATGTGCCCAGTATCATCGCACGAGCGTATTGCTCATGGGATAAAACGATGATAATTTAAATTGTTAATCAATTTATGAAACAAATCGATGTTGTCTACAATGAATAACCTTATACTTGGCCTACCCGAGCCCTAGAGACCGCTGGGAATACTAAGGGACCCGAGCTGGGGAATGCATGTTAGAAGTCAAACCTGGAAGCCTTATTTTTCTAATCAGAAGCAGTACCAACATTATACTGGCGAAAAATTGTACTGTAAGCATTGAACTTTAAACTTATTTCGTAAAAAGAATCAAGCTTGGAGTAATTGCAGGTTGAGCATCGTTGCGCCTAAAAGTAGGGCACGAATTTTTTACGTCCTAATAATGGGCGTCAAAAACAAAGAATATGGAATTAGGAAATGTATTAGGAAGGATACGGGATCAGGAGATGGATTAGAGAAATGGATGTAAAATGGGCGTGGAAATGAAGAAGTTTGGCGCCCTTCTTTTGGGCGTAGATTTCTTCCTTGTTTTTTTTTTCTTCGTTTGTTTTCAATTTTTTCTCTCTGTACTTTAATAAAAATCCATAGGTAATCATTCTATTCCCATCTATTTGCCAACAGCTAAATTGAAAATAGTTCAGGCGGTGGAAATTTTTTCACGCCCCTTTTTGGGGTGCTGATTTTCAAAAAAAAATAAAAAAATAAAAATCCACGCCTTAATTTTAGGCGCCAAAATATTTTCTACGCCCTTATATAGGGCGCCTATTTTTAGTGTTGCTTTATTTGTTTAATTCCGTTTCTATTTTATGACTAATCAAAAGGGTTGAGGAATTTGAATTTTTTAAATTTTCACGCCCCTAAATAGGGCATCAAATTTTTTCACGCCCTATTTTTAGGCGCGACGGTACTCTTCTCGTTATTTTCATAAACTTAATATCTTTTACACAATTTTCTTAAATATTTATGCTTCTTATGAAATTTTTCGTTATTAGGGGGGCATATTGGCGGCATGCTAGTTGTTATTGATAGTACACCATTCTAGATGTATGGCTTCTAACAGCAACAAGAAATAAGGTTTAACCTTTTATCCAATAGTCTCATTATCCTTTTAAGGACTTTGGAGAGTAGGGATGAGTATCTTTCCTTCCCCTTCCTTCTTGGATTGGGCGCTAAACAAAAAGGAGCTAGGATCTTGGTTTAATGTTTCTCAATCCAACCTAGGAGGAGGACTTGGTGGAGCGTAGCTATACTAGGCTTTGGTTATTCCTCCAAGCAAGTGCAATTTTCTTAAAAAATGGAGGCAAGCCTTATTTAAGTTTTTTGAAGTTTTAAATGGCATTTAGTATTGATTTATAGCAACCAATATGACGTTTATATGTAGGGTATTCAATGTTTCTATTTATTTTATTTCTCTTCTAGTAGTTGGAGTCTTAAATGTACATAATTTAGGATTTTGATATTAGTGCTTGTGTTGTTGTTACTTGCAGTCCTACATACTCCCCCCCCCCCCCCCCCCCCCCCCCCCCCCCCCCCACACACACACTTGATCATGCTAGAAATCATTCACATACACAAGGACCACATAACATTTCCAACATGTATCATTTATCCCAAATTTTGGGATAATATGTACCTCATTGTATATAGTCCACTTTATGAAATGAAACTTTGTTTTACACCTTTCATTTTCATTGTGGAATATGTCACTTTTTTAGAATCGAATTTGGTTGAGGAAAGATCGATGAAAGTGAAAAAAATATGTTGTTTTTGACCTGTTGTCAACATGCCAATGACATGTTGGCAGTATGTCGCGTGGTGGTATACCAATAGTATAGCTTCCAGGCTATTGTGGCCTAAAAACAACAATTTGCTTGGCCATTTTGTGTCTACTTCTCGTCGATTTTGGTCATTCTTTCCACGATCTTTTAGAATATTATCTTTTGTATATAGGTGCAATTGTTAGTTTTTATTTTCTATGATTTCAATGCTGTGTTGGTTGATTTCGTTTGTGTTGATTGTGATGCGATATGAGCTCGTATCTAGATTTTCTATCTTTGGTCTAAGCCGAATGCGTCATTCTTGTTCTTGTCTATGGTTGTGTATAACGCACATCAAGACACATTATGTGCACTTACCACTTAGTGTTGCGGAGTGAAATTTGTTAGAGGCGGCCTTCTTATTCACCACTCTTAGTGTTATTATTGTGTATGAACACTTATTCTTTGGAAAGTTTGGCCACCGAGTATTAGCTCATATAGTAAGTATTATGGAAGTATGTTTCCGTCTATTTGACAACATGATTATATTGTAGGCTACAACTAGATTGTGATCATGAATTATTTGATAATTTTGCTAGTACTAATTTTGCTACTAGCTTCATGATTAAGAGATCTACGACAAGTTTTTGGTGATACCTCAACAGCCCGTATATTTCACAAGACATAATCCCTCGATCCAGCAGTTGACAACCCTTTATAAGCATCCAATCCTTGTCCCTAAACATATTGTGACAACAATCATCGTATAGCCTCTCAACCGACACAAATTTAAGGCACAAACTCGGTACGTACCAAACGCCTTGATAACAAGCTTCTTCCCAAGCTTTGTCATCAAGTGTACCACCTATATGGCCAAAAAATTTGTTGTCCCATTATTAGCGATCCTCACTCATTTGAACACGCCACTTCGGTATGTTATGGAGAACTCCCTCCATGGAGTAGCGTGATAAGACGCTTTCGAGTCCATGAAACCCGTTATAAGATCCCACCGCCTCAGTCATGGCAATGATGAGTTTCTCGTTGATGAAGACCAATAACTCCTAATTTTGTTCTTTATTCTTCATTTCTCATCCTCAAACTTTTTGCAGTCTCGTTTGTAATGTTCCTTCTCACCATCATAATCGCAACCTTTATTCTGATCTATCTTCACAATATCCCGAAAACTTTCTCATGTTTTCGCATGTGACTTGAGCCATTCCTTCCTTTAATAAGCAACCAGGACAAACTCTGACTCAAACAATCCTTGTGCTTATATCAAATCTCCTCATTCAACAAACTACTTTTCTTCAACTCCATCGTGGCAACTCCCCCTAGGGCGGAGTGACTCACTTGTTGGGAACGAAGTGCGAAAACCGTGCCCCCTAAACCAGAAAGTTATGCGAGAGAACCGATCAAAAACACACAAACCAAAAAAATGCCAAACACAATCGCAGACACAAATGTTTTTGACGTGAAAAACCCTTACGGGAAAAAACCACGGGACAATGGGAGTCTAACCCTAAAGAACCTCCACTAAGGAATAAAGAGAATACACCCTCTACAAGCACCTCCCGATCCAACACGGATCACCATAACTCACTTGAAAGAAGAAATTTTTTGATTACGGACTTCGAAGAACAAGCGATGCCGAAAAATTATTCGAAGCAATCTCTCCTTCACAATAGTCCTTAATCCTCTCTCTCTCTCAAAGTTTGTAAAGCACTCTTGTTTTGAGATGAGTTTACAACTAGCATGCATCCCCCTTTTATAAGCCCTTGGTAATCCATACATGGAAGGCCAATATATATGGAAACTTCCAATATGCATCAATCATGTATTTAATGGAAATCCAATCATAATTGGCTTGCCATAATTGGAAGTCCAATTATGTGGAAAGCTACTATATGAAGGGTCCAATCATAAATATATGATCAAAGTAAATATGAAAATCCAATCATATATTTCCTTACCATATATGTTCCAAAATAGGATCCATGCACTCCCCGAGCTTCTCCGACACATGGATGACGCTCGTCGCTCTCCGAGGTATTCTCCACATAGATTGGAAATCCCACCCACTCCAACAAATCTTTTCCTTCACAACTAGGTGGAGGAACTCGTCATCCCGACGATCCGCCTGCAGTACTCAAACTTCTCCCTTGGTAGAACCTTCGTGAGCATGTCCGCTCCATTGTCATCAGTATGGACGTTCTCAAGCATCGCGTCCTTCTTCTCAACCACATCCCGTATCCAATGATATCGAGTCTCGATGTGCTTGGACCGGCTATGAAAGGTCTGATTCTTCACAAGGTGAATAGCACTCTGACTGTCGCAAAGCAAAGTATACTGCTCTTGTTTCAGTCCCATTTCCTGCAACAGCTTTTTCATCTACAGCAACTCCTTGCAAGCTTCCGTCACCGCAATATACTCTGCCTCTATCGTCGACAAGGTAACACACTTCTGCAACCGCGACTGCCATGATACCGTTCCTCCAGCAAACATCATCATATAGCCCAAAGTCGATCGCCTCGTGTCTACATCTCCAGCCATATCAGCGTCGGTATACCCAACCAGCTTCGGCTCGTCTCTGTAATGCCCCGATCCGCACGGCGCATTACGCTGAAGCGTTGACTCGGCGAGTCACGTTGACCCAAAGAAATGTATCGGTGCAAAACGATACGAGAGTTACGTTGTCCCAAACAACGCATCAAACTAAGTCGGTGTGAAGAGTTGCCTAGTCCCGAAGAATGCATCGAGTGAATCGATGCGAAGCGCCGCGTTGTCCCGAAGGATGAGTGCATTGAATCGGCTCGAAGATTCTAAGAAATCGAATCGACCAAGGCACAAGTCCGAATCGAAGCAAGTCTTGACTTTAGTTGGTTTCGTGTGCAGGTTATACTTTGACGCGAAAATATTAGAGGTCGATCTTCGGC
This sequence comes from Iris pallida, assembly GCA_029216955.1. Taxonomy (NCBI): domain Eukaryota; kingdom Viridiplantae; phylum Streptophyta; class Magnoliopsida; order Asparagales; family Iridaceae; genus Iris; species Iris pallida. The sequence goes on along the minus strand of JANAVB010025999.1, from coordinate 19,788,600 downwards.
AATATTTAGTAAGGGGTCCGCGGAACCAAATCGACGCCTTGCGACGGGCTGAGGCTTGGGCACGCTAAGGCAAATCGGACGTATGATTCAAAGAAGCACGAAGTGCTCGAATGGCTAAGTCAGGAAAAGCCCGTGCAACAAAGATAGGGAATCGAGCCGCATCGGCTCGGCGAAACGGCTAAGGCAAATCGACTCAAGGTGGGAGGATTGACTTCTTTTTACTCCTTCATTCGATAAGTCAAATGTATCATTGTATGCTAAAAGTTAACCTATCGACGCCACGGGCGTGGTCCGATCGGAAGTAAATCATAACGTGTATCGAACACTAAGTTAGTACAATTGAAATGAAACGTGCATCAAATGCACAAGTCGCTACGGAACATTGGATATCGTTAAGGCGAGCGCCTCGGTGCGCAAGCCGCAATAACATGGGATAACTGTACTCGGCGAGTGCCTTAGTGCACGAACCATACCGTGCCTTCGCGCACGAGTTAGAATGGCTAGAACATTGAAAGACAATAGGCGAGCGCCCTAGCGCGCAAGCCCCGAACATTGAATGCTAAGTTATAGAACAATTGATATACGGTCGAAACGTGCCTACGTGCACGAGATCACAAAAGACGGCGAATGTGCGCAGCTGCACGATACATACAAAAGATGGCATCGTTACGACGAGAAGAACAGTTGTGGCACGGATATGGCATAACTGTTGACGCGACATGGTGCTCTTCGAAATGTTCACGGCCTTAGGGCGTTTCGTTGAGGACTTTGGGGCGTTGTGCCAATTGAAATAGCGATAAGCGAACTTACTTGGTTGTATGAAATATAAGATTCGTTGCATGGTTAAATGGTCAAATGGACTTACAGAATATAAAAGCCCGTGCATGGGAATCCCTTGAACACGGCGCGCCAGGGCGCTGGGACCGTTCGGCCTAGGAGGGAATTCGTTTTCGGCATTGTTGGTGCACTTCATTTAGACGGGTAGCGACCTTCTAGTGAATGTGATAAGCCACTTGCGTGCGATTATTTCGGTGGCCTCTGATTGTTGGTTAGCAACCGCACAGAGTTACCATCGTCTTATGTTTTCGATTCGATGAGTATAAGTCCATTCTAGCTGTGACAAGCTAGTGACCTTCATATAGTTAAGGGCGATGGGTTGGAAGTGCAAGGTATACGTGTATCCTGCATGGACGGATCCTGGGTCGAAAGCGCAAGGTACACACATATCGTGCGTGTGTAGATCCGCATAGAGAGCACTATAACATGACAGGGAAATCTGATAGGCGTATTCACCTTGCGTCGGTGCAAGGGCGAGTGCGTCGGCTTGGTAAGTTGCGCCACAAATCAAACACGGGATTGCTTGCTTGCCTATTCAATTCGATAACATGCTGCTATGCTAACATGCTTTACGCTTTCGAATATGCCATGAAATTGACCCTAAGGAGAACATAGCAAGATCATAAGCTAAGTTGCATGATTCAACATAAATATTACAAATGTCGGTTGGAAAGATGATCTTTGATTCAGTACATGCGAGGACGATCGTACTGATCCCCCACCAGCTTCATGCAGGGTGACAGGGAATGGATTGCTCGCGGCAAAGCGTTGCTTGAACGCGTTGAGGCTCAGAAATGCCGAAGCGTATTGAAGCGTGCGATCGCTTGACGCTCGGACTCGCGACAGGATTGATGCGGCCGAGATATAGAAGGCATGATGTATGGAACGGTGAAATCCTTTGTAGGCAAGAGAGAACCTGAGTGTTGTAGCCAATCTGGCATATATTGTTAGGCTATCGAAAGCCTTGTAATCTGATTTCGAACATCAATAAAGAGATTTGTTTCGTATACTCTGTTTTCCTTTCGTTGTGAATATCAACTCAAAAGATAACCATTTGAGAACTTGTTATCTTGCCTTGCACGAGCGCAACTCCAGGCTCGTGCGGCATCACGCCCCAGCGAGGACGATGATTCGGGTGATTCCGGGTCGGGGTCTGACAAATTGGTATCAAAGCTCTAGGCTCAATTTCCTCTGGACGTTTGCTTCATCTCCATTCGAAAAGTTGCCCACCACCAATCGAAACCACTCTTGACTCTACTCGATGCCGCACTGGATGTTTCATACAATAAGTCTAATACAACCATGTAATTTTGCCGCGTGTTGTTTGGAAATTACATGGTGTTCGTTGGGAAAAAGTCGGAAAAGGTTTGTTGCTAAAAGCGCAACAAGTTGCGAGATACGAATTTGAGAATTGTTGCCGTGGATGCAACACGTCGGGAATTCGAATTTGAGATATTCGTTGGTTGCAACGATCGATACGAGAAACGTTGGTTGCATCGATACAATGAAAGTCGTGGAATGTTGCTGCAGCAATTGCCACGCGTTAATTGTAAATGATGTGTTGAAAAGTCGAAGAAAGTTGATATGGAATGTGTTGAAACGGATTCACATATCAATTTCGAATGCGCGTTGCGATGGAAAGTGATAAGTCAATATCGAATGTGTTGAAACGGATTTGAGCATTGACTTGGATGTCGAAAATGAAATGTTAAATCGTTGCACGAGATGCAATGAATGTCGAAGATAAGTCTGTGCACGATGTGCATTGCGTATCAAAAGTAAAATGTTGCACGTGGTGCAACGCGTATCAAAATAAAATCGTTGCACGAGATGCAACGGATATCGATAATAAAATTTGCACAAGATGCAAACGGAAGAAAACGAAAGTTATAAATCGAGAAACGAAATCGGTTCGGTTGCACACCGAGCTTGTGTTGGCAAATGAATGCATTGGCCGAATTGAGTCGGATTTTGATTTATCAAAAAGTTACGGTTGTGATCAAGCACGATCACTGCGGAAATCGTAAGTCGGGAGAGATCGTCGGTTTATACTAAGTATAGTACGAGGGAAATGACTTGATTTCGAGTGGTATATGCTATACCACGTAGGCGATGAATGACTCGATTCTGAGTGGTATATGGGATACCACTTGTGCGATGAATTGCATCGGCGTATTGTGAGAATTGCGGAAGGTTTGTCCGCAACAGACGGGTGAGTACCGAGACTCGATTGAAAATTTGTGCGACGGCATGTTGATGCAAGTGTTCTTCGAAAATCGGTTGGGACGATAAGGCGAGACACGTAGCAATGAATGATACGTTGGACAAAAATTATAAGTCGGTCGGACGATCGAGACTAGCAAAACGATTATGCCTTGAGGCAACAATCGGATCGACGGGATAGGAAATTCGAAACGTTGAAATCGAATCGCACGACTTGCGAGCTCGATGAAAATGTTGGGCGAGACAAATCGAATCGCACGACTTGCGATCTCGATAGGAATGTTTGGCTAGGCGAATCGAATCGCACGAATTGTAATTTCGATAGAAATGTGGGGCGATGCAAATTGTAATCGAATCGCACGATATGCGACTTCGGTGAAGAGTTGGTTGACGGGAGTAATCGTGCCTAAGAAATAGTTAGTTACGTTACGGCAAAACTCATTTGAGTACGACTGGAAACACGCAAAACTTAGAGGGCGAGATCGTATGACTCGAGGGTTCGATGTTGGATAATCGGTAACTCAGTTACGCGATCAAAGTATAGCGGGATGCGGCGAATCGGAGGACGAGTAGATGCGTATGGAAAAGTTTGTTGCGAACTTGGATGTATGCAAGGCGAGTTAAGTTGACGTTGAAACAGATTCAAAGTTGACCCTTACGTTATCGAAATGGATACGGCGTATCGAGATCGATACGTAAGGAAACATGAGCGATGTGAGAATGCAAAATGGAGTGCGCCTTGCGCTATCAAAATTTTGTAAGTAAGGATACGAGAATGAACGAACTTGGTTGATCGTAAATTTTGTGATTGATCAAAGACGAGACTATAAGTCATCGACGATTGCTCGATGCGTATAGCATCTCGTGTGTCGACCCGCGAATAAGATAGACTCGAATCCGATACGAGTAGATGTTTCGTAAATTGCGGAATCATCGACGGCAGTGCATGACTTGACTCGGAGGATAGATGCGCATCAGTTACGCCGATAGAAATGGTTGTGTCCGAAATTGGGTATTGCATAGAATCGTCGGAACGTGATTTGGCTCCGAAATAAGATATAGCATGGTTCGTATTAAACTGTCCTTCGTTAATGATCCACAATTATCGAGCGTAGCTTCGGGGCAGCTGACCCTAGAAGACTTGACCGCCAAATCAAATTGAATGCTGCAGACCGTAAGATGACCCATGCGATATCGCATATGGGATTGCACCGATAACAAATATAACCCAGTGCATGTTGATGATAAGTCTAGGTGATTGCGAGGAACGTGCTATGCACGAGAGGGAACGATAAGGGAATGGCTTACGAGTCATGTCGTTAGGTTCGGATTTACCTTGCAATTGAGCTTGCGTGAATCGAAATTATGTTCGATGTTGCGAGACGGATAAGTTAGGAATTTGGCTAGTGAATTCCTACTCGTTAGGAAATTGAATGTAAGACGTGTCGTTAAGACATTCGTGTCAAGGCGATCGTTTCCTTGAGCACCGCCGCCTTGATGTAAACTTTCGTGTCAGATAGATTGTGGCCTTTGTGCAATGTCAATTTAAACTTGCGTCGGGAAGAATCTAAGCACGGTGCCTTGGAAAGTAACCTAGCGGGCGTAGTCCTGAATGTTGACGCAATTATAAGTTAACAGAGGAAATCGTATCGAGATAAGTTGCATAGAAAGACTTCGGAAATAGTTGGGTAGCGACGTCGAACGCAAGGCGTTGCGAAGACTCGTTGTGATTGGATGCGCGACGGCTTGACGCGACGCATAGAATTGATAGTCCCGATGAAACTTATGAAATAAGAAATACGATTTTTGAATCATATCGTATATCTTGACTTTTGTTGGACGATTGCATGTGTATCAATATATGTATGCAAGAGAATTGCGAGAACTTATGCTAGAGCCAAGTCTAATCGAGAGTACGAGATGGGAAGTGATTGAGAACAAGAGTTACGTGTTAGCAATGTTCCGATATCTTACAACTGAACTTAGCTGAAATGCATATATTGGTGGGACGCCTAAAATATGTGTATGATTCTAGACTAAGTTGTACGATCCAAACGATAGTGAGACGAGATCGTGGAACGATCTAGTGAAACCCTTGGAAATTTAGTATTGGTTTCGGTTCGAGGACGAACCTTGTTTTGAGTGGTATATTCTGTAATGCCCCGATCCGCACGGCGCATTACGCTGAAGCGTTGACTCGGCGAGTCACGTTGACCCAAAGAAATGTATCGGTGCAAAACGATACGAGAGTTACGTTGTCCCAAACAACGCATCAAACTAAGTCGGTGCGAAGAGTTGCCTAGTCTCGAAGAATGCATCGAGTGAATCGATGCGAAGCGCCGCGTTGTACCGAAGGATGAGTGCATTGAATTGGCTCGAAGATTCTAAGAAATCGAATCGACCAAGGCGCAAGTCCGAATCGAAGCAAGTCTTGACTTTAGTTGGTTTCGTGTGCAGGTTATACTTTGACGCGAAAATATTAGAGGTCGATCTTCGGCAATATTTAGTAAGGGGTCCGCGGAACCAAATCGACGCCTTGCGACGGGCTGAGGCTTGGGCACGCTAAGGCAAATCGGACGTATGATTCAAAGAAGCACGAAGTGCTCGAATGGCTAAGTCAGGAAAAGCCCGTGCAACAAAGATAGGGAATCGAGCCGCATCGGCTCGGCGAAACGGCTAAGGCAAATCGACTCAAGGTGGGAGGATTGACTTCTTTTTACTCCTTCATTCGATAAGTCAAATGTATCATTGTATGCTAAAAGTTAACCTATCGACGCCACGGGCGTGGTCCGATCGGAAGTAAATCATAACGTGTATCGAACACTAAGTTAGTACAATTGAAATGAAACGTGCATCAAATGCACAAGTCGCTACGGAACATTGGATATCGTTAAGGCGAGCGCCTCGGTGCGCAAGCCGCAATAACATGGGATAACTGTACTCGGCGAGTGCCTTAGTGCACGAACCATACCGTGCCTTCGCGCACGAGTTAGAACGGCTAGAACATTGAAAGACAATAGGCGAGCGCCCTAGCGCGCAAGCCCCGAACATTGAATGCTAAGTTATAGAACAATTGATATACGGTCGAAACGTGCCTACGTGCACGAGATCACAAAAGACGGCGAATGTGCGCAGCTGCACGATACATACAAAAGATGGCATCGTTGCGACGAGAAGAACAGTTGTGGCACGGATATGGCATAACTGTTGACGCGACATGGTGCTCTTCGAAATGTTCACGGCCTTAGGGCGTTTCGTTGAGGACTTTGGGGCGTTGTGCCAATTGAAATAGCGATAAGCGAACTTGCTTGGTTGTATGAAATATAAGATTCGTTGCATGGTTAAATGGTCAAATGGACTTACAAAATATAAAAGCCCGTGCATGGGCATCCCTTGAACACGGCGCGCCAGGGCGCTGGGACCGTTCGGCCTAGGAGGGAATTCGTTTTCGGCATTGTTGGTGCACTTCATTTAGACGGGTAGCGACCTTCTAGTGAATGTGATAAGCCACTTGCGCGCGATTATTTCGGTGGCCTCTGATTGTTGGTTAGCAACCGCACAGAGTTACCATCGTCTTATGTTTTCGATTCGATGAGTATAAGTCCATTCTAGCTATGACAAGCTAGTGACCTTCATATAGTTAAGGGCGATGGGTTGGAAGTGCAAGGTATACGTGTATCCTGCATGGACGGATCCTGGGTCGAAAGCGCAAGGTACACACATATCGTGCGTGTGTAGATCCGCATAGAGAGCACTATAATATGACAGGGAAATCTGATAGGCGTATTCACCTTGCGTCAGTGCAAGGGCGAGTGCGTCGGCTTGGTAAGTTGCGCCACAAATCAAACACGGGATTGCTTGCTTGCCTATTCAATTCGATAACATGCTGCTATGCTAACATGCTTTACGCTTTCGAATATGCCATGAAATTGACCCTAAGGAGAACATAGCAAGATCATAAGCTAAGTTGCATGATTCAACATAAATATTACAAATGTCGGTTGGAAAGATGATCTTTGATTCAGTACATGCGAGGACGATCGTACTGATCCCCCACCAGCTTCATGCAGGGTGACAGGGAATGGATTGCTCGCGGCGAAGCGTTGCTTGAACGCGTTGAGGCTCAGAAATGCCGAAGCGTATTGAAGCGTGCGATCGCTTGACGCTCGGACTCGCGACAGGATTGATGCGGCCGAGATATAGAAGGCATGATGTATGGAACGGTGAAATCCTTTGTGGGCAAGAGAGAACTTGAGTATTGTAGCCAATCTGGCATATATTATTAGGCTATCGAAAGCCTTGTAATCTGATTTCGAACATCAATAAAGAGATTTGTTTCGTATACTCTGTTTTCCTTTCGTTGTGAATATCAACTCAAAAGATAACCATTTGAGAACTTGTTATCTTGCCTTGCACGAGCGCAACTCCAGGCTCGTGCGGCATCATGCCCCAGCGAGGATGATGATTCGGGTGATTCCGGGTCGGGGTCTGACAGTCACCACCAAAAGAAAGTCTCCAATCAGCAGTGCCCTGAAAGGTATCGTAGAATCCACTTGACCGCACTCTAATGTACCCTTCCAGGATTTGAAAGATACCTGCTAACTATGCCAACTGCATGAGCGATGTCTGATCTCGTACACACCATAGCATACATAAGACTTCCCATAGCTGTGGCATATGGAACCCGCTCCATATCTTTTTTTTATCCTCGGTAGATGGACACTGCTCCTCAGTGAACTTAAAGTCGGTCGCAAGGGGACAACTCACTTTCTTCGACCCGTCCATACCGAAACGTTGAAGTATCCGATGAATGTACTTCTTTTGGGACAAGTGTAGCAACTTGGACTCTCTATCTCTCTCTCGGCTGATCTCCATCCCAAGAATAGTATTTGCTGCACCCAAATCCTTCATAGAGAAGGTCGTGCCCAGTTGGCGCTTCAACTCCGCTATCCTAGTGGCATTTCGACCCACTAATAGCATGTCATCTACATAGAGCAATAAAATAATGAAATCATCATCGGCAAAATACCTCACAAATACATAGTGATCCAACGTCGTCTGTGCATAGCCATGCTCCCCCATAAATGACTCAAACTTCATGTACCACTGCCTCGGAGCCTACTTCAGACCATACAAGCTCTTCCTCAACCGGCAGACCAAATGTGACTTTCTCTTCTCACAGAATCCCTCTGGCTGCTCCATGTATAACTCCTCCTCAAGGTCACCATGGAGGAATGCTGTCTTCACATCCATCTGCTCGACCTCCAAGACGAGACTGGCTGTCAATGCTAGCACCACCCGAATAGACGAATGCTTGACGACAGACGAAAAGATCTCATCATAATCTACGCCTTTTCGCTGACCGTAAACTTTAACTACCAGCCTCGCTTTGTATCGAGGGCGAGTAGCATCATCCGTCTGCTTCACTCTAAACACCCATCAATTCTTCAAAGCCTTCTTGTCTTTTGGCAACCGCACCAGCTCATAAGTGGAATTGGCGTGTAAGGAACTCATCTCCTCCTACATAGCCTGAATCTACTCCTGTCTTTGTTCGTCTTCCATAGCCTCTGTAAAATTTTCGGGCTCTCCCCCGTTAGTCAATAGTACATACTCACCCGGTGAGTATCTCGTAGATGGTCGATGATCTCTCTCGCTCCTTCTCAATGGAGCCACTGGTGCTGGCGGTATACAAACATCCTCCTCTCCTTCAGGAACTGCCTCTCCAGCATGCTCATCCTCCTGAGGGACACCCTGACCACCATCAGCAGGCTGATGATCAAGGTTGGGAGCAACTCCATGCACTGGCTTCCGCATAACTGGATCCTATGCGATGTCCTCTAAAAACTGCTCGAAGCGAAATGACTCTAACTCAGGCAATTTCTCAGCCTCAGAAGGCGTCTCGAAATCCTGAGTGTTGGTCATGGTCTGATTCTCGACGAATACCACGTCCCTGCTTCTGTAGAGCTTTCTTTCCACTGGGTGGTAGAGTCTATAGCCAAACTCATCCTGACCGTAGCCGACAAAGACACATCGCCTCGTCTTCGGCTCAAGTTTGGACTTATCGTCCTTCGGTACATGCATGAAGGCCTTACAACAAACACTCGTAGGTGATTGTATGACGGCTCTTTGTCGTACCATACTTTGTCAGGCACATCACCCTGCAAAGGAGCACTAGGAGATAAATTAACAACATAAGCAGCTGTGATAAGAGCCTCACCCCAATAACTGTTCGACAAATTTGCTTCTGACAGTAAACACTGCACCCTCTCCATCAGTGTTATGTGTATGCGCTCCGCTACACCATTGAGCTGAGGTGTCTTGGACGGAGTCTTCTGGTGTCGTATCCCTTGCTCTCTGCAATAAGCATCAAAGAGACCAACGTATTCGTCGCGGTTGTCGGACCGAACACACAATAACTTCTTGTCCGTCTCTCTTTCAACAGAGGCCTGAAACTCTTTGAAAGTAGACAACACCTATTCCTTGGTCTTTAAGGCATAGACCCAAACCTTCCTAAAATAGTCATCAATAAAAGTTACAAAGTAAGATGCACCACCAATAGATTTTACCTTCATAGGACCGCAGACATCCGAGTGAATCAACTCGAGCAACGCCGACTTTCTTGAACTTGGGTAACTTTGGAAAGATACCCTATTTTGCTTCCCAGCTAAGCAGTGCGTGCACTTCTCCAACTTTGTAGACTTGAGCCTTGGAATCACCTTCCTGTTCACCAAGTAACTCATCTCCTTCTCGCTGATATGGCCGAGCCGCCTGTGCCACAACTCGGTAGACGCATCACTGACGGCGTTCACATCTTGTGCTCCCCTCCATATAGTAGAGACCTGACTTCTTGCTTCCTCTGACAATCACCATCGAACCTGTGGAAAGCTTCCACTGACTATTCCCGAAGAGACTGAAGAATCCCTCATCATCCAACCTTCCAACCGACACCAGGTTGAGACGAATGTCAGGGACATGACGAACATCTTTGAGAACAAGAACTGTACCTGTCTTTATTCTCAAATGCACATCTCCAATGGCAACCGCCTTTGACACATCTCTATTTTCCATCTTCAATACTCCACAGTCGCCTGTCGTATAAGTGGCAAATAGTGTCCTGTGTGTGAGATACATGCGCTGAAGCCCCTGCGTCCACCAGCCAATAATTGTCATTGCAGGCGAGATTTGTGATAATCTTATCACCTACGACGATCATATCGCCTCCATGTATCGAGGCCGCCGCTGTAGTGTTCTCATCTTGCTTCCCCTTGTCGCCTTTTTTCTCTTTCTTCCAAGCGAAACAGTTTCGCTTAATGTGGCCCTTCTTGCTACAGTAGTAACACTCCGAGTCCTCGCACCGGCCCTTGGACTTTTCTCTGCTCTTGTCTCTGCCACCACCTGGACTCCTGCTTTTGCCCCTTCTGCGGTTCTCTAAAACCAATGCCTCTGAGTGGTGGGATGTGGATGAAGTGCCCAGAGAACATCTCCGCATCTCTTCATTTAGCACCTCGCTCTTAGCAAACTCCAGATTGACCACGCCTTCTGGAGTAGAAGCGATCATAGATACTCGTACGGTCTCCCACGAGTCTGGCAATGTACATAGCAACCAAAGTCCTTGAACCTCGTCGTCGAACTTGACTCCCATCGAGGATAGCTGGTCCACCACGCACCGAAACTCACTCCAGTGATCCGTAATGGATGCACCATCTTTGTACTGTAGACCCATGATCATCCGGATCAGGAACGGTTTGTTCACCCCGGTCTTTTTTGCGTACAAAGATTCCATCTTCTCCCACAACGTCTTCGCATGCTCAATATTGGCAACATGATTGTACATGTTATCGTCAACGAACTGCCACATGCACCCACACACCTGTATATGCTCGAAGTTCCAGTCCTCTTGTCGCTGGACTTCTCAGATGCAAATACTGGAAGATGCAGCTTCTTGACGAACAATAAATGCTTCATCTTGCTCCGCCAATAATGGTAGTTGGTACCGTTCAGGTTCACCATGCGCATCAACTTTGCATCCATTTTTGCTTCCTGGTTTGACTGTCAACTCTTGACACTTCTTTGAACCCAAAGTTCTGATACCACTCTGTTGGGAACGAAGCACGAAAATCGTTCCCCCCAAACCAGAAATTCCTGCGAGAGAACCGAGCAAAATCACACAAACAAAAAAAAATGCCAAACACAATCGCAGACACAAAGATTTTTGACCTGGAAAATCCTTGCGGAAAAAAATTACGGGACGATCGGAGTCCAACCCTGAAGAACCGCCACTAATGGAATAAAGAGAATACACCCTCTACAAGCTCCTTCCGATCCAACACGGATCACCACAACTCACTTGAAAGAAGAATTTTTTTGATTACGGACTCCGAAGAACAAGAGATGTCGAAAAATTATTCGAAGCAATCTCTCCTTCACAATAGTCCTTAATCCTTTCTCTCTCTCAAAGATTGTAAAGCACTCTTGTTTTGAGATGAGTTTACAACTAGCATGCATCACCCTTTTATAAGCCCTTGGTAATCCATACATGGAAGGCCAATATATATGGAAACTTCCAATATGCATCAATCATATATTTAATGAAAATTCAATCATAATTGACTTGCCATAATTGGAAGTCCAATTATATGGAAAGCTACTATATGAAGGGTCCAATCATAAATATATGATCAAAGTAAATATAAAAATCCAATCATATATTTTCTTACCATATATGTTCCAAAATAGGATCCATGCACTCCCCGAGCTTCTCCGACACACGGATGGTGCTCGTCGCTCTCCGGGGTATTCTCCACATAGGTTGGGAATCCCACCCACTCCAACATCACTGACGCCATTAATGTCTCCCAACAGTCCAATATAGAACTCAAGGGCAATAGGACCTAAAGCTATTCATCAATCATCACCTTCAACCCGGATAACTAATTGACGAGACCATGAACCACGTTCAAATGTTGCAAACCATTGACGCCCTCCGTGAACCTGGATTTGAGGAGTTAACTAATAAGAAATGTGTTATTGCGAGCCGTCTTTCATTCGTACAATGATTTGAGCTTCTCCCGTAAATTTTACAATAAACTCTCCACTGAGACATAATGAAACACATGACCGTCCAATTATTGGCGGATGAATCCAATGGTCTTATGATCCGTTATTTTTTAGTCATTAGTAGTAGCGTCCTTTTGCTTAACATTGCCACATCTAAAAGATCATGCAAATCCACGCAATAGAGGGAATCCTACATCCTTGACTTTCAAATCGCCTAAATTTCTCATGTAAGGGTAATAGTTTGGAAATTGTTCTTCTATGTAGCCATGGTTGTGCCTTTGCCTCTCTTCAAGTCGTGGAATCTAATACCACTTTGTTAGGATTAGATATACGCAACCGACGACGTTGACCACCGATCCAAGAATAAAATACGAACCACAACGTAACTCACGAGACCAAGTAAAGATCAAACACAGGATATGGCTATGGTCACTCAAACAAGTCCTAACCTTTTATAGATAAAAAGATTGCACACAGTAATGTCAATTGCCTAACCCCGGCCTAAGATTCGACCACTCATACTTCTTAAAAGAAATATACAATAAATAAAACTGAAAATTGCTGAAAAACCCAATTTTGGGGTTGGGTTGTATGAAAGATCCACCCGCAGGATGGGTTTTATGAAATGCCCAGAATTATATAATTCCACGTCAAATATTCAAAGATTCCCTTTAGATGCTCTGTATTTACAAAATTAATACCATAACTACCCCTCCGCACAAACTCAGATCTCGATTGCGATTCTCTTCTTCTTCTTATTCTTCTTCACGAGAGATCTGATTTCCATTGCTCTCATCTTCAGCAGAGATCGCAAAGACCGTTCGTAGTTCACCATACTTTTTTTCAGTCGAACTCCGATCATCGCTCATCATCTTCTTCTTCTTCTCCGACAATTAGATCAATTATGGAGAGAAGATCTTCTTCTTCTTTTCCATAAGAGTTAGCATCGTTTTGAAAGAAGAATAAAAACTTTTGAATCTTTATTCATGTCAAATTTCTTTCCACAAAACAAAAAAACAAAAAAATTAGGTTTCTGTCAACTGTTCTCCGTCGATATCACACGAAGAATAGTCATTTTTCTGCATTTTTAACAAGGAGAATGCCATTCTCCTCCGTGTTTCTAACACGAAGAATGGCCATTCTCCTGCGTTTTAACATTTGAATGACCATTCTCCGTGTCATTGAACATGGAGAATGTCATTCTTCGTGTAATTTAGCAACGGAGAATACCATTCTCCGTACTAAATTACACGGAGAATGGTCATTCTCCTATGTTTTAACACTGGGAATAACCATTTTTCGTGTAAATTAACACGGAGAATGTCATTCTCCGTTTTAATTAACACGGAGAATGTCATTCTCCGTTTTATTTAATACGGAGAATGGCATTCTCCGTATTAATTTACACGGAGAATGATATTCTCCGTTTTACTAACACGGAGAATGGCCATTCATCTGCATTTTAACACTGGAATGACCATTCTTCGTGCTAAATTACACGGAGAATGACCCATTCTCCGTTTTATTTAACACGGAGAATGGCATTCTCCGTTTTATTTAACACGGAGAATGTTATTCTCCGTGTTAAATAAAACGGAGAATGGCCATTCTCCTGCGTTTTAACACAGTAATGATCATTCTCCGTGCTAAATTACACGGAGAATGGCCATTCTCCGTGTAAATTAAGACGGAGAATGACTATTCTCCGTATAATTTAGCACGGAGAATGGTCATTCTCCGTGTAAATTAAGACGGAGAATGCCATTCTCCGTGTTACTAACACAGAGAATGACTATTCTCCGTGTAAATTAAGACGGAGAATGACATTCTCCGTGTTACTAACACGGAGAATGGCCACCCTCATGCGAAATTAACATTTTTCGTGTTCTAATACGGAGAATGACCATTCTCCTGCATTTTATGGTCAGTCGAAACTTTGAAGGGCCATAACTTTTGACTGGGAGGTCGAAACAAGGTCCGGTTTGTCCCAAAACGAGCGCATCTTCGAGGAGGCCGAAAGTAACGACTTTTTCGTTAGACGGCCTTTCGAAATTTTAGAATCGCAAAAAAATGATGTTTGGAGCTCCGTTTTAGCACTTTTGCCATTTGTCTCGGTCTTTCCGAAATTTTTCGACGAGTTTTTGAAGATTTTTGAGGAGAAAACCTAGATTCGAAAGTGAGCAGCGTATGGAAGAAGATGAAATATCGAAACGTTTTTTTTAAGAGTAGTTTCGTGGGTGTTTTCAATAAATTAGAAGGAATGGCAAAAAGGTCATTCGGAACCATCTTTTGTTAATTCTGGGCACGCGATGAAATGTTATTGTGCGGTGGATTTTTCATAAAACTTTTTCGTCTTTTGGACATTTCATAAATTTCTCCTAAATAAAATCACTCCAGTAACCAAATTTTTGACAAGATGCTATCACCTAGTAATGGTTGTGCGCCATTGAACGTTGGCAATCTCGACCTTAGAGCATCTCCAACCCTATTGTGACTTTGGAAAAAAAGTTAATGCCACATAGGAATGACAAAATTTATTCAAAAGTTCTTCTCCAATGCAATTGTAAAGTCAATTGTGAAGCTTATGTGGCAAAAATTAAAGAAGACATTGTGAAGTTGATTGTCTTGTTCTAGACAATGCACTTGACAATGTCTTCTCTTCCATGTCATCAATTATGAATAAAAAATATTAGAAAAAAGAAAGAAGACGAGTAGTTGTCTTAAAAGTTGTCTTGGAAGTTGGAAAAAAAATACTTTTTTATTGTCTTCTCAATACTTTTGCATTGGAGAGAGTTTTTCTATCTCATTGTCTTTTGAGATATAATTTTGCCACATAAACAAGACATTGTCTTGTGGCTCATGCCACATAGGAGCCACCTAAGACTCACAACACTTAACAAGACAATAGGGTTGGAGATGCTCTTACAGAGTAGACATCATTCATCATTGAAGTGCAAGAACCTAAGAGTCCTAGGTCACTTTAGAAATTGGTGAAATCTTCCTTGACCCTCTACGAGAACATGCTTAGAAAAATCCCCTCTAGCCTTACAAGAAGATGGAAACCCTAACCTAATGAACATTAGGAAATCCGAACTTAACCCCTATGCCGGCCCAACCAAACCCGGACCACCGAAAATTCGACAGAATATCCACAATCCAACACAAACCTCCTCGACCAAAATTTTGATTTGCCTTTGACTGGAATTCCGGATTTGGCTCATGCTGGAAAAATCCGAAATTCTGTGGAAACTCCGGTCCATATTGTTTGGGCTAGACCGGAATTTCTACATAATTTCGGTCCCGTTTATTTGGTCATGTTCGACCCCGACCGACTCCACGATGCTCCTCTGTCGATTTCGCAACCACTCTAGACTCTTGTTAGCAATCATCCGAATAAAACTCGTATTATACACGAATTTTTTCGTATCTTTCAGAAACGTATAATACTTGTGTACTTTTGACAGATCTAAACCTGTACGTAAGTTTTAAGCATGTGAAGTTTTAAACGTGTTTCATATAATTGAAAAGTTTGGCACAAAAAACGTGATGGAAACCGGTTTAATTAACCAAATTTGACAATATATTTAAGAATGTGAAATTTCTAACCTCAATATTTCTATTTTTCGAATATTTGATCTATTTTTTGAACGTATTTTATTTGTACTGAGCCGATTTATACTCGTACTTTTGCCGTTCCGAATTTTTTTCCGTTTGCCGAATTGCTAACAAGGCTCTAGACTTCCATCCCCCTCAAATTGGACTGGATTCTCTACATTGAGAGTGGATCACAAGCATTAATTCCAGCTTAGAGTTTGAGTGTAGCCGAGTTTTCACACAGCAATATTAATGCAATAGAGAGGAAAACCCCATTAAGCAATGGGCTTGTTTTATATCTAACTGGTAATAGAAATTTCAGTTCTTGGCTACACTACACCATGCACATAAAAACAAACAAGTGTACAAATCTTGACTCAATCCTGTTTGAGTAGTCTAATATAATAAATAATGTGTCGGCAAATAGAGCTTGTTCACGAGCTTCCGAGTCGAGCATTTTTACGTTCATGCTCGGCTCATCAAGGAATGAATGATCACACTTTGTTCGTTAAGGAACTCGACTCGAGCTGACAGGGGTGGCCATCGTCCAGGACAGACCGGACGACGGCTCAGGGCTCCCAGACGAAAGGGAGCACCAGTATAGTTCTATCTACAATAGAACTAGTATCTACGAAGTGTTATTCTTAGCAAAAAAAAAAAAAAAATTGTGGTGTAGTGGTTATAATGAAGCTTTATACTTTAGAGGTCTTGGTTCAAAACTTGGTGGCAACAAAATTTTATTATATTACACTTTTTTTATATTATGTATGAAGGGTTCATTTTGAAACTTTTGTCTCGGATTCCCATCAGCTCAGGACCGGTCCTGCGAGCTGAGTCAGGATAGCGAGCTTCTCTGTTCATTTGCAGCCCTAAAAGACCAAGGATCGACAATGTAGACGACAATGTAGACGATGAATCGGATGTCAAAGTAGCTATGGATCCGCGAAATGACGTGGCGTAACTCGGACTCACTTCAAAGGGCTAAGGCGACGACCGTGCCTAATGCGTTTCGTTCAGAGAGTTCAGATGGAGAAGATGACTCGCTACTAGTTTTTTCAGGCTTCCAAGTGTTGCATGCCTAAGCACAACACAAGCATGCTTTTTTCAGCCGAAATCAATGATACGTGGGCCAAGACTTCAATAGTGTGGCCTACTTGAAAGCCCATATGCAATACTCTCTCGACCTTTTTTTTTAAAGGTTTTTGATTCGTAGAAAAAAAAATTGTGGAAATGTTAAGGGAAATGTTAAGGGTTCATCTTTACTTCGGGCGTAGTAGCCGTATTTGATCATCATCTACTACTACTACTACTACTAATAATAATAATAATAATAATAATAATAATTGTGGAAATGTTAAGGGTTCATTTATAAAGCTTGTCGCTCGATGTGCAACTTCACTGTAATTATTTCACTTAGTATCAAAATTTAAGAGTTGCACAAACATGTTGTAAATTATGTGAGTTGGATTGCACATTGTTTATAAAATTAGCCTTAGACTTACTATGTGACAAGTATTAGTTGTCAATTCGAAGCTGAAAATGTGTGTTAACCAGATTTTGACTTGACTTTGGACAGATCCTAGGATTTGACCTCAAATGTAAGACTCGGTCATAGAAAGAAATTTTGACTGATTCACATGACAAAAATATTAAGTTTATATTGGACGTACAATCATCTAGATAGCAGTTAAAAAACCTACATGGGAAGGATTGATCCAATTGAAAATTGCTACCTAGACGGTTGTAAATATATTGTAAGCTAAATAATTGTAATTCTAGCATTATCCTTCACAAAAATCCTACTTGAGAACTCATACCGGTCCCAATGCCAAAAAAAAAAATGCATTTTGTTTTAGTCTAATTGCTATGCATAGTTCTTTGAAAACTTAGAGAGAATAAGAGATGACGGAGAAAAGTTATCTACTTATGAAAAACTTAGAGAGAACAAGACATTTATAAGATCGGATCTCGGGAGATCAATTGAGGATTTTAAGGAATCGTGATCCCTTTGTGCAGAATCAATAGAGCAGTCACATTGCAACACCATCCCTTAAGTACGTCTTCACAATTCAATATACAAATTGTATCAGTTTTCAGAATTGATCAGCATTAGTTTTCAGTCAATATATTATTAATGCAAGTTTATTGTAATGTATAGATGTGGTTAGACTTCAGCAAAAATCTTGACTTGAAAAATCTAGTGGAAAAATCACAATCGAAGGAAAAAAAGTGAGTAAATGTTGATACGTCTTAAAGACGTGGAAATTTCCAGAGATATGACCAGCACAATGTGACTTTCGTGTTAAAACTTTCATAGGATACGAAAAACCTAGTGAAAAATGTTCCTAAGTTAGAAAAAGAGAGTACATTAAGGTCACGTAAGTATACTTATGTATACACTCATAATGTCGACATTTATCCCAAACTACGAGCCTTGCAGAGTCTTGCCATAAATGATCTTTTAGAAAGTGGAGATCAACATGGACTTTGTGAACATGTCGACCAAGTTTTCATGGGATCATATTTGTTTGACTACAAATTTTTTTTTTACTGTTGTTGTTGCTGATGCAAGAAGAAAAATTTCGGTGCAACGTGCTTGGTATTATCTCCCTGATGTAGTCCTTCATCATTTGGTCAATGCACACGCTCATATGTTGTCATCTAAACATCAATAATAGAAGAAACTCTGCTCGCAGTCTGAATATACTCTATGATGACTAGCAACCATATGCACTTTCGGGTAGCATCATGAAGGACGATGAGCTCGACATTATTTGAAGAAGTGGCAACCAGCACTACAACAGAAATGGGTTATAATAGCGTGCGTGGAACGCTGTAGAATGTCTATTATAGCATATTGCGTCCGCTATAAATGCCCCCGCTATAATAACCCCATGTACAAGAACGCTATAAAAGTATAGCGTTCCAAAACGCTATTTATGGTTTATAGCGTTTACGCCCGCTATAGAGCATGTATAGCGTTTGGAAACGCTGTATATTGCTTATAGCATACATGAACGCTATAAAGATGTAATAGCATACATGAACGCTATTAATCATTTGTAGCGTTCATGAACGCTATAAAACTTTTATAGCACTAAAGAACGCTATATAGGGTTTATAGCGTTTATTTAAGCTATAGCTAAGTGATAACACTTGTTTACGCTATAAGTGTGTTATTGCGTTCCTGAACGCTGTTGAGTTATAATAGCGTTTCGTTATATATATGCTATTGCAGAGTCAAAATTCTTTCATTTCTTTCCTACTATTATAGCATGTCAGAATGCTATTGCAGAGTAAAAATTCTGAATTCGAAAATTTGCAGAATGCAGCCCACAGTTACACAAAATGCAGGTATTCAAATGTTTAAATGCGAATCAATCACAGAATGGAGTAGTACCAAACATATGTAGAACAACGAAGTAGTACCAAACATTCAAAATCCTTAATTTCTCCATGTTCAACAAAGTAGTACCAAACATTCAAAATCCTTAATTTGTCCATGTAGAACAACAAAGTAGTACCAAACATATGTCAAAATATTAAACATTAACAGTGTATCAGCTACATATATTCCAAAATGT
This sequence comes from Iris pallida, assembly GCA_029216955.1. Classification (NCBI taxonomy): domain Eukaryota; kingdom Viridiplantae; phylum Streptophyta; class Magnoliopsida; order Asparagales; family Iridaceae; genus Iris; species Iris pallida. The sequence continues at coordinate 19,769,305 of JANAVB010025999.1, read as the reverse complement.
TCACTATCTAACATTTAGCTCCCTTCGAGCCTATCCACAACCAAAACCCCTCAGAAAGTTAAGCATCCTCTTCCTTCATCCAACCTACACAAAAATAGGGAGAAATCATTAGTGTAAAGAAAAAACCATCTCGAGTGCGTGCAAGTTTTACTGAAGGCCTTACCAGTGCACTAAAGATCATTAGGGGTGCATGAATTGGAAAAACAGTGAGTAAAACAGATGAAATGAATCAATATAATAATTTGAGAAGTTACAGAAATAATGGAACAAATTCAAAGGTGGTAAAAAAAAAAGAAGTCACAGAATTTTCGACAAGTCTTGAAAATAAGCACCTTAACTAAAACAGTTACATCGAAAAGCACCTTAACTAAACTTATCAAGACTTGAAAATTAAAACCTTTCGTTCTACAGGAAAGATTGACAGGACAATCTTAACTAAAACAGTTACATCGAAAAGCACCTTAACTAAAATTATCAAGACTTGAAAAATTAAAACCTTTCGTTCTACAGGAAAGATTGACTGGACAATCTTTATGCATGAGCATGTTGTATCTGAAAATTTCTCATCCATTCCTGTAAAATAGAATGCCAAGGTGTGCATTTTTTTTTGGGAAACAAGAACCAGTCCACTTAGTCGTCCCCCAATGGACTCAGATATATTTGGAAAAGAAAAGAACAGAACATCAAAAAGAAAAGAACAGAACATCATAAAGAAAAGAACAGAACATTGAGGGCAGCAGATATATTTGGACTCAGATATATTTGGACTCAAAAAGGAAAAGAAAAGAACAGAACATCAAGAAAATATATTCACGAGTCTGCGACAGACCCATTTCATGATACAACATATCTCGCCCTGTGATCCTATGCAATCAATTAACCATAAGCTTATATAATTGGAAAAAACAGTGCACTAATTGGAAAAACAGTGAGTAAAACATAGGGGTGCATGAACTAAAGACGTACCTAGTCTTCAAACGGCATAATGTGGTCTGTTGGCCAAGCCGTGGTACTTCCAATGATTTCCTCTACTGTGTCGTTACCAAAACACGGCCTAAACAACAGAGCTTTGGGTTGTATCACTATATCTACCCAAACACGGGATGCACCTTGTCCAAGAGGATAACCGTGAACCGGCACATTCGGATCATCGGTGATCCATCGTCCAATTGCAACAACTTCCTTCTCATTTCCTGTCCAATCCAGTAACTTGCATTTTTGGTCCTTTGACAGATGATGATGTGACTACAACAAAGATTGAAGCTTAAAAATATTAAATATCATTCGAGTTACAATACTTCTAGTTGTTATTAGAATATATTACCTGTGGAGTAGTTGGAGATTTTGAAATGATCTTTACTTCAAAATCATTCTCGTCGACACTGTTGTTATCCTCCTCTTTACTGTTATCATCATCACTGCTGCCCTCAATGTTCTCCTCCTCTTCTTTATTGTTCTCATCATCATTGTTGCCTTCATTGTTCTCCTCCTCCTCTTTAGTGTTCTCGTCGTTCTTCTCATTGCTCATATTGTTTTGATCCTAATGAGGAAGTTGACATGTAAAATATCAACTTGATGATATCATCAAGAAAAATATGATTGATGACTTACCTGACTTCGCCTAAAACTATCAGAGTCAGGACAATTAGTTATTTTTGATCAGTTAGTGGTCAACTTTGCTCATATTTGTTACAATTAGTTAGAGGAAAACAGTTACATGTAAAATATCATCAAGAAAAATAAAAATTTGTTACAAGTGGTCATTCTTGATGACTTACCTGACTTTTCATTAATGTACCAATTAGTTGATTTTGTTGTTCAAGTAACTTTGATATGGAGTTGATTTGCCCTTGCATTGAGTCAACTTTGCTTTGGGAATTTCTCTCCTCTACACTCACGTCAACATCATCATCTTTTTGTTGATCGCATTCCTAAACAAGGCAAGCATCATAGGTAATGTATAAAAAAATATCAAAGTGAAATAAAATAAGAGTCAATATAGAATTCCTACACACTTACCTTATTTTTCATCAAAGTCTCTATCAACTTTGCTTGTTCTTTAACTAACTTTGACATTGAGTCGATTTCGTCCTTCATCGATTCAATTTTGTTTTCCAAACGAACTACTGTTTGAGAATGTCTCTTTTGAGCAACTAATTTAGATTTATTTGCTCCGGCTCCGGCTCCTCTAATCCTTCCCCGTTTTTCAGATTGTCGTACTACTTGTGAAAGTGCATCACCTTCATCTACTTGTTGGGATCCCTCTGAAGGTGGTGCAAGAAGGATTTCCTTGGCTTTTTGCTGAAATTACGATGAAGAAAACTAAAATTAGTCTCCGTTGGACAATGCTTGACTGTACGTACAAGAAGAAAAAAACATACTATCCATAAGAAGGTAATTGTGTACATACAATGAGCTCGTTGTCCTTTGAGTGCTTAGCTACACCTTCCCCAGTAGTATATCCCCGGATCCAAGCACGAAGCCTAACCTTATCGATAGAACATGGTCCCTCCCTTCTCTGCATTGTATTAGGTAAAATTGGCATTGATAAGTAGAGAGTTATAAATACGAATGTAAAAAAAAATACTTTATGTACTTACCAATATTCATCGGCAATGCGAGGAAAGCCTTTTCTACTTCCAAGGTACGGCATTGTTTGTTTTCCTCTCATTTGTTTAAACATTGTAGACCTCTCCTACGTACAACACATACATATTATTAGATAATACCTTAAATGTTAGACATTGAAGCTTCAAAATAATTGAGTTCAACATACCTTAAACTGTTTTGATGATCTTTTCTTAACGAACATTTCCCAATCTGCCGGGTCTACGTCATTCGGCTTTCTCTTCAAATATTTTCCCAATTTTGATTTGTTGGCCCTAGCAAGTCTTCCCATTTGTTGGAGGACATACATTTTTGCCTCCTCATCGCGCTCTTTGAATGTAAATTTTTGCTACAAAGTACAGAATAGTCATAAGTAATTATTAGGAAGATAGTAGATATAAACTACATTTAAAAAGAATGTAAACTTTCATCTTACTGTAACAGCTTTCCAATAGAAGTCCTTGCTCTCAGAAGGTATATGTCTCCAATCGTCGAACGTTATTGGTACCATTTCACGTGTCAAACATCCGACATAAGTTGAAAGATGTTTCGAGTTCCTTCCAATTGGTTGACCATTTTCATTTAACTCCACCTCAAGCCTATTGCCACTTTCAACGGGCAAAGTACTACACCTAGTGGGTCCCCTAGTCCTTGCTGTTCTCTCTGTTTTGCCTTCATTTGAAGCTTGTGGTTCTTCTACGTCATTTGAAGATTGTGGTTCTTGTCCCTCATTTGATGCTTCTTCTACTTCTTCTTCATTGGAACATTTTTCCTTGTATTTCTTTTGCTTCTTGTGCTTCTTTACCTTCTTGTGCTTCTTTGTAGATTTACTTGCTTGATTTGCACTCTATAAGAACACAGTTGACATTTATGCATTAGAACCTTACTGTAAGCATTGCTATAAAAAACAGTAACTTGTTTTGCAACATTTGTGCTTGATCCTTACCGCATTCGAACCTTCTTGCTCACTTATATAAAAACCAGCATTTTGATTGTTCACAAGAGCAGCCTCGACGCCTAGTTTTTGCTTCTTTGCTCTCTTTTTTGCGCGTTTTGAAGACTACAAATATGCAAAATAATAAAACAGTAAGAAATAAATGAGATTTATGTAAGCGTAATTTCAAATACATGTTGAAGGTTATTTACCTCAGCCTCACCATCATTTCTCCTTTTCCTTGGTGTCATTGCAAGATAGGGTAGCTACGAGCAAGAATTACTCGCTGATGATGATTAGAAATAAGCAAATATTAAAAAAATCAATCATGACAAGTAGAGTATCAAAGACTGTCTGCTGCATGGACAAGTAGACTATCATAGAGTATCACAGACTGTCTGCGAATAAAATACAAAGCCAAGGCAGGGCAAGGCAAGGCATGTACTGCCTGATGCATGCTCTGCATATGCAGCTGCCCTGCTGCTGTAGCCTGTAAATGACCAGCAATGCAAGCAAGAACCACCTGAATGCAAGCCAAACATGTTGATACATGTTGATGGCCAAGATGGCCATCACCTGATACATTATGTATTTACCCAAATCTAATGACCAAGATGGCCAAAGTCACTGCAAACGAATGAATAACCAGCAATGCAAGCAAGAACCACCTGAATGCAAGCCAAACATGTTGATACATGTTGATGGCCAAGATGGCCATCACCTGATACATTATGTATTTACCCAAATCTAATGACCAAGATGGCCAAAGTCACTGCATGTGCTCTGATACATGTTGATGCATACCCAAATCTAATGACCAAGATGGCCAAAGTCACTGCCTGTGCTCTGATACATGTTGATACATACCCAAATCTAATGACCAAGATGGCCAAAGTGCCACCCAAGCACAATTAAACCCATAGATTATTGCAAGTGAACCACTGATACATGTTGATACATACCCAAATCTAATGACCAAGATGACCAATTAAACCCATAGATTATTGCAAATGAACCACTGACAGTGAAAAGCAAAATTAAACCCATAGATTATTGCAAATGAACCACTGATACATGTTGATACATACCCAAATCTAATGACCAAGATGACCTATTAAACCCATAGATTATTGCAAATGAACCACTGACAGTGAAAAGCACAATTAAACCCATAGATTATTGCAAATGAACCACTGATACATGTTGATACATACCCAAGGTAATGACCAAGATGACCAATTAAACCCAATGAAAAGCACAATTGTGAAAGCATTTAAAAAAAACTAGTTATTTTCAAACAAGTTATTATACCAATAATAAAAACTAATGAAACATAAATGCCAATTAAACCATATAGAGTGTTTCATAAGATTAAATATAGAGTGTTTCATAAGATTAAATATAGAGGAAAAAGACCTCTTAAACATAAATGCCCTCACAATCCTTTCTAAGATAACTATCACTACCATCCTCAACATTCTTATCTATTTTTGATACATCCACTGGTGCTAATGATGGTGTAAAGACATTTTGATCAACATCCATATCCATATCTTGAAAACCTCTTGCTGGTGCCTTTAACACAACATGCCAGTTAGATGAAGCAGTGTCCTTAGAGTAAAATACTTGGGTTGCCTGTGATGCTAGAATAAACGAGTCTCTTTCAAAGCGGTGTTTTCCTTGGTGAAGGTTAACCAAGGTAAACCCATCTTCTATTTTGACACCATTTGTTGTGCTAGCCCAATCACAATCAAAAATAGGAATGTGAAAGGTATGATAATCCAAGCAAAATATATTCTTAAGTACTCCATAGTAGGCAACTGTATCGGTGACTTGGTTCCTATCCTTCGAGCTGGATCTACAAATGGTTGTTGCCTCAAGTGAGACACCACTATTCTGCCTAGAGTTCTCAGCAGCCTTTGTATGGTAGCGGTTACCATTGATAACAAATCCTGAATAAGACACAACATGTTTTGAAGGGCCATGTGCAAGCCCTCTTAACATGTCGGATATGTTTCCACAGGATTGTTCCTCAATCTGTTCAAAATCAAAACAAAAGGTAAGGACATACATTGTTTGCACTAATAATGTGCTAAGGATACTTAAAAAAAAGAAATTGGGACCTTCTTTTTTAACCAAGATGACAATTCCTTCGAATGACGATCTTGAAGTAAATTTTCATTTGAACAAGTCGTCTATCCGAAAGTTTCAATTCCTTCAAATGCATCCTAATAGGGAAACAATTTTACATGATATTAATTATAGATATTGGCAAGATACGTTGGAGTTAGAACATTTTCTTATAACTTACTCTAGATAAGGTTCAACTTCATCCATATTGAACAATACATAACGGTGAGCACTTTGTAGCTGTTGCTTATCCAATGTCATTATTGTTCCTTTTGAAATTGGACGGCCATCAAAAATTGCATCATTTTTAATATCTTCATTTCTATTTGGACGATGATCCATCTCAGCAACTTGTTTCATGTACCCACTAACAAATCTCATGCTCTCATCAGCAAGATAACATTTTACTATACAACCTTCAGGACGTGCACGATTTCTAACGTATCCTTTAAGGGTCTTTATGTATCTACGAGAAAAAAAAATTTATTTAAAGTAAGCAAACGAATGAATGAAAATCAATAAAAAGAAACAAATGATCACCTTTCAAACGGATACATCCAACGATAATGGACTGGGCCACCTAATTTAGCTTCACGTCCCAGATGGATTGGCAAATGAATCATGATATCGAAAAATGAAGGAGGAAAATACCTTTCAACCAAACATAATATGTCAACAAGTATATTGGTAAATGAATCACGATATCGAAAAATTGAGGAGAAAAATACCTTTCAAACAAGCATAATATCTCAACAATTTCTTCCTCTAATTTCTCTATTTGTTCTCTATCGATGGCTCTTTGGCACAAGACATTAAAAAATGCACAAATTCGAAATATTGCAATCCTTGGTCCTTTTGGAAGAAGACCTCTCAATGCCACAGGCAACAACTGTTGCATTAACACGTGACAATCATGTGACTTGAGTCCTGTTATTTTGCATTCTTCTACTGATATACAGTTTCCAATGTTTGAAGAGTAACCATCGGGCAACTTCAAGTTATATAATCTCTTGCAAAAAATTTCCTTTTCTTTCTTTGAAAGGGTGTGCGGTCCCGGTGGAAGAAAAAATCTTTTATTTCTTAATTCTGGATGCAAAACTTGTCGAATGCCCATTTCTTCCAAATCCTTACGTGATTCTATGCCATCCTTCGATTTTCCCTTTGCATTTAGCAATGTACCAACCACGCTATCACACCAGTTCTTTTCTATGTGCATTAGATCCAAATTATGGCGCAAAATGAGATGCTACAAACCCAAAAAAAGAATAGAAAGGTTAATTGGAAACAATTTACAAAACACATATGAAAATAATATGATATTACCTCCCAATACGGCAGTGAAAAAAATGTTGACTTCTTCTTCCACATCTCTGAAGATTGCCTCTTTCTTTTGCCATTGTCTTTTCCTTTCCCAAAATCATTTGTCATATTTTTTAGTCCTTCTAAAATTTTTGATCCAGTCATTAATCTAGGTGGTTCCCTATGTTCTTGCTTACCATCAAACCAACTTTTTTTCAACCTAAATGGATGCTTGGCTGGAAGAAAACGTCTGTGTCCCATGTAGACGGTTTTCCTACTATATTTCAACCATTTTGAACATGTATTCACTCCACATATGGGACATCCAACTTTTCCTTTGGTAGTACATCCAGCTAGGTTACCATAAGCTGGAAAATCATTTATTGTCCACATCAAAATTGCTTTCAAGTTGAAAAAAGATTTACTAAATGCATCATAAGCATGCACTCCATTGTTCCATAGCTCTAGCAAATCATCTATTAGTGGCTGTAAATAAACATCTATATCATTTCCAGGTTGCTTCGGTCCAGGAATTAGTAGTGTCAACATTATATTTTCTTTTCGCATGCATAGCCATGGTGGGAGATTGTATGTCGTGAGCATCACTGGCCAACAACTATATGAAGAGCTAAGATTGCCGAAAGGATTAAACCCGTCTGCAGCAAGGCCAAGTCTAAGGTTGCGTGGCTCTTCTGCGAAAGAGGGCCACTTCATATCAATTGTCTTCCATGATAAGGAGTCCACAGGATGTCTCATGATGCCATCGTCACTTTTGTGATTATAATGCCACCTTAAGTTTTCAGCCGATTCAGGTGACTGAAACATTCTTCTGAACCTTGGAATTATCGGAAAGTACCTTAGTACTTTTGCTGGAACTCCTTCTTGAATTTTGCCAGTCTTATCTTTCTTCCACCGTACCAATCCACATTTTTTACATTTTTCTTCATTTTTCAATTCTTTTCTGTATAGACAACAGTCATTGGGACATGCATCTATCTTCTCACAATCAAGCTCAAATGTCTTAAGCAACGATTCAGCGTCGCGTGAGGATTCTGGAATTGTATTTCCATCAGGTAAAATATCTTGCAATATTTCCAAAAGATGACTAAAACATTTATTAGAGATTCCATACATAGACTTGTGCTTGTATAAAAGAACGGTTGCCGATAACCTAGTATACTTTTTGCAACTTGGGTATAATGGATTATTTGCATCCTTCAATAAGGTTGTTAATCCATCATCCCCTTCTTCTTCGATAGGTTCAGCATTGGGTTCATTTTGAACATATGCATCTTCAATTATATTAGTATCCTCTGTCTGTTCCAAATTTGAAATTTCTTCCCCATGCCAAATCCAATTTGTATAAGACATATCCATCCCACGTCTTAGCAAATGAAGTAAAATCATATCTTCATTACCACGACACAAATTCTTACAATCAATGCAGGGACATAACATAGAGTCTGGATTCTTTGCATTTGACTTGACAAAATCCACAAACTGACGGACATATTTCTTATACAATGTCGTATTCCTAAAAAAAACAAAATAATTTTAACATAAATAAGACATAAAGATGGATTTAATTAAGTGAACACATTAGTATAGTGAAAATGATTTCAATACTTGTTAAGATGAACCCAATCTTTTTCATCATGTTGACACCCACAGCTTGCTTATATCGAGCTTGATAACACCAAAAATAATTTGTACGTGGCCCTAAAGAAACGCCACAGAAATTCAGAAATTAAGTTGAAGGAGTTGTACATAGAAACGCCAAAAAAATGCCACAAAATAATTAGGGTTCCTGAAACAAACCAATAATATCAAACACAACAAAACGCCATGCACAGAAATTCAGTTGAAGGAGTTGTACATAGAAACAGAATTTCTATCCAAAGCCGAACCCTAATTTCCGACAAATTGATCCACGAAATCGAGGAGGCACATATACCCCAAATAATCCATCCAAACCCCAAATAATCTTTCCAAAGCCGATCCAACAAAAAGATCCAATAAAACCCCTCACGAAAACCCCAAATAATCCATCCAAAGCCGAACACTAATTTTCGACAAATCGAGGAGGCACATGCATGGAGAGAAGAAGATGACGGGGGAAAAAATTGCAAAAATATCGTTTGGCTTATGACAGTCGGTCGATTTGTAGGGTTTTCGTTAGGGGAGAGAGAGACATGCATGGAGAGAAGAAGATGAGAGTTTCGTGAGGGTTACCAGAGGAAGCGCGATGCCGAGAGAGCGAGGGTTTTCTTCACGACCGAGAGAGTGAGGGTTTTCTTCAGAGGAGTTGTGAGGAGGAGAGAGAGGGTTTCGTGAGGAGGAGTTGAAGAGTTTTATTTAGTTACGCGCCCAGAGCCCAGATTATAGGAGTTGAAGGGGTTTTCCAGTTAGGAGAATATAATATTTTTCAAACATAAAACATAGCGTTTTGCTATGGACGGTTACGATTTAATTACGAAACATCTAACGGACGAGATCGTCCGCTATGTAGAACGCTATAATTTTATGTAGCAAAACTGAATCGCTTCTATAGCAGTCACAGCCCTTGTTAGCAATCACCCGAATAAAACTCGTATTATACACGAATTTTTCCGTATCTTTTATAAACGTATAATACTTGCGTATTTTTGACAGATCCAAATCAGTATATAAATTTTATTTTTCAAATACTTGACCGAATTTTTGAACGTATTTTATCTGCACTGAGCCGATTTAGACTCGTACTTTTGCCGTCCCGAATTTTTTTCGTTTGTCGAATTGCTAACAAGGGTCACAGCATACTATAACTTATTATTTTAAAATAAAATACATTTTATAAAACTGTGTTGCTTATTCTCTCATATGATTGGAACAGTAGATTGTTCAATTGTGAGCATTCGATTAACTCGGTTAACCGAACCGAATTACCAAATACCAAATTCGACCGAAAATCGAAAAACAAAAATTGAAACCAGCCGAAATATCCTGTACCGAACCAAACCGAATGGAATGTAATCAGTTAATTTGATTTTTAGTTTATTTGGTTTATAACCAATATTTCAGTTTATTTATAATTTTTTTGCAATATATATATTAAATAAATATATAAAGATATATTAAATAAATATACAAAGATATATAATTTTTTTGCAGTATAATTTTTTGCAATATATATATATATATATATATATATATATATATATATATATATATATATATATATTAAATAAATATACAAAGATATATTAATTTATTTGGTTTATAACCAATATTTGAAAGCAACATTATATATATATATATATATATATATATATATATATATATATATATATATATATATATTTTGAAGTCCTACTTTTGATATATTTTTGACATATAACAATGTATAAATTCATTATGCAGTGAGGAAAAATGTATATATTTGAAAGCAACATTTATATATATATATATATATATATATATATATATATATATATATATATATATATATATATATATATATATAAATGTTGCTTTCAAATATATACATTTTTCCTCACTGCATAATGAATTTATACATTGTTATATGTCAAAAATATATCAAAAGTAGGACTTCAAAATTTTTTTCAAATGAACCGGATCTCTTATTCAGAAAACAATTATACCTTTAACAGCACAGCATACTGAACGCTATTGTAAAGACACTTATAATAGCGGGGAGGCATAAACGCTATAGATAAACTGCTATTGTATGAACGTATAATAGCGTATCCAATAAACGCTATGGATGATGATATTATAATAGCAGGGAAGCATAACGCTATAGATAAACTGCTATTGTATGACCTTTTAATAGCACAGACTAATGCACGCTATTGAAGATGACATTCTATAGCAGGGAGGCTTGAACGTCATAGATAAACTGCTATTGTATGCCCTTTTTGTTGTAGTGCAGGGTCTACTATGTATATTTTGAACCAAGATATCATTGTGTCACATGTTAAAAATATAACCACCTTAGACTCTCATCTTATGCGGGTCAAATAAATAATCGACATCATTATAGCAGGCAAGGGGGGCATCATTCCGAGAATCAAGGGGGTTTAATCCATTCAGGGATGCATATTGATAGAATAAACATATGTTTGTAGTACCTTTACGGTAACAAAAGATGTCTTTAATGTCATTCCAATGACGACTTGTTGTCCACAACAAATAAAATGTTCGATCTAATGCATTGAGATAAGTACAATAATGCACTTATTGTATATAGATATGGAACTTTAGGTTACAATACCTCTTTATTGTTTTTCTTAGGACAATGGATTTTGTTTAGCATCTAGATAATGGACAATCATCGATGTACTCGAGATGAATTATCATTGATATTATGCATATTCTATTGCTACTAAAATTATAAAGTACAACAATATTGAACCACATTCCAATGAAGAATGTTAACATAGAACAGATTAGTCAAAATGAAACGAAGCGATCCAGGGTGAGTTATATTCCTTAGTAAAAAAGGTAAGTGTTTCAGCCCATAGTTTAAAACCATCCAATGTAAAACATGTGGTATACAAATGAGTATTCGTAAGGAAGCGCAATGAGATGAATAAAATAGTACAATATAAGGCATGCCTCATGGTGCAAAAAATCCATGAGCTTGATTATGAGGAGATGTATTCTTCCATAATGAGCGTCATTACGTTCCGCTACCTTGTTAGTTAGGTAGTTTTTGAAAAACTGAACATACAGCTGTTGGATGTGGTTATAGAGTATTTGTATGCAGAATTGGACACCGAGATATATATGAAGTTCCTGAAGCACTTCGTCTAAATAATGCAAATAGTTCTACAGAAGATGTTCACTTTCGGATTGAAGTAATTCAGACGAATGTGGTATAACCTAGTGAGTATTTGATCAGTTAAGGATATGCGAATAATGAAGTATGCCTTTGCATGTTTATGAAGAAATCATATTCCAAATTTATTATCTTACTAGTCTATGTCAATAACATGAATCTCATTGGAACTCTTGAAGAGCTTAAGAAAACTACCTCACACCTTAAGTTACATTGTGAGGTGAAGGATCTTGGAAAAATCAAATTTTGATTCGGCCTACACCTTAAGCATTGTACCGGTAGTTTTTTGGTTCACCAATCGAGTTACATCTAGAAGTTGTTATGTCAATTTAATATTGGCAAAGGCAAGCCCACAAGTACTCTCGTGGTCATTTGCTCACATTTACTGGATCAGAGAACACGTCTGGCATAATTTGTGTTATCAACTAAATACCTAGGATCCTCCATACTTCACTATCACATTGAGCGATACAGGGATAGAGATGATACATATAGGCACATACCACATCAATTCGTGTCGTCCTTTAGGAACATTTATGTTCTTATCTTACCCTTCTCATCAAAGTGATAATCTGCAAATCGTATGGTAAAGTGATGAACTGTCAAGGGCACTAAATAGAAAATAATTGATGAAAAATAATAAATGACATATATTTCCATCTTTATTTGAGGACCCATTTTGGTACATTATGTGGACGCAATTGGCATGCAAGTTGCACAAAAAAGTGTAAATATGAAACGTCATATTCGTACCCAGTAACCAACTTTAAAGCCGAATAAAGTTGGAAAGTAATGAGCTTCAAACAGGCCGACATTGATGCTTGCAAAATTGTATATCCCCATCCAGAAAAAAAGTTTTATGCGTTTCACCAAAGTCCTTATAATAATACACACTTATACAAGGTCGTCCTAGGCGTGAAAGGGAACCAAATGCTCAACTTCAATTCCGAGGAATTTGGAATAATCATAAAAAAGCCTTTGATGTAAACTCTTTGGCATTATCCAACAATTTGGACTTTATAGGATAATCTTGATGGTGAACCCGTAGCTTAATCAGCTAAGCCAGAGGCAGCATCATTTCGAGTGCACAACAAGCTTACATGTGATCAGCATGTTGATGTCAACCAACAATATAAAATATTCAATGGTCCTCTTGTTGGTTGATTGGTCCACAAATCCCCCGTAAACTCATTGTAGAAAAGAGGAAGGATTAGGGATGGCAAAGAGATGGATAAGGGCCATGAACCATACCCCCCATCCCCGCTTTCGAGTAGTGTTTGAATCCCCGTACCCGTCTCCGATCGGGTTCAACTTTTCACCTCCCCCCCTCTCTCATTTTCCCGTCCCCGTTGAACAATGCACTCCTCCTCCCAGCCCACCCCCCGTCCCCCTCCCCCCCTCCCCCGCCCCGTTAACAATTTTTTTTCTGTACAATATAGGCTTAAAAAACTGTTTTCATTCCAAAAAAATACAATACATGTTAATAAAATATTTTTTCATCATATATATATATATATATATATATATATATATATATATATATAAGAAATCCCCTCTTTTTATAAATCAAGACTCAAAAAAGCCTGACACGTATACAAGTAACAAGTATACCACAAAAGGAAAGACAGGGAAGAAGAGCGGACGCAGCCGCCAAAACTAAGGGATGTGCGGTTGCCCGAATGCCGAAGATCTGTGGGAACAGAGGGAGCTCCTTTTGCGACATTGCCGGTAAATTTCTCGGATTAGCTGATATGCGGAGTATTGGTGTCCCTCATATCTCGCTTTGTTGCGATTTTTCCAGATTGCCCAGGTAGCGACCGCTGCAACGATCTGGTGGCCATGGGAGGTGGCTCCCCAGTGTGCCAGTAGATCGATAAAGCGTCCGTCTCCTGGAGAGGTGTTGTAGTTGTGGTTGAGGGTGCTCTAGATTTGGTCCGGGAGGCTTCCCTCCCGGAAGATGTGGTCGATAGTTTTCGTCTGACACTCGGTACAGCAATTCAAGCGGATGCCAGGCTGAAACCGATAGAGTTAAGGGTGTTGTCGGTAGGCAGTTTCTCTCTCATGACTCTCCACAGGAGGAAGGACCATTTATTAGGGATACAGGAGTGCTAATAACGCTTGATGAACAGGTCTGGCCCGGTGTCTTGGATCGTGAGTCTCGCCGATCGTACGGAGAAGGTTCCGGAGGCTGCCGGCGACCACCTCAGTTGGTCTTCGTCGGGCCCAATGATAAGTCCGTGCTGACGAATGATGTCCACTGTTTCGTTGCCTGACCAATCTCGAATCCTATCCCAATTCCAAACGTTGTTGGAGGGGTCCCAAAGGTCTTTGATCTTGCTATTTCTGGGGGAGTCGGTAATGTTCGGGATAAGGCTATCACCTATCCACCTTTCAAGGAAGGGGTTGGCCTCGCCAGAACCCAGTTGGAGTCTGATCACGGGCTCTGCCAACTCTCGGCCACGTAAAATAAGTCTCCATGCCGCAGAGGATCTGCTGTTAGCAGTGGCCATCGCCGGGTGGATGTGTTTGAAGTACCTGGCCTTCATAAACTTGGTCCACAGGTTTTGGCTAGTGCGTAATTTCCCCTACAGTTTCATCGAAAAAGCTTTGACGATGTGGTCGAGTTTGGAGAAACCAAGCCCGCCGTTCTCTATCAGGGTGGCCATAGAATCCTAGCTGGCCCAGTGGTGCTTGTCTAGTCCTTTGTTGTGCCCCCAGAAGAAGTCACAAAAGATCTTCTCTATCGACACGATAACCTTACTGGTCGGAGAGCAGGCCGCTAGGGTATGGATGGGGACGGAGTTGAGCACATGTTTGATGAGGATAATTTTACCCCCAGGGGATAGGGTGGCGTTGTGCCATCCTTCGATTTTGTTCCTGATTTTGGTGATCAAGTGCTCAAAGATGCTGGCGTTAGATTTCCCGTACCCAAGAGGGCAGCCGAGATAGTTGAACGACGGATGTGCCACCGCAATGGAGGTTAGGTTGGTGAGTCTGGTTGCGTTCTCAATTTTGATGTTGTGGTGGGCGTAGATGACACTCTTAGAAAGGTTGATCTTCTGGCCTGAGCATCTGGAGTACCGCTCCAGGGTGTTGTGAACCACCTCCATCGATCCTATGTCCCCGGATGAGAAGATGAGAAGATCGTCGGCAAAGGCCAGGTGGGTGATTGTGGGGCATCCGCTGGTAGTGTGGTAATGCTGGAAGTTGGGGGTGTTGACCATGTTGTTGAGGTTTCTGCTCAGGGCGTCGGCTGCAATGATGAAGACCGTGGACGATAGAGGGTCTCCCTGTCTAACGCCTCGGCTAGATTTGAAAAAACCTTCTGATTGGCCGTTAATAATTGTGGAGAACCATGAGTTGCTGATAGATCTCCACACAATGTTGGTCCAATTTTCGGAGAATCCGAAGGCTCTGAAGACCCAAATCATGAATTGCCAATCAAGTCTGTCGTATGTTTTTTCCATATCGATTTTGATGGCAATGTTGCCCCCTCTGACTGGAAATTTCATGCATGTGATAAGTTCTTGGGCCAGCATGATATTTTCTTGGATGTTCCTACCGCGAACAAAATCACTTTGCTCCTCTGCGATGATTTTGGGGAGAGAATCTGTCATTCTCGTAGCGATGATCTTGGAGATGATTTTGTTGGTGAATGTGCAAAGACTGATGGGTCTGAAATCACGGAAGGAGTTGGGGTTATCTTTTTTCGGGATGAGGATGAGATTGGCGCTGGAGATGGCTTTGGGGTAAGGGGCGCCTTCGAGGAAAGCAATAGCCGCTTCGGTGATGTCCTGCTTGATAATATCCCAGCAAGTGCGAAAGAAGGTGCCAGAAAAGCCATATGGGCCGGGAGCGCTATGCGCGTTCAAGGCCCACACCGCGTCTTTCACTTCCTGTTCGGACAGAGGGCGCTCTAGCAGCGCATTGTCGGAGTCGTTAATGATGGTGGAGATTTGGCCAAGGAAGGAGGTGTCTTTGTGGACCATCTCCTTGGCAAATAATTTGGTGTAAAATTCGGTGGCCGCCTTTTGGATCCCTTTATGGTCTGATCTGATGGTGCCTTGCTCGTCCGTGATATGGTGTATCGAAAGTTTGTTTCTTTTGCCGTTGATGCAGGCGTGGAAGTATTTGGAGTTTTTGTCCCCGTCGCTGTCCCATTTCGGTATGGCTTTCTGCTTCCAGAACTCGGTCTCGACTTTGAGCCTGAATTTGAGCATGGCCTTGGTAAGATTCAAGGCTCTCCAAACCGCAGGAGATCGGTCGGAAAGGAATAAGGCTTCAGTGCGGGTGACATCGTCCTCTGCGACGCAGATAGCTTGGAAAATGTCCCCAAAAGCATGTTTACTCCAAATAGAAAGAGCTTTTTTGGTGGCTTTGAGCCTGATGGAGACCCGAGTGAGAGGATTAGGGGAGTCCTGACTGTTCCACGCTTCTGCCACGATACTCAAGAATTGCGGGTGATCGGTCCAAAAGTCGAGGAATTGGAAGTTCTTTTTGGATGGGTGAGATTTGTTTTTAATTTCCACCAGGATGGGGGCGTGGTCTGATTCTGTGGAGTTGAGGTGGGATAGGGTGGAGCTGATCCTCATACCGTGCCAACAAGCGTTGGTGAGGGCTCTGTCCTGACGGGAGTATTGACGACGGTCTCCGTCCTGCATGTTACACCATGTGAATTCGCTGCCTTTGAACTGGAGGGGAGTAAGGTGAGCGTTGAAGATAAAATTGTTGAAGTCTTGTATGGCTGATGGTGGTGTGGGACGGCCACCAATCTTCTCTTCTCTGCAGGTGATTGCGTTGAAGTCCCCTATGCAAAGCCAGGGTATGTTGGTGTTATGGAGATAGGTGTCGAGGAGGTCGTTCCAGATGTGTTTTCGTTCAGCGATTGTTTCACTTAACAAAATTGCCAAACAAAAGTGTTGGATTTTGAAAATAAAACGAGAAAAAGTACAAGAAGTACAAATTTGATTCTGGGAAAGTATTGTTATGGCAGTCTGATTCGTAAATGATCAATTTGTTCCTTGGACCATATGATGATGAAGAAGATCACTGCTTGAAGTAGAACAACTTGGAAGAACTAAGTCACCAGAAAGGTATCGACGCACTTGGGCACTGATGGCGAGGCCGAATGCTTTCCTGCTTTGCTTCACTCTGTTCTGGAAGAAAAGTTGAAGAAGAATGCTCTGGAGAATCAAAATCTCGAAGTCCTGATCTCTGTATTCTCTTCTGTTCTCTCTCTCTCTGTCTGTCCTTGTGTTTGAGAAAAATGAGTCTATTTATAGACTGGGGCTTCTGCGCGTAAAAAGACACCAAAATCTACCTTTACGCTAACAACTGCCACCCATGATCAGAGTCATCCTTTGCATATGTTGACACGCGTCCCATCATTTTAGTGAGAATAGGTGTAACGCCCCAGTCCCAAAATACGTAGGACTAGGAACATAGACATGCCAGCTGTATTCATACGAAATACGTAGGTCTCGTATGAATACATAAGCTATAAAATGCAGTAATCCAAGACAAACTAATCTCATCCACAATGAAAGGAATAATAATAACAATATCAACTCGAATATTCATGATACAATCGTTGGGCGGAGACAAAGTCCACTACCAACTATCACAATGAAAGAAATGTACATGAATCGAAAAATGGAAAGATGAACCAAACACAATCGTCTTCAGAAGAATGGAGAAGACCACGGCCTTGGCTAGAATACCTGCGGAAAACATGAACACCCACCTAGGGAAAAACCAGGTCCTCAGAGGGACGTAACAAGATACGTAAAAATAATACCATGATGAACTGTAAATGATACATGATAAAGAAAAGACCACCTGCTCTAACACAATGGAACCTAACCATCTAGGTGTAATGCAAGTCGAAAACTATACTGGAACGTATAAGTGGGTAGGAATAAAGCACAGCATCCACTAGAGGCTTTCGTATGAACTAGTATACGTCTCTGACCGTATCTGACGACGAGGTCAGGGCCGTGCAATGGATATATCCCCTAGTTCATACTTTGCATCGCTATCATACCTTCTGACTTATCTGACGTCGAGGTCAGGGCCGTGCAATGGATATATCCTCTAGCGACACACCCATAACAGGGAAATCATGAACCCATAACCGTGCAATCTAGAAGGTTGTGGGATAGCTCATACGTCCCAGTAGTTTTCCCCGCCCATGTATCACACAAGTCATATCCATGTCTTGGCGATCCATATCTCTATGCAAGTCGCTATCTAGACTCCACTAATCCATAAATGAACCGACACACGAATCGCCCGTATCGGTAGCAAGTCGAATACGTAGGTTCGTGCCGACTCTATGATCCTCACTCATGTGTCGTGTATGAGACGTGTCAACAAGTCAAGGAAGTAATGAAGCATAACTCCAACACGCCGGGAAAGTCCGCTACCACATATGGTCCACATACACACGCATACACAAACATCGATATACATATCGATGGCACCCAAGTCATACTTGGACATACTCTTACTAATGTAAAAACACTAGCAACATATAAAATATCATGAATCAAATATAAGTACAAGATGGCAAGGTATCTTGCCTGTTGCGACGCCTGGTGAGCTGCCTGGTGTGGTACAATAAAGGTGGCACAAGATCGACTTTGATGTTACAACTACGCAAGATGACCTCTGATGGTGGCACGAACAGTTCCATTAGGTCCGGGTTGGTCAGAATAGTTAAGGTCGACATAGGGTAGTCTAGAATTGATAAAAGGATAGGAAAGATGGGCTGAATCACGAGATGGAGAAAACCGTAGGAAGTCAAATAATATTTTTAGTTTTTAGAAAATATTATATAATACTTAAAACATAAATTTTTAGTCAAAATATGTTTTCAAACAAATATCCCAAAAATCGGAAGTCATTTTAGGGCGAACTCTACGTTTGGTCAACGTAGTGTTTTAGGTAAAAAC
Source organism: Iris pallida (assembly GCA_029216955.1). Lineage (NCBI taxonomy): Eukaryota > Viridiplantae > Streptophyta > Magnoliopsida > Asparagales > Iridaceae > Iris > Iris pallida. The sequence continues at coordinate 19,750,542 of JANAVB010025999.1, read as the reverse complement.
TCTAGACTTGTAAAATAGAATATTTAGTTAAAAAGTTGTATTTTTATTAACTAAATATTAAAATCTAGAAATCATAATATATTTAAGGCAAAAATCTAGTTTGAAGCCAATGCAGGCCAAAAACTCTATTTTTATATATTTTGCAAAATATTACATATCTTTTATAATAGTACTAGATATTTAAGTAACATAGCCTTTTTAGTTACAATAATTAAATTTACTATTTAAAAATCCCAAAAATTCTTTTTAGTGTGCAAAATAATATTTTTAACTTGATATAAAATACTTTAGGTAAATATTTCAAAAATGCACAAAAATCGTACTTAGCTAACTATAAACTTGTAAAATATACTGTATAGATGGAGAAACTATATTTTATTATTTAGATAATTATTCAAAAATACTAGAAATTATTTTATAATAAGAAGATATATTTAAAATTTGCTACTAAATAATAATAATAATAATAATAATAACAATATAAAGAAAGGAAAAAGAAGGTGAAACAAAAATAATAATGATAATAATCTCTTTGATCAGCACATGTGCTGTTCTCGTACAGGAAAGCTTTTATATGTGGAGAGAGAGAGAGGTGAGAGAGAGAAGCTAGAGAGAGAAGCCAGGGAGAGTGAGCTGGGGAAGAAGGAGCTGGAGAGGAGGCTGGGGCTTACCAAGCCGTGCTGCGCCTGTGGCGCGCGATCACGCGGCGAAGGGGAGCGGACGGAGCGAGGAAGGTGAGGCCAGAGAGGGGGCGAGCGCGGGGGCGTCGCTGGTGATGGCGCGGAAGGGAGCGGCGGCGCCGCGTGGTGGAAGAAGAGGAAGGAGGAGGAAGACCTAGGGAGAGAGGGCGGAGCCGGCGCTCAGGTCGGCAGGCGGCGGGAAAAAAGGGGCGGTAAGGGTTTTGGAGGAGGAGGACAGGTCGGTGGCGGCGGTTGACGGCCAGAGGCGAGGGAGCTCGCGCGGGGAGGTGGGTTTTGGTCGCGGCCGAGAGAGCGAAAAGGGGTCGGCTCGGGCGGACTCGGCGCTGAGGGATGCGGTGGTCCGGTGGAGGGAAGGGACGCGGGACGGCGGTCGCTGGTTGTGGGCGACGCCGGAGAGTTTCTCGACTAAGGCGGTGGGGTCTGGACGGAGTCGGTCGGCGGCGCGGCAAGTCTTGGTGGTGGTGGTATTGTGGGCGACGATGTTGATGGAAGCGGTGTTGCGGCTCGGGGTCTTGGATTGACAGTAGGCTGGAGTGGCGGATCCGGCGCTGCCGGAGCACGGTGTTGGTGGCGGTGCGAAGGCTGCGGGAGGGTTACTCGGGAAGGAGATGAGGGCGGCGCTCAGACGGAGACCACGGCGGCCGGGCGCGAAGTCAGGGCAGCGGCTCGGAGAGAAGGTGAGTCGGGTTTTTCTTTGTCTCAATTATTTGGGTGGTGGTGAATCTGTGTGGTCGTGGGAGATCGATTGGGATTGGCTCGGCGTGGTGGTGAGGATGTTGTCTTTGGGTGGCCGTGGTTGCCTGGGTTCACTAGAGAGATAAGGCTGGGCAGAGATGGCTGACCCGATGGTAGGTTGCTGCTATGATGGTCGACGAAGGTTCGACGAGGTGGACGGGATATGGGTTGAGCGTGTTTTTGTTATTTTTGGGGATGTATTGATGATGGCGAGGGTGGCTGATATGGGTCTGTGATAGTGTGGGCGGGTTGATGATATGGTCGCGGTGGTGCTGGTGGTGCCAGGGGTGGCTGGGATGGTGTTTAACAGGGGTCGGGATGCCTTGTGATGGTTTGGCGGCTATTAGAGTTTAGAGAAATTTATGGAATTATTATGTTTTGGGATTGGGTTAGGGATCGTGTCCATGTGTCAGACACGAGGATGATGATGAGGTTCGGGATTGTCGGACACGAAGAAGAGGATGAATGTATATGTAAAGAAATAACCTATTGGAAAGACACCCGGGGTCGGACCCGAGGCCGTCACGGCTGACACGGAGGAAAATGGCCACAGACACGATGCACGTACTTCGCTGGAAAAATTTGTGGAGTAAATTATGGATGTATAGAATTTATGGAGGAGTACCTGCCTATTTATAGGATGTGGGAATTCCCAATTGGATAGGAACTAGGACTATTTAAAACCCAAATAGATAATTTATCATTTAATTTAAAATTATTTAAATCCAAATCTAAACATAGATCCAATTCAAATTTAGATAAATCTTATCTAAATTAATATAGATAGATTACATTTCCAAATCAAAGCTATTTAAATTATTTTCAAATGCAAGCCAATAAAATAATCTTTTCAAATCTACTACCTCATATTTAATTCAATTTAAACCAAAATAATATTTTCAATTACTTTTTCGAATAATAAAATATTAATAATACAAAATTTCAAAAATTATAATAATTATTTAAGTATTAATAGGAAATAATTTTAAACTACATTTTTAATAATTTAGATAAAACAATTTCGAAAATCAAATCTTTAAAATACCTTCTTGTTAAATTATTTTTTATAAAAATAACTATTGTATATACTATTTTGAAATTATAAAATAATAAATAAATTATTTTTCTAAAATATGTACGCTCGCACATATTCGCACTTGTCGAGCAAAATAAAATTTTGTACGTGACGTAAAATACGACTACGCGACGTACAATACAAAATTTTAACTCGGTACTAAATCGATAAAACAAATAAAAATATAATAGAAATTTAGGGGTTTTACATCCTACCCAACTTAAAAGAATTTTGTCCTCAAAATTAAGGATTCGTAGGGGGTGAGAAAGCACAACGGTAGATAGAAGGGTTCAAAACTTATATGGTCGTAGTTTAGGTTGAGGATATGATTAAGGGACGATTGTAATCACTTCTTAAATTCAAGTGATTAGAAAGTCAAAATTGTAGAATTAGGGTCGAGGAAAAGGTCGAGGAGTTTATGATGAAGACATAACAATGTCGAGTGGTAATGGTCTTAATTGATAGGACAACTAGAGGAATTTCAAGTACAAGTGCCTTCGTCCTTCCAAAATCGGTGAAGGCGAAAGCGATTTAAGGAGTTCAATTACGAATACGTGGTTCAAAGACGGTCGTATAGATTTCAAAAGAATCGTTAAGGCAGTCGTGGATGGGATTATAAAGGACAAGTTTAGCTATCTCCCCATCCACGAAGAGTAATAGACAAAAGCGAACCAAAGTGCACTTGGTTGATCAGACCATTATGCACATGTTCTGATTAGACAATAAGCTAGTGAGCGCTCAATAGCATATGTCACGAACAAACTCAAAAAATAAGTTTGCAAAAACTAGGCTGCATTAGCATCATTAATAAAAACGGTAATTACATAGGTACGAGGGATTTAAGATTTAAAGAAGGTAGAATGATTCTAAGTCATACAGTCATCCTATAGTCTTCTTGTCCAAGTCCTTGGTTGGCTATACGGGTTAAGTCATCTAGATTCTAGGAGCTAAATAAGCTTGCTAATATAGGTCGCTAGGTCAAGATGTTATTAGTTTATAAGGTATTCTACCCAGCTTAAAGAATTAAACTAATGGTATTTTGGGACCTAGTAGGGTCAATCTTTAGCAAGCACGAAGGGAAGATAAGAATAGGGATGGAAGTAAGCAAGCAAGATGCAATTGATGAGTCAAACGGTAGATAAAATCAAGGAAAGAGGGCAAGTATGTGGATGAGATCCTAGACTTCTAATCCTATACGCAGGCTTGCTTGGTACGGTAAAGTAACCAAACAATTTATCTTGACCTGCATGGGCCACCACAAAAACATGTAACGCCCCAGTCCCAAAATACGTAGGACTAGGAACATAGACATGCCAGCTGTATTCATACGAAATACGTAGGTCTCGTATGAATACATAAGCTGTAAAATACAGTAATCCAAGACAAACTAATCTCATCCACAATGAAAGGAATAATAATAACAATATCAACTCGAATATTCATGATATAATCGTTGGGCGGAGACAAAGTCCACTACCAACTATCACAATGAAAGAAATGTACATGAATCAAAAAATGGAAAGATGAACCAAACGCAATCGTCTTCAGAAGAATGGAGAAGACCACGGCCTTGGCTAGAATACCTGCGAAAAATATGAACACCCACCTGGGAAAAAAACCAGGTCCTCAGAGGGACGTAACAAGATACATAAAAACAATACCATGATGAACTATAAATGATACATGATAAAGAAAAGACCACCTGCTCTAACACAATGGAACCTAACCATCTAGGTGTAATGCAAGTCGAAAACTATACTAGAACGTATAAGTGGGTAGGAATAAAGCATAGCATCCACTAGAGGCTTTCGCATGAACTAGTATACGTCTCTGACCGTATCTGACGACGAGGTCAGGGCCGTGCAATGGATATATCCCCTAGTTCATACTTTGCATCGCTAGCATACCTCCTGACTTATCTGGCGTCGAGGTCAGGGCCGTGCAATGGATATATCCTCTAGCGACACACCCATAACAGGGAAACCATGAACCCATAACCGGGCAATCTAGAAGGCTGTGGGATAGCTCATACGTACCAGTAGTTTTCCCCGCCCATGTATCACACAAGTCATATCCATGTCTTGGCGATCCATATCTCTATGCAAGTCGCTATCTAGACTCCACTAATCCATAAATGAACCGACACACGAACCGCCCGTATCGGTAGCAAGTCGAATACGTAGGTTCGTGCCGACTCTATGATCCTCACTCATGTGTCGTGTATGAGACGTGTCAACAAGTCAAGGAAGTTATGAAGCATAACTCCAACACGCCGGGAAAGTTCGCTACCACATATGGTCCACACACACACGCACACACAAACATCGATATACATATCGATGGCACCCAAGTCATACTTGGACATACTCTTACTAATGTAAAAATACTAGCAACATATAAAATATCATGAATCAAATATAAGTACAAGATGGCAAGGTATCTTGCCTGTTGCGACGCCTGGTGAGCTGCCTGGTGTGGTACAATAAAGGTAGCACAATATCGACTTCGATGTTACAACTACGCAAGGTGACCTCTGATGGTGGCACGGACAGTTCCATTAGGTCCGGGTTGGTCAGAATAGTTAAGGTCGACATAGGGTAGTCTAGAATTGATAAAAGGATAGGAAAGATGGGCTGAATCACGAGATGGAGAAAACCGTAGGAAGTCAAATAATATTTTTAGTTTTTAGAAAATATTATATAATACTTAAAACATAAATTTTTAGTCAAAATATGTTTTCAAACAAATATCCCAAAAATCGGAAGTCATTTTAGGGCGAACTCTACGTTTGGTCAACGTAGTGTTTTAGGTTAAAACTCTAGACTTGTAAAATAGAATATTTAGTTAAAAAGTTATATTTTTATTAACTAAATATTAAAATCTAGAAATCATAATATTTTTAAGGCAAAAATCTAGTTTGAAGCCAATGCAGGCCAAAAACTCTATTTTTATAGATTTTGCAAAATATTACATATCTTTTATAATAGCACTAGATATTTAAGTAACATAGCCTTTTTAGTTACAATAATTAAATTTACTACTTAAAAATCCCAAAAATTCTTTTTAGTGCAAAATAATATTTTTAACTTGATATAAAATACTTTAGGTAAATACTTCAAAAATGCACAAAAATCGTACTTAGCTAACTATAAACATGTAAAATATACTGTATAGATGGAGAAACTATATTTTATTATTTAGATAATTATTCAAAAATACTAGAAATTATTTTATAATAAGAAGATATATTTAAAATTTGCTACTAAATAATAATAATAATAATAATAATAATAATATTATTATTATTAATATTAATAATAATATAAAGAAAGGAAAAAGAAGGTGAAATAAAAATAATAATGATAATAATCTCTTTGATCAGCACATGTGTTGTTCTCGTACAGGAAAGCTTTTATATGTGGAGAGAGAGAGAGGTGAGAGAGAGAAGCTAGAGAGAGAAGCCAGGGAGAGTGAGCTGGGGAAGAAGGAGCTGGAGAGGAGGCTGGGGCTTACCAAGCCGTGCTGCGCCTGTGGCGCACGATCACGCGGCGGAGGGGAGCGGACGGAGCGAGGAAGGTGAGGCCAGAGAGGGGGCGAGCGCGGGGGCATCGCTGGTGACGGCGCGGAAGGGAGCGGCGGCGCCGCGCGGTGGAAGAAGAGGAAGGAAGAGGAAGACCTAGGGAGAGAGGGCGGAGCCGGAGCTCAGGTCGACAGGCGGCGGGAAAAAAGGGGCGGTGAGGGTTTTGGAGGAGGAGGACAGGTCGGTGGCGGCGGTTGACGGCCAGAGGCGAGGGAGCTCGCGCGGGGAGGTGGGTTTTGGTCGCGGCCGAGAGAGCGGAAAGGGGTCGGCTCGGGCGGACTCGGCGCTGAGGGATGCGGTGGTCCGGTGGAGGGAAGGGACGCGGGACGGCGGTCGCTGGTTGTGGGCGACGCCAGAGAGTTTCTCGACTAAGGCGGTGGGGTCTGGGCGGAGTCGGCCGGCGGCGCGACAAGTCTTGGTGGTGGTGGTATTGGGGGCGACGATGTTGATGGAAGCGGTGTTGCGGCTCGGGGTCTTGGATTGACAGTGGGCTGGAGTGGCGGATCCGGCGCTGCCGGAGCACGGTGTTGGTGGCGGTGCGAAGGCTGCGGGAGGGTTACTCGGAAAGGAGATGAGGGTGGCGCTCAGACGGAGACCACGGCGGCCGGGCGCGAAGTCAGGGCAGCGGCTCGGAGAGAAGGTGAGTCGGGTTTTTCTTTGTCTCAATTATTTGGGTGGTGGTGAATCTGTGTGGTCGGGGGAGATCGATTGGGATTGGCTCGGCGTGGTGGTGAGGATGTTGTCTTTGGGTGGCCGTGGTTGCCTGGGTTCACTAGAGAGATAAGGCTGGGCAGAGATGGCTGACCCGATGGTGGGTTGCTACCATGATGGTCGACGAAGGTTCGACGAGGTGGACGGGATATGGGTTGAGCGTGTTTTTGTTATTTTTGGGGATGTATTGATGATGGCGAGGGTGGCTGAGATGGGTCTGTGATAGTGTGGGCGGGTTGATGATATGGTCGCGGTGGTGCTAGTGGTGCCAGGGGTGGCTGGGATGGTGTTTAACAGGGGTCGGGATGCCTTGTGATGGTTTGGCGGCTATTAGAGTTTAGAGAAATTTACGGAATTATTATGTTTTGGGATTGGGTTAGGGATCGTGTCCATGTGTCAGACACGAGGATGATGATGAGGTTCGGGATTGTCGGACACGAAGAAGAGGATGAATGTATATGTAAAAAAATAACCTATTGGAAAGACACCCGGGGTCGGACCCGAGGCCGTCACGGCTGACACGGGGGGAAATGGCCACAGACACGATGCACGTACTTCGCTGGAAAAATTTGTGGAGTAAATTATGGATGTGTGGAATTTATGGAGGAGTACCTGCCTATTTATAGGATGTGGAAATTCCCAATTGGATAGGAACTAGGACTATTTAAAACCCAAATAGATAATTTATCATTTAATTTAAAATCATTTAAATCCAAATCTAAACATAGATCCAATTCAAATTTAGATAAATCTTATCTAAATTTATATAGATAGATTACATTTCCAAATCAAAGCTATTTAAATTATTTTCAAATGCAAGCCAATAAAATAATCTTTTCAAATCTACTACCTCATATTTAATTCAATTTAAACCAAAATAATATTTTCAATTACTTTTTCGAATAATAAAATATTAATAATACAAAATTTCGAAAATTATAATAATTATTTAAGTATTAATAGGAAATAATTTTAAACTACATTTTTAATAATTTAGATAAAACAATTTCGAAAATCAAATCTTTAAAATACCTTCTTGTTAAATTATTCTTAATAAAAATAACTATTGTATATACTATTTTGAAATTATAAAATAATAAATAAATTATTTTTCTAAAATATGTACGCTCGCACATATTCGCACTTGTCGAGCAAAATAAAATTTCGTGCGCGACGTAAAATACGACTACGCGACGTACAATACAAAATTTTAACTCGGTACTAAATCGATAAAACAAATAAAAATATAATAGAAATTTAGGGGTTTTACAATAGGATGCATGTACACACGTTCTTCGAAATATATGGCATGAAGGCCATGTAAGCAAACCACGTTCTGTAGTGGCCAGAAAGAATAGAGCGTAAAAACAGCTCCAACATCCTCTGAGCGTAAAACAGTGAGATGAGCGTAAAATAGCTCTGTCATAGGTTCCCTGCGTAAAGTGGTTATTGAGTAACCTTGAGCGTAAAATGGCTCAAATAGACTTTACGCACACATTGTTTTGTGAGCGTAAGAACTCATGTAAAACTCCGTACGTAAAAGAAACCGTTCAATGAGCGTAAAGTAGCTCGATCTCCATAAACGACAACAATGGTTTTTTGTATAAGACAAATCCCATTGAATTCTGTGGTAAATGCCATCATTAATATCTTCATGTCAGAATTTGTATTAAATGCTAGATTTGACAGGTTTGTCCAGCGTGAAGTAGACTACTCTGTCCTTGGCGTAAAACCATGGGTGTAGCCCCGAGCGTAAAATGATCAACTTGCTTAGGCATAAAGCGATTAGCCTAATCTTGGGCGTAAAGGGATTACCCATTCCTCTAGGTGTAAAGCAGATCATTTATGAATGAGATGACTCTTTCTTTGAAGCACTTTTTACGCTCCTACAAGACCCCCTTCAAAGTTTTCAAAATATCTCCAAAATTTGAAATACTTTGAACAGAAGCGTAAAAGTTGAGATTTGACCTGCCAGCGTAAAATTTGGGATACGCAACAGTCATCCGCGTAAAAGCGGGGGATATCCAACAGTCGGCGTAATTATAGGGATATCCAACAGTCGGCGTAAAGTTTCAAGAAGAAAAAACAATGTCGGTCAATACTTAACCGTCACAATAAATTTCTTCTTCGTAACTTTCAAATGTTTCTTCATCTTCCGGAGTGAGAAGTTTCCAATGAGGAATGTGAAGAGTTGCTTTGATTTGTATAAATAAGGACAAACTCTTTACTCTTGACATTCATCCTCATAGTTGATATGGCGCCAAAGAAAGAACCAATCGTGGAGGGAGCTTCAATCGCCAGACTTAACCTCGAGATAGAGAACGAGCGAGCACAAAATCTGCTAGAGTGCTTTGGACTGACCCCAGCGGTCTTCAGTCGTATTGATGGTGGTCCGTCAACTGCATACGAGGGACCGGGTGACGCAGAAGCATTCCTTCGTCTGATGCGTCGCTCTGGGATTCGTAATATGCGTGAGTTGGGTGCATCCCTTCGTCAACCCAACGAAAGAGAATAATATATTCTATGTATTGTGACTCTTTTATATGTAGGGATCCGCTTCCATCCTTTATAAATAAAATCTTTGATGTTTAACCTCATCTATTGACGCGCATTTGTTTATGCACTTCTATTGACTGCTTCTGTGATTGTTAATTCCCGAGAAACAAACCAACACGTGGCGTCTATCTTGTGGTTACAAGATCCTTCAAATAAGATCTTCTTCCGGAATAGACTCATCTTAATAGTTTCTTCAGTCTTTATAAATAGCCAAGAATGTTTCACATATTCTCGTACTCATTCTTCTGAATATAACTTTTTGTAATTGTTGCTCTCCAAGAAGTGACAATGGCGGAGCTTTTCCACAGTGTTCTTTTGTACGCCCAGTCTTTAGACGTAGATTCAACCACTATTAGAGCCAAACCATTCGACTCAAATGGTAAATCCGATAGTAAGCAAGTGTTTGTCTTTCGAATTTTTCGTTGAATACATCTACTTCATGAATGTAAATTCTTGACGAGCATAAAAAACTCACTGGAATACTGGCGTAAAAGCCTTGCTGAAGCACTGGCGTAAAAAGCCTTGCTGAAGTGCTGGCGTAAAAAGCCTTGTTAAAGCGCTGGCGTAAAAGCCTTGTTGAATCATTGGCGTAAAAGTCTTGTTGAATCATCGACGTAAAAGCCTTGTTGAATCATCGGCGTAAAAGCCTTGTTGAATCATCGACGTAAAAAGCCTTGCTGATCTATTTTTAATTAGCGTTTAATACGCATCTGATAATATTTCTGAAAAACACTTCTTCTTTGTTGTTTCTGCAGAAGTTTGGCTGAGCAGCTTTTTCAGAACCGGCATTGGCGATTTTGACGTTGTGAGGAGCGTTCTTCTGACACCAACATCAGGGAGCTCATGCGCTTTTGATGCGCAAATCAGACAACTCAGAACTCTTCGTGCGATAGAAGGGTCTTTCTCTGTTGGTAGGAAGAGCCTTTATACACGGAGAGTTGGATGGTGGAGCCAACTCTACCCCGAGAAATCGGGTAGTAGAGTTCCTTACACGGCAGAACTAGGAATCGTATCCCAATGCTGGATATGTTCCTATCTCCTTTGAGGTGCCGCCACTAATCCACCAATTGTGTTGGCAGCAACGCGCCTTCGGGCTGCCATGCTCTGGGATTCTCCTCTCGTCTGAGAGATAAGACCAGAGTTTGATTCCTGCTGTTCCGGTTACCATTGGGGCTCAGACAGTCAGGAACTGCCACCAACAACGAACCCGCCAAAGAAGATCAAAGAAGAAATAGATCTCTATTAGGTTATTTACTGGTGTATAGAATGAAAATCCAAGAATGTGAAAGATTTCCATTATAACTTGTAAGAAAGTCTAAGAAATGTAATAGACTTTTTGATGATATGGGAATGAAATGATGATTCTTCTATGATCAATGATTTGTATCTATCTGATTATAATAAGGACATGATAGATAAATGAAATCCTATTTTCTGTTTTAGAGTATATGATACTATCAGAGGTAATATGGACATAATAGCATATATGAACTCAAAAGAAAATTAGACTAATATATATGCAGAGGTCAAAAAAAATAAAAATGATAGATAGGAAAAGAAAGTAGATTTAATATTTATTCAGAGGTCATGAAAACATGAGAAATAGTGAATCCCACTTTCTAATCAATTGATAAAAATAGAAGGTATAAAACAAAAACCCATTTCCCTAGAACTAAGAAGTCAGCTTAACCAAACCTTGGTAGCTGGAGATTAGGAAGATGGATGTTATGAGCGTAAATGTCAAGGCGGTGGATGAATCAGCGTGTTTTTTGGGAACAGAAAGGACGATTCAAATTCCATAATTAAATGGATGAAACTGGTAACATGAATGGACGAGCCTTTTCAGAAAAAGTCGTTAGTAATCATCCTCCAAAAATAGGTGAGAGTTGCTTGTAACCCTTTATTCTTATTTCTCCTCCTTTGTTTGAAAATGTCTTCCGAGGATGCCCAGCGAAAGAACGAAGTCTCCCAGAAAGTCGAGGGTATCATTGAGACGTTCCCTGTTGATTCGACGTTCCCTGTTGATTCTCCTGCATCAGGCTCATCAGGTTCAATCAAAATAGGTAGAAGTTCTTCTGAGCCCAAGCCACCCGAAGACATTCTTACTTTTTTAGTAGAGCCAGGGAAAACTCCTGAAGAAGAAGCGTCGAGGATGGCTGCCTGCAAATTTCTCATGTGTTCAGGAAACGATGCCTTCTATGCATTGGCCGACTATGTATTCAATAAGGAAGGGAGTGGCCCTCGTCCTTAATCTTTTATTTTGAACAAAAATAATAAAAGAAATTTTATTATTAAATTTTTTTGTTCTGTCTTTTTTTTTTATACAAAGTATTTCTTCAGAAATTTGCCATTGATCGGTAGCATGAGTAGATCTCCATTGGGCTTTGACAACCGATAGGCACCATTAAAAAACACAGACTCAATTATATAAGGGCCTTCCCATTTTGCTTGGAATTTTCCTTTACTTTTATGAGTCATTACCATCGGTCTCCGAACAGCTAATACGAGTTTGCCCACTTTGAATGACCTATCCTTAACTTTATGATTAAAAGTTCGAGATATGCGGGCTTGATACAGTTCAATGTGTTGTTGTGCTTGAAGACGCTTCTCATCCAAACCTTCAAGTTCTTGGAGTCGTAAGCGATCATTATTCTCCGTAGTTAGCTCATTAGCAATGGCTATTCGTAGAGAAGGGATCTGAATTTCCAATGGGAGAACAGCTTCGCATCCGTAAACCAATGAGAATGGTATAAAACCAGTAAAAGTCCGGACTGTTGTTCGATAAGCCCATAAACATTCTCCAAGTTTCTCATTCCAATCACGTTTATTAGAAGAGACAAACTTTTTGAGAAGTTTGATGATCGTCTTATTGAAAGCTTCAGCTAAACCATTAGCAGCTGGATTATAAGCCGTAGAAGCCAAATTCTGAATTCGATTCTTGTCGCAGAATCGATAAAATGCTTGACTGGCAAATTGTGGACCATTGTCATAAATTATCCGTCGAGGAATCCCAAAACAATAAATGACATGGTGCTTGATAAAACTGATCACATTAGATGTTTTTACTTCCGCAAGGGGGACTGCTTCTGTCCACTTCGAAAAGTAATCGGTTATAGCTAGTATAAACCGATGTCCTTTGACAGAAGGAGGGTTAATAGGGCCAATAACATCCATACCCCAAGCTTCGAAGGGCCAAGAGGCTGCTGTAGGATGTAGAAATTCAGACGGTTGATAAATAAAATCAGCATGAATCTGACATGTTTTACATCTTCTGGCATAGTCTACAGCATCTGCTATCATAGAAGGCCAATAATACCCCATTCTCCGAATGCGGTCTTGCAACTTTGGACCCGGTCGATGAGCACCACATACACCATCATGAGCCTCACGTAGTGTTTGTTTGGCTTCACTTTCTGAGAGAAAGCGCAACAAGAGTCCGTCATATGAACGACGATATAGCATATATAAAGACGAATCATAATAGAATCGAAATGATCGTCTCTTAATTGATGCAGCTTCTTTAGGATCTTCAGGCAAAATTTCATGAACTGCATAATCAATGAATGGAGTTCTCCAATCTTTCTGTTGGGAATTTGACTCTATAGTATAACTTTGTTCAATATGCAGATTACTCTTCACACATAACAAGTCTCGGTCTAACAAAGTAATTGTATTTTGCCTTCGGATTGGGACAGCCAAGTCTGCAGCTAAACTGGCAACAGCATCAGCCTTCACATTCTGAGAACGTGGTACAAATTCAATGAAGAATCCTTTGAATGAAAGGACCAACTCGACTACCACTCGATGATAGGGGATGAGATCAGGATTTCTAACTTCATAAGTTCCTCTAACTTGATTAACGATCAATTGAGAATCTCCATAAGCCTCTAGGAATTCAATATCCAATTGTTTTGCTACTTGGAGACCAATCAACAGAGCATTATATTCTGCTACATTGTTAGAGCATGGCTCATTAAGAGAATAAGCACGGTATATGACCATTTTGTCAGGAGAAACCAAGACAATTCCTACCCCAGAGACAATATTGCCTTTAGGTCCTACTCTTGATGCTCCGTCAAAATATAATTGCCATATATCATTCTTCGAAGTCATGTTACAATCCACTACTTCGTCTGGAATGTCTTCATATAACTTTAAAGTTTCAGGTATAGGATGAGCGGCTAAGAAATCAGCTAACGCTTGGCCTTTCACTGATTTTTGAGGCACATAAATCATATCATAGGGGGTGAGTAACATTGCCCAGGTAGCTAACCTGGAATTAAGAATGCTTGGTTTCCTCATCAATACCCGAATGGGATTTATTCTGGAGATGACATGAATAGTCTGTTCAGTGACATAATGTCTTATCTTTTGGATGGCAAAAACTAAAGCTAGACAATCTTTTTCTACAGGAGTATATCTGTGTTCAGCTCCGACCATCATTCTGCTCAGATAATATATTGCCTGTTCATGACCCATATCACTTTTTTGTGCCAGAAGAGCGCCAAGTGAATGATCTAGAGCTCGAACATATAGCAAAAATGGTCTTCCTACCACCGGAGGTACCAGAACAGGTAGATTTGTAAGATAATGTTTAATGTCATTGAAAGCTTTTTGACGCGCTTCATCCCAAACGAAAGATACTCCTTTCTTTAATAGACGGAAGAAAGGTTGACATCTCCCAGAAAGATTAGATATAAATCTTCTGATATAAGCAATACGGCCTTGAAAGCCACGGAGTTCTTTCAGATTACGAGGAGGACGCATTTCAAGAATTAGTTTAACCTTGTCAAGATCAACATGGATACCTTGAGAGGTAATGACAAATCCTAGAAACTTGCCACTGGAAACCCCTAAGAAAGACTTAGTAGGGTTCATTTTCAATTGATGCTGACGCATCAATTCAAATACTGTTCTCAAGTCCTAAATATGATCATCCTTCGATCGACTTTTAACAGCAATGTTATCTACATAGCATTCAACTATCTTCCGTAGATGTTCTTGAAAGATATTGCTCATAGCCCGTTGATACGTGGCACCGGCGTTTTTAAGACCAAACGGCATAACTGTATAGCAGTAGACCCCAAGAGGTGTACGAAAAGCGGTGTGCTTCTCATCTTCTGGATGCATCTTGATTTGATTGTATCATGAGAATCCGTCCATGAAAGACATGCGTTCAAAACCACATGTATTGTCTATCATGATATCAGTAATTGGAAGTAGAAATTCATCTTTTGGACAAGCCGTATTAAGATCTCGGTAATCTATACAAACTCGGACTTTTCCGTTCTTCATAACAGGAACAATATTGGCCACCCAATCTGGGTGTTGTTCTTCACGAACAAAGCCACATGTAATCAGCTTTTTGACTTCTGCCTCAATTGCATCCATTATATCTGGTCTAAAGCGTCGTTGTTGTTGTTTTACAGGCTTGACATTAGGAAAAATGTTGAGTTTATGGGTAGCAACTGTAGGATCTAGCCCTGGCATATCTTCATAACTCCATGCAAAGATGTCAATGTAATCTTTTATAAGTTTTATTAGCTCTTCTTTTTCATCTTCAGAAAGATTCTTACTGATGAATATTGGTTTGGACGTAACTCCATCTCCGACATCAATCTGGATAACTTCATCTTCTGTAGGTGGCTGTCGTTGTTCAAAACAAAGTTCCCATTGAGTATCCATTTGTTGAGCCCAAGGATCATTTTCAAATGGCTCTCATTCATCATCGGTTTGAACCATATTGACTGAGAGTACTTGCCCAGGTTCACAATATGAGGAATGAGAAATATCGGATTCGATGAATAGAATTTCTTCCGATTCTACGTTGTCTTTATATTGATGACTTTGACTATCAGAAGATAAAGTCATTCTTTCAATAAACTTAACAGCCATATACTCGAACAGGAAATCTTCATTGATATCAAAAAGTACAGAATGATCAGTATTTACATCATTTACAGTCTGATTGCTACGCTTCGGATTAATCAACAGTGGACCATCATCCGTCTTCTGCGTAGTTTTGCCAAGATTGACAATCAACGGTAGTTCTGGATCATTCGTGCAAGAAGCACGTCCTTTGACTTTAATGATCAAAGGTTGAACTTGGCTTTTAGCAGGAATATCCTCAGAAGAAGTTTGAGTTCTTCCTTTAACCTTGATCATTAAAGGTTGATCATTGACAGGTTGGGATTGGATTCGTCCCTTGACGATGATCTTCAAAGGTTGCTCCTCTGCCGGATCTTCATTAATAGAGTGATCCTCAGAGGGTGATTGATTTTCAGCCATGTCTGATATATCTTTCACATGTTCTTATTTATAAAGCCTTGAATCAGAGAAGTAGGCTTCAACACCCTTGAACGGATTAATATCAGCAAACTCAGTTTTCGCAACTCCTTGGGAATCCACATATTTGAAATATTGGTGGAGAGTTGAAGGCACAATATTGTGCTCATGAACCCATGGTCTTCCAAGAAGAATATTGTAGGATACGTATGAGTTGATAACATAGAAAGTTGCCACAGTTCGAAGATCACCAATCTGAATCTGCAGACGAATCTTCCCCAGTGGTTTGCTCTTGCTTGAGTTAAAACCGACTATCGTAGTACTAGTGTAAGTCAGCTCACTAGTAGGAATCCTCAGGGGTCTTAGCATACTCTGAAGAATTATACTAATTGAAGACCCAGGATCGATGTAGATCCTATCAATTTCAGTGGTTCCAATATATCCAGTGTAACACAGAGGTCTATCATGCTTGTTGTGTTTCAATAGCATATCCTCTTGTGTAAAGGTGATGTTGGAAATTGCTTCCATCACACTATGACATTGCGGACATGACACTGGTATATTATCAGGAGTCTTGAGTTGTGCCAAGCATGAATCTTCTTGAAGTAAAGCTTCGCTCAAAGTCTCCCTGCTTTCTCTAGAAAGGCGAAGCAGTTCAAATATAGAAAGTCTAGCCGGAGTATTGGCTAACTGGGCTAGAATGTCAAATTTGTAAGGCTTCATCACCACCCCCTGATTGGAAGCAGGCTTCAATGGGATATCAAAGTGTACTGCCTTCTGTTTCCCCTTTTCAACCACAGACGGTTTAACAGCAACATGAGAAGGTTGAACTGGTAGAGTCTCTACTACATCTTCTGCTGCTTTGGAGGATCCCTCATAGTCTTTGTGGTACTCTTTTCCAGATCTTGTACCAGCAAAAGTTTCTTCTTCAGATTCGGGAGAAGGAAATACCATATTACAGGATTTAATTTTTCTTCCCTTAGCCTTCTTCTTGTGGGGGTTGTTGTGAGGCATTTCAGAACCCAATCCAGCAGTAGAATTCTGGTTTTGAATTTGTAAAGGAAGCCGTATTCCTTTATCATAATTCAAACCTTCTGCCTTTTGAAAGTCGTAACCCATCTTCTTCATGAGATAAACAGATTGCTGACTATACAAGTGGGTGGGCAGCGAACTTTTGACAGGTGTTTCAACAGAGGAAGCAAGACCTTCTGTAACCTCAAGAGAATGAAGAATAGAAGTCTCTGTATTTACAGGAGGAGGAGGATTAGGAAAAATCCCTGTCGGAGCTTTTTCATAAGCAGCAAAGACTTGTTGTGCTCGATATAAAGGGACACTATTCATGGCTAGCCACTGCTGATGGGTAAGCTTGAGCTTGGTAGGAAGAGCTAGACTTGGAGGACAGATGTTCAGTCCTTTCAGTCTATCTTCTAAAGGAAGGTCATCCCATAGATGATCCAAGTCATCAGAATCTGGAATAACATGAGAAATCATGTTGCAGGTTTTGACTTTCTTGTCCTTCTTGGATTTTGAAGTTTTACTTTCATTTTCCAATTGAGGTACTAAGTCAGGATGTACCCACATAATTTCACCATTCTTTAATGTAAGTGGCAGCAATCCTGTATTTTCTTCTCTGGCAGGCAGGATATTCACGATCGTCATTATTGCCTTCGGAATTGGAATAATTCCATCTGGGACTTGCTGTGGAGGAAAATCCCCGAACTGAAGAGAAACCATATTGGTCGTAACCGTATGGTCATCATTGGTTAAGGCGATAGCACCACCATTTATCAGTTCTTGGATCTTCTTTTTCAAGACGTAGCAAGCACTGGTAGGATGATTAATGTATCTATGATAGATACAATATTTGGGATTGTCAGTCAGATTCACCTCATTAGGTCTTTTTGGCTCTGGAATCTGAAGTTTGCCACTTTTTACGAGACACTGAAATATCCCTGGAATATCACTTTCATCAAAAGAGTATTCTTCCTTTGACCTGGAGGATTCCTGATTACTTGACGTTGTTTTATTCTTGGAAAGATTGACCATAAGAGTATCTTTTCCTTTCATATTACGATTGCCAGGATTATTACCAGGATTACTCTTCTTTCCTTTATCTTCTGAAGCAAAAATCATCCCATGTTCCTGAGCCAACCTACCATTGGTTTCGGCAGAAACTGCTGCTATGATAAATGAAGTCCAATATGAGAATTGGGAACCTGTGAAGACAGCAATGGATGGTCGCAGATTCATCTTGCATGTATCGACCAACGCTGAATCTCGCATACCAGGAGGCATCTTTAGAGTAGCCTGTCGAAAACGTTCAATGAACGTCCGAGTATCTTCTTTCTCCTTTTGTTTTATTTTTATTAAGGAGGACATGTTCATGTCCATACCTCCTTCATAGAAGCGGAAGAGAAACATTGCCTTGAATTCGTCAAAAGACGAAATAGAGTTATCGGGTAAGCAACGATACCAGTCGTAAGCCGAACCCGTCAAACACCCAATGAACACTCGAGTGAGAAGTGCATCATTTTTCTGCAAGTGTACAGTCATAATATCAAAGTAATTGATATATTGACTGGGATATGCTTTTCCATCGAATAAAACCATGGATTGTGGCTTGAACTTCGGTGGAAAGGGTACATCATTCCAATGAGGAGGGTAGGGTTGCTTAATCCCTAACCTCTGGAGCTGCTCTTTGTGCCTCAAAACCTCAAACTGTGCTTTGAGTTCATGCACTGCTTGAATAGCTTCACTGGTTTGAGGAAGCACATTTGATTGAATAGTTGTGGGATGTACCGTAACCCCCACTGGAGGTGGTACATCTTCTGGAATGATGGGATCTGGAGACGCAGAATTTTGATTAACAGCAGGTTCTTGAATATTCGAAGGTATATCAGCCCCTTGACTATCTTGAGTTTGTGCTACTGCTGGTACCGGAATTATTACTGAGGGTTGAGCAGTTTGCTGATTCAAAATTATTTGATGCATGCTTTGCACCATGTTGAGCATGTCTTTCAATGATTGTTCCACGGCAGTGAGACATTGTTTCGTATTAGCAGATGACGTCTCTGGTTCATCTCCAACAGCGTAGGATTCAACCTCTCTTGAAGATATAGAGGGATTAGTATAAAAGTATGAATCCACACTATCGGTATCAAACTCAACAGATTGAGTACCCCCAGCTTCTGAATCAGAATTCTGTAATTTTCCTTGTCTTCTTGATCGAGTGTTCTGATATACTCCTTCAAAGGAATCAAGAAGTCTGTTGAACTGTTGCTGACCTGGGGTTTGGGACGTATTTTGTTTTGGACGTCGCCCTCTGTTAGTATGAGATGCCATGTTGACTGATGCATATGATAACTCATCTTTTTGGTCTTCAGCTTGGTGTTGAAGTGAAAAATTTAGTCGATCAAAAAACTGACCGTTTTGAAGCTGAACAACAATAATTGATCACAACTTGATGATATCCACATTGATGTCTTTCTTGGGGGAGCATCGCCGGAGATTGTGAATTCTTATGCTTTTGCATTAGCAATTCACGTAAGTCAAAAGAAGTGGAGGGAATATTATTCTTTATTACATTTGGGATAGAAAAACGTTTAGTCCCATTTGTATAAAGAAGATTACTGGCTTCATTCGCAGAACCAAACTGTACATTTTTACGCGTTTGGAGTTGTGTGCGTAAATCCTGAGATTTAGCACGAAGGACCCCATTTTTATGGCGTGTGATTTGCAAGTTTGGTACTTTGCGTAAAGCAGTATAAGAAGGTTGTTGGTGTAGGACAGAAGTTTTACCAACATCACTTTTACGCTGTATGCGTTTAGGTATATTCACATTAGATGTGCAAACATCGTTGTGAATTTTATCTACACTGTCACAAACAGGAGACTTACCTTTACGCGTAAAACGTAAAAATTGATTATCTACCACATCACAGATGGGAGATTTTGTTTTACGCGAGGAGCGTAATTTGTGTGAATCTACCACGTCACCGATGGGAGATGGGTTCTTACACTCAGAAATATTAGAATCTGCCACATTACAAATGAGAGACTCATTCTTATGCCTTGAGCGTAAAACATGGTTCTTACCCACTGAGCGTAAAACTTGATTCTTACGCAGTGGGCGTGAAACTTGATTATCTTCTCCGTTACAAACGGGAGATAAATCACCACACTTTGAGTGCAACTCTGAAGTAAGGACTGCCTCGTTATGAACAGGAGCCCCTACGACAGGAGTAGGAAGAATTCCCTTTTCACCAGAAGTCACAGAGAGATCAGAAACCACTTTAGATTTGGGAATCCAAACTTTTCGTGCTTTGCGAGACTTTTGAACATTGGAGTGGTGAGAACCACCCCCAGTTCGGAGCATTTCTTCATAGGCAATCTGGTCGAAGTATACAACCAGAGTCTTCTTAGTCGAACCGACTGAAACATCATCATATTGAGCAATCACTTCCTCATCGGAGGAGAAAGTCGTCCCCAGCAGAGTCGCCATTTTGTTTCACTTAACAAAATTGCCAAACAAAAGTGTTGGATTTTGAAAATAAAACGAGAAAAAGTACAAGAAGTACAAATTTGATTATGGAAAAGTATTGCTATGGAAGTCTGATTCGTAAATGATCACTTTGTTCCTTAGACCATATGATGATGAAGAAGATCACTGCTTGAAGTAGAACAACTTGGAAGAACTAAGTCACCAGAAAGGTATCGACGCACTTGGGCACTGATGGCGAGGCCGAATGCTTTCCTGTTTTGCTTCACTCTGTTCTGGAAGAAAAGTTGAAGAAGAATGCTCCGGAGAATCAAAATCTCGAAGTCCTGATTTATGTATTCTCTTATGTTCTTTCTCTCTGTCCGTCCTTGTGTTTGAGAAAAATGAGTCTATTTATAGACTGGGGCTTCTGTGCGTAAAAAGACACAAAAATCTACCTTTACGCTAATAACTGCCACCCATGATCAGAGTCATCATTTGCATATGTTGACACGTGTCCCATCATTTCAGTGAGAATAGGATGCATGTACACACGTTCTTCGAAATATATGGCATGAAGGCCATGTAAGCAAACCACGTTCTGTAGTGGCCAGAAAGAATAGGGCGTAAAAATAGCTCCAACATCCTCTGAGCGTAAAACAGTGAGATGAGCGTAAAATAGCTCTGTCATAGGTTCCCTGCGTAAAGTGGTTATTGAGTAACCTTGAGCGTAAAATGGCTCAAATAGACTTTACGCACACATTGTTTTGTGAGCGTAAGAACTCATGTAAAACTCCGTGCGTAAAAGAAACCGTTCAATGAGCGTAAAGTAGCTCGATCTCCATAAACGACAACAATGGTTTTTTGTATAAGACAAATTCCATTGAATTCTGTGGTAAATACCATCATTAATATCTTCATGTCAGAATTTGTATTAAATGCTAGATTTAACAGCTTTGTCCAGCATGAAGTAGACTACTATGTCCTTGGCGTAAAACCATGGGTGTAGCCCCGAGCGTAAAATGATCAACTTGCTTAGGCATAAAGCGATTAGCCTAATCTTGGGCATAAAGGGATTACCCATTCCTCTAGGCGTAAAGCAGATCATTTATGAATGAGATGACTCTTTCTTTGAAGCACTTTTTATGCTCCTACAGCGATGGCACAGCTACCATGGACCGCTGAAAGGATAGCCCGCTCCGGAAGGGTGGGGTGGGTGATCCAGCAGGAGAGAGCTTGATGGGTATCCTGAATGATGTCGAGTTTAACATCCTTCGACCCGAGAATCCAGATGTCGTGTCTGCCAGCAATAGCCGTTGGGAGGCCTAAGGCCAAATGAGTTGATTTTAGACGTTTGGGGGGATTTTGGGTTCAATGATGATGAAGATGTCAATCTTGTGAATTTTCCGAAGACTGGAAATTCTCCGTAATGTCGGTTTATTTGCCAGGCCTCGAACGTTCCAAGATATGATGTTAAGTATTTAAGAGATTGTGTGGGTGTTTTTTGTTCTGTCTTGCGGCAGATCTGGTTAGGATGGTGACTGTTTTGTCGGTGCCTTATTTGCTCCGTTTGGAGTTGGCTGGGTCTGCATTCGATGTTGGAGGGGATTGAGGTTGTGGTGCTCGTACAGACCAGCGGGGGGGCCTATCGGATTGCCAGCTGAGTCGACTGCCGTATCCACCGAGGGAATGGCGAGGGAGTCGTGCGCACACTCGATCAACAGATGCTTGAGGGGGGCTCCTGCTGCAAAGACTTGGAGACCTCTCCTAGCTAGGTCGGGTCCGAGGATTGTTAGGGCGTCTTCGACTTGGATTTCGTTGGGGGATTGATAAGTTACGTGGGAGGGGGGATGGGCTAGGGGATCGTCCCCCTGGCTGATGGTGAGTTGTCGGTTATCTGCTTTGCCTGATTCGGTGGCGTCCTCTCCTCGGGGGGAGATGGAGGAGGAGGGCGATGGTTCGGTGGTTCTGGATCCTTCTTGATGGTTGCCAAACTCCGGGTCCTCTGAGTCGAGAATGGCGAATTGGTTGGAGATCTCTATGTGTTGGGGAATAAAAGTGATCAAGGCCCTGCTCGGGGGTTCGCTGGAGGCTGGCTCTCCGTTGCTGGAATCGAATCGAATGTGAGAATTTGGAAAAGGAAGGATGGGCGACTGAGGGTGCTTCCACTTTGAAAGGTCGCTTGCTTTCCTGGAAGGCTTCTTTTTAAGCTCCGGATGCAGGCGTTGACAGTGCTTGGGTAGGTGTCCTCTAAGGTGACAGTGGTTGCAGAACAATATGTGGTTGTCGTAAAGGATTTGTTGGGTGTGGGTGTGGTTGCCTAGCTCGATTGTGATGAAGTTGGGTGGTTCTGATGAGAGATCTAGTTCAACACAGATCTTGGCGTAGTGGGCTTTGGTGAGGTTGCTAGTCTCGGGCGCCGAAGCCACGTACGTCCCAAATGAGTTGGCGATGCGCTTTAGTGCCGCAGGGACAAAGCAGATGAGAGGAAGGTTGGGGAGGGTGACCCAAGTTGCCACCGTAGCTGAGTCTTCTTTAGTGTTGAAGTCAGGAGACCACTTGATAATCTTCATCTGGTGGGTGTCGATCTTGCAAGTTCCTTTGGACCACACAGTCCTGTGATCGCGATCAGAGGATAGGTGTAGGAGAATGTGTTTGGGGTCGAGAAGGGCCACTCGGTAGTCGGACGTGAGATTCCATGTGGCGATCGCTTCCTGCACCCTGGGAAGTTTGGGACACCCGGAGGAAAATTTAAGGATGAAAGTGTGAGGAAAGGCAGCTGACAGCGATGTCAGTTCCATGTCGGAGAATGGAATGACGAGGGTGGAGGACTCATGAGCATAATCGATGTCTAACAGCTGGACGTCTGGAAAGATGATGCCTTTAGAGGGGATGAGGTCCGGACGAAGCATGGCGGCATAGGAGGGTGGGATCGGTCCGGAGGGAGCGGGACCCGGAGGGACGGAGCGGAGGGACGGAGGGCTGGACAGGGGGATAGAAGGCTCGGAACCGGGGAGAGGAGGGGGGAGAGAGCAGGGGCTCGCTCCCCTGGGGAGGCGGCAGGGGGGGAACAACCAGCCCATGGGAGGAGGCCAGGGAAGCTACATGAGGAGGGGGTGGATGCCGGGGAGGACAGGCTCGTGGAAGGATGACGAGGGCCCAGGGGCAGAGGGTGTCACCCCCAGTTTTCAAAAACAGGGGTATTTTTATCATTTTACATTTTTGAATTTTTTTAAATTTATTTTATTATTTATGATATTATTTTGGGGTTAAAATTTATTTTATTATTTATGATATTATTTTGGGGTTATTTGAGTCGGGTTCGAATTTTAACTCAATCCGACTTGAAACGGGGACCCGGAAGGGTAGTTTGACTCTAGTGGGACCCACACACTAGTTAGACATGGTCCATATGATATTAATTTTAGTCCACATGATATTAATTTTAGTTAGTAGTTAGACTAATTATTTTGGTTAGCATTAATTGAGATTAGTGATTTTGGAATGACCAAACTACCCCCGACTTAAACCCCTACCAATATATTAGCTAATAGATTAGTGTAAGGGGCTTTTAGGCATTTCCTAATATGACAAAAACTACTTTAATGGCTGGTCATTTAGAGGGGGGATAAGGGGTGAGTCATCATCTCTTCCATTTCATTTTATCCATCCATTTTCTCTCTCATGTTCTTCCCCAAATTTCTAGAGAACAACTCCATTGATTTCATCTCCAAATCCACTATTTCTTCCACCAAATCTTCTTCTCTTCTCCTCTACTCCATAGTTAGAGGATGCTAGCCAAGTTTGGGAGGAATCGGAGCTCGTTCGTGTCCTTTTGGAATCTCTACGTGTCGGTGTCGTGTCAGAAGGCCTTTTCCTTTGAAACTCTCTTCCGGAAGGTATAATCTCTCCTCTAATCCACCCCAACATGCATATAAGATTATTTTGGACCCATAGGAATGACCCCCATGGTTGTATCTCCATTTGTGTCCATTTTGTGTCCATTTGGAGGTCATAGGAGTGTCCTTGTGTTGTGGATGTGTTCACGTTACATATATAGATTTATATATATATTGTAATGAGAGTGTATCTATATTTATATATGTAATAAATGGTTCATGATGATTATATAATCAAGTTTGTGAGTGTGGTTCCTCATATTATTATTGTTTTGGATAATTAGGATATATATTGTGTATTCTTTGGGCTCAAACTATTTAAATCCGTCAGGATTTTTATCCACGTTTTTAATTTCAGCCCTAACTTAGAAATGTTATAACTTCTAGCTCACAGCTCGGATTAATCTCCCGTTTTTTTTTAAAAGAAGCGTATTGAAGTTAGCTTTCCAAAAACATGCATTAATAGGCCTAATTCTTTCTGTAACTTTCTAGAGAATTATTTGAGTGTCAGCTGTACAAAAGACAAACGCGTTCTCGGTGTTTTTGGGATTCCGGGAGTTTTCAGAAACGAAAACGCGATCCGTTTGAAGTTTCGGAAAGCTAACACATAAATCTATAACATACTTTAATATTAGAACTTAATTCATGCTGAGCTGGTACAGTATTGATTATTAGTAGGAGTTACTATTCGGCATATGCATTTTGTGCACCCTTGTGTGTAATATAATGTTATATTTGATTTTAACCCATGTTAATGTATATACATTATGTAACTAAATAGAGAATGCAAGCATGAGTAAATGGTTAAATAAATGATGTATGAGATGTAAGTATCCTATCTAATGTAAACATGTATAAGTATGACTTTTAATGAATATGTAGGTTCCATAGTATGTAATGTATGGTGCATATAGTAGTACAAGAGAATAAATGAATGATGAATGAATGCAAGCATGAATGTAATGTAATTATAGATGTAATGTTCTATGTTAACACAAATCCTATATTCCCTCATGTACCCCTTACACTATGTTGACACTATCACACTTGACACATTGTTCACTTACACTTTGACACTCTTTGATATGTATACACTATATATGCCCATTTAACCCTCACTTGCCCCTTTGCCATGTTCACATACACACACATGGCCTCTTAAATAAGTATTTATGAATATAGTTAACTTAGCTATGTATGTATATTATATATATGGTAGCATATTGTATTGTAATATATATGTTTATATAGCTATTGAAATGCCATGATTATAGACCTAATGTTGAATACCAATATATGCATGTGTATATATGTGTAGACATGTATAGCTTAAAGTAATAGATTACCTAGTGTATATCTAATGTGAATTCTTGCCTATTTGAGTATTAAATAATTGCATGCTATATAGAGTTGGGTGTATGTTGGCTTGTATAGCCTTGTATTGATGTGTGCTTGCTAGGATAGTCTTGGTTAGGCCTAGTAAGACTTACTGGGTTAGGACATTGTCACGACCCGCACCCGGTTTTCGGATACGAGACGTGTCCAAGCCAGCCTACGCCGCAGAGTCGGCGGTAGAACGCTGTCAAGCCCGCAAGAAATAAATGCTCAAAGAAATAACAATTGCTGCTCATTCACATTTCTAAGTTATTACAACTTTTACAATATTTATATTTAAAGGAAAAACAAGGTTTTACAATTAATAAAATGATACAACTCTTTCTATTTCTAGGTCGTCTTCAGCATACCCAAGTTCTCCCAGTGCTAACAGTGATCGCGGCTAAACCTGAAAAATGTTGGTTATCCAGTCAGGATTGGAACAAGTACACAAACCGACGGCAGTGCAAAACACAATAGAATTATCAAGACATGAAAATAGCATATGAGAAATGAAAACTGTAAGATAAAGTGATGTCATAGCACGATAGAGAAATAAACAAGGAAAAGCTAATAAAAGACATCTATCTAAGTGGTGTGAAATACCTTTTAATACGTGAACGGCTGGGCTAATACGGCACATCATACGATGGCTATCGTTCAGTAATGGTACGGCTAAATCATACGTGCATGTGTATGACTTAGCTATCGTTCAGTAATGCAATTGGGTTTGTTCACGTATTTACTTAGTATTTCCCCTCCCGACTACTCCGTGTGACGAGCGTGTCAACAAGCAGCAAGATATATGTATAGACATGAAATGAGAAAACTACTATGAATCGGAAAGCAATCAGAAAGTGCACTTGCCTGAGGTCCTTAGCTGGAGAAACCAATACTGTACCACACGATGAGCCACAATCAAGCAAACACATATAGAAGTCTCCGGATGCTGAAATAAATAGTACCAACGTTCTCAGAATAGTCAAATTAGCTAGGATTGCCTGTCCTTAAGTCCAATTCAGGACACAGGGGCAAAACGGTAATTTCGGGCAAAAACGATGTCCGCCGTTGGACCCGCTTTGCACCGAAAAGCGTGCCAGAGTCAACGGTCGCTAAAGTTGTCAAACTACATGTCTACAGATCCAGTTTTTCGATACGAACCCAACCGTATGTCTAGAGTTGGATTTCGGCGGGCCGTGCACAAAATTGCCCGTTGAGTGGGACCGTGGGGCCCGCAAAACGGTGATTTTGTCAACGATCTCAGAATTGGACCAAACTTGGCATACAGGACCAGAAAAATGATACGGTCCTGTTGGCGCAAGTTTCGTCTCGATCCGACGAACGTTCACAAAGTAATTGGAGAATTTGCAACGTGCACGATACGGGGAATTTCGACGGATACGCATCAAATTCGTCGCGCACACGCGACCAATTTGAATTCCGTCAAATCCTACACGACCACGAAGTCGTTACGCAGCTTTCGATGCCTTCGGTGCGCGACCACGTCGCCCAGAATGGCGGGACGGACGTCGTATCGATGAATTTCGTATTTTTATAAAAACAGTTTTTACAAGTTTTTCTTGATTTTAAAACACGGATTTCTTTGTGCATCGTTAATGAAATCTGAATCTACAAGTTGCGTTCCGATGCCCTATAGGTTGTCTTAAAATCTGCTTAGCTAGATTTCTAAGAATTGATCTAGATTGGAAGGTATGTTCCTTCCAAAAGGGGTCCCTGGGCTTGGATTTCTGTCTCATTCGAGACAGTTTTTCGCCTAATTCGGGTCGATTTTTAATACGATTTTGGTTCGATTTAGTTCGAACTAGATAACTGGATGCAAAGGCCAATAGGTTGTCTATTCATTGGAACTTGTAGATCGGAAAATGATTGAATGTGGTGGGAGAAATTTACCTCGAAAGTGGGTGGTCGGGCTGCACTGCTGTCGTGTTTCCTCTGTTCCCACGCGCGATCCGTTGTCGCGTGCGGCTCTGGCCGCGCTGCCGGCGGTCGGCGGCGACCCAGGGCGGCGCGCCTAGGGTGGCGTGCGCGCGCGCCATAGCCAGGTCGGCGGTCGAGGTCTCCCGAGCATAGGATTAGGGTTTGTAGTTGTTTCCCTCCTCTCGGCTTCGTTTTATACCGAAGTATATATATACTGTCGGGTTATGAAGTTGTGGGGGGTGTTACTGCTCGGTTGAGATTTGCTTTGCCTTGGCTGTTCTCGGTCTGCTGGGTTTGAGTTAGAGTTTAGGGTCGGCCCAGCATAGGCTGGGGGCTCTTTATGAAGCTCGGGCTGAATGTCTATTGGGGAAGGCCGCATGTGTGGGGGTCTAATGCTAGGCTTGCTGCTACTGCTTCAGTCTCTTATTCTATTTCCTTCTCTAATTCTTTTTCCTACTTTTTATTCTAGCAAATAATGTATATACATTACTATATATATTTGTATATATACCACTAGGCTAGAGGGTCTTCTATTATAATAATAAAAATAAAAAATCACATTCAATCTAATAAATAAATAATAATAAAAATAATATTTCAAAAAGAAAATTAAATCCGGGAAGGGAAGTTACAAATCTACCCACCTTAAAAATAATTTCGTCCTCGAAATTCTAATTCATAACTATTCCTTAAAATCAAAATCGACTATTACCTTAATTTCCTCAAATTTAATTTCTCCAAAATATTTCATGGCCTTCTCTAGTCATGTTATACTCTGAGTACTCGAGGACTTCTACCCACCTTTGGTCATACTACTCCTCAAAATACGGTCACTATCTTCTAACTAGTTGCTAATAGGTCTATCAACATGTATCTATAATCCCTCAAACCTATAAACAACAAAAATTTAATAATCACGCAATATTATACTATAATTTAAGGATTTATAATAGATTCTAGACAGCACGATTATACATCACCCAAAAATAGGAAGGGGCGAGAATCAGGAGTACAGGAAGGCAAGGGAGAATAATCGAGAATGATTTCAAATAGTTCAGCTCTATAGTTCAATTATGGTGGGATGCATGGATGCGTGTTGCTGGATCTTTATGGGTTCCTTAATTGGAGATGAATCTGGGATTTCAAGCTACATTGATCGGACAAGATCCCCAAAGTAAAACTATTCCTACTGGACTATGATATTCTAGAGTAAGTTTCTATTCAAGGGTGGAGCTAGTTGCCCGTCAGGTTGGTTAGCTAGGCCCTTTATCCTAAAAGTCGCACCATAAAAATAGAGTACAAGGAGACGGGTTTGAGTGGGACATGATATACCTAGGTGGAGGTAGACTCGTCTAGATCTTGCATATGAAGTTTGTTGGAAGATAACAGTTGGCCTCGTGCTCCGAATATTAATGGCACGGCCGGGGGCACAAAATGATCTAAATGGAAAGTGGGAGTCCATGGGCACTACTCATCATCCTAATGGAAATTGTTCTAATCAATCGATAATCTTGGTATATCCTAAAGTTTTAGAAGGCTTACAGTCTACCCACCTTAGAGGCTAGGATATGGTGGCAAGGTTCCTGTCACAGGGCTGGCCGATGGTAGCTACACTTGCGTATACAATTATCATAGTCATGGAAATACTCTGTACCTATCTATCAGTTACGAGCTTTTGTATTTCTAAATCAATGAAATACAAAACCAACAAGGAGTTCAAGAAAGGGGTCACTGAGTACAATTACGTGGTTCAAGGGCGAAGGTATTATTGCAAGAGGAATTGTCAAAGCAGTCGTGTATGAGATCCTAGAGACATCTACATCTCAATACACGTAGGATAGTTAGATGAAGGGCGAACCGAATGCATCATGGTTGATCAGACTGTAATACACTGATTCTGATTAGACAATATGTTAGCGGGCGTCCCCAATAACATACGTCTCGAATCAAGCTCGATGAAAGAGTAAGCTTGCAAAATTTGGCTGTAATAGCAGCATTGGTCAAGATAGTCAAAATATGAATAGGCGAGATTTTGGAAAGGAGGAAATAAATAGTTCGAGTTTTGTGAGAATCAAAATCTAACTCGAGATTTATTCACAAATAACAGAATCAGAAATTTAAACCAGTTCCATACAACAAAATAGAATTTAAAATATGCAGTTCTAACTTATGATATAAGATTTATATCTAATAAAGCAAAAGAAATTTAGACAGTTCATCAAGGTTAAAACTTTAATTCTAGGTAAGCCTAACATAGCAAGCGAATAGTATATCCACATGGGATCATATCGTCATATCAAAGTAAGAGTGTACCTATAGGGATCTAGCAAGTTATCTAAATTGCATGACCTATCTAATAATCTTAACTACCCAATGGTCAGTGTGAACAAGGGACTCCTAGTCCTAGTTATTCTCCTAAATTATTTTAATCCTATTTGTGAACGAGCATTTCCTGAGCGCAGGCTCGCAATAGTACGACTAACGTACCATCACGAGTTCGCAATCTTTTGCGAAGACTGGACCTGCATGGGCCACCACAAAAACTTGTCACGATCCGCACCCGGTTTTCGGATACGAGACGTGTCCAAGCCAGCCTACGCCGCAGAGTCGGCGGTAGAACGCTGTCAAGCTCGCAAGAAATAAATGCTCAAAGAAATAACAATTACTGCTCATTCACATTTCTAAGTTATTACAACTTTTACAATATTTATATTTAAAGGAAAAACAAGGTTTTACAATTAATAAAATGATACAACTCTTTCTATTTCTAGGTCGTCTTCAGCATACCCAAGTTCTCCCAGTGCTAACAGTGATCGCGGCTAAACCTGAAAAATGTTGGTTATCCAGTCAGGATTGGAACAAGTACACAAACCAACGGCAGTGCAAAATACAATAGAATTATCAAGACATGAAAATAGCATATGAGAAATGAAAACTGTAAGATAAAGTGATGTCATAGCACGATAGAGAAATAAACAAGGAAAAGCTAATAAAAGACATCTATCTAAGTGGTGTGAAATACCTTTTAATACGTGAACGGCTGGGCTAATACGGCACATCATACGATGGCTATCGTTCAGTAATGGTACGGCTAAATCATACGTGCATGTGTATGACTTAGCTATCGTTCAGTAATGCAATTGGGTTTGTTCACGTATTTACTTAGTATTTCCCCTCCCAACTACTCCGTGTGACGAGCGTGTCAACAAGCAGCAAGATATATGTATAGACATGAAATGAGAAAACTACTATGAATCGGAAAGCAATCAGAAAGTGCACTTGCCTGAGGTCCTTAGCTGGAGAAACCAATACTGTACCACACGATGAGCCACAATCAAGCAAACACATATAGAAGTCTCCGGATGCTGAAATAAATAGTACCAACGTTCTCAGAATAGTCAAATTAGCTAGGATTGCCTGTCCTTAAGTCCAATTCAGGACACAGGGGCAAAACGATAATTTCGGGCAAAAACGATGTCCGCCGTTGGACCCGCTTTGCACCGAAAAGCGTGCCAGAGTCAACGGTCTCTAAAGTCGTCAAACTACATGTCTACAGATCCAGTTTTCCGATACGAACCCAACCGTATGTCCAGAGTTGGATTTCGGCGGGCCGTGCACAAAATCGCCCGTTGAGTGGGACCGTGGGGCCCGCAAAACGGTGATTTTGTCAACGATCTCAGAATTGGACCAAACTTGGCATACAGGACCAGAAAAATGATACGGTCCTGTTGGCGCAAGTTTCGTCTCGATCCGACGAACGTGCACAAAGTAATTGGAGAATTTGCAACATGCACGATACGGGGAATTTCGACGGATACGCATCAAATTCGTCGCGCACACGCGACCAATTTGAATTCCGTCAAATCCTACACGACCACGAAGCCGTTACGCAGCTTTCGATGCCTTCGGTGCGCGACCACGTCGCCTGGAATGGCGGGACGGACGTCGTATCGATGAATTTCGTATTTTTATAAAAACAGTTTTTACAAGTTTTTCTTGATTTTAAAACACGAATTTCTTTGTGCACCGTTAATGAAATCTGAATCTACAAGTTGCGTTCCGGTGCCCTATAGGTTGTCTTAAAATCTGCTTAGCTAGATTTCTAAGAATTGATCTAGATTGGACGGTATGTTCCTTCCAAAAGGGGTCCCTGGGCTCGGATTTCTGTCTCATTCGAGACAGTTTTTCGCCTAATTCGGGTCAATTTTTAATACGATTTTGGTTCGATTTAGTTCGAACTAGATAACTGGATGCAAAGGCCAATAGGTTGTCTATTCATTGGAACTTGTAGATCGGAAAATGATTGAATGTGGTGGGAGAAATTTACCTCGAAAGTGGGTGGTCGGGCTGCACTGCTGTCGTGTTTCCTCTGTTCCCACGCGCGATCCGTTGTCGCGTGCGGCTCTGGCCGCGCTGCCGACGGTCGGCGGCGACCCAGGGCGGCGTGCCTAGGGTGGCGTGCGCGCGCGCCATAGCCAGGTCGGCGGTCGAGGTCTCCCGAGCATGGGATTAGGGTTTGTAGTTGTTTCCCTCCTCTCGGCTTCGTTTTATACCGAAGTATATATATACTGTCGGGTTATGAAGTTATGGGGGGTGTTACTGCTCGGTTGAGATTTGCTTTGCCTTGGCTGTTCTCGGTCTGCTGGGTTTGAGTTAGAGTTTAGGGTCGGTCCAGCATGGGCTGGGGGCTCTTTATGAAGCTCGGGCTGAATGTCTATTGGGGAAGGCCGCACGTGTGGGGGTCTAATGCTAGGCTTGCTGCTACTGCTTCAGTCTCTTATTCTATTTCCTTCTCTAATTCTTTTTCCTACTTTTTATTCTAGCAAATAATGTATATACATTACTATATATATTTGTATATATACCACTAGGCTAGAGGGTCTTCTATTATAATAATAAAAATAAAAAATCACATTCAATCTAATAAATAAATAATAATAAAAATAATATTTCAAAAAGAAAATTAAATCCGGGAAGGGAAGTTACAGACATGACCTAGTTTGACCTAGTTTGACTAGTGTAGTTGACCAGAGTTGACCAAGGGTTGACTTTGCCTAATTTGACCTAGATTCATGCAGAATGCATTGTAGTACTTTATATTACCCTTCTAGACATGTTGTGACTTGTGCTGTTCTAATTAGGAGACAGACACCTCTCTTCGGACAGTATATTTACTTTGGACATTCAGACATCAGGCGAGTACATTCTCTGTTCATTTCATATCCTGCTTAGAACTATTTCCTGCAGTAGATTACTTTACTTGTACTGTCACGACGGTTACACGGATTAGTACTATATGGATCCTTTCTTGAGATGTTATCCTTACGGAGCATCGGGTACTACGTGTTCAGTGCGTTTCACTTACATGACGTATCACTATGCTCTTGGTTCACTTGATTACTTGTGACATGTACCCTCATGATCACAGAGTCTCTTGAATCCTATACAGTTGGGTAACCCCCAGACTCCCCATTTATGGGACATCCATGTATTCCCTTCGCGGGCCTTGCATGGAATCATATAACATAACCTGGCTGGATCCTTGTGTATTGATTGGGGGTAAGGGGGAGTAGAAATGGACATGTAAATAATACACCAGTAGTATCTTCATTGAATCATTCCGTAGTGTCTTCATTGAATCATCCCAGGCCATTTACATGTTCATATTGTACTCTGACTCACTAGTCACATGCTAGTTCTCTATGTATAGTAGATATTTCTATTACAGTTATCTCTCTGTTTACATACTGTTTTTCTTTCAGTACCTGTATCTTACTTTACTGCATGTTATATGTTTTTCTAACCTGCTATGATCTGTTGAGATGTACTGTACTCGCTCCTGTCCTGACTGGACCTGTTGATAAATTTTACAGATAGCCTGGAGGTGCCTGCTAGCCTATAGGAGACACAGTAGGGTTTGTTTAGGTAGTTATTTCATTTTGTCTGGAGTTGTATTTACCTTGTGGATTACTGTATCTTTATTGAGTTTTGAGATGTACTTCTGGGTTCATGTATCTTAGACACTTAGACTTCTATCTCCTGTATTTATTTTGGATTTCATATTTTATCTATTCTTATCATGCTCTACCTTAGATGTGATTGAGTTGTATCTGCTATGTCACCCCCATTCGGGGAGTATAAACTGTTTAGTCTTATATTGTTAGATGCATTGAGACCTAGGACAGCGTTCTACCGCCGACACTGCGGCGTAGGCTGGGCGTTGTTACGTTCTCGTGCCCTAACTCTAGGGTGCGGGTCGTGACACGTTTTTAGTGGTGGCCCATGCAGGTCGAGACTAAAGTGTAGTGGTATTCGAACTAGAGTACCACTACAGCCTGCAGTAGGATTAGGATATCTTTTGAAGGTACTCAATCACAGATAGGAACCCTTGAGAGATTCCTGGGACGACCCTGGAGAAACTTATTTAACTTCGATTTGAAAACTCTCTTTTTTCCTTGATTTATTTTATTTTACTTTTGTTGTTAAATTTGATTTTTATGGATTATTGTTGAATTTGAGTTTGTATTTATTTTGATGGAAGATTTTTGAATTTTGAATTTTGATGATAGCTGTTGCATTCGAGTTTGTATTTTGATATATTTTGTTCATTTTGAATTTTGATGTTCGTTAATAAATTTGATTTGATTTTGAGTATTCATTATTGATTAATTTAATTTTTGGCAAGATAAAATTATATGGGCTAGGTCATCTATGTTATGGAATCTAGTCTTCTATAGTCACATTAGCCAGCATGGTGAGGACATATAGTCTGACTCTGGATATATTTCTCGGGTGTGGGAATTTAAGGTTTTTGCAGCCAAACATGCGGCACCGCGAAAATGTTAAATACCATGATTCTAGAGATATGTGCATAAGTCAAGGGCTCTGTGATTATCGTAGCCTTGCTTTCTAGTATGACGAGGATTTAGAGTACCATGATTCTGGATAGACGCATATGATTATCAGATTGCACCTTAAATATTTTTGAACATGTTTTCTCTACTTTTTCTCAATCATTCAAAAAAAAGAATTATTATTTGTTTGGTTGTCTAGTTTTCTATTATTTAACTCGGGAGTAAGTTTAGTTGGTTTTATAAACCTTGTGAAATTTCTTGCTAGGAGTTTTCATAATACAATGAATCGATAATTTTGCTAGATTTTATCTTGGATTCGATAATTTGGCGCTGGGTTTCAAAAGGGTTCTTCCTTAATCAGATAAGCAAAATAGATTTTATCGTTAAATTCCTTCTTGCTATTAATCTTATATTATATAATAATAAAACTGTCTTGATTTTGTCAATCACCTACTCTGTAATTTTGGTAGGAATTTAAATGTTGGTCCTGATGTAGAAATTAATTTTTTTGGGACATGAGAATATGTATATGAATATATATAGCAGACACTTTGCCTAACACGTATGCATGCTACACTTGATTTTTCCACATATCTAGATACATATTGATATGGTGTTGATGTCCAAATTTTCCTAACCAATATTTCTGGTCCTCTGCTTTTCCATGTTTAAATTCGTAATTTAAATATAAATTTCATGTTATTATTTAGGTTTACATCACTGCACATGTATGCTATACTTATAGTTTCAATTCAAAAAATTTTTGTTGAGTTTTGTGTTTAATTTGTCAAATCTAGACTGTGTGCATGTTAACCCTTAATACGGATTCCAAATGTTAGTTCAGTTGTTGTTTTAGTTTTTTTTATATAATATTAGAGCTGTGTACATATTAACCTTTAATGCTTAGTTCCCAAATGTTTAGCTCAAATTGCTGTTTTATTTTCTTAAATGTAATGTTTGAGCTAGATACATTGCGGTATGTAGGGATATAAATTCAGGTTCCATATTCTTACATGTTAGTCGTGATAAACATTGAGTTGGGTTTGATGTTCAAATTTCTCTAATATCCTAAAAACTGTATACATGTTAACATTTTTATATTGATTTCCATGTTTAGTTCTGTTTCATATTTAATAAGTAATATTGAACTGAATGCGTAGGTAACTGTATTGATAGTATGTTAGGATTTCATTTCTATCATGTTAGGATATATTAGGACCATTGAGATTGGTTGTGATGTTTCAAACCCTAAAATCTGAGACCGCATTATGTTCATATTTTCCATGGTTTGAATGTTAGCTTATTTTCAGATATAAATTTTTTTTATATGTAAACGCTGAACTAAAACTGGATTTAACCTTTCAATACTATGCTATAACCCTGTACAAGGACACACACATACTCTAACTTAGTATACCCTGTCATGTAACCTAATCTTTCCTCTCTATGTTATGATCATGTATCTATATAGATATATATAGCGTTTATACATCCATGCATGTTATAATTTGTATAGATACATAACTAAATCTCTACCTCTTTATAGATGTATTTGGTTAGCCATGCATGTTATGATTAAATAGGTTGTGTATTGTAGGTCGTTAACCCAAATGCCATGATTAGTGTAACTTGATAGCTGCTATTTTGGAATCCAAATCCTCGTATACACTTTCATGCATATTCACGTACACACACGCCTACTATCTAACCATGTGAACATGTCCCCATACACATGATGCTAGTTTTCCCTCTCTAACGCTCTCTCTGTATATATATTGTGATTGGATTTCAATGCAAGTGACTTTCAATTCTTTAACTTGTGATTTTGATTTTCTTGGGATATTATTTTTTTCAGATGGTAGGTAGTTACCTTCCTTTATTTTCTTATAAGTACCAGTTTTCACATAGGATGGTAGACTGTATTAAGGTTTTGATAATTGTTATTTCTGTATCTTTTCTAAATTTAGCACTCTGGATTGCTTGTGTGTTTTGATACCCGATGACCGCCTTGGTTATTATGACTAATATACCTAGATGAGACTTTCACTACCACCGTATGCCATAACCCTGGACGTTGTCCTTTTTGATGGTATGTTTTATTTAAGTTCTGGGACTTTTATTGTGGGGGTTTGACCTAGAGGGAGTATGGACATTTTAAATTCGATGATGAAATTTTTCTAAGGTGGGTAGACTTGTAACACCCGGTTTTCTAAAATGAGGGTAATTTTGAAATTTTGTAATTTTAATCGTTTATTGATTTGACATTTAAATCATGATATAATTTTTGGTAATTTTTAAATTATTTTAAAACTATTTAAAATCTTGACTTGTAATTTTGAAGTTTTGCTAGTGAAACCCTAGAGACTGTTTGACCTAGAGCCTAACCATGTGATTAGGATGTTTTTAATGTCATTTTTGGCCTAAGGATATTTTGCATTTGACCTCCTTGAATTATTTTGATATTTATTGCGTTGGTGATTGTTAATTTTGACCTTTGATAGGTGTGATGGTTTTGTGTCCGTATCGGACACGTATTAGTTTTTATTTACAAATGTTTGATGTGCCTCAAGGAGATTTTTTATTGATGATTTTTTTTGAAAAGTATTTGAATGAGAATGTTTCTGCATGTGTTTCCTATGATTGCTTTGTTTTAATTTCGAGGACGAAATTTTTTAAGGTGGATAGATTTGTCACCCCCAGTTTTCAAAAACAGGGATATTTTTGTCATTTTACATTTTTGAATTTTTTTAAATTTATTTTATTATTTATGATATTATTTTGGGGTTAAAATTTATTTTATTATTTATGATATTGTTTTGGGGTTATTTGAGTCGGGTTCGAATTTTAACTCAATCCGACTTGAAACGGGGACCCGGGAGGGTAGTTTGACTCTAGTGGGACCCACACACTAGTTAGACATGGCCCACATGATATTAATTTTAGTCCACATGATATTAATTTTAGTTAGTAGTTAGACTAATTATTTTGGTTAGCATTAATTGAGATTAGTGATTTTGGAATGACCAAACTACCCCCGACTTAAACCCCTACCAATATATTAGCTAATAGATTAGTGTAAGGGGCTTTTAGGCATTTTCTAATATGACAAAAACTACTTTAATGGCTGGTCATTTAGAGGGGGGATAAGGGGTGAGTCATCATCTCTTCCATTTCATTTTATCCATCCATTTTCTCTCTCATGTTCTTCCCCAAATTTCTAGAGAACAACTCTATTGATTTCATCTCCAAATCCACTATTTCTTCCACCAAATCTTCTTCTCTTCTCCTCTACTCCATAGTTAGAGGGTGCTAGCCAAGTTTGGGAGGAATCGGAGCTCGTTCGTGTCCTTTTGGAATCTCTACGTGTCGGTGTCGTGTCGGAAGGCCTTTTCCTTTGAAACTCTCTTCCGGAAGGTATAATCTCTCCTCTAATCCACCCCAACATGCATATAAAATTATTTTGGACCCATATGAATGACCCCCATGGTTGTATCTCCATTTGTGTCCATTTTGTGTCCATTTGGAGGTCATAGGAGTGTCCTTGTGTTGTGGATGTGTTCATGTTACATATATAGATTTATATATATATTGTAATGAGAGTGTATCTATATTTATATATGTAATAAATGGTTCATGATGATTATATAATCAAGTTTGTGAGTGTGGTTCCTCATATTATTATTGTTTTAGATAATTAGGATATATATTGTGTATTCTTTTGGCTCAAACTATTTAAATCCGTCATGATTTTTATCCACATTTTTAATTTCAGCCCTAACTTAGAAATGTCATAACTTCTAGCTCAAAGCTCGGTTTAATCTTCCGTTTTTTTAAAAGAAGCGTATTGAAGTTAGATTTCCAAAAACATGCATTAATAGGCCTAATTCTTTCTGTAACTTTCTAGAGAATTATTTGAGTGTCAGCTGTACGAAAGACAAACGCGTTCTCGGTGTTTTCGCGATTCCGGGAGTTTTTGGAAACGAAAACGCGATCCGTTTGAATTTTCGGAAAGCTAACACATAGATCTATAACATACTTTAATATTAGAACTTAATTCATGCTGAGTTGGTACAGTATTGATTATTAGTAGGAGTTACTATTCGGCATATGCATTTTGTGCACCCTTGTGTGTAATATAATGTTCTATTTGATTTTAACCCATGTTAATGTATATACATTATGTAACTAAATAGAGAATGCAAGCATGAGTAAATGGTTAAATAAATGATGTATGAGATGTAAGTATCCTATCTAATGTAAACATGTATAAGTATGACTTTTAATGAATATGTAGGTTCCATAGTATGTAATGTATGGTGCATATAGTAGTACAAGAGAATAAATGAATGATGAATGAATGCAAGCATGAATGTAATGTAATTATAGATGTAATGTTCTATGTTAACACAAATCCTATATTCCCTCATGTACCCCTTACACTATGTTGACACTATCACACTTGACACCTTGTTCACTTACACTTTGACACTTTTTGATATGTATACACTATATATGCCCATTTAACCCTCACTTGCCCCTTTGCCATGTTCACATACACACACATGGCCTCTTAAATAAGTATTTATGAATATAGTTAACTTAGCTATGTATGTATATTATATATGGTAGCATATTGTATTGTAATATATATGTTTATATAGCTATTGAAATGCCATGATTATAGACCTAATGTTGAATACCAATATATGCATGTGTATATATGTGTAGACATGTATAGCTTAAAGTAATAGATTACCTAGTGTATATCTAATGTGAATTCTTGCCTATTTGAGTATTAAATAATTGCATGCTATATAGAGTTGGGTGTATGTTGGCTTGTATAGCCTTGTATTGATGTGTGCTTGCTAGGATAGTCTTGGTTAGGCCTAGTAAGACTTACTGGGTTAGGACATGACCTAGTTTGACCTAGTTTGACCTAGTTTGACTAGTGCAGTTGACCAGAGTTGACCAAGGGTTGACTTTGGCCTAATTTGACCTAGATTCATGCAGAATGCATTGTAGTACTTTATATTACCCTTCTAGACATGTTGTGACTTGTGCTGTTCTAATTAGGAGCCAGACACCTCTTTTCGGACAGTATATTTACTTTGGACATTCAGACATCAGGCGAGTACATTCTCTGTTCATTTCATATCCTGCTTAGAACTATTTCCTGCAGTAGATTACTTTACTTGTACTGTCACGACGGTTACACGGATTAGTACTATATGGATCCTTTCTTGAGATGTTATCCTTACGGAGCATCGGGTACTACGTGTTCAGTGCGTTTCACTTACATGACGTATCACTATGCTCTTGGTTCACTTGATTACTTGTGACATGTACCCTCATGATCACAGAGTCTCTTGAATCCTATACAGTTGGGTAACCCCAGACTCCCCATTTATGGGACATCCATGTATTCCCTTCGCGGGCCTTGCATGGAATCATATAACATAACCTGGCTGGATCCTTGTGTATTGATTGGGGGTAAGGGGGAGTAGAAATGGACATGTAAATAATACACCAGTAGTATCTTCATTGAATCATTCCGTAGTGTCTTCATTGAATCATCCTGTAACGCCCCAGTCCCAAAATACGTAGGACTAGGAACGTAGACATGCCAGCTGTATTCATACGAAGTATACTCCAATATATGGAAGCCTCGTATAAATACATAAGCTGTAAAATGCAGTAAAATCCCAACTAATCTCATCCACAAGAAATAAAGAGTAAAAGATGTCATATATGAGAATAAATTGTCTTAATACAATATGTTGGGCGGAGACAAATCCACTACCAACAAAATAAAGAAAAGTACATGATAGAATGAAAGAATTTGGCGAGCGAAGCGAAGACAATCCAAATGCAATCATCCTCGAGAAATAACAATGAACACGGCTAGAGCGAAAGCACCTGCGAAAGGCAATAGCACACACCTGGCAAGACAACCAGGTCCTCAGAGGGACGTAACAAGACACATAATAGCATGCCATATAAACTGAATAAATATTGCTCAATAAATAAGTAAATCGAATTTATAACATGGTCCAATACGCACCTACTGAATGAGCGTACCATCCCCCCAACCAAACAAGGACAGGAGATGGTAAACTAATTCACGGCGACATATCTTTCCATGCTAAGAATCCGATATGGTATCCGGACCCTAACAAGGTTCAATACCTTCTCATCAAAGTAGTAAGTCACACCTACAATCAAACAAGAACAAGATGTGACGAACTAATCCGCGACAAGTTATTGTTCCAAGTCACGGTCAGATACAAGTACCCAAACCAAAAGTACTCGTACCTAACGGATAGGGTAGCCTACCATTCTAAGTGAAATATTGTTAAGAACAATCCTTTCTACGCATGGACCCTGGCTGAATAGGATTGGCATAGTCCCCCTTGGGCACCAGAGGCCCCAGCAGGAAGAGCATGTGTCATCAACCCCGTATCTCCAGCGGAGAGTCCGGGTCACAAGGAAAGTGCATCGAAGCCCATACGCTAAGGAATTGTCCTCCCCGCCCAATGCCTACTATGTTGTATCCACAACACAAACCACTATAACCGCTAAGTCAAACTAGCATGCAACTTCTATTAGCGGTTATTCCTATCGCACGACTTGTACGTACTGGTGGCCAGCCAATCACGCACTTCCGTGTTCTATATGCGACACACAACTTCGTGTTTACAACGTGTCAAGGCCAATGAATGCGACACACAAGGTGGTCCCTTAAATCTAGGTTTAATTTGTAAGAAAAATAATACACAGCAGGAAATATAAAAGAACAGTTATGCCATGTATCACAGTTTATAAAGAAAATAATAGACATGCATGAAATATGAGCTAAAAATAATTAAACAGCTAATGGCAAGGTGTCTTGCCTGAGGTCCTTGCTGGTGAAACCGACGATCCCGTTGGGTACAGAATAGTCACAGGGCTACACAAGATAACTCAGACGATGTGACAAACTTCTCAAATAAAAACCAAAAATAAAATATTCTGGAAAATTTATGGGGAAAAATATATGATGTGTGTTTTTCTGTCAGTATTCCGAAACTTCAAACGGATCGTGATTCTGATTCCTGGTTCTCCCAGAATCTCAAAAACACTAAAACGTGTCAGATTTCGGACCACTGACACTCCACAAATTTTCCAGAAAATTAACTTCCGAATTTATGAAAATAAAATTTATATTCAGAAAATATACCTCAATACGATTCCAACAAAAAAAACTGGAGGTCAAACGGAGTCCGGAGTTGGGAGTTATGGTCATACGAAGTTGCTATAACCTTTGGCTGAATTTATGACGAAAAAAGAGAAAATTTTTGACAAAGATGGTTTGAAAGATGATTTGTGGTGAAAAATAATATGGAGGAGTACCTGCCTATTTATAGGATGTGGGAATTTCCAATTAGATAAGAATTAGGATTCCTTTAAACCCAATTTAGATATTTCCTAATTTAATTTAAAAGCAATCAAATCTAAATCCAAATCCAAATCTAATTTAAATCAAATCAAATCAAATTCTCCTAGTTTAAAATCAAATCAATTAAATCCAAATCCAATTACAAATCCAATTTAAATCTATTTTAAATGAAATTAAATCTCTTAGTTTAAAATCAATCAATAAATCAAATTTTAATTATTTAACTATTTAAATAAATACATAGATTCAAAACAAGATTTAAATCTCCATAATAAATTCAAAATATGCTTTCCAAAAATACTAATAATATTAATTTCGAAAATTGTATTTTTTTATTTAAAATAAACTAATAAATATTTATGAGCTATATGTATGCACAAATATTCTTTACATAATTATACTTTCTAATATACCATTTTATGGGAAAATACTTTATAATTATAACTGCATAAATAAAAGGATTTTCATATTTAAAACCATAAACTTGAAATGATAGCTAGAAATAATTATTACCTATATTATTTTGAAACCATAAATAATAAAAATAATGTTTTTCAAAAATATGTACGCTCGCACATATTTGCACTCGTCGAGCAAATTCGAAAAAGAAATAAAAGTCGTGCGCGACGTATAATACGACTACGCGACGTGTAATATAATATTTTTAAATCAGTACCAAATTTAATATACAAAAAAAATAGTAGAAAATTTAGGGGTTTTACACATCCCAGGCCATTTACATGTTCATATTGTACTCTGACTCACTAGTCACATGCTAGTTCTCTA
This sequence comes from Iris pallida, assembly GCA_029216955.1. Lineage (NCBI taxonomy): Eukaryota > Viridiplantae > Streptophyta > Magnoliopsida > Asparagales > Iridaceae > Iris > Iris pallida. The sequence goes on along the minus strand of JANAVB010025999.1, from coordinate 19,708,136 downwards.
TGTATAGTAGATATTTCTATTACAGTTATCTCTCTGTTTACATACTGTTTTTCTTTCAGTACCTGTATCTTACTTTACTGCATGTTATATGTTTTTCTAACCTGCTATGATCTGTTGAGATGTACTGTACTCGCTCCAATCCTGACTGGACCTGTTGATAAATTTTACAGATAGCCTGGAGGTGCCTGCTAGCCTATAGGAGACACAGTAGGGTTTGTTTAGGTAGTTATTTCATTTTGTCTGGAGTTGTATTTACCTTGTGGATTACTGTATCTTTATTGAGTTTTGAGATGTACTTCTGGGTTCATGTATCTTAGACACTTAGACTTCTATCTCCTGTATTTATTTTGGATTTTATATTTTATCTATTCTTATCATGCTCTACCTTAGATGTGATTGAGTTGTATCTGCTATGTCACCCCCATTCGGGGAGTATAAACTGTTTAGTCTTATATTGTTAGATGCATTGAGACCTAGGACAGCGTTCTACCGCCGACACTGCGGCGTAGGCTGGGCGTTGTTACGTTCTCGTGCCCTAACTCTAGGGTGCGGGTCGTGACAGAGGGCGCCGCCGGAGGAGGGAAAGCGGGGGGCTAAGGCGGATAAGGGGACGGTGGTTGAGAAGGGCGCCGGAGGTGGGCTAGGGGGGGCGGTTAAGCCAGGGAGAAGGGAGGAATCTGGGGTGGCGAGGGAGACTGCGGGAGGTGGTGGAAGGTTGGGGCTGCGGGAAACGGGGAGGGGGTGCGCAAAGGAGGAAGGAAAGGAGGGGGTGCTATGAGGGTGGCTAGCAGAAAGGCGAGAGGGGGTTGGGGGGGTGGCGCCAATGGGGGGGCGGGATTGCGCTGGTGCGCATAGGGGGGGAGGGTTAGAATGCGCACGGAAAGGCGTGTATATATATATATATATATATATATATATATATATATATATATATATATGATGATCAACAATTTTATATATATATATATATATATATATATATATATATATATATATATATATATATATATATATATATATATATATATGATGTTGCGCCATTACATGAATAAAATTGTTGATCATCATATATATATATATATATATATATATATATATATATATATATATATATATATATATATATATATATATATGAATAAAATTGTTGATCATCATATATATATATATATATATATATATATATATATATATATATATATATATATATATATATATATAATAGCAAATGACCTCTAGCCTAGTGGTTAAAAGAGATGATTGCGGCCCGAGTGGTCAGGAGATCAATTCCCGGTGAGCGTTCGCCACAATTACGATGTTGTGAATGCTAAGAAATTGGCAACATAGATTTTTTTTTTCTGCAAAGAAAAAGGAATAGTTAATTTTTTAGATCTACTTACTTGTTCGAAGACAAATATCATGTTTTCGATCTGCAGGACGTGGTAGAGCTACGTACTGATAACATGTTGTAATCTGCAGGACGTGGTAAAGCTACATACTGATAACATGTTGCAATAGAAAGACTTTAGAGAGAAGAAGAGATGGAAAAAAAAAAGTTATTTATTGATAAAAAATGAGCAAGTAACCCTAAAATAAGTATACCGCTAGCTTTCTAAACAAAACCATAAGATAGTTACAAGACTGCATCTCAAGAAGACCGACTGAAGATTTTAAGCGATCATGATCCCTAATTGATTGTGCACACTTAGTATTGTTTAAAATGTCATAAACATCCCTTATTTGTTCTATAAAATATCATGATTTTTTTCTCCGTTTTTTTTTTCTTATTTTCAACAAGTTGTTCTGTACCTTCCTAATTTGTGAAGATATTTTGACAAGTTCTAATTAAAATTTCAATCAAATTTAATTTTGTGACATATGTAATAAGGTTATTTTGGTAACTGTCATAATTTTATTAATGCGCCTCTCACTCAAAACTTTCAATCTAAACAAGAGTTATTAAACACCCTTCACTTAACTTTTCCTCAAATCCAAACAAGATTCTATGTATTAACTCTACTCCCTCACTTAACTTCCGCCTCGTTTAATCCCACTTAACTTTGCATATTTTTCCACCTCAATCCAACTAGACCCCTAGATTTGTCATGGATCCAATCCAAATTTTGTAGTGAACGGATATGATACCTACACACCTAGCCACACCCGGAACAATGTTGAATTCGAATCCAACAAGAGTTTGTTGATGGTCTTCTACTTTCCTTTTGGAAAGTTTTGTCTCACATTGGAAAACCACAAAATTGTATAGGGGTGAGTATTCGGTTTATTCGGTTCCAACCAAACCGAATAACCGAAAACAGAATTGGACCGAAACCGAATAGGCAAAACCGAAACTGAACCGAATTGGTCAATAACCGAACCGAACCGAATTAATTTGGTTTTCGGTTTATTCGATTTTTGGGTTTTTTTTGTGTTTTTTTTGTTAATATATATAATAACTAAATATATATATATATATATATATATATATATATATATATATATATATATATATATATATATATATATATATATATATAAACTAAATTTTCTTATTCGGCTTTGGACCGAAACCGAAACCGAATAAGAAAATTTAGTATTTTCAAAACCGAACCGAATCTCTTATTCGGTTCGGTTTTCGGTTCAAAACCGAATAATGCTCACCCCTAAAATTGTATACCTCAATATATAGCTATGCTTGTGTTGGAGTATGCACTCGGAGTGTGGTGGTCCATGTGGGTGGATTTTCCTAGAGGGTTAATTATAATTCACAAAGAACAAACCTTTGTTTTGTCACCACCTTGATCTTCATAGGAGCTAAGTCCTGTAGGGGCTTAGCGACTCGGACTCGTACGAAGGGCACAAAGTGACGCTTTGATGACGTACTTTACACTTTGCACGACAACATCGTCGCGTCTGGAGCTATGCGACCAGAACTATTCTGGAGCTATACGTCCAGAGCTATGCATCCAGTGCTATTCATCTATGCGTCGAAACGCTAGACGCATATGCGTAGTTGTTTTCGGCGGTGTCAACGTTCGACGCGGGCGGCACACATGGCTCTGTCAGTTGGCGGCGTAGGCGGCGCTGTCGGCGTGAGACACGCTACGGTATGGACGGCTGTGTCGACGGCTTAGACCCGAATTTGGTAGAATTTGGTTGGTCGGCGCGTATGTACGCGTAAGCATTCTTATGCATCAGCCCTCTATATAAATAGAGCACTACTCTTTAGAGTTGCATACGAGAAGAGAGAGAAACCAAGGGGCCACAAATATACTCCAGCGGGTCTATGCCCCTCCCTCCAGCAGCAGCAGCAGCAGCAACAGCAGAAGCCCTTGGACGCATAGGCTTGTTCTTTTCCATTTTGAGTTTCGAAGTCAATCCGAGGGTAACGAAGAGCGTTCCATCGGTTCTTTCTTGAACGTGTTGGTTCCTGGGAGCAGATCGGGAGTAAGCCGAATCTTGCTTTGAGCAACGGTGACTTGTTCACCCAAGCGAGGAGTTTCTCTCTGTGCTTTCTTTGTTGTTTTTGTTCTATCTCGTTGTAGCGTCTGCGAATGCAAAGAGAAGAATACTTTTCCATTTGTTGATGTATTTTACATTTCTTGAAGTCAGTTTGTAACCGGTTTTAGTGCTTCATTTGAGTTGGCTAGAGTGCAGGCTTTTTGTCTTGCCAAAAACTCTACGCCTCTCTTGGTGTTGGCAAGAGTGCAGACTTTGTATTGCGAAAACTCTTGCCTTCCTTGGATCTCTCCTATCCTTATATCACTTCGGGACTAACAAATTCTGGATTTTGTGTTTTTTTAATATTTACTTAGTTGTGTTTTATATTTTTGTTTAAGTTTGAAGTATACAACAATTAAATGTAAATAAATTCTTAAAATTAATATTTTGTGCAGTACGATGCTAGTCCACGTGTCGTTCGAACTATATCTAAAGTTCATATCTCCCTAATTTTATAGAGTAGTTTGGCCACTGGTTATGGGTCTGGGTTTAGTACGATCGGATGCCAGCCGAGTGGTCACCATAAGAAAAATGAATTCGTCACAATCAGGTAAGTAAACCAAATATTATTAACTAAACCTAATTAGCCCCAAAGGTCTCTTCTTTAGGAGACAAAGCATGTGAAAGGTTTAAAAAAACAAAAACTCCAACCCATTCACAAAACACCAAAGAGATTCCTACCCCGAACCCCATTCACACACAACCCCTCCTCCAACTCCCACCACAAGATTCCATCCCTCTCACCCCGTTCACACCTACCCCACCCCGGCCTTCCACTCCGTAGTCCCCACCCCGCCGAAATCATGACATCATCACTTCCCGGCCCCACTTCACAGTGAGAGTGGTTCAAATTTGGTGTCCGTCTTTTGGGTGCAAATAAGGAATATGGAGAACTATGCCTGTTCTATGCGACTTGGTCTTTACGTGATTGATTCTATGGACTCGTTCCATATATATAAACTCTCCGCCACCACGTACTTACAAAAGCTTCTTCTTCACCTATTCGTACACCGAACGTCCATGGGAAACTGTATCAACCACCGGCGGCACGCGACGACATGGACCGACGACGACGACGACGATTGGAGCTCAGAGAAGGGCTCCCTCGGCCGCGGAGGAGAGCAACAGCGACAGGAGGAGGTGGAGGAGGAGAAGGGAGTTCGTCCTACGGAAGTGAAGATCAAGATCACGAAGAAGGAGCTGGAGGAGCTGCTGAGGAACGTGGACTCGAGAGGCCTGACGGTGCAGCAGGTGCTGGAGGGCCTGGTGGCCATGGGGGACTGCGAATTAGGGCGCGGCCACCGCTGCTGGAGACCTGCCCTGCAGAGCATCCCTGAATAGTATAGCCAATGTCAGCGGCGGCGGCGGCGTCGCGAGCAAGGACGGAACCAGAAATTCGAGCTGAAGCTGACTAAGAATTAAGACGTGGACTGACTCATATTGAATATTTTTTTGTTGGTCTAGTGCCCCCCGCCCCAGATCCTTGGTGGCTATGACTATAACCATTTTGGTGGTTTCCAACTTATTTAGATATGCATCTTAAAAAAAAAACTTTTTTAGATATCATTTCTCCTTAGGAGGTTAGTTTGTAAATGATGAGAGTGTACACATATCAAATACAGTAATATTATTACTCCCTAGGAGGTTATTTACATGAACCGCAAATGTGCCCGCACTTTGCCCGCAAATGTGACGTGGCTTACTCTGGTCAAACAAAAGTTTGACCAAATTTCAAACCAAAAAAAAAAAAAAAAAAAAAAAACCCACAACAGAGGGCTCTCCGCTCTAGGCACAGATCAGAGAAGAGGGAGAGAGAGAGTCACTTTACTTTCCCCCCTTCTCTCCGAGACTCTCTCTCTCTCTCTCTCTCTCTCTCTCTCTGAGAGTTTCTCTCCCTCTCTCTATACACTCTGCAAGAAAAAGAAGAAGAAGATCGATCGGCAACAAGAAGAAGAAGAAGAAGAAGGACAAGCTTAGAAGGACTCTCTCTCTGGCCGCGGTCGTCGACAGAGAAAAAATCATGGGGGAACCACTCCATCCCGCGGTGGTCGAAAGAGGAGAGGCCATGGGAGAACCACTCCAGCCGGCGATCGTCGACAGGGGAGAGGCCATGGGAGAACCACTCCAGCCCGCGGTCGTTGACAGGGGAGAGGCCATGGGAGAACCACTCCAGCTTTTGGGTACTAAATTTTTCATTGTAAATTACTCTTTTTCTAAAGTGTACATACAGTATAATCTAACAAAAGTAGCTTGGTCATAATCGTACATGGTTGATCGTTCTGTTTTTATTCCCAAACTTCCATTTCCTCTCCTCCCATACATGACTGAAGTATACACTATAATCTAACAAAACAGACACCGAGCAAGAACCAACGAAAAAGCTCAATTTGAACATGATAATAATCTATAGAGCAACACATAAAAAAAACCAAAACCAGAGCCTTTTATGAACTATTTGAACTTACATATTTGATATCTGTTTTGTAGGAATGGAGGTTCATTCATCTTCTATTTTGGTGCCCAAAATTGGGATGATATTCGACGACTTAGACCAAGTGTGGGACTGTTATGAAGCTTATGCAGAACAAACTGGATTCCCAGTGAGGAAACGAACATCAAAGAAGAATGAAGAAGGAATAGTTAGAACAGTAACATACTGTTGTGCTCGAGCTGGTAAGCCTTCTAATACATGTCGAAATCCTATGTTGCCGCGTAAGAGCTTACGGTGTGGGTGCTTGGCTAAGCTTACCGCAAAGTTGGATAGGAAGGGAAGATGGATTATTAGTTCACTCACACTTAACCATAACCACCAGTACAGTCCGAGCAAATCTAGGTTCTTTCTTTGCAATCGAAGGATTAGTGGACGTGCAAAACGACAACTTAATCTTTTGGATGAAACGGGGATTAGACTGAATAAGAACTATGCTACACTAGTACACGAGGCAGGTGGATATGAGAATGTAGGTTGCACGGAAAAAGATGCGAGAAATTACATTGAAGAAGTAAGGCGTCTACAACTCGGCGAAGGAGACGCAATTGCAATCATGAAATATTTTTCACAGATGGCTGCAGAGAGCTCGGGCTTCTACTTTGACATGGAGTTAGACGATGAAGATCATTTGAAGCATGTTTTCTGGGCCCATGGAAGGAGCAGAGAATCTTACAAAGAGTTTGGTGAAGTTATTACCTTTGACACCACATACTTGACAAATAAGTATGATATGCCATTTGCCCCCTTTGTTGGGGTGAATCATCACGGACAGTCCCAGATATTTGGGTGTGGATTAGTTTCGGGTGAAACTACAGAATCTTTTATATGGTTGTTTAGGACTTGGCTTAAATGCATGTCTGGTGTTGCTCCTCAGGGAATAATTACTGACCAGGATAGAGCTATGCAAAATGCAATTGTGCATGTGTTTCCTAACACTAGGCACAGGTGGTGTTTGTGGCATGTAATGAAGAAGCTTCCCGACAAGTTAGGAAAGTATACTCAACACGAAGAAATCTCGTATGCAATGAAAAATATTGTTTATGATACACAATATCCGTCACACTTCGAAGAACTTTGGGAGAAAATGATAGTGCAATATAGTTTGGATGGGTGTGAGTGGTTGCATGGTTTGTATGAACAGAGGGAGCGATGGGTACCGTGTTATGTTAAAGACACGTTTTGGGCGGGGATGTCGAGTACCCAACGAAGCGAAGGTATGAATGCTTTTTTCGATGGTTATGTCAACTCCAAAACTACTTTAAAGCAATTTGTGGAGCAATATGAAAATGCTCTTAGGGATAAAGTAGAGAAGGAATTACGTGAAGATGCAGAATCCTTTTCAAAATTGATACCAACTGCAACTAGTTTTGAAATAGAAAAGCAGATTCAGGGGGTGTACACCCTAACAAAATTTAGAGAGTTTCAGATTGAATTAACTGGAACAATGTATTGCACTCTACTAGAAATGGAGGAGGGGCCTGCACTTACGAAGTATGTCATCCGTGAAGTTATACAAATTGAAAATTTAAAGAAAAGGATGAACTTTGATGTTTGTTTCGATGAAGAACATTCTGAAGTGTATTGTAGTTGCCGAATGTTTGAGTTTAAAGGTATATTATGCAGACACGCACTATCTATCTTAATTCGTAATGAAGTTGATGTTCTCCCAGATAAGTATATTCTCAGGAGGTGGAGAAAAGATGTTCGAAGAACCCACACGAAGATGAAGCTCAGGTTTAATACTTGGCATAACTCTACTGAACAAAAACGCTATAAGGAGATGTGTGTTTTGTTTGGCGAGATAGCAGACTTTGTAGCGCCAATTGATAAGGAATATTTTAGAATTAAAAAGTGGTTAGTAAGTAAGATGCATGAACTGAAGTTAGAAGTAGAAGAGGAGGAGGAGGAAGACCAATACGAAGACAGAGGACTGAATGAAGAAGGAGAAAGAGAAGATGAAGGTGAACAAGAACAAAATGAAGTAGAAGATGGGGCAAGTAGAATTGTACGTATACTTGACCCAGTAAGTAAGAAACGTAAAGGCCGTCCCCGAACTTTGCGAATTAAGAGGCGCAGAAGGATAGCTAATAAAAACTTTGATGTAAGTTCTTTTACTGAAAGCTTGTTTTTTTTTCATTAATTGAGCACATTTTTGTGTGTTTTTGATACCATTCTCTAATTTTTCAGCAGCATAGTACTTGTGTGGCCCCACAATCCCAAGAGACTAGTCCAAGTACTTGAAGGATTATTTCCACTCTTTTGGCTCCTTTGGGTTTTATCCAGGAAAATAGACAATATTGTACTTATGAAAGCTGGTTTGCAAGTACATTTGTAATTTGAAACTGCAGTTTCTGTTGACTGCTTGTGTGGAACTGGGAGATCCTGAAAGCAGTTGTTGTGGACTGCTATTTTGACATTTTTGTGGTGCACAGAGGATCATGAAAGCTCATCTTTTACTCTCTTACTGTTATTTTGACGTTTTTGTGGACTGGTTGCGTATAAAGGTTCATATATGCATGCATTGGTGAATCTCCAGTAAGTTATATATCACATTGGATTATTTTGTACTATTTTTCTGTCACAGGATTTTGCTTACCTCAACTTCGAAGGTTTACGTTATCCTCTTGAGCATCCCCAGACAGAAGCATTTTGGGGAAATGTTAACCAGGTACAGAGATCCGAATTGCTACTTTTACTCCATAATATGTGATAACTTACTACTTTCTGGTACAGAGATCCGAATTGCTACTTTTACTCCATAATATGTGATAACTTACTACTTGCTACTGTTAAGCAGGTCAGTTATTATTCACTAACCTGATAACTTGTGCAATTCATTTACGTCTATGGTGTACAAAATAACTCCAAGCTTCTTGTATTTTCTCATATTGTTGTTTACCAACCCTGCTGTTCCTGTAGAGATAGTGGAGAACACACCAGACTACAGCGCCAGAGGAAGTCGGATAATGTATGTGAAACTGCTGGACGAAGAGAAAATGCAGTTTGTTTGTCTAGTGTAAGAGAAACTGCAGTTATGTGTGAAACTGCAAATTTTTACTCATTAAATTCCTACTTGTATCTGAAACTGCAGTTGTGTGAATTGTCCAGGAATTGTTGTCCAGGAATTATTGTCCAGGAATTGATGTGCATATGAAACTGCAGTTGTGTAAATTTTTACTCATTAATTTTTACTTGATGTGTATATGAATTGATGTCCAGGAATTGATGTTGGGAAACTGCAGTTGTGTCTCATTATGTCCAGGAATTGATGTGTATATGAATTGATGTCCAGGAATTGATGTTGGGAAACTGCAGTTGTGTCTCATTATGTCAAATATGAATTTTTACTGCAGTTGTGTAAATTATTGTCCAGGAATTGTCATAGCCAAACCAAAAAATATGAATTTTTACTCGTTAAACAAGCCATGATGTTGTCCAATCAACATGTTGCTATTTCATGTTGCTATTTCAGCTGAAAGAGAGAATTGATGTTGCTATTTCATGTACTTAAACATGTTCTTTCATGTACTATTTCTGTTGTTGATATCAGAGACTCTTTGATATTTGGACTGCTTGTATATGAAACTGCATTTTGTATTGGAAGAAACTCAGCTAGAAGAAACTGCAAATTAAGAGTCTATTTATGTCTGTGACTTGGCAAATTAAGAGTGTGGCCTATCTCATTCAGAAACTGCAATTTCAGGAACTCGTTCAGAGTGTGGCCTATCTTGTTTTGTAAATTTTTGAAGGTCTCTGTTATGTCAATTTCAGGAACTCATTCAGAAATGTGGCAAATTAAGAGTGTGGCCTATCTTTGTATATCAGAGACTCTCTGAATGAGAAATGTCTCGGTTCTGTATGAGTGTCTCTGTTATGTAAACTTTTGTAAATTTTTGAATGTCTCTGTTATGTAGCCTATCTTGTTTTGTAAACTTTTGTAAATTTTTGTAAACTCATTCAGAGTGTGGCCTATCTTGTTTTGTAAACTTTTGTAAATTTTTGAATGTCTCTGTTATGTTATTTAAATTCCTGCATGTTAAATTCCTGCATTACTCTCCCAGGATTTTGTTAAATTCCTGCATTACTCTCCCAATTTGAAGGTCTTGGTTCTGTATGAGAAATGTTAAATTCCTGCTGTACTCTCCCAGGATTTTGTGGACTGCTTGCATATTGTACTCCCTGCAAGCTTAAGTTCCTGCACACTTAAGTTCCTGCAAGCTTAAGTTCCTGCAAGCTTAATTTACTGAAAGCTATATTGTACTCTCCCAGGATTTTGTGGACTGCTTTCACATATTACAACATGCCACTTAATTTACAACATGCCACTGAAAGCCATATTCCTACTCATTACAACACTTAATTTACTGAAAGCTTGAAGCTTAAATTCTGGACTGCTTGCACATGTAATTATTCTCCCAGGAATTGTTGTAGCTGGCTACATACAAAGATCACTTAAGTGGACTCAAAATTCAACCATAGCCATAACCAATAATTTGCAACAGATGCCAAACAATAGGCATATATAAGTTTTGCAACAGATGCCAAACAAATAATTTGAACTTACTTGAAATTGAACACATGGCCAAACAAATAATTTACAACAGATGCCAAACAATAGGCATAGATAAGTTTTTTTACAACCAGAATTTTGCCAAACACATGGCCAAAGAAATTAACTATTCATGGAACACATGTTCATAAACTACATCTACTTAAACTGCGCCTTCTTCGACATATCATTACAAAGCCCATCTAAACTCACTTGTACTGTCAAATTGTATTCACCTTCTTCTTTGGCTTTCGATGCTATTGCAGAAGATAACCATTGAAACTTGTCACATTTACAACACTTTAAATATGAGATGCCATGATTGTGCTCTGTTCCAGATATAGACAATCTTCTTATACCTGAACATTTTGGATCGCTGCATGGTGTATCCTTCCAAGGACATGACTTGAAAAGGTGGTCAGCACGTCCACAACCGAGACATACATACTCGTATGAAGCAGAACAGGTGGAGGATGTAACATCATCAAACCACTGAAATGAATTACATTTTGTGCAGGTGAAAAACTTCCTTCCCATTGAACTAGGCCTAGTAGAGAGCAACAACTTTCTAATGCCATCACAGGTTCGATTTCTACATCTCGTATAAACCCATGGGCAAGCAATTGAAGTGTGACCATACTTATCACACATTTGGCATCGTTCCTGGTAAAACCAAAGAATAAAAGTTTAAAATTATAAATAGCAAATCAACATTTGGCATTGTTCCAGGTAAAACTAAAGAATAAAATTTTAATTACAAATAGAAATCATGATATTAACAATGAAAATTTAGTTCCTTTCTATGAGATGAATAAAAACATACACACACAATTTAAGAAGACACATAAACATTAATTAAGTTAGGATTCTACCTTTGAAGTATCTAAAGAACATTCTCCCCTTTTCATGGTTTGAGCAAATCTTTATGTTGTTGTTTAGATTATCTTCTTGTTCAAAATGGAGGATTCAAGACCCTACAAGTAAACAAAGTTAGATTATTTCAACCATGTCCAATCCACAGTTTGAGTGGTGTGTCCATTCCATAGTTCAATTTTGAAAGATTACAATAGCATTTTGTTTCCCAATGGATGCATACTCTATGTGCTCTATGAAGAGATTCAACAGTTTAAATATGCACTGAAAAAAAAAAATTAACACGAAAAATATGTTTAATTACAGTAGGGAGCAAAAATTTAACACGAAAAATAGGTTTAATTACGAAATTTTTTTCCCTCTTGCCTATCCTCTTCTTCTTCTTCCTCTGTTTCTGCTTCTTCTTCTTCTCTTGTTCCCGATCTTCTTCTTCTTGTTGCAGCCGATCTTCTTCTTCTTCGTCTTCTTCTTCTTTTCCTCTCCTTGCAGAGTAGAGAGAGAGAGAGAGAGAGAGAGTCTCGGAGAGAAGGGGGGAAAGTAAAGTGACTCTCTCTCTCCCTCTTCTCTGATCTGTGCCTAGAGCGGAGAGCCCTCTGTTGTGGGTTTTTTTTTTTTTTTTTTTTTTTTTGGTTTGAAATTTGGTCAAACTTTTGTTTGACCAGAGTAAGCCACGTCACATTTGCGGGCAAAGTGCGGGCACATTTGCGGTTCATGTAGCATTATTGTTTTTCTTATGTGACAGATGATGTAGTATGGCATCTGACATATGATAAATTTTATGCGAAAATTTTATCACCCAAATTAATATTAATATTAAAGTTAATATTTTGATATTAATATTAATTTTAATTTTAATTTTAGTTTTAATGTGCTAATTTTAATTTTAAAATTTGTAACGTCATATATTATGTCAGATGCTACGTCAGATGTTACATCAGGAGAGATAATTTGGAAGAATAATTTAAAAAAATAAATCTTATTTTTTATTAAATATTATTTTTTCTTCCTTCTCTGTACCTGCTCCAGTGTTACAAGGAAGGGATTATTTTGTATAAGGGTACAAGGTTTATGATCTAATTAAACTTTGGGTACTGAATTTGTGCGTTTTTAGACTTTGTGTATTTGATATTTTTTAATGACACGTTTTACTAACGAATATTATTCGTCATTAAATACTCATTTCATCACTGAAAGTCCAATTTTTTCACTAAAATGTATCACTAGAAATATTCGAGTACCCAAAATCTGAAACAAACAAATCCAGTATCTAAAATCTAATTAAATGTAAAACTGATATCCTTGTATAAAATAATCCTAAAATAAAAAAGTGTAATTCCATGATTTCCGACCAAATCAAGGTGCAATTCAAAGGGCTAATAGATCTTGTGGTGGGTATCAGTCAGTACTCACCACTTTGGAAGAAGAGATCGAGATGATGATTTTATGAAAAAAAAAAAAGGCTTCACCAAGAAGTATAGTTGGCGCTACAAAAGTTAGTGGTAGGAGGGACCCAACAATAATATTTTTGTTGATTTAGAAGGTCTAGTGCTTTGTGCAACTTCGACGTGCTTTCCTTACTTTGACATGTCGATGACAAAGTAGCAAACAAGAAAGGTAGTTGATGAGTGTATAGCATGGTGCTGACTAAAAAAAATTGTGCTATAAATTTATTAACAATTTGACTAAAGAAAGATGTAATGCGTAGATTTAAGAAATTAGATAAATATAATGTAACAATTTTTCAGGGCTGATTTTTAAAAATTAAGAACTCGTGAGTTCCTCTAGTATTTTGATTTATTAAACAATTTTTTGTATATCAAGAATTAGGATTTCTCTGTCTTCAATTTTCTCAGATCATCATGAACTAGTTTGAGACTGGTGCTATGGATTCATGAATTCAGCTAGTTCAATGTTGTAAATTTAGAGAAAATTTAACTTCAATAAACTTTTTTTAATATCATGGGGATGTCTCCCATAGTTTTGTGAATTAAACTGGCGTAAATATAAATTTTAAAAAATCAATCAATTCTACAACTCGCCCAACAGAGGGTTTGTTTGGTATAGCTTTTGATTTTTCACCGAAAACATTAAAAAAATAGTTTGCAAAAGTAACTTTTTGTTATCTTTTACAAGTTATTTCAAAAGATTATTAACTTAAAAGAATTGATTTTAATGTTTTCAGTGTTCTTAGTTTGCGTTTTCGCTTGCTTCTCTAAATACTTTAATTTTTTAAATTAAAAAGTATATTAATTGTAACTTAAATTAAATTAAGGCTTAATTTTTAACTCAATGTCCTTAAGTATTTTAGTTTTTCGACGTCGGTCTCCCTCTCTTTCTCTGCACCCCGGCTGTCCTACCTGCCTCCGGCTGCACCCCCCTTCTCTCCGCAAGCACTATCGTTGCGCCCCCGGTTGTCGCAGCCGTTCCTGCTGCCGCTGCTAGAGTGCACATGGAGAGAGAGGGGTCGGATGGGGATGGTGCAGCCGGGGGGGGAGGGGGGGGGGGGGGGGGGGGGGAGAAGGCGTGTAGGGGTAGGGATCAGAGAGATGGTTGGATTGGGGAGGAGGGGTAGTTTTGTTTATTTTTTTATCAAGTTAAAAAAAAAATTAATAGCCAATGGTATCAAGTTGTCTAGTAATAATGTTTAGAGTATTTAGTTAAAAATATTTAACATTTGTGGATATCAAATTGCAATTATACATTAATGTAATCAAAATAATATTAAAATAGTTACGAGAAATATTATATTACAAGGGATTAAAATGGTATTCATTTATTCGAATATAAAAAATACAATCTATGATACAATAATATTTAAATTTTTCTATAAGGTAATACGAATTTGGAAAATTAGTTATTGTAGTGACCTGTGTTGACTTCACTTAACTATCGTTTCTACATTTACATGTCGGGTCAGGTTGGATTGGATTAGAGTAGGCATTTATAGCATCTTTTTTTTCTAAACCACTAAGAGCTATGCACAAAGTGATATGTGCTATCTATGAGTGAGCAATCGGTTAATTCGGTTTAAACCGAACCGGATAACCGAAAATTAAATTGGACTGAAAATTGAATAAACAAAATTGAAACCGAACCGAATCAAACTGAACCGAATTAAATCGGTTTTTTTGGTTTATTTGCGTTGTTTTGTTAATATATATATATATATACATTAACATTAATATAAAAAAATAAAAAATAAAAATAAAATTAATATTAACATTAACATTACATTAATATTAAAATTAATATTAACATTAACATTAACATTAATACTAAATTAACATTAATATTACGAATTATAGTGAGGGAGTTTTTAGGGGGTTTTTCTTTTGATCCGCTTCATATATATATATATATATATATATATATATATATATATATATATATATATATATATATATAAATATATATATATATATATATATATATATATATATATATATATATATATATATGGGCGATGATGAGCCTGGCCTGTGCGATGCGGGGTATCCACAACGTCGGAGGACTGACGAAAAATGGCCACGATCTAAGCTGGCGTGGGACAGAATGGGACGTCCCGTACATGAAAACTCATCGGCTAGGGCGCCGCGCGGGCGGTCGAGGACCGGCACCATTCTACCACGGATATAAATGACGGCTAACCACGCGGCCCGTCGTGCGGCGCCCAATGGGCGTCGGAAAGACGTCATAAGGGCGTCGTGCGCATAGAACGGGTGGCTGGACGGAACCGGCTATCATAGGCCTCATGAAGACGTCGGGGACGCCATCGGCGTCGTGGGCTAAGCGAGGCGTTGAGTTGCTGGCGTCGAAAGACGTCAGCTGTCCCGTGAGGCTCTGGAGTGCGCGGAGTGCGCGAGGCGTACGTGCCGAGCGATGATGAAAAAGCCAGTGCGGACATGATCCGCACGAAGAGTCCGAAACGACATGACGACCGGCTAAAAATCGTGTGCGGGGAGACACACGATTTAACTGAGCTCGCACGTGCTAGAAAAAAATAATATATATATATATATATATATATATATATATATATATATATATATATATATATATATATATATTCTCTTATTCGGTTTTCGTTTTTGGTCCGAAACCGAAACCCAAAACCGAAACCGAATGAGAAATTTTAGTATTTTCAAAACCGAAACCGAACCGAATTTTTTTAAACCGAACTGAATCTCTTATTCGGTTCAGTTCGATTTTTGGTCCAAAACCGAATAATGCTCACCCCTAGTGCTCACACTTTTTTTTTTAAGTTGTTATTTTTAATACTTAAAATATCTTTGAAAACCCGTTAAGAATAGCATACAATTTAAAACATCCAAATATTTATTGTCTCTTTCTCTTACACAACTTTTTCTTCCTTTCGTAACACTTTTCTCTTTCGATCACAATTCTGGATAATTTCGAACTCCTTCATAGGGAGTTTGAAAGTTTTAGAAATCGCAGCAGTTGGATTGGGACGACGAAGGACTACCATATATAATTGCAGCAGTCTTGACTGATGTTAGAACTGTTATATATATATATATATATATATATATATATATATATATATATATATATATATAGCAAATGACCTCTAGCCTAGTGGTTAAGAGAGATGCATGTGGCCCAAGTGGTCGGGAGCTAGGCTAGAGGTCATTTGCTATATATATATATATATATATATATATATATATATATATATATATATATATATATATATATGTGTGTGTGTGTGTGTGTGTGTGTGTGTGTGTGTGTAGAGAGAGAGAGAGAGAGAGAAAGTAAGGGAGGTGAGATGACACCTTGTGGGTGGGGGCTATATGTGTCACCCTTCATGCTATCATCATGTTCTGAAAAGTATGCAAGTGCATGATGATAGCATAGGGGGTGACACATAGCCACCTTATCGTGAGGGTGGCACTTCACCTCCCTTATTCTCTCTCTCTCTCTCTCTCTCTCTCTCTATATATATATATATATATATATATATATATATATATATATATATATATATATATATATATATATGAAAATTCTACAATACATCCACCCTTTTGGGATGTATCGATACATCCAAAATATGGACCGTTGGATGTTCATCCAACGGTCCAGATTAAATTCAGATTAAATAATGCAGGATACATCATTTAATGTTGATTTAGACTTTTGACTTGTTGGTAACTTGCTTTAGCAAGTCATTCTTCACTTTAATTTTTTCAATGAACACCCTAAATTAACTCATATTTACTCTCTCAAAAGTCCATCCAATTTAATCTGAACCTTAATTTTTTTTTTTTTGGGTTACAGGCCATGGTAGTGGTGGTGGTGGAAAGAGAAACGGAGATGAAGAAGGAAATAAGAATCGGTTCGGATCGCGTCGAACGTCGTCGAGCCCTCCTAGAACAACGAGGAGTACCAGCTGCACCGAGAAGAATCGGTCCACTTCGCGTCGGATGTCGTCGAGACCTCCTCGAACAAGGAGAAGTACCAGCGGTGCCGCTCTAATTTTACTGCCCATGCCATTTTCAGAAATTTTATTTTTCGTTTAACAATTTAATATTTTGTTAATAAAGCTACATGTCATGGTGGTGGTGGTGAACTGAGGAAACCTGCTTCTGAGGTCGGACGGATTATTTTTTACTTTTCTAATGATAATATTTTCGAAGAGAATTTTTTTTTTGGACGGAGAATGGCCATTCTCTTTCTTTTAATACGGAGAATGGACATTCTCTTTGCTTTTAATACGGCGAATGGACGGAGAATGGTATATTTAGGACGGAGAATGGTACATTTAGGACGGAGAATGGACGGAGAATACGGCGAATGACCATTCTCTTTGCTTTGAATACGGCGAATGAACGGAGAATGGCCATTCTCTTTACTTTTAACACGGAGAATGACCATTCTCTTTGCTTTTAATACGGCGAATGGACAGAGAATGGTACATTTAGGACGGAGAATGGTACATTTAGGAAGCCGACAAAAGCTCGTTCTCTTAAATCTCTTCTTTGTGTAAATTAAATCCAATGAGGACACAATCCCTAATTTTAGTTATTGCTTAGCAGAGTCTGCTTAGTTGTTGTAAAATTGTGTTGTTGCTTCTGTGACACTTTCATTTTTAAACTCATATTTTCTATGAATTTGTGTTCTGTTTGATTTTGATTTAGTAATCTTTTCGTAATTAGTTTTTTTTTGTTTCATCTAACAATTTAATATTTTTGTTATAAATCTACAGGCCATGGTGGTAGTGGTGGAAGGAGAAACGGAGATGAAGTAGGAAAGAAGAAGAAGTTCCGGTTCACGACGGACTTCGTCGAGTTCTTCAATCATGCGGAATTAAACCTCTTATAGAGTTCCTTAATTGAAGTTGATCATGATAACCTTTTGTATTTTTCAAACGGCTAGTAGAATCTTCCTCGAGCCCTTCTCAATCAAACGGCTAGTAGATTCTTCCTCGAGCCCTCCTCAATCAAACGGCTAGTAGATTATTTGCTAGTCTCAAAATTTATTTGTCTTTCCATCTTCCTCACTTTTTGTACTTCTCTCTTGCTATATATACAATATTTTTCTTGTTTTATAGTACTATTATTCATTCTGAAATACATAGAATAGTTTTCTGAAATACAATAATTTTCTTGTTCTCAAGATGTCTACTCGTGTGGTGGAAAATGTAGAAGACGTAGAAGATTGGTTGCCAGCTCCAAATGAAACTTTCATTCCGCATATGTTGCGCAAGATTGAAGAACATCTGTCGACGATTTCAGCTGATGTTGTAAAGATCAATTCTATGCTTAGTTCATTAAAAATTAAACAAATGAATTTATCTCGGTGTTTTGAGAAGATTGAAGAATCTTCAGCTTTGAAGAAGGCATCTTCATCTGGAGCATTTAATAATGTGAAGGTGGTTTCCGTTGAATCTTCTTCCGATGAGGAGGACGTGGAGCTACAGTCTCATAGTAAAGCATTGGACCGAATGCTCACATTGTCCCATACAGAAGAAACTGACTTTAGCAGTTCTTCTAAAAGAATGCGTGGAAATTTACATCCGGTCACACCATCGAAAAATTTAATAAGGGGTTCAACCTCGAAGCCTAGCAATTGTACTAGTGGTTCTTCGAGTTATTACGACTATATTTTTGCCGATGATAGACCTGACGAGTAAATAATATGAGTTTTGATTTAATTCCAACAGTTTTTTTTCTCCTAATTTATTCGTTTCTTTTCTTAGAGAAATAATATCATCTTGCAACAAAAACTATGTGTCTCGGTTTGAGATGAAGACCTTAGCTCCTTTAACAAAAATTAGCAATGGGGTATGTATAGAAAGTATATTTCTTTTTAGATGCCATCTATGTTTACTTCGATTCCATCGCTTACATTTTTAATGATTTATTCAGATTGTAGGCATTATCTCTACTCTTCTCACCGTGGAGGAACGGAAAATAACCTCCAATAAAGCTAATGTATGGTTTTTACCAATAAAAATATCGGTGAGTGAGCATTTTATTCTTCAATGCATATGCATTAACAATTTTCTCGTTTGTTTGTCCTTTGTAATGTATTAGTTGATGTGTATGTAGAAAGAAACGTTACCTCCATCCGACAAAAAGCTTCATCAAATATGGAAGAAGTACAAATATTTTCAGGATTACATGGAATCTTTAAGCACTTGTAACGAGGTATTAAAGTATTTCTGTTTAAATATTAATCCTAATTTTTTAAAAATTTACTAATTTGTTTTACCTAATTAATCCTGATTCAGATATACATACACATTCATTTGGACGGACACTATACTCTTGCAAGAGTTCTGGATAAAAAGGACTGTTGAAATTTTGGACTCACTTGCATCTAAAGATGATCCGATTCAAAACAAAACAGTCATAAAAGAAATAGTAAGCTCATATTCATCAATTTTTATGAATTGGGTACAAAATACGCGGTATACTAATACATATTGTATTCTGGTAATTGTAGTTTTCAAATTTGGATCTCTTTCTCGAAGAAGAGATTTTGAAGTTGAGAGATACTAGGTTCAGCTTTTCTACTTTTGCAATAAAACGTCCTTCTTATGTTCCCCGCCAAGGCAATTCTGTTGATTGTGGGATTTTTGTTATTGCATTCATGAAAGACCGATGTTGTCTAGACTACCGTTCTCTCGATGTAAGTCTGAAAATATGTCGTCAAAAACTTCAACTTTTTAGAGAAATATATTTTTGATGTTATGTTTGTTATATGCAGTTTGATGCGGGAATGGAAAGACACAAAGCTGCTGAATGGATTACAGCTTCAGAGCACAATGAAGAGCTAAAGAAGTCCAATCTGAAATGATTGAATATGGAAGACGATGATTTTTTCTTCTTCTTCTTTTATATCTAATGTATGGAAACCCCTAATGTATTATGTTCATTTATTTTGTTGAGTTGTAATGACATTTTTGCCAAACGGCTTCAATTCTTTTTGATTAAGCAGAATTATTTTTACCCTTCAAATTAATATAATTAAGCAGAAAGGAGTCTTTTTCCCTTCCATCGAATGACATTTTTGTCCTTCTAATTAATTCAAAACACCCCCGAACCCTTTTATTACAAAAAAAAAAAAAAACCGTTTCGATTCTTCCTCTTCTTCCATACTCCACTCTGTACTCAAACCTAGGTCATTCTCCTCCAAAATCTTCAAACCTTCCTCTTCATTCGCAATATTTACACCATGTCGGCATCAGCAGCAGAATCATCATCGACAGCATCACCAATTAGAGAAGATGCACCAGTTATAGAAAGTCAAAAAGCGATAGACGAAGAACAACCGAAACCCTATTCTAAGAAAGTTGCACAAAAGAAAAAGGAAAAAGTTGCTAAACAAAAAGAAGTGCAAACAGAAGGTATAACCTTGATTTTATATTCGCAAATTCTGTATATATTACAAGGAAAATGACATTCTCCGTCATAAAACGCATTTAAATGTTAAATTCTATTCGCCGTTTAACTTGGAACGGAGAATGACATTCTACATCTAACTTGAAACGGAGAATAACATTCCAAGTGTTATAACACATTAGAATGTTCATTCTCCGTTTTATTTTAAACGAAGAATGTCACTCTCCGTGTCATTTGAAACGGAGAATGACATTCTCCGTGTTAGTATACACGGAGAATGTCGTTCCCAGTGCTAAAACCCATAAGAATGGCCATTCTCCGACCTAATTTTTTATTTTTTTGTTTTGTAGAAAAAAATCTGTCAGGAATAAGGATTAAAGACTTTTCCGTTCTACCTTCAAGCCAATGCTAAATCTTATGGAGGAGGTCAATCAAGATGTTGGCCGTTTACCTGAGCCAGTTATTGGTTCCTTGAAGAATATCGGTTTCTGGAATTTTGTCGAAATTTTCTACCAAAACAGAGTCCACGTCTCCGAAGTGGCCAAGGTAACGAAAGGGCTTGAGAATTTAATTGCAAGTTACACCGAAGAAGAAGATGGTGTCGGGTGCTTTGAATTGAGCACCACTATTAAAATCGCGCCAAGCGTCGACGATATGGCAGTCATATTCGGTCTACCGCTGAATGAAGAAAGCGATGATGATGTTTCTTATAGAAGATTAATAAAGGAAGAACAACAGCAGCCCACACCACCAGCATCATTGAGCCTGTGTAGAGATCACTTTACAAGATTGCTGGCTAATACTAAGGGCAAACACTCAGAAGTCACGAAAAAGGAAGTGAGAGATAAGTTCTTTGAATTGTTACGACGGCTTCGTGGCAGAGATAACGCTGTTAATCTAGATGATTTGGCCAAGCTAATAATCTTCTACTTGTGCCAAACAGTATTCTTCACAAAGTCTGGCGGTTCAAATTTGCCGTACAGATTCTTGGCCTTGGTAGACAGTGTGGACGTCATCAATATTATATGTTGGGCAAGGTTAATCCTGGCATATGTAATGGATAGCATAAAGATGAGTAGAAGCAAAACTGAATATGGGGATTACTCAATGGCTTTCCATAAATTGGAAGGTTGCACAATATACTTCCTCTATTGGTTTGCAGAACATAGTAAATTTGTGGAAAGGAAGTTCGCCCCAATTTCTGATTACCCAAGATTTTTCACATGGAATGGGTTTGAAATCTCAAACTTCCTCAAGGCCGAATATCACAACAAAATAAGATCGAAGATGATATTGGAAGATCTGGTTATACCTGTTGGGGAAGAAGAAGGGCACAAAGAAGATGAGCCACCTATAGAAGAAGTTGAAAAAGAGGGAGAGAAAGAATACCAAGAAGCAGGTGGGGATAATTTTGATGAACAACGGATACCACAGCATCATGAAATGGGCGCTGTGATGGACGACTCAGCAAAGGAATTGGAGGATTTGAGAAGACATCATTCTGATATTCTTGCGCAGAATGAAGAACTCAAAGAAAAGTTAAAAGAGATGGAGGTACACGGAGCGCAGTTACGTGCAGCCAACTTTGAGAATGCCATACTCAAAGAAAAGTTGAAAGAGCTCGAGGCAGAAGAAGCGCAACAACGTGCAGTCAACGTTGTGATGGAGGGCTCTGTGCATGAACTGGAGAATTTGAGAAGACATTATTCTGATATTCTTGCGCAGAATGAAGAACTCAAAGAAAAGTTAAAAGAGATGGAGGCACAAGGAGCGCAGTTACGTGCAGCCAACCTTGAGAACGAGAAACTCAAAGAAAAGCTGAAAGAGCTCGAGGCACAAGAAGCACAACAACGTGCAGTCAACGTTGTGATGGAGGGCTCTGTGCATGAACTGGAGGATTTGAGAAAGCAGAATTTTGTTCTTATTGCAGATGTACATGCACAAGGTAAAATCTTTTCTATTTCAAATTTCTGATTTGCAGTTAGATTCACATCATACATTTCATTGTTGTTTGTTTTATTTCAGTGCGAACAACCGAGCAACTCAGAGAAACAAATAAAAAGCTCGTTGAGGAGAAAAGTGAGCTTCAAAATAAAGTTGAATCGTTCAATATCGAAGCCACTGAAAATAATGGAAAAATCGTTAATCTCGAAGCCATGATTGTAGCATTGCAGCGTCAGGAGATTGAAGCAGCTGCTGAACTTGCTGCTCCAAAAGAAGAGGAGGATCGGGGGAAAAGAGGTTCAGAAAACCATCAGCGCCATTAACCGTTGAAGATGTTACTCCTTTGAAAACGAATACAGTTAGAGAGGCTAATAAAAAGCAGAAGATTAATGCCGCTCCGAAATCCGGAGAAGGCGCCAAAATGGCTGAATTAAAGATGAACTGTGTCATACTAAGGGAATGCGATGAACTTTTACTCTGGAAAGATGCGGATGAAGAGCTGAAGAAGCAATACATCGACATCGTAATTCCTAAAAAGAAGTGTCCAGAGTATGTATTCTGAACCATTTTTTTCTTTTGTTTTTTTTAGACTTTTTTCACAATTATGTAATGAGAATCTATCTTTATTAATTTAATCTAAACTAAATTTATGTGCAGTGATATTGTATACTCATTTTCGTCGGAAAAGGTTAAAAATGGAGTTACAGTCGAGCTGTCGGCAATAGACCTGCAAGACATATTCAACTATGACGACATGGAGACTGGCATACTGAACCTAATAATAAGGAAGCTGAGAGAAATTCAAGGCATTAAAAGAAGGTGTGTCCCGTCTAGTTCAAAGGACGTGCCATTGATCCAGAAGCAAAAGCTGGCACCCCAATCACATAAGTGGTCTGTATTCATGATGGCCCACACATTGGTAAGAATTCAAACAGAAAAATCCATATTCATGTGTACACCGATGAAAAATGACAGAAAAAATTACTCATGATATTGTGTTTTGTTTTTGGGAAATAGACCATCGTTGAACGTGCCAATGCACAAGATGTAAAAGTCGACGTCCTTCAAGACATCCAAACAGATGTAGTAGACTTCGTCATGGATTTGGAGGACGACATAGAGTTGCTATTCATCCCACTCTTTAGTTCATCCATCAAACACTATACTCTGCTCACATTCAACTTTATCTCCTACGACTGGACACATTACAACTCCTTGAGGCCAACCACGTACAAAAAGTACAAGATGGATGCAGAATTAATGAAGAACACCTTAGAGCCTATTGTCAGGAGAAAAGTTGATATGATGAGGGAGAGATGCCCGACGAAGATGGAGTATGAGAGCAAAATGCTGAATTGTTCTCCCAATTTCCCATAACAACGGGCACCCAACTGCCTCATGTTCACGACGTATTATATGAATATATTGACGACTACTCCCTTCGAAATACCGATCGGAAATGACGATGAAACTCACTAGAAGATTACAATGATGAGGTTGGTATGGGCTAAGAAGTTGCTTTCAAGCAAATATGTAACACGAACCAAGAAATGACATTGTAAAACAACAATATAATTATGTAATTGGACAAAAAACTTTTGTCTTTTATAAGCTCTGCTTTTATAATAAAATTATTTTTGAATTACATTTACATTGTCAAAACCACGAAAAGTTTGACTTTTATTTACATATAAAAGTCTGAACTACTACATAAAATCCTACAACCAAGAAAAAGTTGAATAAGACAGAGAATTCCATTCTACGTGTCATTTGAAGTGAACCAACAGGAAAGAGTCTTGCTAAGGCGGGAGATCGGTAGAGTCCATCTCCAGGATGAAGTGAATTCCTTTACAAGGTGCTCTATTCACCGTTTATTTCGGAACGGATAATAACATTCTCCATCTGTCTTGAAACGGAGAATAACATTCCCAGTGGTAAAACACATTAAAATGTTCATTCTCCGTTTTTATTTAAACGGAGAATGACGTTCTCCGTGTCTTTTGAAACAGAGAATGTTATTCTCCGTTTAGTTTGAAAAGGAGAATGAAGATGAGCTTGATGAGAATATGACGAGGTTGGTATGGGCTAAGAAGACTACAATGATGAGGTTGGTATGGGCTAAGAATTTGCTTTCAAGAGAACTTATGTCTTTTATAATGTCTGCTCTGCTCTGTCTTTTATAATAAAATCATTTTTGAGTTACATTTATATTGTGAAAACCACGAAAAGTTTGACTTTTATTTACATATGAAAGTCTGAACTACTACATAAAATCCTACTATCAAGAAAAAAGTTGAATGTGAGCTGCGTGCGGACATCGCAGAGCAATGGAACTCCTTGAGGCAAAAGAATTCCTTGAGGCAAATTACTTCATCGTATATCGTCAGAGCAATGGAACTCCATAATCAAAGGAACTCCGTGCATAGTCAGAGCAAATCAAAGTGCGAGCGCTTCGACAGAGTGTGGGTTGGCAATCAACCCAAACCCTGCGGCTCTTCCAGTAACCAACAGGAAAGAGTCTTGCTAAGGTGGGGGATCGGTAGAGTGCATCTCCAGGATGAAGAAGGATGCCTTTGCAAGGTGCTTTGCCTCAAGGAATTCCTTTGCAATGTCCTTTGCTCTCAAGGAATTCCTTTGCTTTTGTTCCTGTGCCTAAAAGAATTCATCTTGCTCTTGCTCTGACGATGCACGATGAAGTGATTTGCCTCAAGGAGTCTTCCAACGGTTCCTATGCTCTGACGATGCACGATGAAGTGATTTGCCTCAAGAAATTCCTTTGTCTCAAGGTGTTCCATTGCTCCGACGATGCACGATAAAGTTAATTCAGTTCATCGTTGTCACGACCCACTTTCGAATAACCGGATACGAGTCGGACACTCCCAGCCTTTGTTGTTAGACACAACAAAGTAAGCTGTACCAATCTAGGAAAACTAACCAGATAATATGAACATGAATGAAATCACAGCATCTATATAAATGTGTCCCAACCAGAGTAAGTACAATATCTGAATTTATTACATTCCAGAATGATAGAAGTCTACTAGTCTCAATACATGGAAATAGTAGGGAAAACTAAAAGAAGCTCTAGGCTTCTGCAGCCTCTAGGTCACAAGCAGCTCCAGCTTGCTCAGCAGGGAAAGCAATATCCGGACCATAGTAAGTGTCGCACAAGGCCTCCATCTCACCTGCAACATATCCTATTCAGGAGCGGAGCAAGTACAATTCTAGGTAATGAACAAGACATCATGATATGAAAGTACAAGGAAACATGGAAAGTACAGAAAGAACAGGTGAATAAGTACATGAAAGAAACAGTGTGTAAAGTACATGAAAGAACATGGTATGTAAGAACATGAAAGAACATGATATGTAAGCACCTGAAAGAACATGATATCATGGAATCACAGGAAATAAGTACAAGGTATATCTCCTGCATGTGTGTACTATATTTGAAATATAACTAAGTATGTGATCGGCTAGGGGTAAGCACATGAAAGCACCTGAAAGCACATGAATGGTACGGCTTAGGACCCGCATGCACGATGCGGGGTCTAAGCTAAATACACCTGAGTTGTTTCTTGGGATTGGTCACATAGATAGTATATTTCCCCACCCCAGGTACAAGTAATAAGAACAAGGGAACATGAGCACCAGAAAGTACATGACGTGTTGCAATGTGTCAATCAAGGAAGCACAGGATATATAATAAAATGCACAAGACCGTAGAGTGTACTTGCCTTGTTCCAGAAAAGTATAAGTAACCAAAGAAACTGGGTGTCCTCCTGTAAGTAAATGATTTATAATATAATTAGACTATGAACAAGATATCAACTAATCATAATTGTAACAATATCCTATCTCTATGAATACTCCTTCCTAACTAAGGTATTTCCACTGAACTCATTTAGAGAGAACAATGAGGTGTATAACTAGTGAAAATTATAATCTCTAGAGTTCACCCTACTGGTTTGACTCAATCAAAACTTAACTTATATCTAAATGAGCTTCTAGGTGTTGGTTTTACTCAACTCAAGTCTCCCTATAGTTCCTAGATTAAAGTTTATAATCTAAAGTAAACCATATATTTATTTGTAATCATAAGAACTTAGAAGCTACACTAAAACCAAAGTCTCAATAACAGGGTGAAGGAAAGACTACTGACTTTCTAACCTAATTGAAAACTGGAAGGACTGATGGAACCAGTCAAGTTTAAGCTGATGGATTCAGTCCTCACTAGACTGGTTTAATCAGTCTCAACTCAGCCAATCCTGTGTGTCTTAGTCCACATGATACTATAGCAAGTCAGGCTGATACCATGTTAGTCCTGGCTTAGTCTAAGTATTGTCCAACAGCAGAACACTATACTTCCTACTCAGTCTAAAGTGCAATCCCAATTTCCATCCTTAGTTAGATAGCAGTCTTAGCAAGGCTTGCTGTTCTCAGTCTCCTGATATAGACTAGTCTTGCCAGGACTGGTATGTAACTCAGTACTAGGACTGATACCTAGTCTAGTATTCCCAGGTTCACTCCCTCAACATATCAGTCCTCAAACATATCAGTCCTAAAGGAAAACAAGCTATCATACCAGCAGCCTAATACAAGACTGAACAAAGTCCAGTCATAAATCCAAAGCTCAAATTTGATATAAACACCAAGGTAAACCAAAGACTGATGTATATCCTGGTATTCCAGGATTGTTAATAGTCTCAAATTCACGTATATTTCAAAGGGAATGTCTTAGGAAGCTCCTCAAACCACTCTCCCTGATTATGAAAATTAGCTACAACATAACTCAATTTGAATATAAGGCTTACTGCTATAATCAACCATACACTGAAATGAAATAAACTGATCACAACAAATCCCATCAACTCATCCAAAAGAATTATACATAACTAATTCCCTCTCACCAAATCAATATACAATTTGAAGAAAAGAATATACAGTTCAAAAGAAATAGAAATCAATGGAGACTTAGAGCAATCAAAAGACTGTAAGCAACTGCTCCCCAATCCCAGAAGAATTCTCAATACGTAACCATTCTACAGGTTCAATACACCAGTTGCCAAATGATTCAAGCACCCGACACCCCATATTGGAAAACGTCTAGCAGTTCACGAACAAGTTGGACACACGAAAACTCCAATCACGTACAGAAATTGAATCAGGGTCACATGGCTGCAAAACCCGGGTACGAGGTCCTCTCCAACACAACCGACACGAACACCAGCAACCCGAACACGAAGAAACAATAACGAACACAACAGCACGAACGCTGTCACAAATCAGAACCGACATTACCCCTTTCCAAAAACAACCAACAGAATCCTAAATTGGAAGCAATTACCTGAAGAAGGACACAAAGAAACTCGGCTTCAGGACCAGCACTCCACTGCTCCCATTCGGATCTATCTAGAAATTTCGAGATCGCACAGATCGATCCCTGGTAGTAAATTTCACGAGAGAGAAGAAAGAGTGATCAACACCAAATTTGAAGAACCAAACACACGAACGAAATTTGAGATCTCACATTGAGTATGGATGGAGGCTTACTGTGAATTGACAATAGAAGGGGAAGAACACCAGGATCTACTCGTTGGGAAGTCTCATAGTTACTATTGCGAAGACGAACGCCACAGTGAGTCGAGCTTCGTCGTGGATGAACAGAGCATCGCCGGAAAAGCCGATCTATGCTAACAAGTCGTACGCCGGAGAATTGAAGAGCTGCTGGAGAAGATCTATCACCTGAGTCGTCGCTGGAGTAGCCGATCTCCGTCACCGCCGTCGGAGTAATAGCCAAGGT
Source organism: Iris pallida (assembly GCA_029216955.1). NCBI lineage: Eukaryota > Viridiplantae > Streptophyta > Magnoliopsida > Asparagales > Iridaceae > Iris > Iris pallida. The sequence continues at coordinate 19,680,105 of JANAVB010025999.1, read as the reverse complement.
CGCCGAGCTCAGCCGAGAGAAGAAATCTCGTCGTCAAAAGGAAGGCCGGGGAAATTGCGGTTTAGAAGAGAGCCATCGCCGTTGTTGCCGAGATCTCAAGACGAAGCCACTCCAGTCGTCGTCGCCGCCGCTGGCTCGAAACCCTAGATCGTCGCTCGATGAGAAGAGAAAATAGCTCAGAAGAAAGAATCAGTGGAGAGAATAACTTTCTCTCTCCACTACAGAATAAAAGGAAAAAAATGTAAATTTACTGTTTACACCCTCCCACAAATCTATTTACAGAAGACCCCCCTGCCAAATGGTTTTATTCAAAAGGCCCCTTTGCCTTTTCATAATTACAGAAATTTTATTAAAACAGTAAAAACTTTAAAATAGGGAATGGGGACCTCAAGTTTGTTACAATAACTTTTCAAATTTAAAAAGTTGCCCAAAATTAATTCCATCCAAATTATTTACCAAATTTATAAATTGAAACTAATCTATTATTTAAACTAATAATAACAGTATATAATTTTTAGAATTTGAATTTGTTTATTTAAGAAAACTGGGAAGTGGAGTTACAATCGTGCATCATCGGAGCAATGGAACACCTTGAGGCAAAGGAATTCCTTGAGGCAAATCACTTCATCGTGCATCGTCAGAGCATAGGAACCGTTGGACGACTCCTTGAGGCAAATTACTTCATCTTGCATCGTCCGAGCAAAGGAACTCACTGAGGCAAAGGAATTCCTTGAGGCAGAGCACCGTGCAAAGGCATCCTTCTTCATCATGGAGATGCATTCTACTGATCTCCCACCTTGGAAAGACTCTTTCCTTGAGGCAAAGGACCTGCAAAGGAATTCACTTCATATTGCATTCTTCCGAGCAATAGAACGCCCTGATGAAAAGGAATTCCTTGAGGCAAATCACTTCATCGTGCATCGTCGGACCAATGGAACACGTCGAAGAAATAAACTCCTTGCGGCAAAGGAACACCGTATATAGTCCGAGCGAATCAACGTACGGGCGCTTCGACAGAGCGTGGAACGATAATAAATCTAAACCCAGGCACATCTCAGTCTTCTGAAGGACTTCACCACCGTGCATCATCGGACCAATAGAATACGTCGAACAAAGGAACTCATTGCGGCAAAGGAACACCGTGCATTGTCCGAGCGAATCAATGTGCGGGCGCTTCGACAGAGCATGGGTTGGCAATAAATCCAAACCCAGGCACATCTCAGCCTTCTGAAGGACTTCACCACCAAAACTTCTTCGAACGAGGAGATCGACAACCAAGAGGAAAGCGTCTTGCCAAGGCGGGGGATCGGTAGAGTCCATCTACACAAGAAAAGCTAAGTGAGACAAGAACAAACTCTCCCTACACTACTGCCATTTATAGGCATGGAACAACTCGGACTCATGCGCCAAGTGGTAGCCACTTCGAATTCAATTCAATTAATTTCCATCAATACAAATGCATCTGCCCCTTCTCAAGTAGAGCTAAGTAAGATTGGAACAAACTCTCCCAACTACTGCCATTTATATGCCATTAATACCAATGAATCTGTCCCTTCGAATTCTGCCAACTTTGATGAGGGTTTCAATGAGAGAAACTTTGATACAGTAGGGGGTATCAAAGTTTTAATACCCCCTATGTATGACATGTGGGCCATCTCAAAATTTATGTGTATATATATATGTTTACACGTTTTACAAAGCAGGAGGGGCCCACATGTCATACATAGGGGGTAGCAAAACTTTGATACCCCCTACTATATCAAAGTTTTTTCCTCAATTTTACTTAACTTTTAAATGAGAGACTTTGATACAGTAGGGGGTATCAAAGTTTTGATACCCCCTATGTATGACATGTGGGCCATCTAAAAATTTATGTGTATATATATATATGTTTACACGTTTTACAAAGCAGAAGGGGCCCATATGTCATACATAGGGGTATCAAAACATTGATACAGTAGGGGGTATCAAAGTTTTGATACCCCCTATGTATGACATATGGGCCCTCTCAAAATTTATGTGTATATATATATGTGTACACATTTATAAAGCAGGAAGGGCCCACATGTCATACATAGGGGGTATCAAAACTTTGATACCCCCTACTGTATCAAAGTTTTTTCCCTTTTAAATGGGCTCATACATAACTTACAAAAACAGTATAAATAAAAAAAAACTTGGTTATAGTCAAGATTTGAACCAATGACCTCTTAAATACAAGTCTAGCATTGTAACCACGACACCACAATAGCATTCTCCATGTTTTATTAAACGGAGAATAGAATTCTCCGCTTTGAATTACACGGAGAATAGCATTCCCAGTGTTAAAAACACATTAGAATGTTCATTCTCCGTTTTAATTTGAAACGGAGAATGATATTCTCCATTTTAATTTGAAACGGAGAATGATATTCTCTGTCTCATTTGTAACAAAGAATTATATTCTCCATTTTGAACTGCACGAAGAATGTCGTTCCCAGTATTAAAATAGCATTCTCCATTTAATTTGAATCGGAGAATAAGATTTCCAGTATTAAAAATATATTAGAATGTTCATTCTCCGTTTTAATTTGAAACAGAGAAAGATATTCTCCGTGTCATTTGAAACGGAGAATGATATTCTCCGTTTTGAACTGCACGGAGAACATATTTTCTCCATTTTTGATATTCTCCGTTTTGAACTTGGAATTTGATATTCTCTATTTTTATTTAATTGTCTTCTCAAACTTTTGCATTGGAGAACATATTTTTTATCTAATTGTCTCGTGTGAATGACATCTTGCCACATAGGAAAGATATTGTCGTAAGTCAACGATGTTTCATTTATTCCATTTGCTCTTTGTCGCTATTTCGCTTTCGTACTTTACAATTACGAAAATCGTGACCTAATTTTTTACAAACTCTACAAATTCTAGGCTTCGGGATAGGCTGACTTTCTGTAGGCTGGCTTGATTTTCCTTAAGAAGGCCTTCCTTTTGTTGCTACCGGATTTGGCTCTTTTAAAGCTTCATGCACCCCATGAACTGCATCAGCTTCCATTTGTTCTTCTTCACCAATATCGGTTACCATTTCTTTCAACTCCATCAGAACAGACGACATCAACTCCGTTCCCCTCTCTTGAATTTTGCTTAATTTTTTACAATAGTATGTAAACAGATTTACTTGTTCATTAATACCACCATACCTTCTGCTCTCAATACTGTCTGGGTGGATGAATCTTCTTTCTGAGCTAGGTCCGGAAAGAAAACTCTCTTTACAATCCTTAAGCCAACGAGATTTTATCAAGTTCTTTGGAATATCTCCAATTTGCAATCTCTTTATTGCTGAAAAAATATGCCTAGAAGGAATCCCCTTGGTCTCCATCCACAAGCATTCAAAATTTATGATGTTGTCGGCCGGATCAAATGTAACCTTCCGGTTGACACTGTTTGGCGACATATACTTTTGGACAGTGCAAACTTCTGCCTCTATTATGATGTGATGATGGAGAATAGTATATGCATCAGAATGTGTGATTTTCTTTCTTACATCTATAAACACCATTTTAGTGTAAATTGCGGCAAATTTACCTTCTATTACGGCCATGCTAGTTTGATTCACAACTGGTGTTGAGAGTTTATCAGTGACATGCTTACTCATCTGGCCGTAACGTAAGGCCGCCAAACCGTAGTCACAATTTTGAAGGGACTTCCATAGTGGCAGCTTCTCATTCAAAAATCTTTTTAGAAATGCGTTCATAGATTCACATCTATTTGTTGCAGTAGAACTGCCAAAATAATTTTCACGTAGGAATGTGTCTGCCTATCGCTCCCTCGTTCTGTACAATGCAGTGGTCCACTCATTATTCTCTACATTATAATCTGTTAGCATCTGCTGGCAACGGTTTTCAAATTCTTCGATTGAATAGTACCTGTTTAGAAAACATGGACAGTAACTAAAGTTGTGATATTGTAACAACAACATACTTAAAGATAAAGTAGCAAGTGTGTGATGTAGCTTTTAATCAGAAGACTCAGTTTATTGTGAAAACCCTCTCGGTGTACATGTTTGGCAGCATTGTTTAGGATATGCCATGAGCACGTTCGATGAACTACGCTGGGCATTAAATCCTCAATTGCTTTATTCATGGATCTGCAACCATCCGTGAGAACTGTCACTGGTAATTTGCCATTCATACACTCTAGGAATTTTTTTAGAACCCAAGAATATGTCTCTGCAGTCTCATTATGGATCATTGCAAACACAAACACACAAGTCATCGCATGATTGTTTGTACCCACTAGAACCACCAACGGCATTTGACTTCTGTTTGTTTTATATGTAGAATCGAATGCTAGTGAATCTCCAAATAATTTGTAGTCGAATCGACATGCACCGTCAGCCCAAAAGAGATGGGTCAATCTGGAATCTTCGTCTACCTTGTATGCATAGAAGAAATCTGGGTCAATGCCCTCCTTAGATTGAAGAAATGTAAGTGTTGTCGTATCATCAACATCGTCTAGTGCTCTACTATCTTGAGCTAGAGCGTTGTATAAATCCTTTTTCGTCCATCCAACCTTATCCCAGCCACCTTTTTTTTGGACAATTAAATTCCATATCTGTCCAGTTCCCATCCCTGATTGCTTCATAAGCTTAATTTCTTCCAACTCTGCGAGTGATATCGTACGATGGGATCTCAAAAAATCTGTTTCATAATCATTCGCCAGGATATGGTTGTGATGTACATAAATTTTTTTGACGAACCACATCTTTGTTTTATCGGTGTACCCAATAAGAAAAATTGCTTTACAACCACTTTTGCTTTCACTTTTTGGGTCACGAACGCTGTTAGGATCTTCCTTGTATTTTTTGTGTCTGAATCCCGCATTCGAACAACACCAACTACGGACCATCACCATCCCAGATTAGTTTTTCTTTACCTCGTTCTTTCTAATACTGAAACAATATGCTTTTGAATATATCACTACCAAAATAAGTGGTTTTAGCGACGCCAAAAAACGTCGCTAAAACAATAAAATCCGTCGCTAATATGAAGCACCGACGCAATTACCGACGTTTAAGTTTTGTCGCCGTTTCCTTAGTCGCTGATTACAAAAACGTCGCTGAACGTCGCAATTACCGACATCCAGCGACGTAACTGTATGTCGGTGAGTTCTCGACGTCTACCGTCGTGTCGTCGGTATATTAGCGACGTATATGTAGTCGCTACACGTCGGTGAAGTCCTGGAATAATTCCCGACGTCTACCGTCGTTTCGTCGGTAATATAGCGACGTGAATGTAGTCGCTAGACGTCGGTATAGGTCCTGGATAATACCGACACTCACCGACGTTTAAACGTCGGAAAAACGTCGGAGACCTGTACTTTTTTTTGCAGCTAGTCGTCGGTAAACGTCGGAAAAGCGTCGGAGATCTGTACTTTTTTGCAGTTAGTCGTCGGTAAATGTCGGAAAAACGTCGGAAAAATGTATTTTTTTGCAGCTTGTCGTCGGTAAACGTCGAAAAATGACGTCGATAAACGTCAGTAAGCGTCGCTAAACGTCGCTAAAATTGTAAAAAAAATAAAAAAAATAAAACACAGATTCTATATTACCACTCACAATTCAAGATGCTACACATATAGGTACACATTCAAATCCCCACTCACAATTCCAAATCACAGCGCATTCAAACCCCCACTCACAATTCAAGATGCTATACATATAGCTTTAATCTAAGTTAATTAACATCCAATCCAAACACAATTAACATTTATCGACGAAGGAATTAACATCCAATCCAAACATCCAATCCAAACAAGTCACAAGTCAAATCGAAGGAGGAGTTCGGGGAGCTGATGGGGGGGGAGAGGGAATGGTTTGGGTTGGGGAGGGGAGAGGGGTCACCAAGGGAGGTGGGGGTCGCCGAGGTCGGTGGGGGTCGCCGAGGGCGTTGGTCGGGGACCGAGGGGGGTGGGGGTCGCCGGATCAGGGTCGGGGGGGGGGGAGGATGAAATTTGGGGGCAAAAATAATGGGGGGAATGAAAACTCGAACCTGACCTATATTTTCAATTTAGCGACGTCATATTAGAATGTCGGTAAACGTCGCTAATATCATTGATATTAGCGATGAAGTAATAAATACGTCGGTACACGTCGCTAATATCACTAATATTAGCAACGTTTACCGACTTATACGCGACGTGAGCTCTTTAAAACGCAAACGTAGTTTAAATATGTCGCAGAACGTCGCTGTCAGTCGCTAATAGTGACGTCTTGCGACGTTATAAAAAAACGTCGCTAAATTGTTTTTTTCCTGCGACGTTTTCTTAAAACGTCGCTAATTACGTCGGTAATATGACTTATTTTGGTAGTGTATCCAGTAGAATGTCTCTGCTTCTTCAATAGAGTTGAACTGTAGGCCAACAATATCTTCTTATAAGAGATGTTTTGGATCTTTGTTAATGTTGGCAGACTGCAATATTTTTTTCATCGTCGCTGCATCGAAATCCAATGGAGATTCACCGTCGTCCCTAAGAAAAGAATAAAACAAAATAAACACGAGAAATAAATGTAAAAATATAATACATTTCTTAAATCTATTAGAAAGGGTGATGCGAAATAACATTTTGTTGTTTGCGTTGATATCGTCGTCGTCGTTATGATGCATTCTTCCATTGTTTTCTTCATCTTATTCTTTACACTACACCAAACTAAGCAATTTGTAACACTTATTTTTTTTTAATTCGTAACGGTTTTTACCGTTATAAGTTAGTCATGGTAATTACCGTTACGATAATTAAATAAATGTTACTAAAATTGTTTTTTAATATTTTTATTTAATTTATTTTTTGTAACACTAATAACTGATATGTTAAAACTGCTACCAAAATTTTATTTTTCCCTCCTATACTTTCACATCCCTCCCTTTTACATGTCATGGTTCTCTCTCCCTACTCTATTTCACATGTCACAGTTCTCTATATCTCTCTTCTCTCCACGACAAGCCTCCCAGATGATCCCCTGTTTTCCTCTAAACCGATCGTCGAGTAGCACGTCGGCAGCTTGCAGGGGCGTAGGGAGAGTCACCATGGGCCGGGGATTTTGGGACATGTTCTGGGAGGTCGGTGGCTCACGAGGGCGGTGACTGGAAGGTCATCTCTGTTACTGAAGTTGTTGTCTCTGCCTTGTTCTTTTCTTCTTTTTCTGCTACTTGTGCTATTGTTGGCTCTGCTTGTGGACGGACAAGGGAGCCGTCACCAGGTCAAGAATAAGGTTTGTTTCTTTGTTTACCTAGGGTTTCTTCTTTGGTTTGGTTTTGATTTCTGGTTGTTTTTTAAATTTAGGGATCTGGATCTTGCTTTTTTGATTTGTGGTTGTTTTTTAAATTTAGGGATCTGGATCTTGCTGGTCTTTCGGCACGTCGGGGGCATTGGAAGGGGCCAACTTCCTGGCCACCAGGAAGCTCGAGACCCTCATGAGCAGCAAACGGTCGAATGCGACCACGAGGTCTATTTAATTTCTCTCTTATTACCCAAGATAAGGAGCTAGGTAGAAGTAAACCCCCTCTCCCTCAAATTAATTTGGGATTTGAACTGCTATTGAAGCTCATATCACTATTTTATGAAATGGATGACTGTATATAGAATCCACAAAAAAGAAATAGTAGGGTATGAAATAGTGGGGTATCATATATATTTTTTGAAGAAGCTTTCTCCATTTGTAGGTTGATACAGATTCCATATATTTTGCTTTATCTTGCTTATAATTTTATTCATTAACAGTTTCACTCCACATTCTTCAGCGACAACGTTTTGGATATCACTTCCGTGTTTACCCTTCCTTTTGGAAGCCAATTTTTTTTAAGGAATATACATGAAATCTTGTTGTCACATCAATGGCTTCCTCTTAGATAAATAGATTAACTTACTTTTTATGCTTTGCTAGGGATGAATCTAAATAGCATAATTTAAAACAAATGCCAACTTTTGAATGAAGAAATCCTATTTTGTATACAGTTTTGGAACAACATTGTAGTAATTTATGTTTATCCGGTAGAATGTGTTATTCAACTAGACATGTTATGTTTCATATATAGTTTGCTGTTATATTTCCTACAAAGAGCATATATTCTCAATTCTTCATACTATTTTATAAGAATGGTGTAATTGATACAAAAGCTCTAGTTTATTATGAATCTTTTATTGATTTTAAATTATAGGTGTACATTACAATATAAGAATAGTGTAAATGGTACTAAATCTCCATTCCATAGATACACTTGAATTATCGGTTGGAGACACGGAGATTGAGATTATAATTAATTGAAAAGTCTGTATATAACAGGAAATGGGTAGCATCTGAGAAAACATTTTTTCTCCTGATTATGTTGAAAATGTATCAACTTATGAACTATTACTTTTTCTCCTATTTCTTTATCTCTGTATTCTATATGACTACTTGATTAGGTTCAAGGAACTATTGTTGAATATTGTCTTTGATGTTGTTATTTGGAAAAGGATGCTTACTGTATTATGTAATATAGATACATCATTGATTTGATACTTTCTTGAGCTCAGGGATATGTCAAAAGATACGATTTGTTATGTTATTTATTAGAAAGCCTAGGGCTGCAAATCAGTCGAGCTAAGTCGAGGTTTGGTTTAAGCTTGGCACGTTGAGGGCTTCAACTTACCAAGCGGATCACGATCTTGATAGAACGATAAAGATACAGTGGACTTATTGTATTAATTAAAGGATACGTACTGTATTATGTAAATATCCAGTGGGCTCATGAGTAGCTCACTTCATCTTGAGAGCACTTTGTATGTTGTTGAACTTGAGCTTGAATGTATAATAACTCGTGGTTGAATGTATAATAACTTGTGGATTGGAAGGTCTTGACTTAGCCAATCTGATATTTCATTTCAATCATGTAAACCATGTTTTCTTTGAAATTAGACACCCTCTAAAATTCAATTAGATAAAGTTTGTGTTTTTTGGCACGATGAAGAATGGGATTTCTAGTTCATGATGATCGGAAGATGTCTAAGTTGGTCATCTTATCGGAACCTTTTTATCTTCGTGAAGATAATATTGTCATGCTTAAAGTGATTTAGTACATATCTAGGTCTTCTTCCATTCAATATTTATAATGAAAGAAAGTTTAGTCATGCTACTTCTTATTTGTACTTTGAGTGGCCGCGCAAAAGCAGAGATCTAAAATGTGATGAACCTGAAGATCTGTACAAATTTTAAAAAGTTCAGAATGTCATGGCATAAGCATTAACAATTTTATTTACGTTGTTGTGCAGTCAAAAAAAATATCCGTCATAGAAGCAATGGTCCTGATGCAACATAATAGGATCAAAGAGGCTCTTTGTCCTTTTGTCTTTATATAGTTTTACTTTTTTCTGTACTTAACAAAGTTGAAGTGATGAGCAAAATGCTTGTGTACTAAATTTATCTTGTTCCTTCGCTCGGTGCAAAGTTGAATAGTCGAGGTATTTCACTCAATCACATTGTAAGCCATGATCATAGTCGAGGTATATATTGTATTTAATATCATTTGTACTGTTTTTTCAATTGAACTGTCTAACTGGCCAACTTAGTTATTGCATTTTTTTTCTTTAGAGTAACTATTGCTTTTCAAGCGACACATTGGAAGATTATAATGATGGCAAAGAAGAAAGATGCTTCAGGTACAAAGAACCTATTATTGTTTTTGAATGCCAATGACCCTTCTTCTATCATCACTCTCTCGCTATCTCTATTTCCAATGGCCAGTTCATTTTTGAGTGGTTTAGGAGGATCGTTTTTCTCTTTTTCGTTCGTGTTCTTCATGAATCCGGATTCTCGTGGGTAGACGTGCAAATGTTAGGCTTGATTATGTTATGTTCTATGACCATTGATTCTTTTGCGAAGGAAGTTCACTATAGAATTTAGATAGTGAATTTTATCTATATATGTCACTCATGTCAGATTACTTGATGATTTTGCCTTGAAAATTCACATAATAGGTAATATGATGCAACTCTTTTTCTCTTTAAAATTTTATGTAAATTTTCAGTTGAGTTTATTAGAACATTCAGTTGAGCTTATGGATGCAAATGACTGACTTGTGCATGAATGTGATGTTCTTATGCCATGTGCATTGGGTTGCGTCCTCAACAGGTTGGTCCTTAAATCTTTGCTTAATTATTACATATAATTCATCCATACCTTATCTAGCTTTGCATAGAATGCTTACATACGATTTTTATTCATTTCCTCTTTTTATAATTAAATATATGAACTTAGTTGTTTCCCTTTTCTTTTTCTGATATTGTTGAAAGCTCTAACGCTGAATAGACACGAGGAACTTTACTAAAGTTCAATCTAGTTATATTCTGCTTTAGCCTTGTTTATTTTGACAATCACATATAATTGCAGGTTCTAAAATCAATTGTTTAATCTAGATGTTAGTCTATTTGTATATAATCAAAAGTGGAAGTCATTTCATGATGCATATGCTTTCTCATGCAATCCAGTTGTTAGTCTGATTGTTATTTTTATTGCTTAGCTAGTTGGTCCGTGTGTTATTTTTATTGCTTAGCTAGTTGGTCAGTTTGTTATTTTAAAGTCAATTTACTAGCTGTCGGTCTCCGTATGAAAAGATTGGACCGGAATGTATATGAACCAGCATGAAACATGCCTGACGGATTTGCTTGTATTTTAGCATTTGTACCAACTAGATGGGGATTCTTTGTGTAAGTGTCTTATTCTAGTTCTCTTATTTGGCACTTTTTGCTTGAATTAGATTTAGACCACTAATTCTAATTTTTATAATAGTTCCATCAATGGGGTGATGCAGGACACGTTGAAAAGGCCTCTTAATGCAGTGTTTCTTGAAGGCAAACACACAAATGCACTAAACTGAACCCTAACCTAATAGGACAGCATGTAATTACTCACTAAACTTTACTTAATTTACGCTATTGTGCTAAGCAATGATGATCGAAGGCTGGTCATGTTGTCTAACCTAAAATTGACATTTTTTGGATTTACAAAAAAATGCCATGTACTTCAAGCGACATGCAAATCTGATGCAATGTTTCAAGTTCTATCAACTAACATACAAGAGTAAGGAATTAATCTGAAATTTCAGCAATGAATATCCAGATAACGTTTGAGACAATTTTAAGAAGAGTTTCACGCAAGTGAATAGAGACTGCACACTGTTATACGCTTCCTGACTTAATTAAAGGATAACATGGGTGCTTTGATCTGGGTGCAGTCCCAACTAAGTTAAGCTGGCTTCTTACTACGGATATGGGTGGCAGTTGCATGCTATCAGGCTATGAGGCTTTAATCCAGTATCCAAAAATTGATAATAGTTGTTGCCATAACTAGGGGTGCAACTCGGGCGGGTTGGGTCGGGTTTGAGGTCAACCCGAGCCCAACCCGATAGATCATACGACTAGCCCAAGCCCAAGTCCGACCCGACTTCGGGTTCAACATATAAAGCCCAAGCCCAAGACCAAGCCCGGAGGATCGAGTTGGGTCGGGTCCATCGGGTTTATCAGACTCTAATATGATATTTGAAATAATTTTAATCAAGAGTAATATTAAATGCATAATTAAATAACAATCAAGCCTCAATCATTACAAAATAAAACTGAAATGAGATTTAGGACGAGGAATTGAAGAGTTCGGGTGGAAAAAAAATTATAGTTTAAACTTTTTATTTAAGTAGTATGAAACTGTATATATATATATATATATATATATATATATATATATATATATATATATATATATTATATATATATATATATATATATATATATATAGGGTTCTTCGGGTTACTTAACACATGAACCCAAGCCCAACCCGACTTTTGATCGGGTTCAAATATTTTAACCCGAGCCCAAGTCCGAACCCGAATATCTTCAACCCTAATCCAACCCATTAACGGGTTTACCCGATTGGGTTTGGGTTTAGCCCGCCCGAGTTGCACCCCTAGCCATAACATGGTTCATATTCTTATATGGAATTTGTTAATTATCATTCTATTGAATGATATGATTTGTTTGCAAAAAGTATGTAGATCTCTTGCTGAAGCCTATTGAATATAGGACTTCATTTACACAAAGAACTTGGATTTTCATATCATTTGTCCATTTCATCAAAAGTGTATTTAGGGATATAAATTGGGTAAAGGTCCAACCAAAACCTGGCACTTAAGCAACTGCAGGATCAGGCCTTCCAATTAAGCAATTTGGTGAAGGTTCGGGCTACTTTGGAACACCGAGATAATCACACTTAGGTCAATTTACCAAGAAACCTGCCGAATCTGACTTGGACTGGAATGTATATGGACCGAGAGAATCACACTTAGGCTTATTAGATATGCACCATGATATATTGTTGCATTTTATTTAATTATGCTTGCATCTTGGCATTTTATTTATTGACAAAGACATCCATCTTGCAGCCACAAATTCATGTAAAGGGGTATGTTTATCCAGCTATTCTTCCTGCAGAAAGTAAGAAAGTTACAGGAAAAGTTTGCTATGAATCTTTCTCTTACTTTAACTTTATTAAATCATTAACTTGAAAGGCATGACAAAAGTTAAGTCATGTTTGTCTTTATCTTAGTTCCTTCCAGGGTTCTGGTTCCATCTAACATACCAAGAGCTCGTCATCCATTATTTGCGAAGCAAGATTACGGTTTACTCCGACAACCTCTATCATTGCGGATATTGACCTCTACAAGTTCAACCCCTGGAACTTTCCAGGTTATAAATCTTTTGTTAACTCTTCTAAAATAAATCTTTTCACCTGCAACAATCTAATATAGAATCATTTTTTGCTTTTAGAATAAATCTTTTCACCTGCAACAATCTATTGCTTTTAGAATCATTTTTGCCACTACTTCACTGTAACCCGACATCACAAAGATAGTAATTTTGTTGGATATCATAGCATAGTGCCTGATTTGCCTTCTATTTTGTGCATGTTTGTTCCTTAAATGTTGGTACTAATTAGCTTTAAGAATGCACCATTTAAGGATAAAACTGACTGATGTCTCCCAAATTGGTAAATTTTAGTCCATGAATGACACAAAATAGGATATAAATGAGCCTTTCACAACTTATGATTGGAACCTCCTAGTCAATTGGTGGCATCGTTTGCTTATGTTGTGGATAGCTTATCCTTGAGATGAATGCCTCAATATATTTTTACATACATATCAGTGTTACTCCATTCTATGAATCTTTGTTATGACAATTTTCTGCATACCATAGAATATGAGGTAGGTAGGTGTTAGTTAGTTTAGTTTTATTGAATCTAGTTACTCTAGCATGGGTTTACTTCGATCATTTTATTTACTTCCTATGTTGAGATTGTATGACCATTCATTTGGTGCAGCCTACATTGTACATTTTTTGGATTAACAGTTGTCGAGGTGATGAAGTGTCGGCTGCTGGCATTTGCAACCAAGGAGGGCCTGCGGAATTGCAGTAGCAGTGGAGCTGAAAGGAAGACTCTAATCTCCTAAATGGTTGGCTAACTTCACAATAATTTTAATATATAATCGAACATCGTTTTCTATATTACTACTTTATTTTTGACTTCTTAAAAATGTAGGAATTACTGAAATGAAAATGGATGAGTCATTTAGAACCAAAATAGCACTTGGAGTGTCAAGGGGCTGCCATATCTCCATCCATCTCAATTGTTGGAATATAGGCATATCTTCTAAATGGTTTACTACTTCTCTGTGGAGACATCACGTTAGCATGCTCATCATAAAAATTTGAGAGTAGTTAGTGTATCTATGATAGAGGAATGTTTCTTTCTCTTATGTTTGTGTTGAGAAGAGAATGGTTCTCCTTTGTGTTGATATTGAGACTTAGATCTTGTAATGTTATATGTTGTATTTAGCTATTGCAATAAGAATTTGAATTGAGAAGAGAAATGGTTTTCGTTTGTGTTGATATTGAGGCTTAGATCTTGTAATGTTATATATTGTATTCAACTATTGTAATATTAATTTGAATTTACATGCATATTGATAAGAGTTCATCTTCGATTATATATTGATTTGAAGCCTTCTGAATATAGGTTAATGGAAAATATATTGAATATATTTAAAAAAAAAGGATATTGGTAACGGTCATAAATGTTACGGAAGTAAAAAATAAGTGACGTAATAGCACATTTTTGTAATGGTAATAACTGTTACGAAAATAAAATTAGTCACAGTAATAATCGTGACAAAAAGTGTTACAAAAATTTATTATCGTAACGGTAATAATCGTGACAAAAAGCGTTACAAAAATTAGTCACGGTCAATTCGCCACGGTTATTATCGTGACAAAAATTATTTGTCACGGTAATAACCGTTGGCAATCACCTATTTTGGTGAAGTAAATTAATTACTGTCTCCTAAGTTAACATCTTCCAAACTTTGCTCATCATCCAAATCATTTGACGGTCCTCTTGAAAGGAAGCTTTCTTCATCGACTAAATCTTCCACACGACGATCACTTTCTCCATGTGACGTCGACATTGAAGAAAATAGAGTGTGTTAGAAACCAGCAGAAGAAACGAAGGACAAGAAACAATACAGAAGAAAGAGTAATGCTATATTCGTACCTCCAAATTATTCCTCTAATATATAGCCCACCCATCTGATGTGGCATGTTAAATAATAGTGTGTGTCATCTGACATGACTGATGACATGGCAAATTTTAATCCAAAAAGTTAACTATCCAATTTTCTCCATAATAATTTAACGTTAATATCAAGGTTAATTTAATGTTAATATTAATGTTAATATTAATATTATTGTTAATGTTAACGATAATATTAATATTAATGTTAATGTTAATGTTAATATTAACTTTAATATTAATTTTTATTTTTAGTTTTATTTTTTAAAAAACATTTTGCCATGTCAGCTGCCAGATCAACATATCACGTCAGCTGCCACGTAAGGATGGACAGTTTGAAAGTGCAATTTGGAGGTACAAAAAGCATTATTCAGGAAGAAACAACTTTCAGCAAGGCAACAACACAACCTTTTCGTCTTCCTTGTAACTCCGCCACGTGTTCCTCTTTTGATGGCTCATAAAAAATCTTGAGTGATTCTAGGAGCAAGCATAATTTTAAGGAAACAACTTCCAACAACACAACTTTTTCGTCTTCTGGGTACATGTATTATTAAATTGTGTAGCTAATAACGCATGAGAAAGCATGCAACAGCATTCTCCACGTGGCCCTCTTCTGTAGGATAACGCATGCAGCAACATTTAATGCTACGAACCCTATTTTCTTGTTATGTGTTGTGTATCCTATGTGGCATGAGGCAGAAGACAATATCTAGCATAGGCGGCTATATTCACAAATGACAATAAGTTTAAAAAGTCATCTCCAATGCAAAAAAGTATTGAGAAGACAATACAAAGTAATTTTTTACAATTTCCAAGACAACTTTTACTCTTCTAATGATATGGTATCAGTGTTTATTATTAAATTATGTAGGATAACGCATGCAGAGCATTTAATGCTACGGGATCTGTTGTGTAAGGAACACAACCTGTGAGAGAGAACCCGAGAGAGAGGGAGAGAAAGAGAGAGTGTGGGAGATGGGATAACGAGAAAGGATCGAGCTCGACTAGATTTTAAACTTAAAATTCAATTTTTGTTTATCATTACTAATAACTAGTTCGCACGTACGAGGTTAGACGAACACTAACCGAGCCCCGAGCAACGTGACATCAGCTAGCTAGGTTTCTAATACCGTGGCATTCCTGTTAATTTAAAATTTACAATATTATTGAAACTAATATTAATACTAAAATTAAAATAGTTTTTGATTTAACATTTACTTCAAACTAGTTAAAGTTAAAATTGCATTCTTTTTTATTTAAAATGTAATTGGAACTATAATTAATATTAACATTCGCTTGTCCCGTAGTTTAAGTCGTATTTCACTGCTTCTTTCTTAAGTCTATGCACCCAAAGAACTTGATTGTTCAAGTCGAACGCGTGCACAGCACGTTCCCTCGATGCAAGGCTTGACGTAGCCCTTGCTTGTCAAGTCGTTGCACGAACACATTAGAAAAGAGTTTTGTTGGGCTATCGAAGTATAGCAAGCACCGTCCCGTGTCACGTGCATTTGTTAAGCAGTGAAAGGGTGTGAAGGCCACTGGCAATGTCAAGGCCACTGGCGGGCCGAATCGGTCCCTTGGCCTAGGAATGGATTGGTTGAAGGAGCTATACACAAGAATAGACTGCCATATTGGCAGGATTATTTTTGGTATTCCCGGTGAGACAGAGTTTTCATTTTTCGGTGAGGCAGAGTTTTTACCATCGACTTGATTCCAGGGACGGCACCAGGATCGGCGAGAGTCTACAGGATGGCACCTTCAAAGTTGGAAATCTTGTACAAGATGATTGAAAAACTCAGAACCAAAGGATTCATTCGTGCTAGTGGATCGCCTTGGAGAGCCCCGATGCTTCTTGTGAAGAAGAATGATGGTACGTCAAGATTATGTGTTGATTATCGTACATTGATGACTTATTTGATCAGCTCAAGGGAGCGGCTGTATTCTCGAGTATTGACTTGCAGTCATGAGGGTACCATCAAATCAGAGTCAGAGAGAAATTCATCCAGAAGACATCATTTAGATCGAGGTATGGATATTAGGATTTCCTTGTTATGCCATTTGGAGCGACCAGTGTGCCAGCCGTATTCATGGACCCCACGAATCGTATCTTCATGCACTATTTGGATCAGTTCGTGATAGTGCTCATAGACGACATCTTAGTCTATAGCTGTAGTGCCCCATCCCTACATCGTGCCCCATACTCCGTCTGTGGGGTGCGCGAGAAAGGAATATTGTCGCTATTGATTCGGTCGGGACCGATAGGTCGGGATCGATTGACTCGATCGAACGGGAATGGTTGAATTAAGATCCATTCTTTCGCCTGAAGTAAACTCAAGGTGAGTGGCTGACCCTCCTCTTCTCGACCCCCTTCCTAGGTAAATCGATAATATTGTTGTGAATGAAAGGATAAATGCAAGGGCACAAACACGGGAAAGGGATTGAGTTTTCAAAGATAATGTAGGCTATGTCTTAATAACTAAAAAGAAAATATGTTTTGCACGGTTATGGACAACTTGTCGATAAGGCGGTAGTTTTCTCGATCAGCAACCCGGGCCACGGGACCGTTTTGGCCTAGGAGGAAACAGGGTATAGTCGTTCATAAGGTTTCAGCACATGTTAAACGGGGACTTGCATCGGAGCTAGCTACTTGCGTTGAAAGGACCCTGATTAACAAAGCTATACGTCCAGGATGGCTTGTGATGCCAGTGACGTCGAAGAAGGACGAGGCGAAGGAGGTCAGCCACTCGCCTTAGATTTGCTTCAAGCGAGCGACTGGTTGGCTGCGCTGACATCGCCTACGCGATAACCTGCAACCCGCTGAATATTGGACTTGGTTCCAGAGAAGCCATTCCATAACGTGAAATGGATCTTAATTCAACCGTTCCCGTTCGATCGACACGGCCGATTCTGACCTATCGGTCCCAACCGAATCGGTAGCGACATTGTTCCTTTCTCGTGCACCCTATCACGACCCGCACCCGGAGTAAGGTCATGAGTGCGTGACATCGTCCCAGGCTACACCGCAGAAACGACGTAGAATGTTGTCTAGTTCTACTATCTAACAACAGTTATAATATCAAAACCTGTCGAGAACGGTCAACTCCGAATGGAGGACAAGCAATGACAATATAATATACTCAATAAGCTATAATATTATTGCGACCGTCCAGTGTTGGTATTTATGTATGGTATTTATGGTGCACATTATCTTAATTCAACCGAGTAGTTCAAAGGAGGGAATTACGTATGGTATTTATGGTGTACATCATTAAGACGAGTTGCGACCGTCCAGTGTTGTGGTAAGCTATGACATCAGTAAGTTTGGGATTCTTTGGATATTGGGCTAGCAACCCGTATCGAAGCGATCATAGTCTTACACATAAGGATGCCAAACATGCATTACGGTGCGAAACACCGTGACCTTCATATAGATAGGACCGGTGGGCTGAGATTAGCGCTGGGTGCAGGCGCAGGGCCTGCCACCCTTATGCATATGTTTAAGTTTACGATTGGTTGGTTGAGTGAAATGATATGATTTCTTATATAAAGTTCTAACCTTGCAGGCTAGGCGAAATGGGACATAGATGAGCACGATCACTATGTTAATGTTAAGATTATGTCTAACTGTATCTGCCGCAGGGACACGGTAGTGGACAAGTTCGGATATGTTCGGCTCGAGGTGGGGCTCGGCTTGGACGTACCGAGGCATGGAGTCCTTAGCGTTCAAGAGGAGCTACCGCATTGGCGTTCGAACTTGCAACATAGCCGAAGACTACTTGTTGGCTATAAAGAGACATAATGTATGGAACAATGTACTCCTTTGTGAGCTAGAGAGATCATGAGCGTTGTAGCCAATTGGCATGTTAAGTTGGGCTATTCAGAGCCATTGTAACCTTCAGTTCATTATCAATAAAAGAGATTCTTGTTGTATACTACGTTTTTCTTCCGCTGCTTATGTTATCAATTTGAGCTATAAACACTATTGTGAATCTGTTATCTTGCCTTGCACGAGCGCAACTCCAGGCTCGTGCAGCATCACGCCCCAGCGAGGACGATGATTCGGGTGAAAACTTGATAATGAAGAAGGCGGTAACTCGGTCGACAATCGTAAGTATCGAGGTAAGATCGGAAAAAATTAACAGTAGCATTAATATTAAATCTATATTGGCTTTTCTGTTAATTTAAAATTTACAATATAATTAAAACTAATATTACAAAAATGCTATTTGCTCCCAAAAAATTTGGGTGATACCATCTTCCATTATGTGACATATGACATGGTTGCTAACATGACAGCAGACATGGCAAAATTTAACAATAAAATTAATATTAAAATTAACATTAATAGTAAATAAATAATTTAATATTAAATTAATATTAATTAATATTAACATTAATATTAATATTAACATTAACATTAACATTAGCGTTAGCATTAACATTAACATTAATATTAATATTGACATTAACATTAACATTAACATTAAAAAAATTGGGTAATTAATTTTTGGGGTTAAAATTTGCCATGTCAGCTGTTATGTCATCTGCCATGTCAGATACCACATAATGGAAGATGGCATCACCCAAATATGTTGGGAGCCCAAACGACTAATTGCTAATATTAATACAGTGGCATTACCGTTATTTTTTAATAAATTCATGCCTTGTTCGGTCACACCCCTCCACGAGCGGGTTATACCCCCCTAAACGAGGGGTTAAATAGCCTTTTCCAAAGAAGAGAACCCATCCGACTAGAGAGAAACAAAGGAGAGAAGAAGAAGAACAGTCACAATAGAGAGGAGCAAGATCAACTGCAGCGGATGGGCCGTCATCCCTACCGAGATTCTTCCGATGATACTGGTACTGTCGGGGATGCCGACGGACGAGGTAATGTGCAACGTGGTCCCAGTTTGCCGTTCGTGGTGGAATGCGCTCAACGGTCCCTTAGACTATTGGTCTAACGTCGACTTGGTACAGTGGTGCCGGAGGACCCAGCAAACCGCTGAGATTAGTTTGACCGTAATGAAGCTCATGGCTCGCAGTGGGGGATATCTAGGGTCCTTCTACGCGTACAAGCTCGACGAAGCAGCCTTCTGTTTTGCATGTTTAAGGCCAGTGCAAAATTTTATTTGGTCTTATTCTAATACTTTATTTTTTCTATTACAAAATTTTACATATACTTTTGTTAATTTATATTGATGTTTTCCCATTTTTATAATACAATGGGAAATTTCTAAGGGTGCTGCGCATTCCAAAGTGCGACGTGAGTGATGAAACTTTCGTGAGACATTTGGAGTTTCTCCCGGTGCTGGAAGAACTCGACATTAGCTACTGCCTCTATATCACGTCGACTGGAATATTTTCTGTCGAAAAGTATTGCCACCGTCTGGTCAAGCTGAGTAGGAACATGCCCCCTCCAGATTTCATGCTCAGGAACAGATTCGTGCTGGACACAAAAAACTAGACGGAGGGAAAGGCCGTGGCTGATTCGATGCCGCGTCTCGAGCACCTACATATGGGATTCGGCATGTTCAATGGAGACACGCTGCGATCTATCATATGCAACTGCAAGGGTCTTCGCCTGCTCGACATACGTGGGTGCTTCAACGTGCACTTCAACGACGAACTCTGGAAAATTTGTTATTCAATACAGACGTTTAAAAAACCCTTTGATGATGTAATCTCAGTCCTAGGGGAACCTGGATACGAGATGTATAATAATTTAGATACCATCATTCATTCCTGCGGTGAATGGTGAAAACATTAGCATGCATGCATGCATGCATTTCTTTATTTTTTTCACTAGTCTACATACAAGATATTTTTTATGAGTTTGATTCTCCATTTTGACAAAATTTTACTTTTGTTAATAATTTTTTACATGATTAATTTTTTTATAAATAAAATGCACTGTGATATAATGACGCCTAAGACGGCTCACTGCTGAGATTTTGATATTTTCTAACACAGATTTTACCATTAATACATCTCAGTGCAATCATATCCAAGAGATTTCAACATTTTCCAATACAAATTTTACCTTATTCAAAATAAATTCTGGCGGTGCAAATTCCACTCATATTAGTGGTATCAGTGCCAATGCACCATAATTAATGGTGATCGATACGAAAATATTGGTTTATTTTTCACAATCCTTTAAAATCTATTTATATAGCCAAACAGCCAAACTAATTCATCTTCACTAGCCTTCAAAACCAATTTATATAGATTCAAAACGAAACTAAACAACCAAACTATTTAAAATTCACAACCCTACAGAACAGTCTCAAATGTACCATTCTCCATCCTAAATGAACCATTCTCCGTCTTATATGTACCATTCTCCGTCCTACATGTATCATTCTCCGTCCTACCTCCGTCCTAAATGTACCATTTTCTTTTCTAAATGTACCATTTTTTGTCCTATATGTACCATTCTCCGTCCTACATGTATCATTCTCTGTCCTACATTTACCATTCTCCATCCTAAATGTACCATTCGTCGTCCTATATGTACCATTCTCCGTCCTAAATGTACCATTCTTCGTGTTAGAGAAACGGAAAATGGCCACTAACAGTCCCAAAAAATATTCTATACTAAGTTAAAAGCATATATAACACCCAAAAAATGTTAACAATAGAAAAATTCTACAGAACCCAAACACCAGACTTGAACCTAGGCCTTCCATGTAAAAGCCAAACAGCACAACCAACTAAGCTTGGAATAAGACATCAATAATGCTAAGTCTACTACCAAATGCTTACAACACTCTTACAACCTTCACCCATTGCTGATATGTGGGCCATGGCCCACATGTCAGCAATGGGTGAAGGTTGTAAGAGTGTTGTAAGCATTTGGTTGTAACTGTAGCATTATATCCCCAACTTTCAATAAGGAATAAGAAATTGAATATCTCCAACTTCCAATAAGGAATAAGAAGAGTCGGTTAGGAACGTGTATATATATACATAGGGGTCCCCATTCATCTGAGTAGGTTGCACATTTAACATTGCTCCAAAAAGATCATCTGGTTGGGAACCATTGCCAGAGTCTTCTTTCAGTCGTCGCCGAGCCTGTCCGCATGGAGCACCCTCTGCGCCGTCTCCGGCCCATGACTGGCTGGCAGCGACTGCGGACTTCCTGACCTCCTGCGGATTGTTAATGGAGGTCATCGCTCGACCTCTTCATCTGGCGCCCAACTTTGACCTGTTGTCGATCACTCCGGAGGAACGGAATTTTCTGGGGAAGAGGGAAGCGTATCGCCGCCTGTGCCATAGGACGGGTGTGCGCACCCTGCAGGACTTTGCGGAGATCCTCCGCGAGGCCAGAGAGGGGTAGACCTCTCTTTTTTTTTACAGTTTTTTGTCCTCCTCTTGTATACTTCGCCGGAGAATGTTTCGATGACGAAGCTGGAATTTAATGAAATATAATATTTTGTTAACTCAATTTGGTTTCGGCTACAATCAAACTTTTACAACCTTCTTACAACTTACACCCATTTGCTAACTATAGCATTGCTCTATATATATTTTTCAATTAACAAATCTTGTTACGTCAAATCCATATATCAGCGACGATATCCCCATCAATGACTTATTACGTCATAGAATTGATTATGCTGCCAGCGTCAATCTTGCCGTCAAATCCATCTTAAATATGGTTACAAAGTAAAATAGAGGACAACTTTGAGTGTTTCAATTTTACTCTTTTCAAGCACATAGTCTTTTTATTTTCAAAAATTTAATCAAATATTCGAAAAATGGAAATATTGAGATTAAACTTCACATTCTTAAATATGTTGTCAATTTTTTTTAAATAAACATGTTTCCAACACGTTTTTTCTGCCAAATTTTTCAATAATTTATACGGAACACGTGGATATATACTAGTAATAATAGTAATAAATTTAATTTTGAAAAATAGTTTTTAAAATTAGGGTCTCAAAATCCCAAAGGTTTATGTAGTGATTTCACATGGATATATACTAGTAATAATAGTAATAAATTTAATTTTGGAAAGTAGTTTTTTAAATTTAATAGTAATAAATTCGACCGCCTTATACTAGTAATAATAGTAATAAATTTAATTTAAGACTAAAAACTATTCTAAGTTTTTCCACTTCCCAAGGTCATATAAGACGGTCGAATTTTTCCTCTCCTTCTCTCAAAACCCTCTTCCTTCTCCCAAACCCTCTCCCAAACCCTCTTCTAATCAAAATGCCGCCAAAGAAACAATGACCGTCGCCGAAGGGGAAGAATCCACAAAGGGATGTGATATAGGCCCGAAGGGCAGAACTTGCAAGGACGGCGAAAACCAAGATTATGGTCGCTATGGCAGATGCCGAAAGGGCAGCGGCGGAAGCAGCGGCTGCGGCAGCGAAGATAAAAGCGGAGGCGGCAGCCAAGCCACGTGCAAAAAAGGCTAAAAAAACTCATTGCTCGACAAAGACCGAAAAATCTATCTTCGATACAGAGTCGTCGGAAGACTCAACTTATGAAGATCGAAGGCGTACTCAAGCGAAGGCTAAGGTGGCAACGGATACAGAGTCATCAGCGTACTCTGAGGATTTTGAATCCTCATCAGAAGAGAAAAATAAAGTGGGAGAGCAATCATCAAATAAGTCCCAGGCTGGAGAGAAGGTAAAAAATTTAAAGACTCTAAATCTAAGAAGATTTACATTAAATATTTCAAGAAAAAGGCTGTTATGCCTGAAAGATCAATTAAGATGGATCATGTCGAAGACGAAGCTTTCCTGGATATATTGAAATTCTATCAATTGGAGAAACTGAACAAATTCTGTCTTGAGAAAATCTCCCAAACAATAGTAAAAGAATTTTACTCAAATCTTCCGGCTGAAATTAAAGAAAAAGAAGAGGATCAATAACTGGTGTTTCTGAGAGGAAAACTGATTAGGATAAATGCTGCTGTCATCAACGAATTTTATGGATTTGATCCAGTTCCTGAGTTTGATATGAAAGATATTGATAATGTTTCCATGACAGATGCAATTCATGAGATTACAGGTGTTTCAATGGGTGCCAAGACCCCTCAAAATGTATACAAAGATCATGAAACTTTGTATAAATTGTTGCATGCCTACGTATCTCAAACACTCAACCCTACTGGACATACGTTTTCCATCCATCCCGAGAGAGTAAAATTTCTTTATTATATGGGAAAGAAAAAAAAAAGGATGGATATAGGTTCCTACATGTTCAGTAGAATAATGCATCTCGTGGAAAAACCAACTGCAATGACAGCTCTTCCTTTCGGAGGATTTGTATGCTCGATGGCTAATAAATATTTTGTCCCAAGCTTAGCAGGGAATGTTTATATTAAAAACAAAGGCCCCATGAGAAAACTAACCTTCGCTCGAATGTTTGGAAAATGGGCAGCAGCTGCAAGCAACCATCAACATCTGGAAAACCATCAACTTATGGAATCAAAAACACTAAGGATAGGGTTGATGATCTATACAAATTTGTTGCTGTAAACTTTGAGAATGTCTTCAAAGAGATGAAGACTATATCCGACAATCAGAAGTTGATTCTGGATAAGATTAACCAGATAGAGGTTGAATTTGCTGACCAAGAATAAAATTTTCCTTCCCTCGTGAAGAAGGTAAATGGGGCTAGCCCAAACTCTTATGTAAAAATACACACTGTGCACATTGACACTTTAATGCTAGCCATCACTTTGATACTTCTATTTATGTTTCTGGATGTCATTTCTACATATACAGTGAGTCCATACTGACTATAATTTTTCTTAATCCGTCCCTCAAGGTGTAGGTGAAGGATATTTTGAGAAAGAAGAAGAAGAAAAAAAAAAAGAAACAAGAAGAAGAGATGGAGATGGCTATGAAGATTCATCTTTTGAGTTTTGAATCTTTTATTTCAATTTGGAAGTAATATTTGACTTGTAATATGGTTCTGACTAAATTTGTGTTTGAAAATATTGTAAGACTAAACTTTTCGCTTGTACTAAGTGCATAGTTCGTAATTTGTTTTGAAAATGTAATATGGTCTTGAATTTAGAGTAGGTCTGATATTTATTTGGATTATTGTATTGTGAATTATGCAGGTTCTATGTTGAATTACTAACGTGGATTGGGCAGATTACTGTAACGTGAATTATGCAGTTTATTGGACTTGGAATGAAGTATACTTAATTTGATTATGATTTTTTGGTTGAAGCGTTTATTTGTTGGCAGTTGGCCTTCATAGATGATATTGATTTTGGTGTATTCCTTTGATTTGCAGATGCCCATCACAGATTTCATGAGTCCTGGGTGCATTCCTAGGGTTTACAGGTGGCCTCATTACGGATGCATTCCTGGGATCACTAAAACTTTATTTGATTGTAATGTGTTTTGCTTTCTGTAAAAAATTATTACATCGATGCCATCAGTATGAATTCGATGCCAGTGCCTGTTCATCCCTTGTTATTGCTGAAGCAAAATTGTAATCCTGCCTGTTCATCCCTTGTTATTGCTGAAGCATAATTGTAATCCTGTGTTCATCCTTTGTTATTGCCATCAGTACATCGATGCCATCAGTATGAAGTCGATGCCAGTGTAATGCATAATGTAATGTAAGAAAAATTCTCTTTGATAGTAGGTTAATTATATTCAACACTCGAAGAAATTTTGTGCAGCCATACAGTGGAAGCCTGATAAAATGATATTCGATTTTCTTGAAAATGATTTAATATTAAATGAATGTACTATGGTAAATGATATTAAAAATACTGTAAATATTTGGTGAAAAAAATATGAGATACTTGAACATTTCCAGTCCTAAATGTACCATACTTTGTTAAAAGCACGAGAGTGTCATTCTCCATTTTAAAGAACGGAGAATGGCCATTCTCCATGTTAAAGAACGGAGAATGGCCATTCTCCTGAGAATGGCTTTCCGTTAAAAGCAAAGAGAACGGCCATTCTCATCCATTCGGTGTTAAAAGCAAAGAGAAGAATGGCCATTCTCTGTGTTAAGCAAAGAGAATGGCCATTCACCGTCCAAAAAAAATTCTCTTCGAAAATATTATCATTAGAAAAGTAAAAAATATTTCGTCCGATAATACAGATTTTTTTTAAATATGTGAGCAGATGATCGCCCGACCTCAGAAGCAGCTTTCTCAGTTCACCACCACCATGACATGTAGCTTTATTAACAAAATATTAAATTATTGGATGAAAAATAAGATTTCTGACAATGGCATGGACAGTAAAATTGAGCGGCGCCGCTGGTACTTCTTTGTTCGAGGAGGTTTCGACGACGTCCGACACGAACCGGACCGATTCTTCTGAACACAGCTGGCTCCTCATTGTTCTAGGAGGGCTCGACGACGTTCGAACGCGATCAGGACGATTCTTATTTCCTTCTTCATCTCCGTTCTTTCCACCACAACCACCAATACCACACCCCACGACCTGTAACAAAAAAAAAATTATGAAATATTAAATTGGATGGACGAAAAAGAGAGTAAATATGAGTTAATTTAGGGTGTCAGTGAAAAAATTAAAGTTAAGAATGACCTGCTAAAGCAAGTTACCAACAGGTCAAAGTCTAAAGCAGCCTCATGATGTTTCTACACTAGTATTCAATCCGAACCATTGGATCACATCCAACGGTCCAAATTCGGATGTATCGATACATCCTTTTCAGGGGATATGTAGAGAACGACCCTATAATATATATATTATAATATATATATATATATTATA